>OZ024833.1:75966696-76566696 GCA_964016985.1 Anodontia alba | reverse complement strand
ACCAAATACACGTACACTTTAGAGGGTCTCCGGACTAAAGTGGATTAAACTGCACTTTAACCAAGTACATGTACACTTTAAAGGATCTCCAGACTAAAGTGGATTAAACTGCATTGTGTACCAATTTTAGAGGGTCTTCAGACTATCAAAACGCTTAGAAAGAAATCTTTTTCCGTGATTAGATAATGCATATAACGATGTTTTAAAGAGCTAAACTAAAGTACACTCCCTGCCATTTATCTCTGTTAAACGTGAATAACAGGAATGGTTTATAGGTTGTCAAGGGTATGTTTGTGTGTATTGGGTGTTTGGACGCACCATAATTTCGATAGTTCGTGTAACCTCAACCAAGCCATCCATGAGATCTTATCCCACATGATCAGCGCCCAGCACTTACCAAATTGCAAAAAGTACCTACTATTCTTCGTCGCTCATCTTTTTTTTCAAGATGCTTTTTGTTTTATTATATATCCCCTGTCTGCTGATATGAAAAGAACTGACTGTCGTTTCGTTGCCCTTATAAGCATGATGAGACAATTATTAATTTGTTTTGACAGCGGTTTATGGTTGAGTACTTCGTGCTTGTATTACATTTTACATTCTCAGACAGAGTTTTAATTCTGAATAAAATATAGACAAGTGATTCTAATTTGCGTCTAACATAATATGTTTTACAAATACCAAAGATTGTATGATGTACGCACTTGACTTCAAGCTAACAGACGGAAACAGACAACAGTTTTATGTCAATTGAATTTCATATTGTGGCGTACTTGTATTCAAGCAAAACACTTGACAGAGTTGCCGCCTCCCCTTTAAATGTATCCAGTTCCTTTAAATATTATGGGTATTGACTGTGTAGTATAAAAATCTAAAAGGTTGCCTCTGGAAACACAGAACACACAAAAATGGGGAAAATATGAGACTTGGTTTTATTGAATCTCTTCATATGCAGCAATGTTTGTGAATCTGCATAGGCTTCTAGCACAGGCTTGAGCGGTATTCGATTTTCTAAGTAACTAGAAAGGGCTTAATTATCAGAAAGGAAATAAAAATATAATCTGCACTATGGTGAATTACGTGGAAACGTTAAACGGCCGCCACAAGGCACTTGGCACAAGCTGCAGACAAGTTAAGTAAAAATCTTAAAGTTTGCCTTAGACAACACAAAACACACAAAAATCGAAAATCGGAGACACTTTTTATCACTTCTCTTCATTTGAACACTGATCAGAGCCTAGTATGTATCAAGGGTCCAGCTAGCTAGGGCAGTAGTATTCCACTCGCTTACTACAACTGAACTTAGTTCGCTTCCCGACGCTGACATATGGAAGGCAGTACCAGTCGCCCATCCATTTTTTCTCCGGTTACTTATATATCCTCCGAATGCAAATATTCACGAGTTGGAGAACGCATTTACAGTTTCAAAGCGTTTTCTGTGTAATCGAAGAAAAAATAAAGTTTAAACTAAGTATATATTCCTTTTTAAGTATCCGCTGGCTGAGTAATTGCCATGAACAAAATTGCATTTCCATTTAAGGATTTGCTATCAGATTAATTGTCATGAAAAAATACATTCCCTTTTAAGGATCCGATGGCAGATTAATTGTCATGAACAAAATTTCAATTCCTTTCAAGGATCCGCTAGCAGATTGCCATGTACAATATAACATTTCCTTTTAAACATTTGCTGGCAGATTAATTGTCATGAGCAAATTAACAATCCCTTTTAAAAATCTGCTGGCAAATTAATTGTCATGAACAAATTTACATTCCCTTTTAAGGATCTTCTGACAGATAAATTGTAAGCAAAATCGAAAGTTCCAAAGTTTTATTGAAGTAATTCCAAATAAAAGATAGAACCGACTTGAGATTCTCTAAAAATCTTTTGAGGTATATGAAAGGTTTCCTTTAATTGTATGAGTACTAAGTTCTCCTAAAGGCAGAACCAAATTCATTGATTATTTCCGAATGTTTATGACATTACAAAAGAACGCCTATTCAAATATATGAAAATTTCACCACCAAAAACTGAAAGTTTTCAGATAAAATACTAATATTTTTTTCATATTTCTGCCCAAAACATAGATTGTTGGTACTCGTTAGAACAGCCTCGGCGGGGCGGTTCTAACGAGTATTCACAATCTATGCTCTAGCAGAAATAAGGAAAATAATGTATACCCCTGTAAACCCCCGTTTTACTGAATAAAAGTGGGGTTTAAGGGGGTCAAAACTATAGAGGTATGTTTTCATGATGATGAGCCTCATGAAGAGGTGCAAATATATACTCAGGAGAGACAACTCTGTCGAAATTGCTTTTGTCTCCATCTTAAAAGTTTTATACTCTAAAATGAAAGAATACACTTGCCACTCCGCGTCCAGGAGCAAACTCCTTCCTTTTAGAGTAGAATTCTTTTTTCCAAAGAGTTTGATAGCCAGCATGAAGTCACATAAATTTTCTTCCTTGTAAAGAGAGTTGGAAAATGCATTACGAAAACATGCCTATTCAAACATACTAAAAATTTTACCAGCAAAATAATTAAAAATTTCAGATAAAAAATTCTGATGTTTTTCATATGTCTGCACAAAACATAGATTGTGGGTACTCGTTAGAACGCCTCGACGAGGCGGTTCTAACGAGTACCCACAATCTATGATTTGGAGAAAAAATAAGAAAAATAATATATACCCCTGTAAACCCCAGTTTTACTATATAAATGTGGGGTTTAAGGGGGTCAAAATTATATACGCGTGTTTTCGTGCTGTATCAAGTGCATCCGCGCTCCTTGAAACGTTTGCTATAATGAAATTTAGGTGACTGGACATACCTCTAAGGAGATCATTCTAACTAAAATATGGTACTGCCACTGAACCCAGCTGGCTAGAGTGTTAAAACAAGATATTGTATGGGATTATATGGGAGGTCAAAAGAATCAAACAATATATAAGCTATCAAAATGACGCGGGGCTTGCTGCGGGCTTTAAAGATTAGGCTAATCCAAAGTATAATTACTGTATTAACCATAAGTATCCGGACGGACAGGCCTGAGTAAACAGTGCAGACCCAGATCAGACGCCGCAAAACGCGTTTGATGAGGATCTACATCGTTTGCCACTCATCCAGCAATTTTAGACACACTAACAGGTACTCGTACTCAAAGGACTTGTCTTAATTTTAGGACATGTATGGTAAGGTAATGGGTCCGAACAATTAGAGTAGATAAAGTATATAGAACCAATCTAGATAGAAATCAAATGCGACTTTAAAATGTCAACTTCGATAAATATTATCAACAAGAAGACCGTATGCTTGATTTTACAAAATCATTCACCGAAAAACAACATCATCTGATAAAAGCTAAATACGAAAACCAGTTTTAAATTCATTAAATACCCATTTTGAACCGTTGGATGTTTAAACAGATACAAACATTCCAATTCATAATTTTAACAAAGTCGACCCCTGAAAGTACATAAATTTCCATCAATAAAAGATATGCGATTAGCTACTAAATATGAATTGGTATTGATAAATTTCAAAACGTGGTACAGATCATGCGGGTGGCGGAAAATATGAGGTTATCGGATACCGAGATTGCTGTGAAATGATTAAATGGATAATCATATAGACGGGTATCTCTTTATAAGACGGTTCATTACAAGACGGTTTCATGTACAAGACGGTGTTTACCACTTTATAAGACGATTCATTATAAGATGTTTTCGGATATAAGACACCTAAAAATAGTTATATTCTTTTTTTTTTTTTTTTTTTTTTTTTTTTTTTTTCTACTTTTTTTTTTTTCAGAGGCTTGACATGCCTAGTAGACGATTCATATAATAAGTCAAGTCTTATTTTCTCAGAATAATAAAAAAATCAAATTTAGAATGCCGTCTGCTACAAATCATTTTCGCGTTTAGTGGTTCAAGTGGTAACGCAATACTCGAATATGAGTGAAGAAGAAACTTCCAAAAGTGATGGTGTCACCTATCAAGGTAAGGTGGACGCAAAAAACATGTTAAGTAAGGGCAACATGACAAGGCGTCATCCAAGATAGCAAATGTTAAGTGACCTAAACTTAAAAGAAGATGAACCGCATGTGAAATTAGATGGACTGACTTCCTGGAAGATGACTTGGCTCTCGCTGCTTATTATCATACTGGCATAGCAAAAAAAAAAGGTAAGAGAAAAGTCCAGGAAGTGCCACAATCACAAACCGCAGCCCTTCCCAGACACCAACAGGAAGAGGAAATAGACAAAACCAAACAGGTACAAGTCGAACAAACGTACGAAAAGCACTAAGACCAGCACCCCCGCCCCCTTTCCACACCCTCCCCCGCCACCCCCCACGCCCACCTCCCCACCCAGGCGAGGCAACCGCAACGCCAAAAGGACCAAAAAACACAAGAACAAAAAACACAAGGCAAGACACAAAACAAATCGCCCCGCAGAACAAACCACAAAGCAAAAAAAGAGCAAGACCAACACCGGGGAACACTTAATGCATTTATATATATATATATATATATATATATATATATATATATATATATATATATATATATATATATATATATATATATATATATATATATATATATATACTAAAAGCTGAAGCACGCACTGGTCTTCATACTCGCAATAAATGCGTTTGAGCTGTTCATTCTTCTTGGGGTGTTTGCGTCTACACGCTCTGTGTGTGTGTGTGTGTGTGTGTGTGTGTGTGTGTGTGTGTGTGTGTGTGTGCCCTGTCTGGCATTCTGATCACCTCGTTTGCAAAGAAAGAGTTCGGTGATTTCCTTTTCGTTGTTTTGTTGCATACGTGCCATCCGACATAGTTTGTTTTTACTCTTTTGGTGCCATTGAGAGAGGCAATTTGGCCTTAATCTGTAATTGTGGCAATTCCTGGGCATCTCCTGTACTATTTTTTGCAATCTTGTGTGTGCTCTAACTGTTTATATGAACTATCGACCCATAATGAGGAATTTATATAGCAAACACAGACTGCGACCATGTTTCTTAACGTTCCTCAGACAGAAACAACTAGACATCTCAAGTCCTGACAGTAGTTAATTAACAGCGGACATTCCGAGATATTATACACTATTATATTCCAGATTCTGAACTGGAGAGGTGTGGATGACTACATATTCTAAATAATTATATCTTTACTACTATAAACAGCAGTAAGATGTTGTCTTTAGCATGTTTCTCATCTTATACTATCATTCTCGAAATATTTTCTTCAAACAGACTCCTACAGATATTACGAGCATACAAAAGCTTCTGTCGAAAGAGTATAATATTATTTCAGTGGCTGGCGCGATAGATTTTCTTCCTGTTCCAATCTCAGGTTAGACTTACTGATAAGGCTAACCAGTTTACATTTTACAAAAGTATGTAATTTAGTACCATTGCAGTCACTGAACGTAACGTAATACCATTGCATTCACTGACATGCTTCCTAATGTAAAACCATTGCAGTCACTGACATGCTTCGTAACGTAATACCATTGCAGTCACTGACATGCGTCGTAACGTAATACCATTGCAGTCATTGACATGCATCGTAACGTAATACCATTGCAGTCACTGACATGCTTCCTAACGTTATACCATTGCAGTCACTGACATGCTTCGTAATGCAATACCACTGCAGTCACTGACATGCGTCGTAACGTAATACCATTGCAGTCATTGACATGCTTCGCAACGTAATATCATTGCAGTCACTGACATGCTTCGTAACGTTATACTATTGCAGTCATTGACATGTGTCGTAACGTAATACCATTGCAGTCATTGACATGCGTCGTAACGTAATACCATTGCAGTCATTGACAAGCTTCGTAACGTAATATCATTGCAGTCATTGACATGCTTCGTAACGTAATATCATTGCAGTCACTGACATGCTTCGTAACGTTATACTATTGCAGTCATTGACATGTGTCGTAACGTAATACCATTGCAGTCATTGACATGCGTCGTAACGTAATACCATTGCAGTCATTGACATGCTTCGTAACGTAATATCATTGCAGTCGTTGACATGCGTCGTAACGTAATACCATTGCAGTCATTGACATGCGTCGTAGCGTAATACCAATTGCAATCATTGACATGTGCGCCTGCATCTATACTTTTATAAGAGCACCTAAGATGGAAGATAAGACAGTCTAAGCATACATTCACCATTTTACATGGCATACTGAACTCCAGTAATAGCCTATAACGGTATAATCCTGTTATCTTAAAGGAAATAAATTGAAAATAGATTAGTGCTTCCCTGCGGTACTGATTTCAATAGCTATTGCCATTTTAACTACAATATTCTGCTTATTCGCATCTTTTACAATTTAAACTGTGTGTAATTGCTCTGAAATGCTTTGATATCTTTTTAACTATTCGCAACATCTATTTGAATTTCAGGACCAATCAAATCCCGTTGAAAATGCGTTTTTTGGCTCATTCTCAATGTTGCTGGTTCTTTGTGGGGTTTTGTGGGTGCTCGCTGAGCGGCTCCTTTTTTTTCTTTCTTTCTTTCTTTTTTCATGTTTTGTCCTGTCTCTTTCTATTTTATTTTAATCTTATTGTGGTGCTTGGAAGGGCATATCTGCCAATGTGATCCCCTCGTTGGGGAAGAAGGATTTGACTTATTTGCTTTTCGTTGGTGTAACGCGTGTGCTGTAAAACAGCATTACGAAAACACACCTATTCAAATATATAGAAAATTTCAGATAAAAACTCGGATATTTTCATATTTTTTGCTCGAAACATAGATTGTTGTACTCGTTAGTACCGCCTCGCCGAGGCGGTTCTAAAGAGTACCCACAGTCTATGTTTTTGAGTAGAAATAAGAAAATAATGTATATCCCTTGAAACCCCAGTTTTGCTATATAAAAATGGGGTTTAAGGGGGTCAAAATTGTATAGGCATGTTTTCGTGATGGTATAAAGATATCCAGGAAGAGCCACCGTCATAGACATAGTTTACCAATGACACCAAGAGAAAGACCAAACAATCCAAGACAGACAACATACTAGCCACAAACCAAACACAAGCAAAGCAATCATCGTCCTCTTCACCATAAGACGGACATACTGCTAGACAGGATCCACTAAACACAACAATAAGACAAAAGCACACACACACACACACACGCACGCACGCACGCACACACGCACATACACCGAAAAGGACAAACATCACGAGAACCACCACGGACATAGAACGGTCAGTAGAAAAACCCACCAGGTTTGTTTAATCTTTCTCTTGGCGTTATTGGTTAGCTGTAGCCTACTGTTGTGGCTCTTCCTGGACATTTTATTTACAGTTTTGCTATTGATCTACTCGGTAAATGATATCAGGGGTCAATATAAAGCATATCTGTAAAACCTTGGAAGACCGTAGACTTAGCAGTAGTAGTAGTAGTAGCAGTAGTAGTAGAAGGAGTACTTTACAGTGCTTCCCAATACCCTCGGCGATTCATACAAAAATCAGATATTACGGATGTTGCCGATTGCGTAGAGAGATCAAGCTTTGAATAAATGCTTATATTATTCCAGAATTCAGCGTTGTTCTCTTAACCAATTTATGCCTGGCGTCCCATAAAACGGACTTTGGCAAACAGTATAGATTCAGATTAAACGCTTCAGAATGCGGCGTCTGATCAGGGTCTACATGTTTGCATAAAAAAAAAAGTTAAGAGAAAACATTTCTACAAACATTAACATGATAAAAGCTAACCAGACGCCCCTTATAAAGGAAATGTGCCTGTTCAAAGAGTTGAGGTAGAAGAGTCCACTTGGCATAAAAGGGCTAAAATGACTCTGTCAAACTCAGACATCCATTTTCTTCAAATAAAAGCGCACAGCAAATAATTAACACATTAGACAATTCAGAGCCTATTAAGATGGGCGTTTTAGTAAATAAATTATGAAAATCGGTTGGGATAGAAGAAAGTTATTAAGATTTGAAAGTCTTGAAATGGTGTGATGGAATCTGTCGTGCGGATGAGTTAGTGATGTTACTGACACCTTATTAAAATTGCAAAACTTATTAATAATTAAATTAAATTCGATTCAATATTTTATTGCTATACATCTGTACTGTTGGCATCCGCATATATACAGTATAACCTCAATGGCTCGAACCCGGATGGCATGTTTACCGTGGATGATTCGAACTCGTTTTTCAGTCCCTACAAAATACTTCCAATAGCTCAAGAAAACTAATATTTAGGGACTTTTTTCTCCTTATTATATCATGGGATTGTATGTTGTGTGTACTCATTAGAATCGCCTCATCGATGCGATTCTAATGAGTACACTCAACATACAATTATTGTGTAGAAAATCGAGAAAAATTCCCTAAATTATCGCTATTTGCTTCCTGACCTGGCACCATGATTAACCTCAGTGGCTCGAACTACCCATGTCTCGAACAATTTTCTATGGTCCCAAAGATGTTCGAGCCAGTGACGTTCGACTGTACTATGAATTAGTTCACAAAAACAGAAACCATGTATTTGTGCCTTATGAAAAGACTTTTGCTCTGACTTAGTGTATATGGGAAGAAAATTTAACCCGAGACTAAGTGAACATCAGGAATAGGCCAAACATTTACCACAGGTATACACCAGGTCAGAACTAAGTCATCTAAACATATTTTAAGAAAAGCTCACTGAGTGATCATATCGCTAAGGCTAACCATGTCATTGATTGGGAGGGGGCAACAATAGTTGACTGGGGGAATAATCAGAGACTCAGATAAGTCAAAGAAGATATCCGGATCAGTAAGTCTCCGAAGGTCATGAACTGGAACCAGGGGCATACAGTCTGAGCGATATCTACAGGTTTTGTTCATTACGAAAACATGCCTATTCAAATATATTGAAAATTTTACCACCAAAAAAAAATGAAATTTACAGATAAAAAAATCTGACATTTTTCAAATTTCTGCTCTAAACATAGGTTGTGGGTACTCGTTAGAACCGCCCCGTCGAGGCGGTTCTAACGAGTACCCACAATCTATGTTTTGAGCAGAAATAAGAAAAATAATGTATACCCCGGAAACCCCAGTTTTACTATATCAAAGTGGGGTTTAAGGGGGTCAAAATTATATAGGCGTGTTTTCGTGATGTACCACAAGTAACAAATCTAGAGGTAAGCCGTCCAAGTCCCGTGACACCAAGATGTCAAGGTCACATACACATGATGGTTCTCGATGAGAACTTAAACTGTCACAGTAAGTAAATGATTTTCTATCAAAAGAATGAATTCCTTGCAATAATGTGATCCTGAAGAAACCTATTCAGTGAAAATGGCACATCACGAGAATGCCGTATAGAGATATTAACATCCGTGATATGTTCTAATCCGCCTGGTTTGGCTCTAAGTGATAATTAAGTGATGATTTTCGAATGTACATAATATCTACTATATTTATATTAATTATTCCGGGCAGACAGGCCTGGACGGACAGTGTAGATCCAGACCAGACACTGCATGTATAACGCAGCATCTGATCAGATGTCTCCACTGCTTGCTACTCATCCGATGATTTTTGACACATCAACAGATATCAATAAAACTTGTTGAGATTTTAGAAACAAAATGCGGTTAGGTGTTAATGCGTCTGAATATTTGGAGTAAATATCGTAGTTACATAGACACAGGCTGCAATCTGTTCTGGAAAATTTAATTTCTGATCTAGTGATATAGACCACATCGGTATGACTATCTAATAAGAGATTAAAAGCAATTTTGTATTCTTAGTGGCATCAAGAGACGTTAATTGAAAACAGCATCAGATTCATTGATTAGCATTAGTCGTATGGGTTTTGCAGAATTAAAACATACCTAATGGCATCCTAACTGCTCCGCTACCGTTTAATGCTGACAGGAAAACAGTGTAGACTCAGATCAGACGTCACGTTACGCGGCGTCTGCCCTTCATCTACACTGTTTGCCACTCATACAGCAGTTTATAGATAAAAATACAGTCGAACTTCAATGGCTCGAACATCTTTGGGACCATAGAACTTTGTTCGAGATATGGGTAGTTCGAGCCACCGAAGGTTATTCATGGCGCCAGGTCAGGAAGCAAATAGCGATAATTTATGGAAATCTTATCAATTTTCTACACATTTTATTGTATGTTGTGTGTATTCATTAGAATCGCCTCGATGAGGCGATTCTAATGAGTACACACAACATACAATTTCATGATAAAGTAAGAAAATTTCCCTAACTATTTGTTTTCTTGAGCTAGCGGAAGAATTTCGTAGGGACTAAAACAACGAGTTCGAATTAGCCATAGTAAACGAGCCATCGGTGTTCGAGCTATTGAGGTTCGACTGTAGGCAGTAAAATGGACGTGTTTAAATGTTTGGACAAGTAAGATAGGGAGTTATGGTGTCCGTATATTTAGAATAAATACAATAGATCCGTATGCGATTAAGCACAATTCCGACATCGTCGGCAAAAATTATTTGTAACGGAACAAAAGTGATACGATCGGTGTATCAAGGCAGGCTTATAATAAGTCGGCACTTTGCTTAATAGCTTAGCGTCTCGCTTTCTCATTTCAAGAGCGTATTTTGTGCCAAGTATGTTCTTGTCTGTAATTTTTCCTGTATGATTGAACAGTCTCTATCTTGGCACTGAATGCATCCTGGATGTTGTGGACAAAGATGCTAAAAGCAAACCTGAAGTTACTCAGCAGAGGCCTAAGACACAAAGTAAATATCTTTGCAAGGCACAAAGTAACGCATTAACACTCAGCAAAATCTTAAGCGAACGACATATCAATTTTTGTTCAAGAAAACAGGTTTAGACATTTCGTGCAAAATGTCTCCAATTTGCATGAACTGTCAGAGCCGGTTTTCTGGGAATAAATAAGAAAATGTCATCCGCTGAATTAGCCTACAAAGTGGCAAAGGTTATACCTAAATATGACAAAGAAAAAAATTTAGTTTACTGTATATATAGCATACATTTCTCAATTTTTTTAAACCATCAGATAGTTGTTTTCTTTTTTTTTTTTCTTTTTTTTTTTTTTTTTTTTTTCTTTCTTTGTTGTTATTTTTCTTTCTTTTTTTTAAGTTCAAAGGGTACACGACAGGTACTTGCCTGCAATAGCTCCCTGAAAAGTCCAAATCTAGAAACGGTGTAAAAGCTTATAATAAGAAATGAAAATAGTTTACCTCAGAAAAGAACAAGATTGCAAAACTGAATTTTTCAAGGAAAATTCTCCTCAATAAATAAAGTTTGCATTGCGATCAAAAGCAGCACCAGAACAGTGATAATACAGTACTCGGTAATACATACAACATACGGAATACTCTGACAAACGTTCATACTGTGCACCAGTTACACTCTAATCATGTGTGACTGCCGTAAGCACATACAAATATGCTGACGTGTATACATTCTCTTAAGAATAAGTATTTTATAATACAGTCGCACTTCAATAGCTCGAACACCCTTGGGACTATTGAAACATATTCTAGACATAGGATGTTCGAGCTACTGAGGGTTAATTGTACCGCTGTCAGGAGGCAACTGGGGATACTTCAGGGATGTTTTCGAGCTAACATAAAATAATAGAATGTTGAGTATACTCATTAGAATCGCCTCGATGTGCGATTCTAATGAGGACACAACATATATTTCCATGATAAAATCAGAAAAAATTCACTAAATTATCCTTAAATATTTGTTTCCTTCAGCTTTCGAAGCATTTCCTAAGGACTCAAAAACGGGTTCGAATCAGTCATTCTAAACGTGACATCCATTACGAAAACACGCCTATTCAAATATATTGAAAATTACACCACCAAAAACTGAAAGTTTTCAGATAAAAAATTCTGATATTTCATATTTCTGCTCAAAAAATAGATTGTGGGTACTCGTTAGAACCGCCTCGCCGAGTCGGTTCTAACGAGTACCCACAATCTATATTTTTGAGCAGAAATAAGAAAAATAATATATGTCCATGTAAACCCCAGTTTTACTATATTAAAGTGGGGTTTAAGGGGGTCAAAATTACATAGGTATGTTTTCGTAATGCATTGGAGTTTTACTGTGTCCAACACTTTAGCTACATGTACCACAACAAAAAATCAAACACTGTAATGAAAATCAAATCAAATCTTCTCAGAGTTATGTACATACAATATAGATTCAAAATGAAAAGAACGTTGCAAAGCCAAAAGCATCAATTATGTTCGATCAAGATCTGTCCCAGCGGGCACGCAACGTTGAGAAAACGTCATGTTGCATCGACGTACATGCGACGTTGTATAAGCGTCATGTGCCTGTTGGGGTGCTGTTCGCTATTGCATAGAATCCTCAGTGGATTTGAGAATGTCTTTTCTCTTTGTGCGTTCATGTTCATTGTTTGTTGTGTTATGTTTTGTCTGGAGCTGATTCAGGAGATAAGGATGCGGTTACGCGGAAGTAAATATATAAATGAAGTTACCAAGAAAAGACAAAGTCACGATGCACAGAACAGCCTTCCTGGGCCACCGAAGAAAAAGAGATGAGAAACAAACACTGACAAGACACTGCGGTACAATTACAGTAACTCTCATACAAAACGGAAGAACTGCAACAGAAGAACTGCCTTGGAACGACCAGCAGAAACAATTGCTGGGGCGTACGGAAGGGGACTTAACCCATTATAGACTGAATAGACTCTCCCACACAATATATTGGGTGAGTCCAATTTCAATTTTAGGTACATCTTGCTATGAGATGTTTAGATATTCCTTTAGAAAAATAGTTGAACTATTTACAAATAGTGGAGCCTCTGATCAGACGCCGCGTTCTGCGGCGTCTGATCTGGGTCTGCACTGTTTACCAGTTATCCTTTTAGGACTCCAGGCTATATTATAGTTTTACGTGATTGCAACATCGTCCTAAATTCTAAGGCATCTCATAAAGAAAGTATTCGGTCCGCATATTTGAAGGTCGCCTGCTGGTTTTTAATTAGGATTGCAAAAGGTTTAATAATCTTGAAGCAGGATGTCTGTGTCTGGCTACCATTATCACATTAAGATTACTTAAGATTACAGTCACAACTTGTTAGGTGTCTGCAGATTGTGATAATTATCTGTTATTATACTGTTGGCCAGACTGTGTCCGTCGGCTAAATAAAGCTCTTCAAACTAGGCTATAGTTCTTTTTTTAGCATAGCGAAGCGCCTTCATTCACTTAAGACTGAATAATCTCCCCAACACTATATATTTGAAGTCGAATTTCACTATGAGGCCGTTCAGACTATGTGATTTCCATAGTCCTAGAGTAAAATAGCTTCTGTTTTGCAAACAGCGGAGACCCTGACCAGACGCCACATTTTGTGGCATCTTATCTGGGTTAAACTGCAATATTTGGCAATAACAGGTACATTTTGTCTCCAGACTGAAATTGGTTAGACCAATGTTAGCCAGTTACATGTACACTAGGTGGTCTCCAGACTAAAGTGGGTTTAACTACACTGTTTGCCAATTACATGTACACTTTAGGGGGTCTTCGGACTAAAATGCGTTAAAATGGACTGTTTACCAAATACATGTTCACTTGAGAACGTCTTCAGACTAAAATAAGTTTAACTGTACTGTTTGCCAATTACATGTACACTTTTGGGGGTCTCCAGAGTAAAGTGGGTTTAACTGCAATGTTTGCCAATTACATGTACACCAGACTAGAGTGGGTGAAATTGCACTGCTTGCCAATTACATGTGCACTTTAGGAAGTTTCCAGACTAAAGTGGGTTAAAGCGCCGTGTTTAGCAATAACATATATACTTTAGGGGTCTTCGGACTACAATGGGTTAAACTGCACTGTTTGCAAATTACATGTACAATTTAATGGGTCTTCAGACTAAAGTGGGTTGATCTGCACCGTTTGCCAATTACATGTATAGGTTAGGAGGGCTTCATACTAAATGGGTTAAACTAACTGCTTGCCAAATACATGTACATTTTAGGAGGTCTCCAGACTAAAATGGGTTTAACTGCAAAGTTTGCCAATTACACGTACATTTTAGGTGGTCTCCAGACTAAAGTGGGCTTAACTGCAATGTTTGCCTTTTACATGTACACTTTAGGGGGGGGGGGGTCTCCAGACGAAAATGGGTTAAACTGCAAGGTTTGCCATTTACATGTACACTTTAAGTGGCCTCCAGACTTAAGTGGCTTAAACTGCACTGTTTACCAAATACTTGTACACTTTAGCTGTTTTCAGACTTAAATGGCCTTACTGCACTGTTTGCCAATTACATGTACACTTTAGGTGGCCTTAAGACCAAAGTGGATTGAATGTACTTTAGCCAATTACATTTACACTTCAGGGGGTCTTCAGACTAAAGTGGATGAAACTGCACTGTTTGTCATTTACATGTACAATTTAGGGTCTACAGACTTAAGTGGGTTAGACTGCACTGTTTACCAATATTATATGTATACTTACGGGGTCTTCAAACTGAAATTGGTTTAACTTCAGTGTTTGCCAATCACCTGTACACTTTAGGAAGTTTTCAGACTAAAATGGGTTTAACTGCACTGTTTTCCAATTACTTGTACACTTTAGGAGGTCTCCAGCCTAAAGTGTGTTAAACTGCACTGTTTACGAATTCAATGTAAATTTTAGGGGGTCTTAAGACTAAAGTGGGTTGGATTGCACTGTTTCCCAATTACATTTTCATTTTAGGAGGTCTTCAGACTAAAATGTGTCACTGCACTGTTTGCCAAGTTCATCTATATTTTAAGAGGTCTTCAAACTGAAATGGATTAAACTGCACTGTTTGCCAATTACATGTAGTTTTAGGGGTGTCCAGACTAAAGCGGGTTAACCTGCACTCTTTCCATTTCCAATGTGTATCATTACGAAAACATGCCTATTTAAATACACTGAAAATTTTACCACCAAAAAATGAAAATTTTCAGATAAAAAATTCTGATATTTTTCATATTTCTGCTCAAAACATAGATTGTGGGTACTCGTTAGAACCGCCTCGCCTATGTTTTTGAGCAGAAATAAGAAAATTAATGTATACCCCAGTAAACCCCAGTTTTGCTATGTAAAAGTGGGGTTGAAGGGGGTCAACATTATATTATTATATTGTTGCCTCGGCGAGGCGGTTCTAACGAGTACCCACAATCTATGTTTTGAGCAGAAATATGAAAAATATCAAAATTTTTTATCTGAAAATTTTATTTTTTTAGTGGTAAAACTTTCAGTATACTTGAATAGGCGTGTTTTCGTAATGTAACCAGATAGTCCTTTGAACTGGAAATAGATTTGTCCAGAGACTGAAATAAAAGAGTTCATTAGGCATTAATGGGTTAACACAATGATAGAGAAGGGCGTAGATCTTGATCAATCTGCGCGCATGCTGCTCTATGTATACGCTGGCTTCATATGTCTTAAAGTCATTTTTTCAGTCGTAGGTATCATGTAAATTTAACCCATTGATACCTACTGGACTCTTCTATATCATTCTTTGAACAGATCCATTTCCAATTTTAAGTTGTTGTTTTTTTTGTTGTTGTTGTTTTGTTTTTTGTTTTTTTGTTTTTTTTTTTGTTTGTTTGTTTTTTTTTTTTTTTTTTTTTTTTTTTTTTTTTTTTCTGTTTGTTTTTTTATTTATTTATTTATTTATTTATTTTTTTTTTTTGTTTTTTTTTTTTTTTTTTTTTTGTTGTTGTTGTTTTTTGTGTTTTTTTTTTTTGTTTTTTTTGTTTTTTTTGTTTTTTTTTTATAATTATCATTATCATTTTTAAAGAATTTCTAGCACTTAATGCAAACAGTGTGTACCCTGATCATGCGCCTGATCGATGTCTGTACTATTTGCCAAGATCCATTTTATGGCTTCAGTGAGTTAACTTATATTATATTGTTTTTTGTTTTTTTTTACTTTAATATGTGTCTCCTATCTGCGATACGGTTCCAATTTTGCATAATATTTCCATCTGCAATCTAGTTTCTAGCCGTCTTCGGCTCTTCCGCTAGAAATTACAAAATATCTATGTTTGTGTGGACCGCGTCATGCGAAAAAAGTGTCTTCGGGCATATGCGGACAGCAAAGGAACAGATCAGCCTGCGCATCCGCGCTTTCTGATCAGGACGTTCCCCGTCTGCTTACAGAATTATTTGACACTATAGAATGGATCAATGGAGAGCAAATACCCGGATGAGACTTTGCGCATGAGCGGTATGAATCTGTATCTGTACATTCTGCGCATGCTCGAAGACACCATTTTGCTTGACGTAGCCCACGTATTAAATGGCTTCCTTGCCGGCATAAGTTATCCGGTTTAACTTTAAAGATTAAAGAACGCAAAAGTACTCCCTTTAAGGGAAAACTGGTAGTTTCAAGGGAGATAACTCTGTCAGAATAACTCTGTCAGAATTGTTTGTCCACTTCGAAAAAGGGATCTACCCTATAAGGAAAGAATTTACTCCCAGAGGGAGCAAATTCTTTCCTTATAGTGTAGTCCCCTTTTCAAAAAGAGCTTGTCGTGTAGTAAAGCGAACAGGAAGTTTCAAACGTTATTTCCTTTGGTTGAAATGGTGGTGTATCTACCAAATATATCCAGTTCCCTTAAACTTTAATTTAAGCTTATAGTATAATACGTGCCTGAAAAGGAAACCGACCCGTCAGCAAAAATATGATAGATGACAGTATAAAATCGACTGATTTAAGATGATTTTGTTGATTGCAGCAGCTGTCATTGAGTACTTGTGTGGACGCCCTTACTTCCTTTGAGCGCTGATATTTTAACCCATTTATACCTAGCGTGCCATAAAAATGGACAGTGGCAGACAGCGTAGACCCAGATCAGACGCCGCAGAATGCGGCGTTTTATCATTGTCTACACTGTTTCTAATAAATGCAGGAAATTCTGTAAAAAGAATCGATAGTAAAAAAAAAGATATCCCTTTAAAGGCTCCAAGAAAGGATATGATATTAATACGATAATAAAATGTAGCATCTTACATTCTGTAAAATTTCAGTTAGTCTCTCGTTTTTTAACTGGATCAAGAATGAAACGATTTTTTTGTCTGCGATAAAAATCATTTCATTTCAAGAACAAGAGACTAATTTAAATTTTACAGGCTATCAGGTGCCACATTTAATGATCGTATAAATACCATATATCAATTCATTAAACCTTTTTTTTTTTTTTTTTTTTGATAACAAAATGTCTATTTTTGAGGAATATTGAGCCTTTTAGTTGAAAGTGGACCTGTCCAAAGAGTTAGGTAGAAATTTCCACTAGGTACTATAAATGAGTTTAATTATTAGCCACTGGAACTATAAACCCTTCCAGGCCTGATTTTCTGAAATGGCCTCTTCCATCTCCGAATATGTGCACATCCATTACTGCATAGAGGGGTTTCAGTCAAAAAAATAACGGCAAACTTTGTCCTAATGAGACGTCTCATCTGGGCTTGCACTGTTTGCAGTGGTATCTGACTTGGTCTGTATGGGATGAAATGGTTTAGCTCGTAGATTGCATGTGAAAACAGACTAATACTTAGAGATCATTGCGTGATAACATTTGCTTCATGTACATAATCTCCATTTCACAATAATTACACAAGAAATAAGTCAATTAACTGTTAAGAATGCAGCGCGTGACCATTGAATTTCTTCCCAAGAAAGCAGTTCAGCCACCAAGAAAGCAAGTCATAGTACAGAAAGGTCACATAACGCAGTGTGAAAAGGCTACATGACATTTTAATGTTCTCAAATACAAAGAACTCGAATATAAAAATCAAAAATTCAGTTAAAAGGGATCAAGAATAGACAAGCATGCGTTTTAAGTCATATGATCCACTTTGACTTATACAGTCGACTCTCGTTATCTCTACTTCGCTTATCTCATATAACCGCTTGTCTCGAAGTGAAAAGCTGGTTCCTGTTAAAAACATGAAAATCTAACAACAGGTGACAAAATATTGTGGAAAAGAGGAGAAATTGCTCATAGGGAGCAATTTCTCCTCTTTTCCACAATATTTTTAATATACCTCTAACTTCAAGAGTGAAATTAAATATTTATTTGTGAAATATAGTTGTTCGATTTATTTTTCCTCAGTTCTGCAAAATCTGATACATCGAGGTACGGATATCACGAAGTATTTCAGAGAGTCCCTTGGACTTCGAGATAACGAATATCGACCATACGTAGAATTGCGCCGTAAACCCAGAAAAGTAACAAACTGTCATAAATGGCTGTCCTTTTAATTAGTGTCGCATTTTTGTTTTCTCCAGGCCTCACTATTTCATCTTAATAATAACAGAGTAACAATAACAACAGAGTTTGTTCTAACTGTTAATTATTTGTCAAAAGTGATTTCTGCTTTTATTAATCATCTCAGCGAACTGGTTATATAGTAAAACTGGGGTTTACAGGGGTAGACATTGTTTTTCTTATTTCTGCTCAAAAATATATATTGTGGGTACTCGTTAGAACCGCCTCGCCGAGGCGGTTCTAACGGGTAGCCATAATCTATGTTTTGAGCAGACATATGAAAAATATCAGAATTTTTTAATCTGAAAATTTTCATTTATTGGTGGTAAAATTTTCAGTATATTTGAATAGGTACGTTTTCGTAATGAGATCCAACCTGGTATCTGCGGCTGTATTGTATTGCTTCATTAAAGTAGCTATGTGGAGGAGGAGCGGGGCTGTGTGTTTTCTTTTCTAGATGTTCGTGTCACGCGAAATTGGGCTTTGTTTGTTTGTGTTGAGTTTTTACGGCCCAGTCAATCCATTTGGGTCATGTTGAATGCGGTCAGTTTACCTAACCACACTTTTCCGGGACAGACTTAGTCCTCTAAGCGGTAAACCAGTACATGGTTTAAACATATTTTATTGCATAATACAAGTACAACAAAGTAACAAATTTGACATACAAACGATATAGGATTAGAACGAAAGCATATAAATACTTATAGAGTTCTTCTCCTCTACGGTGTATATTTCGTTGTTGACTTGAAGGCAGATTGTTTCACAGATCAAGGCAAAATGTTGTGGTTTATTTCATGTAAGAAGGTAAAATAAATTAGTTGACAAAACACACACAAAAATATAGAATAAAAAAAAAAGAAATAAGAATAAAGAAAAAGTAAAAAAAAAAAATGAAAATAAATAGATAAATAATAAATAAATAATTCAATAAGTGTTTGTATTAAGAAAACAGTAGTAAGAATCATACAGTGTATAACAAGATATATGAAGATGGCATTCTTGGAGAGGAACAACTGAGCTTGCATTCACAGGCAGACAATGCAGATATTGTTCAGGACAAGTTGTACCTGCAACATGCATTTACCACAGATTTAAAACAGTTTAGTGTCCAATATAAATTTATGAACTTTCTCAAAAATGGCTTTGTTTATGTCAACAGAGAGGTTTGAGCTGCCGTATAGCAGCAGATTTAAAGTAGGTGTCTGAATTGTAGAAATAGCATTCATTAAAGCAGTGCGTTGAGTTTGGTAATGTGAGCAATGGAAAAAATAATGCTGCGAATCCTCGATACTACCACAACTACACAGTGGAGTTTCAGAGACATTTTTCATGTACAGATCCAGATTCAAAGCACTGCAGTGAGTACGCAAACGAGTGTGTAATATCTGGAGATGGCGACTGCCAGTATAATAGTATTTCGGTGTTTGTTCCTTGTCTTTAGTTAAGTTATATTTAAAAGAGTTAACAGAATTACTTTGCTGGAGTTCTAATGGCAGATTATTCCATTCTTTGATGGCCGTTGGCAGAAAAGATTGTTGATACTGAGTGGTTCTAGCATTGATTCCTCGTAGATTATTTGAATGCCTTAAATTATAATTAGAAACATTACTAATAGATTCAGGTACCAAAGAGGATAGATACTGTGGAGTTAAACTGCACCTCATTTTATAGAAAAGAGTTAGCCTGTGATTTTTGCGTCTCTGTTCGAGAGTTTCCCATCGAATTTCAGAATAGAGTGTGTTTAACGAAACTAACTTTGTTGCTCCCGTAACTATTCTGGCAGCTTCATTTTGTATTTTGTCCAGTTCTCGTTTTTCGTACTGGGTACAGTTATCCCATATGGCATCGCCATACTCAAGCAACGGTCTTATAAATACAATATAAATGGTTTCAAGAGATTTTCGGTCGAGTTGAAATTTAAGTTTTCTCATGATATTTATTCTTGTCCACGCTTTTTCAGATATGTAGTTTATATATTTGTGCCATGAGCAGTCTTGTGAGAATACTATTCCTAAGTGTTTATGAGAGTCCACTTCAGTTATTTGTACATTTTGCATAAATATTGGGGGGTAAAGGTTTCTATTTAATTTACGCGAAATTAACACAGATTCAGTTTTTGGAGGGTTAAAAGTGACTAGCCACTTAGCAGCCCATTGTGTTATTCTTCCTAAGTCAGCGTTAATACAAGCAGCTGCAGTGACGGGGTCATCGACGACAATATAAACACTTGTATCATCTGCAAAAAGTCGAATATTGGAACCTATATCAAGAACAATATCATTGATATACACAAGAAATAACAGGGGACCTAAGATCGAACCTTGAGGGACTCCAGCATGCATAAAAATCCAATCTGAGACAGCACCGGGCAGAACAACTCTTTGCTTTGGATTAGTTAAATAACTCTTAAACCATTCTAGGACTTGTCCTGTGACACCAGCTGCTTCAAGTTTCAAAAGTAGTCCTGCATGCCAAACCCTGTCAAAAGCTTTGCTGATGTCACAGAAGACAACCCGCACTTCTTTGCCAGAATCTAAGGCCTGACAAAAAGTATTATATAAATATGTAAGTTGGTTGACAGTTGAATCGCCAGGTATAAAACCGGACTGGAGCGAAGAGAGCAGGTTATAAGTTTGTAAATGATTATACAGATGTTTGAAGACAAGACGTTCAAAAAGCTTGTCTTCAGAGTTTAGAAGAGATACTGGTCGATAATTATTTACAGCAGACAAGTCACCTTTCTTCGGAACAGGGCAAACATGAGCCTCTTTATAGGAAACTGGCACAACACCTTTGTGCAATGAATCATTGAAGAGTGAACAAAAAGGAGAAGCTAGTTGATGCGAAAGTTCCTTTAGAATACGATTACTCAGCCCATTTTGTCCAGAAGCTTTACCTACAGGCAATACCTCGAGTACTAATTCAACCTCATGAGGAGTCAAAATAATACGATCCAATAAAGAATCAACAGTAGCTGGAGTTAAATCAGGAATAACAGCATTTTGTTCATCCAGGAGTGTTTGACTTTGGAAGAAATTGTTTAAAACAGTTGCTTTGTCATGCTCGTCTGTGATTATGTTATTATTAACCTCAAGTGTCGGAACAGATGTTTTTGAGTTTGGAGCGATTATTTGTTTTAATGTAGACCACCAGTC
Source organism: Anodontia alba (assembly GCA_964016985.1). Lineage (NCBI taxonomy): Eukaryota > Metazoa > Mollusca > Bivalvia > Lucinida > Lucinidae > Anodontia > Anodontia alba. The sequence continues at coordinate 76,545,275 of OZ024833.1, read as the reverse complement.
TTTTGAAGAAAGGGATTCAGACCGCAGTTTATCTGCTATTTTGTCATTGTAAAACTGTTTACATTTGCGTGTCATTTTAACTGTTTGATTTCGTAATTTCTTAAACTTACTCCAGTCTGTTTCATTTCCTGTTCGTTTTGCTCTATGATATGACGTTTGCGTTTGCGAATATATCTTTTTAGTTCTGACGTTATCCATGGAGGATCTGAAGGATGGATTATAATATTTCTGTTTGGAATGTTATCTTTGGCTAGGTCGATTATTTTTGAAGTTATATTTACAGAGTATGTGTCAATGTTATCGTCGTATAGAGCAGGCCAGTCTACTAAGGATGCTTGCTCACGTAATGATTGATAATTTCCTTTTTCATAGTCCCAAATATGACGTTTAAATGTTTTACGTTTTAGTTTAGCAAACTTGAGAATTCCGTATACTGGGCAATGGTAACGTATAGTCTGATTCAGAAATGGGTCACCTATACCACTTAGTAGCAAACTATTTTTGTTACTGACTATTAATAAATCAATTAAAGACGAAGAATTCTCAGTATAATGGGTGGCTTCTTCGATGGTTTGAAACAAAGAGAACTGGGTGCACAGAGCATTGATCTTTCTAGATGATTGCAAATTCAACAAATTGTAGTTAAAATCTCCCATGACGATTATTTCACGAATATTGGTATCTACCGCGAGGGCAATAGAGTCTTCAATATCAGAAAAGTAATTGTTGTTCGAATTAGGCGGTCGATAAAACAGGCCAAATAGTATGCTTTTATGGTTATTGGCTATCTCAATCCATATATTCTCTAAACCTCTAATTTCTAAGTCATTCCTCCGTTTATAATGGATACCCTCCTTGACATAAATAATTACCCCTCCATGAGCATCTCCTTCTCTGTCTTTACGCACTGGCGCCTGGTATTGCTGAAGCATAATATCTTCATTATCAATGGAAGGGTTTAGCCAAGTCTCAGAGAATGCAAGTATGTCAAATTCATGGAGCTCTGCATGAAGTATTTCGAGCTTCGGGAGGATACTTTGGACATTGTAGTGAACAAATGATAAATTATGATTGAGTGGAAGGGAGTCAAAAACTGTAGTAGACAAGCTTGAAGATGAAGTAGACAGAATCGTTACAGATGAAGACGAATGGGATGTGGGTCCTGGATTTGGATGAATGTCACCTGAACAAAGTAGGAGGATGGTGAGCCACGTTGTGAAGACAATATACATGAATGTTCCTACCACAAATAATGAGAACTGCGCATTCGCCTTCCCAGCTTTGCTTTGTGAGACGTGAATTGTGCGTCTAGTCTTCTTTATGAATTGCTTTAATGTTTTTCGGTTTTCGTATGATAGAATAAGTGAGTAGCAATAGAGAATATTAGAATAGATATGAAGTAGCAAAATTAAGTGCAAAAGAAATTTAAAGTTGCAAATACAACGATGTTCTGGCATGAGAGCAATTTTGCTAGAATCTAGCGTCATTGTCATGTGATTGAAAATAAGAAGTGTAGAAAGAGAAGAATTGCTATCATACCGACTCTAATACAGCATGCGTCTGCAGACAAACACAGTCGTCCCTCTTTAAATGCAAGAAAAAAAGTACAGATAACAAAATACATTAAGCAAATTCAAAACAAATACGGAGGATTAAGCATAACATCAGAACAGGGAATATTACAAAGCATATTAATTTGATGCTTATATGTCACAGTTGCTATAATATGGTTGTAATAATAGTAACATTTCTCAATACTGAGAGTAACTTGATTCAAGGACAAACAAGTCTTAGATTTCGACAGTTAAGCATTTGCAAGCAATGTAGGCCTAGTTCAGACGCCGCAAACTTGCTTGCTCTACATACAGCAATATCCCGAACACACCTACAAGTAGTATAAAGGACTATTTCAAATTTCAAGGCAATTATGGTAAGTAGATAATGTGTCCCAATACTGATGATAAATACTGTATGCAGATTCTGTATAAACAATATGGATCTGAACTATGTCTACACTGCTTACCACTCATCCATTGGTTTTAGACACAACAACAGGGAATGAAATTTTAGGTCGATCGAAGTAAAGGGATGTGATTTTTAGGATAGATACGCTAATTGATGCGCAGCGGATGAGAAGGTCCATTGTGCCACAGATAAACCTTTGCAAGCGATGTAGGCCCCGATGAGACGTCACAAAAGGCAGCTTCCAATCAGGGTCCACACCGCCTGCCTTACATACAACAGTATAGCAGACATACATCTTAATAATATAATAGACTATTTCAAACTTCACGGCAAATATGGTAAGTAGATAATGTGTCCCAATACTAATGATAAATATATACACTATAAGTCTGAACTGAGTCTACACTGTTAACCACTCATCCATCGGTTTTGGACACGGCAACTGGTAACAATAGTTCTAGAAGATCAAAGTAAGGGGCTGTGATTATTTAGATAGATACGATAATTGGTGCGCAGCGGTTGAAAAGGGCCATGATGTCAAAAATATACCTTTGCAAACAAAGTAGGCCCAGATCAGACGTCGCAAACGGCGGCGTCCGATCTGGGTCCATGTTGTTTGCCTTACATACAGCAGTATCCCAGACACACATCCAATTAATATAATGGACTATTTCAAATTTCAGGACAGTTATGGTAAGTAGATAATATGTCCCAACACTAATGATTAATACTGTATGTAGATTCTGTATAAACACTATTGGTCAGGACTTCGCCCCACTGTTTACCGGTCATCTATCGGTTTTAAACACAACAACAGGACAACCAAAGATAAAGGAGTGTGAACATTTAGGATATATACGATAACTGATGCTCAGTGGATGAAAAGGGATATTATACCAGAGATACACCTTTGCAAGCAATGAAAGCCCAGATCAGACGTCGCAAAAGGCAGCTTCCGATCAGGGCCCACACTTCTTGCCTTACATACAACAGTATCCCAGACACACATCCAAGTAATATACTGGACTATTTCAAATTGCAGGGAAATTAGGGTAAGTAGATAATGTGTCCCAATACTAATGATATATATACACTATAAGTCTGAACTGAGTCCACACTGTTTACCACTCAACAACTGGTAGTGATAGTTCAAGACGATCAAAGTAAGCGGGTGTGATTATTTAAACCGATACGATAATTGGTGCGCAGCGGATGAAAAGGGCCATTATGTCACAAACAGACCTTTGCAAACAATGTAGGCCCAGATCAGACGCCGCAAAGAGCAGCGTGTCCGATCAGGGTCCAGACTGCTTGCCTTACTTACAGCAATATCCCAGACATATCTTTAGGCAATGTAATGGACTATTTCAAATTTCAGAGCTATTATGGTAAGTAGATAATGTATCCCACTATTAATGAGATAGTCCGATGGTAAGAGTAAGGTAGATGAATCAGCTCGGCGTCACACCATCATGTCCCATAAAGCAAAGCCCTAATCAGTCTCACTGTCAATAAAATGTACTAGTTTGAGACTTTAAGTAAATGCTTATATCTGGGACATGTAGGCGAAACATACTGAGTTATCCATATTTAAGCGGACCAATAGTCAGCAACATAAAGTAGATGTATTGCGACATTATGAATGGAACACAAATACTATGTCGCTGCAGTATTACAACTATACTTCACAACATTGTTTAAGACACGCTAGCTTCGCAAACAGATCAGGCACTAATACAGAGGTGTGTGCAAGGCCGTAGTTTCCGAATCAGTTCCACCTGCAGCAGTTTTCTCACCATGAAGTTGAGGAACTGGACCAAAAACAGCAAGATCAGCTTCTCTCGTAATTCTGTGTTTAGTGCCTGATGAGTCGCGCACAAGAATATTGCCGTCACTGGACCACGCACTATTCAAATGCCTAAATTTAACCATCTGTCTTGCTTTGAGTAGTAACTTGCGTCTTGGTTTAGTGAGGTCTTCATTAATGAATACACCAGTGTATCCGGATTTTTTGGTTTTGGTGCGAGCACCGTAGAACTTTCTGCGGGTGCGGTAAGATAAAAACTTGACAATAATATCGCGAGGACGACTAGAAGATGCGATCTGCTTTCCCAAACCAGTACTTGTGCACATTCTTTCGCCAGAAACTGGCAACTGCTCTTCTTTAAACAGTGGAAGGGAGAGAATGACCGTAGAAAATATTTTATAATCAATCTCCACGAAAGAATGTTGCCAGACCCGGTGGGATTGAAGCCGCAACCTCCTGATCACAAGTCGGACGTGCATCCGACTGAGCCACCGAGGCCGACTCGAAATTGGGCTGGTCATATTGTACACAAGTACAACAGAAACAGCCGTGCCAGATAAAACTCTCCACAATACAACAAATACACAAGTTCAAGTAGGCCTGCGTAGCGGCAATCTGAATGGGGGTTTATCTACGGTATAATTTGATCCTACAAAATATGTAGACGGTTAACATATTGATAGTTTGATGTCTAAAAAAACCCGTAACTCCTTTAGCAAGGCAATTATGAAATGAGTCTGGGCATAGTATTTCCTACAAGATTGCATGTGGGCCCTGCGAAGACTGAGATCAGCCTGCGCATCCGCGCAGTCTGATCTCAGTCTTCGCTGTCCGTCTGAGGACGCATTGGATCCTTGGCTACCTACAGAATGCCCTGCAAAGACTCAGGTCAGACTGCGCGGATGTGCAAGCTGATCTGAATCTTCGCAGGGGGCACATGGAATCTTATAGCAAGCTCAAATGTAATACGTGCAATGCTTTTAGGTCCCTAATTATCTGTCACGCATTTTTCCTAGAGATTTTGTCAGATGGAATCTTTTGATGTCATAAATTGTTTAGAACTGGATCAGTAAGAATATAGATGAAACAATGGCATGGATATACGTATCAATCCTATAATATCTCCTAATTAATCCCTTGGCATTAATATTTGGTAAACCTCCATTTTCTGTGATCAGGCTTCATTTACTTGCGTAATTGTACTGATTATATTTAGATCTACCGTTCAGCATGATGGCAAAACTTTCAGCAAATGATATTTTGAAATATTTTTATCATTTTTTCCCAGAAAACATGCTTTGACATTTCATGTAAATTCTCTCCTAGGGAGACAATTTGCGTGAAATGTCAGAGCCTATTTTCTGATTTTCTGGGAAAACTAATAAAACAAATATCATTTATTTGTCGTCTGCAGAATTTGCCCAGAGAGTGCATCACGGAAACATGCCTATATAATTTTGACCCTCTTAAACCTCACTTTTATAAAGTAAAACTAGGGTCTGCAGGGGTATACATTATTTTTCTTATTTCTGCTCAAAACATAGATTGTGGGTACTCGTTAGAACCGCCTCGTCGAGGCGGCTCTAACGAGTACCCACAATCTATGTTTTGAGCAGAAATATAGATAATATCAGAATTTTTTATCTCAAATTTTTCATTTTTTGGTGGTAAATTTTTCAGTATATTTGAATAGGCATGTTTTCGTAATGGTAATGGTCACAATGAAATCCAGATGATATGTATCGGGACAAATCTAAGCATCAAGCATTATTCTACATCACGAAAACATACCTATATATACTGAAAGGAAAAAGAAACGCAGGGTAAATTTTATTCCTACATTTCATTCAAGTTTGAAAAAGTTTGTTAAATATTTTACTATGATTACAAAACAGTACATGTATGGAACAAAAGTTCCAAATTTCATTGGTTTGTGATCAACAAGTCTCGAGTTATTGAAGTTCATTGGTAGCTACCCCCCAAATCTTGAAATCAAAATCAAACTGAAAATCAATATCAGGTGTGCCCCCCTCTTGCTGCCGTTGCTGCCCTAATTCTCCTTTGGATAGAGTTAACCAAAGCATTGACAGTTCGCATCGGGATGTTATTCCATTCATCGATCAACGCATTCCTTAGTTGTGCGAGAGTTGCGGGGGGGATTTCGGCGCTTCCTAACCCTTCTGTCCAGCTCATCCCACATGTGCTCTATTGGGGTCAAATCTGGACTGTACGGTGGCCATGCTAGTGGTGCGATGTTATTGTTTGCCAGGAAATCCTGACAAACTCGGGCAACATGTGGTCGGGCATTGTCCTGCTGCAGAATCAGATTACGTTGTTGCACAAGCGGGACTGCAACAGGACGCAAGATCTCATCCCTATACCTTACTGCGGTCATATTACCCGCAACAATAATCAACTGCGATTTTATCCCGTGAGCAATGCCTCCCCAGACCATAACGGAGCCACCCCAAAACCGATCCCGTTCGACAACACAGGCGTCGGCAAAGCGTTCTCCGCGACGTCGGTACACACGACGTCGACCATCTGCGCGATAGTGAACCTAGACTCGTCCGTAAAAAGAACTCGTCTCCACTGCCTCATCGGAAATAGCCTGGGCGCATGCGCCGTCAACCACGCCATACGACGCAACCTACGTGCCTGGGTCAGAGGCAGACCAACGTATGGACGACGAGCTCGAAGACCAATCTCACGCAATCGACTTCCAACAGTCTTCGGAGACATTTGTCGATTATGCGTACCTACTGTATTAAGGGCAGTTTCGGTAGCAGTGAGATGACGATTCCGCAAATGTGCCAGACGGATTGTCCTGTCTTGACGTCGCGACGTCACGCGTGGACGCCCAGACCGCGGTCGGTCTGCTAAATGCCCTGTCTCCCTTAAACGTCTAACAAGACGTTCAATTGTTGAGACGTTAACCCCAAAATGATTGGCAACTTGCTGTTGCCTCTGATCCTGCATCAGCAACGCAATTGCCCTACCCCTCTGAACATCAGTCAATCGTACCATGATTGAAAAAAAAGTTCAAAGTAGCGTAAAAATGAAAAGAAAATTCGGTAAAAGAATCGAAGAGCGTTGTGTGTGAGGAAATCTTGTGCTGAAGGTTTAAACATGCTTGTTTTGCACGAAATTTTGGCTTTCCGTATTGTCCGTGCAATGCACTGTGTAGTGCACGGTTGAATGATTTCACACACTGGGTAGATAGCACATCGACCAAAGACTCGTATACCCGCGGTTCACATTCACAGGACAATCTGTAAAAGTGTATGGCTATAGTAAACACCGTAAAAAATGGTTAAAATAAGAAGGAAAAAAGCTCTACCCTGCGTTTCTTTTTCCTTTCAGTATTTTGACCCCCTTAAACAACACTTTTATATAGTAAAACTGGGGTTTACATGGGTATACATTATTTTTTCTTATTTCTACTCAAAAACATAGATTGTGGGTACTCGTTAGAACCGCCTCGGCGAGGCGGTTCTAACGAGTACCCACAATCTATGTTTGAGCAGATATATGAAAAATATCAGAATTTTTAACTGCAATCTTTCAGTTTTTGGTGGTGAAATATTCAATATATTTGAATAGCGTGTTTTCGTAATGGGAAGCTTATGTTTCCCGTTTCAAAAGCAATGTTTACAAGCTCTGTGGACGATCTTGAATGCAAAAGGCATATATAGCAAAAGAAGTGTGTGTATTAGAGAGAGAGAGAGAGAGAGAGAGAGAGACAGAGAGACAGAGAGAGAGAGAGAGAGTACTTTATATTGGATGACCGTCGTGATAATTTTATGTCTTTCCAAAGTACCCGTCATTGCTGAACAAAGGTCTAAAATTAAATTTGACGGCAAAAATCTCTGAGTTTCATTTGTTTTCTTTCCTGGCCAAGGTCTGCCTAAAGATCATTTTTTCAACCATGCGTAAAGCATTACTCTGAAAGGTTTTCACAAAAACAAGAAAAACAAAAAATATCAGCAGGTAAAGTTTTAATGATCTCGTGCAAAAGTAGGCTCCGCCCATTTCCGGTGGACGGTTGAATAAGCCAGTTAAAGTTCTCCATTGTTTGTTCCTCATCTCTTTTTTTTTTTTTTTTTTTTTTTTTTTTTTTTCGATGCCTTGGGAATGCTGTGTTTCGTTATCATTACGAAAACATGCCTTTTCAAATATACTGAAAATTTTACAAACAAAAAATGAAATTTTTCGGATAAAAAGCTCTAATATTTTTCATATTTCTGCTCAAAACATAGATTGTGAGTACTTGTTAGAACCGCCTCGATGAGGCGGTTCTAACAAGGACCCATAATCTTTGTTTTGAGCAGAAATAAGAAAAATAATGTATACCCCTGTAAACCCCAGTTTTACTATATAAAAGTTGGGTTTAAGGGGGTCAAAATTATATAGGTATGTTTTCGTTATGTTGTTGCATTTCCCTGGTAACTTCGGTTCGTAGTTTTGCAATTAAACAATAGTCAGACTATCTGCATATATTTTTGCAGTGTTAAATTAAATTTCAGACTATATGCATTTGACCCTCCACTCACGAAAATCTTATAGGATAGCCTTTAACTAGCTATTTATATTGGACTTTATTACTACAAAATTAAATGTCAACCATTACCATTAAACCGCTAATCACAACTACAGCAAACGACACTTTCATCTTTTTATTCATTTTTTTCAGAGAAAATTAGACGACGTTTCATGTGAATCGTCTGCCTAGCAGAGGATTCACATGCAATATCAGGTATTTTCTCTGAAAAATTACAACTCAAGTGTTAGAATGCTGTCGTCTACAAAGTTGCTTAGCGCTTTAAGGATTAAATTTACCGTGACGTCCTTGAATAAAAGCTTTTAATTTAACAGGACCACACAGAACCACTCTTGTTCAGGGGCAACAACCTACGTCATCAACATGGTGATATGCACATATTAACTGCGCGGACTATATTATGTGATAGGATTTATAGCAAAATCATGAAGAACGCAACCTACAGCGAAAAATCATGAGGTACACCATATATGTCCAGTTTTGAACTATCTTTCACCAAAAGTGCAAATTTGATACAGATTCTAGTTTTTGTAGATACTTCGACCAATTAGTGTTACTGAATTTGTCCATTTTAGTATTATCTTTCACCAAAGTGCAATTCCTTACGGATTCTAGTTATTGTAAATATTTCTTCTTGTTATGCTTAAATTATTAGTGTTACTGAATATCAACAGGAGTAGGAGTGTTTAAATTTCCACTGCGTTTCAGAAGCCAGATTTTCAAAAGACATACAGTTCATTACGAAACATGCCTATTCAGATATATTGAAAATTTCACCACCAAAAGCTGAAAGTTTTCAGGTAAAAATTCTGATATTTTTCATATTTCTGCTCAAAACATAGATTGTGGGTGCTGGCTAGAACCGCCTCGACGAGGCGGTTCTAACGAGTACCCACAATCTACTTTTTAGCAGAAATAAGGAAAAAATGTATACCCCAGTAAACCCCAGTTTTACTATATAAAAGTGGGGTTTAAGGGGGTTAAAACTATATAGGTATGTTTTCGTGATGTATATGACAGTGAATTTATAGCACTAAATTATTATGCGGCACTTTTCATGACGTAACATTGGTGCTTTATGATGTAATTAATGTACGTTGATTAATTATTTTGTATTTAAATATACGCGTCAGTAGAAATACAAATGGCTAATTATTACAATTTAGTATTTCGGACGTTTATGAAATTTTCAGTATCTATTGCATTATAAGAAACTTTTAATAAGTTTGCTTTAGATAACAAAGATTTTCATATCATCTTATTACTTGGAACATTTTAGATATGAATACCAGAGTATCAAATGTGTATTCATTGCTGTTTTATATTCAATGCAAAAAAAAAAAAAAAAAAAAAAAAAAAAAAAAGAATGTCAAAATGACACTTATTCTTAGGGTCGACATTTTATCGTTGTGATTATTATCAGTTTGATCGTCTTGTAAACATGAATTTAATTTTTCATTTGGAGATTAACTATTAATATCATTTATGTTATTTTATTTAAATTTCTTAAAATGCGGACTTTGAAATCTAAAGTATTTCACTTAACAGCAGAATTGCAAAACATGTCAGTTCTTCATCCTTTGTTCAAATACATTTAAACATCTAGGACTTTGTCAATAAAACGTTTTTAATACATTTGTTAGAAAGATATCCCTTAAAGGGACGGCATAATCGCAGTTTTAACATATTGCTATCTTTACGATAGAAATGGTTTCACACGTCCAATCTAATCCCGTTCTAGGGTAATGACTTCTATTATTAACTTGGGCAGAGCTATAATAGTGTGGCTAATTTCATTATGTAACTTTGAATAATGTTAATTAAGCAAAAGATGATTGCATTCCATTATCAATATATATATATATATATATATATATATATATATATATATATATATATATATATATATATATATATATATATATATATATATATATATATATATATATATATATATATTTACACATTTTGAATAACGATGACAATAATGTTTTGTTTTTGTTTTTTTTGTTCTCCCTTTTCTGATGATCGCCGCTGATGGAAACATTTCGGGAATAAAGTCAGCCTCCCGATAAAAACAGCCACGGAATAGACAAGAAACAATATTAGAAGGAGCATTGAAGGATAAACAATACAGAAGCTGTGTTTAGCTAATTTATTTTCCTGTTTTGTGTAAAGGACAGTTTGAAAATATAAATTAATAAAATAAAGATTTCTACACATTTTATTCAAACATCATCAAGTTTAGTATCAGAATTCTGAGCACGAAGCAAGGAACAAGGTCCTGTAATCTGTTTAACAGAATAATCAGAAATAAAATAGCATTTGCAAAAACTTAAAATATGTATTTCGAAAATGTTGTGAACTTCGTAGATGTGACCTCTGTCACCTGTATACGTAACCAGACATATTATATAAATCTAATATTATGATACGTTTCCGCGAAAAGTTATTTAACGCGTGCGGTTGTAGGGTCATTCACATCTACTAGACGACATTAATAGCAGGAAGTCCGCGCTCTGTCTGATCGAACGATCTGACTGGCTAAACTTGTCCCCTGCCGAACAGTATAAGTAGGAGGTCGGAGCCGCGGTTCATTACTAACTTTTGGATTTGGATCGCGGGTTAAAGCCAGTAGTGAAAAAAAATGTAATCTCGTCGTGGTCGCCGCTCGGCGGGCCATAGGCCCAACCGCCGCACTTGTACAAAATGTTTGAATGTAGTGTTTAGCTGTTTAGAGACTTTGTAAATAATTTATATATGTGACAATATACTGCAAAAGTGTTACTAATCAGTATGCAAGAGTATTTCGACTCTAACACTCAACAAACTGTATATTTTCAAAATGATGTTATATTTAGATATTGGAATTAAAGAGAGAACAACATAATAAATATGGATGGAAACAAGGAGTTCAGACTTTACTCGTTATTTCTTCGTCACAAACCGGAACGTTTAAAATAAACATGATCAGCAAAGTCATCGATGAAATGTTTAAAACACCCTGGGACAATCAACAACAAACATGTCTTATAAAATCAGAGGACGATTATTTTTTAACTTTTTTTTCCCCCACAAAAAATGAACATTCTTAATTTCATGAAACTCTAGTTAGTTCATCAAGATTCCGAAATACTAGTTACTGACAAAAATACATGTATGTGTCTTCATCAGCGATATGACGTAGGTTGCTAGAGTGTCGTTGTATTAGCAGTAAAAACTATATTAACCCTTGTCATGCTGAATAAATTAAGATGCCGCGCCCACTTCTAATTTCCAGCCAATCAGATCACTTGATCCGTGTTTTTGAAAGAAATTCACATATTTAATGACAAACAGTGCATGTCGTTTTTAGCAAGAGAAGGGTTAAACACAGCTTTTAGGGACTGAATACCTTGGTAAATTTAACGCCATTTCCTCCAAGGGAGACAAATACGGTGACTTCCTGGTTGTTGTACCGCACGTCAAACACTTTCTGAAAATGGGTTTAATCTAAGCAAAAACAAAATTTACTCCCTCTGGGAGCATTACTTCCTTATAGAATAGACCCTTTGTAGAAGGAGACAAAAAAAAAAACACCCCAACCCCACCTCCTCCCACGAAAGTGTATCATTTCCCCTTTATAACTGCCATATTTATCCTAGATATTCAGACACCATAACTCTTTACCATAAGTACCCTAAACATGTCCATTTTACTCTCGTACAAAAACACGCCTATTGCAATATATTGAAAATTTCACCACCAAAAAAAAATTCTGATATTTTTCATATTTCTGCTCATCGAGGCGATTCTAACGAGTGCCCACAATCTATGCTTTTGAGCAGAAATAAGAAAAATAACTTATACCCCTGTAAACCCCAGTTTTACTATATAAAAATGGGATTTAAGGGGGTCAAAATTACATAGGTATGTTTTCGTAATGATTTGTACAAAAACCCTAATCAAACACAGCGCTCTGTGGCGTCTGGTTTAGTCAGCAGTGTGTTAATGTACCCTAACTATTTAAGCATCATAACTCCTCACCATACTAACACTACATTTGAACATATCCTGTTGATGTATATAAAGAATCCAGATCACAAACAGCGTTCTTTGGCATCATGTCTGGTCTGGGTCAGTACTGTTTGCCCAGCTCTGTCTGTCTGTACTATCTGTCCGAATACTTAGGGTATACACGGTATCCTAGTGACTTCCAGTGACTGGCCAGTGGCCAGTGTATTCCATCAAGGAACTTCGTTGCATTAATTAGTTTTGTGAGTGTTCATTGCTCTCAAGGGTCATTCCTTTTAGAATCAATCTTCACTACAGTTGGTATTAGTTTCAGAATCTATCTTTACTACAAAATTGGTATTAGTGTCAGAATCTATCTTCACTACATTTGGTATTTGTGTCAGAATCTAGTTCACTACAGTTGGTATTAGTGTCAGAATCTATCTTCACTACATTTGGTATTTGTGTCAGAATCTAGTTCACTACAGTTGGTATTAGTGTCAGAATCTATCTTCACTACATTTGGTATTTGTGTCAGAATCTAGTTCACTACAGTTGGTATTAGTGTCAGAATCTATCTTCACTACATTTGGTATTGGTATCAGAGTCTATTCACTACTATTAATGTTATTAATGTCAGAATCTATCTTCACTACAAAATTGGCATTAATGTAAGAATCTATCTTCACTGTAGTTGTTATTAGTGTCAGAATCTATCTTCACTACAGTTGGCATTAGTGTTAAAATTTATCTTTACTACAGTTAATATTAGTTTCGCGTGACGGCTATAAAACGTCTCTACGGATTTCACTATAGTGCAGTTAATATGTTCTGGCCCCGAGATTATAATACTTTTTTCATGCTCAACTCAGCTGAGCATGAAATTTGTCATGCTAGTATATCTCGAAATACTATTAATTGCAAATTCTTTCTTGCTAAACATGGCTTAGCATGAAAATTTCTCTGCTAATAATTACGAAAATGCCAACTATTGTATATTCTAAGGGGGTCAAAAATATTAAGTATGTTTTCGTATGTCACGAAAATATACCTATATATTTTTTACCCCCTTAAACCTCCTTTTATATAGTCAAACTGGGGTTTACAGGGCTAGACATTATTTTTCTTATTTCTGCTCAAAACATAGATTGTGGGTTTTCGTTAGAACCGCCTCGGTAAGGCGGTTCTAACAAGTACCCACAATCTATGTTTTGAGCAGAAATATGAAAAATATCAGAATTTTTAACTGAATACTTTCAGTTTTTGGTAGTGAAATTTGCAATATATTTGAATAGGCGTGTTTTCGTAATGTTTTCCAAGATACCAGAATGGGCCCAATGATCCCAAGGAAAATAAAAACTTCACAATGATGGAGTACAAGGAGGCGTTTTACGGCCGCCAAACGGCACTTAAAGAACAGCTAGCAATCTTCATAAATCTATAACGGACCGTTATCGGCCCGCCAGTTGCCCTGCCCGCTACAGATTTATGTAGAATGCTTACTGGCAGTTTCCTTGAAATAAATTTTATATTTGTACAGAGTAAGTAGAATTATTTCACATTATATTATACAAATGTATAATAAACTTATTATACAAATGTATAATAATCTACAATTTTAGTTTCATATAGTAGTGCAATTAGGCTGTGTGATCGCACAGCCCAGTGTGATGTTATTTATATAATAATGTATTTACCCTGTATATTTAGATACATGTAAGTCAACTCTTTACCATATTTGTCCTAAAATGAAAAAAAAAGTAAAGAAGTTGCCCTGAAAGAGTTATAATCACAGAACATAGCCTACCTAAGATCCCAGGAGGAAGACCAAACAAACTACGACGGCATATACGATACAATCAACGAGGAGCAAAGCAACCAGCTCATTCTTGCACACCAGATAAGGAAATCCCTGATTTAACCCTGGGATTTTTTTCTCCCACCTTTGCCTATATAAGATAGGCATTTTGTCCATGTGAGAAACTTCTATCTCACATGACCATGTGATTCCTAGGAACAATCCACTTAAAGGTTGGAGAAAAAGAATCCGTTATGAGTCAGTCCATGCAGGATATGGAAATCTCACCCTCGGGCTAGAAATTTCAACAGGGACTCGGCAAGCCTCGTCCCTGGTTGAAATTCCTACCCCTCGGGTGAGATTTCCCTATCCTGCATGGACACTCATGATGGATTCTTATAATCCTACCTAGGTTATCCTACCCAGGATAAGATGAAAATCGAGCATTCTCACGTGTTTGATATGCACTGGTTGTAATGGACGCCACGTACGCAATCGTTAATGTTTACGTCACTGAACGTAATGACGCCATTAAACGCCACAGTAATGTCATCACAATATGGGGAACGTCAGCAGTCTACATTCAGAAATGAAAGGTGTGCAAGAAAAAGGAATCTATCATGGGTGTGAGGGGTAGATAGAAAAATCCGTTCTTCGCGATCACAGTCTGGCATCATTCGGCAAGCCTCGTGATGCCAGACAATGATTCTCGGGACGGATTTTTCTATCTACCATTCACACCGATGATAGCTCCTTATATTCTTCCCCAACGAGTCAATGGATCCACTAAATACAGCAATAAGATAACAAACAGAAACACACACATGCATGCACGCATGCGCAAGCACGCACGCACGTACACACGTACACACACAAGAAACGCACGACAGCCAGCAGTCACATTTTATTACTTGTGCCTACAGACACAAGTGATAAAATGTGACTGCTGGGGTTGACACAAGTGATAAAATGTGAGTGCTGGCTGCGGTACACGAATGGCAATGAGTGTAAATCCAGATCAGACGCCGCGTTTCCGGCGACTGATCTAAGTTCACACTATTTGCTCAGGCATGTCTCTCCGAACACGAAGGAAAAAATATGTTAAGTACTGCAATAAACGCGTGCAGTTTAAGTTTCCTTTCTGTAGATTCAAGACGATATGAATCTCGCTAAATCACGCCATGTCAAAGCCAAAAACGTTACTCCTTGTATCATGACGCTTCCGCTTACCGTATTCGACCTAATTACCGCACTGTGCGCTTAGGTTTTTCAAAATTACTGGGAATACTCAGATGTAATAAAATATGTACCTATACCTATTAAGGATACACTATAAAAAGATCAGAAAAGGCCTTATTTGATGATGATTAGTCGATTTCTTTTCTGATTTTCTTTATAGCAACCAACCAACGAGTTGTTGCCGCGAAGCGGCAACAACGAGAGTTGGTTGCTTTATGGTAGTATTCTGTTCTATTCAAAAATTGCTATACTAAGGCTGATTTTTTTGTGTAACCGGAAATTGTGAACATGAACCTTTAAATACGTCACTTCCGTTTTCAGCGTTTGTTTACAATCACCCGGTTTTGCAGCAACTGTTAAACCTAACAGATATATATACGTTTCCATGCTAAAAACAAATAAAAATCAGGCATAGGCGAGATTTTAAGGTAAGAATAAAACACACAATAGTTTTGTCAGTATTTTCGGTGGTATTCCAGAAGAACGTATACCTTGCGCGCGCGCAACTTGACATCCGGTTGAAACGAAAGTAGAAAAAGCTCCACTGATATCTGAGCATTATCGCATATCTAGAGTGAAAATAAAAGACTTTCCAAACAGTTCTTAACGGTAATTCGAGAGGGATTTGGGTTTTACGACCCTTTCAAGAATATTTCACTTAAATCGAGCTGATCGTTCATCAAAAGTGGGCGAAAACCGGAGAACCTGCAGAAAAAAAAAACAGCTGACCATCCATAATCAGAACTTGGCTTTCCCACATTTGCCCCAAGGGAGGCTCGAAATGAGCGGTGAGAAACCTAATGGATTAAGAGTCGGTTCTCTTATCCACTAGGCTAGGGGTGCCTGCAGGGTGGAGGGTAGTTGGGGGGCATTCCAGCTGTCAGATTCAACATAATTTCAGTAGACCTTGATCTTATTCAATCCAAGTACTTTTTCTGGCAAAAGAATGTACACAATACTGGTTAACCGCTTAGAGGACTAAGCCTGCCCAGTAAATGTGTGAATAGGTAAACTGTCCGTGCTTGACATGACCCCATTGGGTTGACTGGGCCGTAAAACTCAACACAAACAAACCAAGTACTTTTAACTAACACACAGATTTATTTTATTTTTTTTAAACAATCATAAAATCACTTAACATGACTTTCCACAATAATGTTTCAGGCCATACTTATAAATATGTTGATACTCTAGCATAAACTCCAGACCTTCCATACCCTACATCATTGACTAATTCACTAAATGATACTCCAAATATTTAGCATTTGTGACAAATTTTGATTTTTTATGCATAAAATTGTAAGAGAAAACTGATTTTCTTCAAAATCAGCTGTTATGTTTGTCATTTCTTATTAATTTTAATGTGGCATAAATTTAAGAAAGATTTGTTTTCATATTATTCTAAGAAGGTGAACGGAATTATGAGAACATGCCATAGGTCTGGGTTTACTCTGTCACTGACCAATATTCCGGTATACTCTCCATGTGACAGACCACTATACTCAAGGTTACTGACTGATACGCCAGCAGGGATCAATTTTAGCACTTGCTAACTTGCTAAATGCTGGTTAATTTGATCAAAAAGCAAGCTGCAATTTCCATCACTTGCTAACTCTAGCAAGTTGGAAAATTTTTCTTTAATTGGCTGAACCTGAGGCATTGTTGCAGCAGGTTTGCAATTTCTTTTCCAAAGGCAATAACAATATTTTTCTTACTTTTCCCGTAAAGCAGGTTTTGACATTACATGCAAACTGTCTAAACCTGTTTTCTGGGAAAATAAGAAAAATATTTTAAAATGTCTGCTGTAATTTTACCCAGAGTGCTAAGATTTAAAGCCACATTTAACAGTATTTACAAGTGTGAAAAAGCAAGTTGGGACAAAGAAATATCATTTGATTTTTGTTTCTGTTACATTACAGTATTTACCCATAGTATTCAGACACCTCAACTCCTTACCATACTTAACTAAAATTTGAACAAGTACAACTTACTACCCAATGTTGTACGGCTGTAACGATACAGTCAGCTCACGATACGATATGTATCGCGATACTTGCCTAATGATTCGATACATATCACGATACTACCTTCATGCATAAGTCAGAGGTTGAAAGTTTTGATACTCTTGGAAAACAGGTTCAAAACCATCTCAGAGGTTCATTACTGTGTAAAAATGCCTGTGTAAGATGACCCATTATGTCATATAAGTGATCAGTGTATTTCAGTAACAGTTTAGATCTTTGTAATTTGTTATAAAAAATGGTCTTGAAATATGTTAAAGCTACTATTTTCTTTGGAAATTGTACTTTTGGGTGTATTGTCAGGTATTGCGATACTAGCCCCACGATACAATACTCGTATCGTGAGAAAAAGTATCGTGATACGATACAATTTTAATGAATTGTTACGCCTCTACAATGTTGTATCTAATAATAGCTGAATGAGTGGCAAACAGTGTATACCCTGATGAGACCACATTTTCATCTGGGTCTACACTGTTTGCTCAGGCCTGTCAGGGCAAGGTAAAGTGCAGTAAAGTATGACATATGGTAAGAGTCATGCTGAGATGACAGGTAAAATTATGACCAAATCTTCAGTGATTACTAATAGATTATCGATCACAATGGCAGGACTGATTATCATGTTAATCATCTTTTCAACTCTGATTAGCCAGCCCTATGCACAGCACATAAATTAAAACAAAATATGTGCAAATCATTCCAGAATATGTGCACAGCACATACTAGAATATATTGCTCAACACATACCAAAGTATGTGCATAGTACATAACTTATGCAAATAGTACCATATGTGAAAGGTCAGTATAGGTCTGCCGGCATTAGCATTGCAGTACTGTTGATTGTTATCTGGACCTTGCTTATCTCGAATAACCGCTTATCTTGAAGTGAAAATCTTGTCCCTGGCTAAACATGAAAATCTTACAACAGGTTAAAAAATATTGTTGAAAAGAGGAGAAATTGGTCCACAATTTCCACAATATTTTCAATATATCTCTAAACTAAAAAAGTCCAGTTACATATAAATTTGCTAAATGTGGTTGTTGGAATTATGTTTTCCTCACTTTTGCAAATCTGATATGTGGAGCTACGGATATCTCAAAGTATTTCAAAGAGTCCCTTGGAATTCGAGATAACGAGTCAACTGTACATATAATTAACAACACAGTTTAAGTATCTTAATATGTTAAGCAAAATTTAGCTTCAAGCCACCATGTTTATTATGTTAAAAGGATTCAGCTGACATAAGGTGACATTTAATTTATGTGTGGTGATATTTTTCAGGAATTCTATTCGGCCTACAGTGAGCCACTGAAGACCTTCAAGACACTGGAACTGAAAGGGGATATGCCAGAAAAGACCATCACATAGATCATTGATGACATGCTCAGTTTTGTTCAGGAATGGTAAGCAGAAATATCTTATATGTAAATCCCTTTTCACTTTATGATTTTATAAAATGAACCATGCATCACTTTTTAGTGGCGGGGTTTTATGGTTTCACGTTGGACGTCATTGTGTCTGTCTGCGCACCCACAAATGGGTAGTTAGATGGCTAAGAATTATGGACAATTGCAATGTATTTCAATGGGATTTATTCCGTTGGCCACATAAAATCCTTCTTTTATGTGGCTTTTTTACTGTTAGGTGGCCATTTTTTAGCCACATAAGTATGCTAAAATAGTGATGGTAGCCACATAACTATCCATTTGTTAGAACATCCGTCTGTCACACGTCTGTCCGTCCATCCATATTTAGTGTCCAGATGATTTCTTGAGTAAACATCAGTGGATTTTCACAAAACTTGGTATGTGTATTGATATTGTAGAGCTCTGGTTTGGGATTGCTAATGCGCAAATTTCTTCGACAGAGTTATCTGCCCGATACACGCCCATATTTTCGTTTCCTGACAATAACATGTAAATGTCAGGGGATTTAACAAACTTGGTTCATGTATTGATATTAAGGAGCCCTGGTTTGGTATTGCTAATGGGCAAATTTTTTCAGTGTTTGACAGTTATCTGCCCGCAGCACGATTATTGTGGGGTATTATAGTTTAACATTATGCATATAATAGTGAAAAACCTGAAGCTTTGCTGTTTTATCCCTATAGGTGAATGGATACATCCAAAAGACATCACCCTGCCATTGAAGTTTCCTCCCCTTTCAATGGGGAATTACTCTTAAAGGAAAGAAATTGCTTTTACCCACTGGAATAATTTTGTTTTTTCCTTTAACAGTACACCCCTTCTTTGAAAGGTCTCACCCTATGTGAACAACAGACCAATAAGAAAAACATATCCTTTTTAATTGCAGGTTTTCCATCTTCAAAGTGGAGCCCCAGAGGTGTTTTTTTCTGCTTTCCAGTACCAGCTGTTAGTCAGTGATAAAACCAGCCTCTCTAGATATGGGAATTGGATTTGTGCACTCTGCACCAACATCTAAAAGACATTTTACATGTGGACCAGGATGAGTTAATCCAGCAGCAGTATAATTATTACTGTATTGATAAAATGAACAGAATTACAAATAATAAGCAGAACTGTCTTTGTGCATGTTAATGAACTTAGCTACTACTGGACTGGACCTGATGAGTTCAATCCAAATACAGGGTGCCCACTGGTCAGGGAAATCTTACTTTTTCATCCAAGGTCAGGGAAAAGTCAGGGAATTTTGCGAAATGATCAGGGAAATTTTAAATACTAAGAAAGTCAGGGAAATTCCTAATTTTGGCCCAAACTTGTTAGGCTGTGGCAGGTATTTTATCCATTTTGAGTGACTGGAAGTCTTGTATTTTTTTTTTTTCGCTCACTCCGCATTGCTACAAATTAATGCTCATTCTAGTAAATGAATGCCCAAAATTTTGACAATATTTTATTTTTTTTACTGAACAATTAGGGCGGTATATTTATATGTGTTAAAATAGAATGAATCATTTATTTTTTGCAAGATGAGAAAAAGCCCATTGAATTTTCAGGATTTTGGTCAGGGAAAAATAGAATTGGGTCAGGGAAAAGTCAGTGAAATGTTGGGGAATTTTGATTCTGATTGAGGGTGGCCACTCTGAAAGAGCTCAATAAGCCATTGGCTTAACTCTGATGCTGGGTTTCAACATATTAATGGACCTACTTCAAAGACATTGTAGATGAACTACAATTGTAAAAACTATATTCACTGAAGTGAGACTGCTAACTTATGACATTCTTTTGTCAAATGAAAGAACTGTTTATATGAAATCTTTTCATTGCAGAAAGTGTCATTGTTACATGTAATAACTAGGTCTTGAAATTTGCACTTGTCAGCTCATATTTATGAGTAGATGTTCTTTAAGGGCAAGTGAAAAAAAAAAAACAAACGGCTTGCCCAACAGGACAGGTATGTTTTTTCGCAGTAAGGGTAAATAGTGAAAAAATTTGGATTACCTAGCATAATTACAAAGTTCTAAAAGTCACTCCAAAATGTCACAAAAAGATGTCAAAATCTGCTGACAGGTTAAAATTTCAGTTCTGGAAGGTGTCTGTTAGAGTTTACTATTCCGCAGCAAAACAGCAACAGTAAACCCTGCTTCAATACCTGAACTAAATTCCATGACTTTATGGACAGGTTTGTTTTTAGTACCAAATATAAGACTAAGGATGAGTACAGCTTAAGGGCAAGTAACAATTTGAGGCCACTTGCCCTACAGGAGGAGTCAGTTCAAGAAAAAATTTTGAGCCCTGAATAATATAACACGAGATAGTCCAGTGATGAAACTTTGTAGAACTGCAGATTTTTTGTTGTTGTTTTTTTTTTTTTTTTTTTTGTTTTTTTTTTTTTTTTTTTTTTTTAGCTCACCTGGACTGAAGGCTCATGGGGAGCTTATAGGGTGGTTGTCCATTCTTCATCCGTCAGTCATGTCAGTACCTTTAATCAGTTATATCTGCAGTCTGTAGGCCGATCTAAATCATTTCTCATCTATAGCATGCCTTTGGTGGAGCTTCACTTTTCATGGTAACCCAATGAAAACCTTGGATGCTATAGCAACCAAAAAGTCCCATACACATATTGTGGTGAAAATGTTGTCCAAGCAACATGCAACAGCAACTTTGTTTTATGATCAGATCTATATCAAACTTGCTATTAGTGAAGCTGGACATAAATCTTGCACAAGTTTTCAACCAGATCAGATTACTTGCATGAGTTACCTGCTCTTTCAGACTCCCAAAGATGTAATATGGCAAAAATATAATCTGGCTGATAGAGACTTCATTAAACTACATGTATCTCAAAAACTATTGAAGCTAGAGCTTTGAAACTTGGTGAATAGACTGGTAGTGATGAGTAGACGATCTGATTAACTTTTGAAATAATTTAAAAAAAAATACTTCATGAGTTATGGTCCTTTGTAATTTTGGACATTTTTACCTTGTCAGCAGAATATTTAAAAAAATGTTGGTGCTAGAGCATTGAAACTTATTAAATTGACTGATAATGATGAGTAGATAACCTGATTCTTTTGAATAAATTCTAAAAATATTTCATGTGTAATGGCCCTTTGTAACTTTGGGCATTTTTTCCTTGCCAGCAAAATATCTCTCAAACTTTTTCCCTTGCCAGCAAAAGATCTCAAAAACTATTGAAGCTAGCGCCTCATAACTTGATGAATAGATTTGTAGTGATTAGAAGTTGACCTAATTAACCTTTTAAAACATTTAAGGAATTATGACCCTGTGTAGATTGGGCCATTTTTACCTTGTATTATCTTTAGAGGCAAGCATATGGTTGGGGGGCATAGTGTCTTTTTTTAAACACAATTTCTAGTTATCAAATTGTTCATCAGACGGGCAGGTAATGAGGACGGTCATAAAACGTTTGATGAGTTTGAGTTTGTCTAGTGAATTTGCACCAAGATTGTTCAATTTATAAGCCTGGGGGTTGTTTGTTTAGAACCGTCATGTGTCTTTTTAAAATAAAATTTATAGAAAAATCTTGAACAGTCTAGTTTTGTGAAACTTCGAAATTAAGTATGTAAATCTGTTAGGCTCATGTGAACACTACAGACCATTATTGGTCGCTTTTTTTTTTTTTTTTTTTTTTTTTTTTTTTTTTTTGTTTCATAGAATGACAGTGGATGGAAGCACTGTTCTGTTGATAATTCTTGTAAGAATCACCATTGAACAGTTTCATTTCTTTATTTGTATCAGGTTTCATCACTGAGTTATTACTGTGTGTTAAAAGGCACTAACTGCAATGAAAAGACTTCTATAAACGGTTCTTTCATATGACAAAAAATTATACATGTGTCATGTCTTATTATCTTATACTTGGCACCATCAGTAGTCTAGTCCTATAATCATTTATGGAATAAAAAAAGAAAAAAAAATATTTGTTCACTTTCTCTTGCTAAAATAATCTGTAGAAAAGAGAAGCATTTTATGATAATAATTCTGGAGTTTATCTAATTCTTAACTGTTGAAATTCTTATTTACAAAGAATTAGTTTATTCTCTTATAGATTACTTCTGTTATAAATGAGATACAGTAACCTTGCATGTGAATCCAGGAACTGTCAGTAACTGCTTCCCTCATCTACAGATGAGTTTTATTTCAATGCAGCATAATGCTATCACTTAAGAACTGTCTGTATTCGCAGAATGACAGATTGGTTTGCACATATTGCCATAATTTGTGACTAGTTTAAAATTCATTGTGACAAGTGTTTTTTATAGTTCATTTCATTGTTTTTTTATGTTGGCTCGTTTGGGTTAAAACCAATTTTATACAGATATCTATATTTAAAATGCAGATATCTGCATTTAAATAAAGGTATCTGCATTTAAATGCAGCTACCTACATTAAATGCACATGTCTGTATTTCAAATACAGAGTATTTATACGTATTTGAAATGCAGATATCTCTTTTTGGTTCTTTAATGGACCTGTCTGAATTTGAATCATAGATATCTGCATTTTAATTATAGATGTCTGCGTTTCAAATGCAGATATTTCTATTTAAGTAAGATATAAGTACATTTTAGAAACTCGGGTAACTGTTTTTGAAATACAAATATCTTTATTTGAAATACAACTATCTGTAATTGAAATACGGATATCTATGATTATTATTCAAATAAAATATATCTGCCGTTCAAATAGAGATGCCTGTATTTCTAATACAGATATCTGTATTTCAAATACAGAAATCTTTATTTATAGAAACTACAGATAATTGTAATTCTAAATGCAAAGTTCTCTTAAGAACCTGATTATTTTTAACCTTTATTTTCAACATAATTAATAGTCCCTTGCAGCCTACTAGCCTTCCCTTAAACTCGGACAACAGCAGGTAGCTCAGTGGTGAGTCCAATAGCCTCAAGCGCTGGAGGTACGTTCAATCTCGGCCATTGGCGAGAGAAAAAAAAATAAAAAAGAGAAAAAAAAAACAAAAAAAAACAATAATAAATGGAATCCGAACACGCTTTCCTTTGTGATTTGCAGGGATGACATAATAACTGTGCAGTCTTTGCTGGAGCCCTCTTTGGCTTCTGCATGGAAAATCAAGTACCCATGTGCAGGTTAAAGAACCATACATTCGGTTATCTAAATAATTACTTGTGGACCTTCATTCTGCAACCCAGAATGTATCATGTATACCTGCCTAGAATGCCTGAATTTATGTGATAGAACTGTCCAAAAACTGGTTCTCTTAAATACATGTACTAAAAAATCGCCTGATTATAGAAACATACGGAAAATGAAAAGTTATCCAGGGTAAGATAAATATTGAGATTTCACGCTTTTGATGTGCACTGGTTGTATAGGAATCAAGAGGTACATCATCGTTAAGGTTAACATCACTGAAGTTAATGCTGTCATTAAGCATCACAGAAATGTTATCAAAATATGGAAGATGTCAACAATCAAAGGGATTTGACTTCAGATATGATACAAAGTATGCAAGAAAAAGAATCTTTCGTGCGTAACAGGTAGATCGAAATATCCGTCCCTCGAGACCATAGTCTTGCATCACTCGGCAAGCCTGAATTTTTCTGTCTACCCCTCACACCCATGATAGATTCCTAAATATATTTTACACATTCTCTTTCTCTCTTTGTTTTTGTGCTCCTCTTAAAGGAGCGATGGATTTGACTGTAAAGACATAATAGTTTGAAATCTTGAGCATCTTTAATTAGTTTTTTTGTATAGAGGCGGGAAATGTGCTTTCCAACATATTGTAACCAGTGGAACAGTGCATGTGAAAATACGCGTAATCTTGAGTAAATAAGGATATCGTTTTCAACCATAAATAATGATATCTATAATGAAATGCAGATATCTGTACTTGAAATGCAGATATATGAATTTAATTTAGAAATAAAGATATCTGTATTTCAAATACAGGTATCTGCATTTGCATCAGGAAAACATGCCTATATAATTTTGACCCACTTAAACCCCAGTTTCATAAAGTAAAACTGGGGTATACCAGGGTATACATTATTTTTGCTTAAAACCATTGATTGTGCGTATTCGCGAGGCGGTTGTAACGAGTGCCAACAATCTATGTTTTGAGCAGAAATGAAAAATATCAAAGATTTTTATCTGAAGATTTTAAGTTTTTGGAGATAGAATTTTCTATATATTTGAATAGGCGTGTTTTCGTAATGGCATTAGGGATGTCTGTATTTTAAATGCAGATATCTGAATTTCAGCTACACAAGATATATCTCTCATTGAACTGAAGATATCTTTATTTTTAAATGCAGATGTCTCTAATACAAATGCAGATTTCTATGTTATGATTGAAAATAGAGATATGTGTATTTCTCAAGTACAGATATCTGCATTTCAGTAAGAGGTATCTTAATTCAATTACATAGAGCTGCATTTTAATTAGAGATATTTGTAATAACAATGAAATAAAGATATCTGTGTTTATTAGCAGATATATCTGTATTTGAAATGCAGGTATCTAAATTAAATGGACAAAACCACAAACAGGTTGCCATAGATTTTGTCATGCTTTGGCTCAGTTTAGTATTGGTGAATGTTGTGAGAAATTATGCTGCAACTGGAAGTAGTCACCCCCAAAACTTATACTGAGGTCACTCAGTGGGAACTTATTCATTTTACTTGGATGAAAATGCCTTTTCCCGCCTTTTAATACAGTCTTAAATCACTAAAAAAATGCATGCTTCGGTATTTTCGAATTTAAAAAACCTGTTGAGGAATACTTGTAAATAAGATGCACCCGCATCCACCCTCACCACCACCCCGCAAATTGTTGAAACTTAAAAGGCCATTTTTATTTATTTATTACTTTATTTTTGGAAAGTCACAAATTGGTTGGTTGCTCATTAGGTTGCACCTATTTCATATTAAAGGCATATGTTGTGGGTACTCATTTGAATTGCATCGATAATTTGATGCAATTCAAATGAGAACCCACAACATATGCCTTTATAAAAAAGTAAATAAAAAGTACACTGGCTGTAATCTGAAGACTACGGAAATTCATGAGTGTGCGCTTATAGGGATATGTGCGGTAATTAGATCGAATACGGTATTTTATATTAAAGGTTGATACCTGATCTATTTTAATATAACCTTACTTTTTGGTATCAGAGAATACTAAATTCAAATGTAACACAGCTGCTCTTAATTTGATATAAAATGTTACTAAAACCCATTACGAAAACATGCCTATTCAAACATACTGAAAATTTTCCCACCAAAAAATGAAAATTTTCAGATAAAAATTTCTGATATTTTTCATATTTCTGCTCAAAACATAGATTGTGGGTACTCTTTAGAACCGCCTCGACGAGGCGGTTCTAACGAGAACCCACAATCTATGTTTCTGAACAGAAATAAGAAAAATAATATCTACCCATCTAAACCCCAGTTTTACTATATAAAAGTGGGGTTTAAGGGGGTCAAATCTATACAGGCGTGTTTTCGTGATGTCAGTATCAAAACATTACTTGAAAAAGAAAACCTTGTCTGGATAGGTAATTTGCAAATTAGGCTACATAGCCAAAATGTATTGTAACATTTCCGCTTGTTTTATATTAAAGGTTGATAGCTTAGATACTTTAAATAAAGCTTTGCATTTTGGTGTAAGAAAATACATGCACTTTATCCAAATGAAATGGAGCTGCTCCCAGTTTCTGGGAACTGGATATCATGGTATTACTGCGCAAAATATTGTCTGAATATGTAGTTTACTAAATAGGTTAACTAAGCTAATTAAGTTAAGTCATTTGATTTGGTTTGGAGTTTTACGGCCCAGTCAACACTGTTATGGTCATGTCTAGTAGGTCAGTGAACCAACTCACACTTTTCCTGAGCATTCTTAGCAATCTAAGTTAGGTCAGGGGAGGTAATTATATTAGCGTTTTAGCTGATTGTAACAAAAAAGTCTATAAACCTTGTGGTATATTCGTATTGTATGTATTTTCGAAATTAATATGTAAATTAACCCATTTGTGCCTAGCGTCCCATAAATGGGACATTGGCAAACAGTATAGACCCAGATCAGACGCCACAGAATGCAATAAAACATGATACTAATCAAAACTGACCAGACATCCCTTAAACTGGAAATGGATTGGTCCAAAGAGTTCAGGTAGAAAAGTCCACTCGGCATAAATGGGTTAATTTCAAAATGGGAGCGCAGAATCTTCAGACGTACTTTGAGAATATATGCTTTTGGAAGTTTGAGTATCAGGAAAGTTCTTCTAGCTAGTTCTTCGGATAATATATTATCAAAACAAGTCATTTTGGGCCAAAACAGATGTTTCTATGAATTACTATAACATGTAAAGTATCTAAGGTATCAACTTTTAAATACCATGACCAAGAATAACGTGAGAAAAACGTACTTTCTGACATGTGCCCCAACGAAGACTCACATCAGCCTGCGCATCAGCGCAGTCTGATCAGAGTATCCGTTGTCCGCCCAGCGAAGACTCAGATCAGTCTGCAGTCTGATCAGAATCTTCGCTATGCGTTCTATGGATATCTAGATTCAAGTCATCTTCATGCGGCCAGTGAAGACTCTGATCAGACTGCGCGGAAGCGCAGGCTGATCTGAATCTTTGCTTGGCGCTCTTGTTCGAAGGTACGTTTTCTCACGTTTCATTTCATAAGAGTTTCTGAACCTAGGCATACAAATGCATTTTATTGCGTACACGAAGGTTGATAAAACTGCCCATACTGTGCACATGACCACTACTACACCACTAGAGTGGCTCCAGTCTCTAGTGACAAAATAATTTTTCTTATAATCTGTTTCATAATCCACTAAAATAAAACCAAAGTAAGATCATGACTATAGAGGCTGGTCATATGCTTTTATAGCCATGATATTGTTTTGGTTTTATCTTAGTGGATTATCAAACAGGATTATGAGAAAAATATTTAGTCACTGGAGACTGGAGCCAATCTAACTACAGATCATAAAATGAGACGGGACACAGGAATTCCTACAACTTTACACATGCTCCAAGCGAAGACCAGATCAGCCTGCACATCCACGCAGTCTGATCAGAGTCTTCACTGACCGCATGAAGATTGTTTGAGTCTTTAGATAGATATAGAACGCACAGCAAAGACTCTGGTCACCCTGCGCGGATGCTAAGGCTGATATGAGTTTTCGCTGGGCGCATGTGCAATCTTGTAGGAAGGGCTGTGTCCCGGCTCATTAGTGTATATGTTGTGTATACCAAATATACTATCCACAATCAAACTGCGTGGCTGTGCATAATTACCTGTGTCGGCATTGTGTCTGTCACATATTTATACGATAATGTACCGATTTTCATGGCCGGCCTCGGTGGCAGTTGGATGCGCCGTCCGACTGGAGACCAGGAGGTCGCGGGTTCAACCCCTGCCGAGGTCTCTGCAACATTCTTTCGTGGAGATTGATCATGAAATATTTTCTACGGTCATTCCTCTCCCTTCCGCTGATTCAAGAAGGGCAGTTGTCAGTTTCTGGCGAAAGAATGTGCACAATACTGGTTAACCGCTTAGAGGACTAAGCCTGCCCAGTAAAGGTGTGGTTAGGTAAACTGACCGCGCTCGACATGACCCCACTGGGTTGACTGGGCCGTAAAACCTCAGCACAAACACAAACAAACAAACCGATTTTCATATGTGATTCACAGACGTCGAGTTCCAGTTTTAGATACGCCTTGGGGATTGTACTGAAAGAAAACCTGAGAATCGATCTTGGAAAAAAAGGCTTAACACATACATTTTGTAAATCAATTTGGCCAAAATAAATTTGCTTCAAATGCTACGCATCATAAAGTAAATTACTTACGTTCAGTCGGAACTACGCGTGCGCATTAACTTTAGACTATGGGCATTGCACCAAGGCTATACTAGCACGGTGTATTGCTTAAGAAGAATGCATATACCACCAAGGGAGAATCCTGACATGGAAATATTAGCCCCCCTCCTCAAAGTAGGCTACTCATAGGGTATATGTACATGTACATTAGAGGCTGCTGTTTTCTTGATCAGTAATCCCAATCTGCAACAAATACTATTGTGCTTAGGACATCCTTCGGAAAGACGTTTATTTCTTTTTTATTTCATTTTATTATTTATTTTCCTTTATTTTATTATTATTTTTTTTTTAATTCTAAATGGAAAAATTGATTTGTGACTGACAATATCTTATAAGAAACCGTTTGCCGTTTCTGTTCCTGTGCTTTTTAGCACACCTGAGCCGAAGTTTGTTCAAGCTGTCCTGATTGGTCAAAAACATGGCCGTTATGGGGTAGGGCTTTTAGGCTATATAAAACACTTTAAACTACTGGACCAATTTCAATATAACTTGGCAGAAATGTTCCTTTGGTGATCCTCTTTTAAGATTCAGTTCACGTCATCAAGATGCATTAAAAAACATGGCTGGGGGAGGGGGTGGGGTTCTATAAAATTTATACAAAAATCTTAGAGCAGTGAACTTGGCTGAAACTTCAACAGTAAGTATGCAAATCTGTTTGCTCAGGTGAGCGATAAAGGACCACCACATCCTTTTGTTTTTAAATATCAACCGTGAAATAAATTTTAGGGCCAAAAATGGGTTTGACATATGCAATTTCTATAGTAAATTGAATTGTTTAATCTTTTTTTATAAAAAAATATTTTTGCTTATATTCACTGAATTTAAATTACTGATGTTCCATAATACCACAGTACCGTGAAAATCTCAAATTTTGAAATTTTCACTTTGAACAAGTGGAACTTGTGGAAATCTATCACCTTATCGATTGTGTACATATTTTGCAGCTGTTTTGGGGGAATAATGAAAATATTCGATTTTTTTTACCAATGACTAGAATAAAACTTTTTTAGCATATAAGTTACGACAAATGGTTGTGCATTAAATTATGCTAAGGTTTGCTTTACTTCTATGTACAGAAGAAGGCAAAAAATCGCTTTTTCAAAAGATGTCGAAAGGACAGTAGGTAGATAACTATCTATATGCAAAAGTTGTCTCCCTTAGCAAAACGGCATAAAATTGTTTGAGATGTATCTATTCACTTTAAACAAAGCATGCCTAGATCCACGACTGGACTTCGCATATACGCCTTTAAAGCATCGGCTCATCTTCGTATGATTCCGGACCGAGTTACGGAATGATACGAGGTTTTCCGATTGATGCCGAAGATATTCTTGTCCTTCCGTTCATTCAGACAGGAAGCGTAAAAACTCACATATACCATATGCGAGGAAAGAGCCCGGAATATATGTGCATCCGCACAAT
The DNA here is from genome assembly GCA_964016985.1 of Anodontia alba. Lineage (NCBI taxonomy): Eukaryota > Metazoa > Mollusca > Bivalvia > Lucinida > Lucinidae > Anodontia > Anodontia alba. Next base: position 76,515,137 of record OZ024833.1, on the reverse strand, counting down.
CTGATCAGGGTCTTGTCTGCTCGCATCCAGTGAATCTATAAGTGGGTCCAGTGAATCTATAAGTGGGTCTAAAAGGCCCAGATCAGACTGCGCATTTGCGCAGTCTGATCTGGGACTTTGTGACCCACTTATAGATACATGTGCATAAGTGACAGTTTTTGGTGTTCAGGCTTATCTTAGGGGAATTTTGAATTTGTTAAACAGAGGTAATTTATTACCACTCGAATCAATTTTACATTTCACAGAATCCATATGAGTGTTTTTAAAAGTCTCATTACTTAGCGTTATTGATTTAGAAAGAGTTTCAAAATTTAAAATATTGCTTTCCGTGACAAGTAAAATTGTACAGGATTTTCTTTCCATATTTATGAATGAGACTTATTTTGACGTTTTCGGTATTCAAGACGAAGGGGATGGGGCTCACTCAGTAGTTATATCTCAGAAAACAGAACTTTGAATAAGAAATTGATCTATAAATATGCACTTCCATTTAGTAAGCCTTATCTTATTTTATGCAGCCGTAAGTTAATGGTGTTTGACATATTACGGTGATCAGAGATAGCAGCAGTATTTCTGTTATCTCCCTTGATAGGTAAAATCCAAGGTAGATCAAATACTAACCAGGTCCTTCTAATTGGAATCCTCTGCTTTTATCAAAGGTCATCAGTGGAATTTAACAAATTCTTAACTTTACATTCTCCATATCCACATGGAAAATTAATTAATATTATATATTTCATTGCACAGAAAATGTTTCTTTTAAATATTTCGGAAGCTGTATTTGCATATGCCCTTGTTAAAATTAGATTTATTAAGGAAAAGGAAGCGACACTTAATGGAAACACTAATAATAAAAGCAGAGGAATCCAATTAATTGGACCTGGTTATTTACAGAAAGTAATCAAGGGAGTTAACTGACTGCTTTCTCCTATTCGATTCAATTCTCTTATTTTCCAAGGTCACACGGCCTTTAGGAGAGTACAAGAACATATTTACAGTACATGTTATAGGATTATTTAGGGATTATTTAGGGTACAATAGAAGAAACAATTTGCAATATATGATAATGAATAGTCAGGGTGCTTAATTCATCACTATAGTACTGTATTGGCACGGCGTTCATATGCCTACAGGATATGTTTCCCGAAGCTACAAAGTGTTCTTTTGTTGCTTGAACCTAGAAGCTATGTGTCTTTGTAAATGCTCGGTCTGTTAATAACCATTACGAAAACATGCCTATTCAAATACACTGAAAATTTTACCACCAAAAAATGAAAAATTTCAGATAAAAAATTCTGATATTTTTCATATTTCTGCTAAAAAACATAGATTGTGGGTACTCGTTAGAACCGCCTCGACGATCAATCTATGTTTTGAGCAGAAATAAGAAAAATAATGTATACCCCTGTAAACCCCAGTTTTACTGTATAAGAGTGGGGTTTGTGGGGGTCAAACTTATATAGGCATGTTTTCGTGATGGTAGCGTTTTATATAGTACTGAATTCTAATCTCATGACAGCATGGACATTTCAAAATGAAATAGAATCCGTCCTCTATGTCTTGTAAATTACACTTTGTACATTCTCTATCGTCTCCATTCATATCAACATACCTTCTAGTCTCTATGATATTAAGTATGTCTGCAGAAAGACGAAATTTTGAGATCAGTGCTATTCTTTTATGAGTCGCAACTTTACGCGCAGTCTGATTAGAATCTTCACTGGGTGCAGTTTGGAAAGCCATGGATGTTGCAATTCATATGAGTATCAACCAAATGGAATAACCTTATAAGCTTTCTAGAACGTACATACCGTATTCGACCTAATTACCGCACTGTGCGCTTAGGTTTTTCAAAATTACTGGGAACACTCAGATGTGATAAAATATGTACCTATACCTATTAAGGATACACTATAAAAAGATCAGAAAAGGACTTATTTGATGATGATTATGCGATTTTTTTTTTTTTCTGATTTTCTTTATAAAGGCATATGTTGTGGGTACTCATTTGAATTGCATCGACAAGTCGATGCAATTCAAATGAGAACCCACAACATATGCCTTTATAAAAAAGTAAATAAAAAGTACACTGGCTGTAATCTGAAGACTACGGAATTTCATGAGTGTGCGCTTATAGGGGTGTGTGCGGTAATTAGATAGAATACGGTAGTAAAACCTAAATGGCTTGAACGTCTTTGGGACCAAGGGAATTTATTCGAGACATGGTTAGTTCGAGCCAATAGGGGTTAATCATGACGCCAGGTCACATCACGAAAACACGCCTATATAATTTTGACCCCCTTAAACCCCACTTTTATATAGTAAAACTGGGGTTTATAGGGGTATACATTATTTTTCTTATTTCTGCTCAAAAACATAGATTGTGGGTACTCGTTAGAACCGCCTCTGCGAGGCGGTTCTAACGAGTACCCACAATCTATGTTTTGAGCAGAAATATGAAAAATATTTGAATTTTTTGTCTGAAAATTTTCAATTTTTCGGTGATTAACTTTTCAGTATATTTGAATAGGCATGTTTTCGTAATGGGAAGCAAATGACGATAATTTAGGTTCTTTTTTTTTTTTTTTTTTTTTCGATCTTCTAGACAATACTGGTATGTTGACTGTACTCATTAGAAGTGCCTCTATGAGGCGATTCTAATGAGTACACACAACATAAAATTTTATATTAAAATAAGAGAATTTCCTTACATTTTTGTTTTCTTGAGCTATTGGAAGAATTTCGTAGGAACTCAAAAATGTGATCGAATTTGCCATGGTGAACGAGCCATCGGTGTTCGAGCTATTGAGGTTCGAGTGTATATGGTAACTTTTATGTTCTTTTGTATCAGAAAAAAAGACCTTCTACGCCGGTGATCTACATGTATAACGAGCATTAATGCAATTTAAGTTTTAACCATTTAAATTCGTTTTAATATCTCTCTGTAATAGTACTTTTTACTCAAAATTTATGAGTGCATTACCTATTTGCAAAACCATGGTAGTGTATCACGTAGGCGCAAGTCTAGGAATAGTTTCTCCATTAGAATCCTTTCAATGTTTAATATAAGCGATATTAAATCTAAATACGTTTAATAGAATTATAGCAGACGACAGTCTAAAATTGATTTTATTACTTTTAAAGCGAAAATATGGCTTAACATTTCATGTGAGTTGTCTGTTAAAAAAGTGAAAGTGTCGTCTGCTGTAGCTGCGATAAGCGTTTTCAAAGGATGTTTCTATGTTAATGCTTAAATATCTGTTGTATTTTGACATAGCCTGTTTGCTGGCCCAGTAAAACTGTGATCGTATCTAGGCCATGCCATTTGACTTAGATTAGCCATTACCACTTTCTTGGCAAATTCCGCAAAAACAACAAATTGATGATATTATATTTTTTTCCAGAAAACAGGCTATGGCATTTCCTGCAAATTGTCTCCGCTGGAGATAATTTACATGAAATGACAAATTTCAACATGTCATCTGCTGAAAATTGTACTCAGAGTGCCAAGCGTTAATAAATCTAGTTGTAGGAAGAATGCAAAACATTTGCCTTTCCTGTTATGAGAGGATGTGGTATAAAATGAATGTTGTTAGCCCAGTCGTGGTTGTGGTTATGTTTCCATTTTTGGTTGCGCGACGGTGGGTCGGGTCCCGGGCGCTGTGGTGGTGCCGAACTAAACATTTCACCAGAGGTTTGATGCCTGATGTTAGGTCTCTGTTCGGGTCCTCAGTGGTTCAGCTTATGGTTTTCTTAAACTCTGATGTGCTTGCCATGAGCCCTCATCCTTATTTCTTTGTAGTATTTTACAGTCGACTCTGGTTATCTCAAAGTCCAAGGTACTCTCTGAAATATTTCGAGATATCCGTACCTCGACATATCAGATTTGCGGAATTGAGGAAAAAATAAATCGGACAGCCACATTCACAAATGAACATGTAATTTCACTCCTGAAGTTAGAGATATATTGTAAATATTGTGGAAAAGAAGAGAAATGGCTCCTAAGGAGCATTTTTTTTCCTTTTTTCCACAATGTTTTGTTACCTGTTGTTAGACTTCCATGTTAAACAGGGACCAGATTTTTACTTCGAGATAAAAGCGGTTATTCGAGATAAACAGTCGAGATGACGAGAGTCGACTATAGTTTGATTTTATTTTATTTTTCTGCGATTTTACACGGATTGGGAGCCTCTATGTACGGAACCCGAGAAGAGACTTGTTAGCTTTATTTTTCAAGTTATCCGAACAAGATAATATCTTGTTCGCACAAGATAATATTTTGTCCGCACGAGATAAAATTTTGTGCGGACAACTTATTATCTTGTCTGCACAAGATAATATCTTGTCTGCACAGGATACCATTGTTCGCACATGACAATATCTCGTTCGTACAACTTGTTATCTTGTCCGCACAACTTATTATCCTGTCTGCACAATTTATTATCTTGTTCGCACAACTAAATCAAATACCCTGATTGTCTGATTTGTATTTATTACAATATCCAATCAGGGTGTCTGATTATGTTGTGCGAACAAGATAATAAATTATGCTGACAAGATAATAAGTTGTGCAAACAGGAAAATCAGTTGTCTAAACAAGATTGTATTTTATGCGAACAAGATTTAACCTTGTGCAGACAAGGTTCTATCTTGTGCAGACAACATAAAGAATAAAACTAGCATGTCCCTCTCCGGGTTCCATATCTGTGCGAGCCAAACATCTCATAGTTTTTTTTTTTTTTTTGTTTTTTTTTTCTTTTTTAGAATATCTGCACTTGGGGTGAAGATTCGATGCCTGTAAACCCCACAAGCAGTTTACAGACAGCCCTCTTTATTCCGATACTCGATACAACAACAAAATTCGTTATACTATCACGAAACCTTCGCTTAAGAGGTAACAGTTAGTCACAAATTATGCAAAAATATTGTACTTAATACTTTAAAGATTCATATATTTTGGATATTTGTTGGAAGCGATTCTAACAAATATCCCGAACTTATGTTCTATGAGGAAATAAGACAAAAACAAGATATTTCTTACACGTAAATCTGCTCATTAAGTATTCTGTACAACCTCAAGTTCATTGATGGCAACGTCTTTAGGAACAATGCTGTCGTTGTAACGAGGGTTTTTTTTGTTTTTGTTTTGTGTGTGTGTGTGTGTGTGTGTGTGTGTGTGTGTGTGTGTGTGTGTGTGTGTGTGTGTGTGTGTGTGTGTGTGTTCTTTGAGGGACCTTGTGACTGCTTGCTGCAGGTTTCACGTTTTGTCCTGTTTGTTGCTTATCGTCGTGTTTGGTGGGTCCTACCTGGTATTGCGATTGTCTCGCTGGGGAAGAGGAAGTTTGATACTTTACTTTTATTTGGTAGTTTCTTGCTCTTCCTCTTGTTGTCATTGGCAGGCTGTTCTGTGATTGTGGCTCTTCCTGTATCATTTTTCATACTGACATTATTCTATTTGCAAACTATGTGGAGGTCATATTTGAGCGTCTAATCGTCTGTTCGTCCTTCCGTCAATATGTATCACATGTTTCCCAGTAACTGCTCGCCGAGCAGGGAAGTCGGAATATCCAAATGGCATGGCAAACGGCAATGAGCTTTTGCATCATGTGACTAAAAAACCTGGCCCCGAGGTTCTAACATTTTTTTGCATGCTCGTCTCAGTTGAGCACGGAATTTTATCCGGCAATTAATTTGAAAATACCAACAATAGTTGGTATTTTCATTTTTATTAGCAAAGAAATTTTCATGCTCAGCCATGTTAAACGGAAATGAATTTGCAGTTATTAGTAATTTGAGATTTATTAGTAAGACTAAATTTATGCTTAGCCGAGTTGGGCATGAAAAAAGTTTTATAATGTTGGGGCCGGGCTCCAGACTCTATTGCTTGCTGCTCATGCTCATATTCATGCTCAGCTATGATTAACAAGCAAGAATTTGCAGTTGTTAGTAAGTTGAGATTTGCTACGAGCGTAGCAGGACAAATTTCATGCTTAGCTGAGTTTTATAACCTCGGGTCAGCATCATTGTTTGTGTTGGGGTTTTACGGCCCAGTCAACCCAATGGGGTCATGTCGTGCGCGGTCAGATTACCTAACAACACGTTTACTGGGCAGGCTTAGTCCTCTAAGCGGTTAACCAGTATTGTGCACATTCTTTCGCCAGAAACTGACAACTGCCCTTCTTGAATCAGCGGAAGGGAGAGAATGACCGTAGAAAATATTTCATGATGAATCTCCACGAAAGAATGTTGCCGACCTCGGTCTCTAAACTTTTTTCATGCTCAACTCGGCTGAACATGACATTTTCTCTTCCAATAAATATGAAAATGCCAACAACAGTTGGCATTTTCATATTTATTAGCAGAGAAATTACCATGCTCAGCCATGTTAAATGGAAATGAATTTGCAGTTATTAGTAATTTGAGATTTATTAGTAAGGCTAAATTTATGCTTAGCTGAGTTGAGCATGAAAAAAGTTTTATAATGTTGGGGCCGGGCTCCAGACTCTATTGTTTACTGAAGGCGACTGGATACACTTGGTAGATTTTTCCGAAATTTTTACAAGGGAGACAACTTTTCTGGCTTTCTGTTTGCGTTCTGTTTGTGTTCCTCTGAAGACAATTTGCACGAACTGTTAAAGCCGATTTCATTATGAAAACACGCCTATTCAAATATATAGAAATTTCACCTCGAAAAACTGAAAATGTTCAGATAAAAACTCTGATATATTTCAAAATTCTGCTAATAAAAAAGAGAGATTGTGAGTACTCGTTAGAACCGCCTCGGCGAGGCGGTTCTAACTAATACACACAATCTATGTTTTTGAGCAGAAATAAGAAAACTAACGTATAGCCATGTAAACCCCAGTTTTACTATATAAAAGTGGGGTTTAAGGGGGTCAAGATTATATAGGAATGTTTTCGTGATGTCTAGAAAAAAATAAGAAAAAAAATATCATCAATTTGTCGTCTTCTGAATTCACCCAGAGAGTGTTAATGGTAAATAAGATATCACTGATTACACTATCTATTCTGACGCAGCATGCATATACTTGCAATCACAGAGATTGAAAATATGCATCGGAATTGCAATGGTACACTTTTTGTTTTATTATTACGAATGGAAGCCTGGGGAATATAAGTAATTTCATTGATTAGCCTTTACCACGCTCTAGGCAAATCCAGCAGACAATAAACTATGTGTTTCATATATTATCAAAAAATAAATAAATAAATAAAAATGGGGGTTGACAGTTTATGCAAACTGAGAAATCAGAATGCACGTGTATTAGCATTTTATATAGTAGATACTTAACATGTCTTATGATATATTAGTATTCTGAGTGTGAAATGTTAACTTGGAAGTTTGAAGTTTTGAAGAAGAAATGTGAATGACATCTATAAAATATAGAATACGAAGGTATAAACAAAGTATCACGAAAACACTCCTATATAATTTTGACCCCCTTAAACCCCACTTTTATCTAGTTAAACTGGGGTTTACAGGGGTATACATTATTTTTCTTATTTCTGCTCAAAAACATAGATTATGGGTACTCGTTAGAACCGCCTCACCGAGGCGGTTCTAACGAGTGCCCAATCTATGTTTTGAGCAGAAATATGAAAAATATCAGAATTTTTTATCTGAAAATGTTCATTTCTTGATGGTAAAATTTTCAGTATATTTGAATAGGCATGTTTTCGTAATGGCAACAACCAACGTCATCGTAATGGTGACATGCACATTGCCTCCACCGTAACATGTGTTCGGATTTATGATAAAATCAAGAAGAATGCATGGTACAGCGTAATATTACCGAGTGCACTAAACATTTTCATATTAGTACTTCCTTTTACTATAAAAGTGTTACTCCATATGTATTCTAGATATTGTTATACTTCGACCAATTATGCTTCCGTTATTAGTTTTACTCAATAATAAGCGCCGACTATCCATTGTGCTTCAGAAAGACAGACAATCCATATGATAGTGACTTTGGTCTGCTAAGTGAATATTCTGAATTTCATAAAATCCTAGTTAGTTCAGTAAGATTCCATGAAACTAGTTACTGTCGAAAATATGTGTTATCATCATCGCTATGACGTATTTTGTAAAGTGTGATAAAGGTGCAATGCAAATTGCAACCAACATATCATAGTCGATGGCTTCTAGATACTAAAAATCACGAAAACATGCCTATATAATGTTGACCCCCTTAAACCCCACTTTTATATAGTAAAACTGGGGTTTACAGGGGTATACATTATTTTACTTATTTCTGCTCAAAAACATAGATTGTGGGTACTCGTTAGAACCGCCTCGCCGAGGCGGTTCTAACGAGTACCCACAATCTATGTTTTGAGCAGAAATATGAAAAATAGCAGAATTTTTATCTAAAAATTTTCAGTTTTTTGGAGGTGAAATTTTCTACATAATTGAATAGGCGTGTTTTCGTAATGAATGGTTTGATCTACGCATGAAACGATGCTCCAGGAAGACAGGAATCTAAACGCACCGCTCAACATAACAAAGGCTATAATCATACTTAGTACGAATGGGAAAATCTTACTTTTTAATACGCCTTTATTCCCTAATCGGCGATCAGACCCATAACGTCAGGAACATGTTCGCCAAACGAAAACTCAAATCAGGCCGCGCATTCACGCAGTCGGATAGCCGACTATGTTCTCCACACGAAGAAACTGTGCAGCATTGGCAGCCCAAAATGCGCATAGCGAAGATTCTGATCAGACTGCGCAAATGAGCAGGCTGATCTGAATCTTCGCTGTGTGCATATTTCTGAAGGTACGTTTTCCCACATTGCGGCTCATTAGTGTTCTTTACGTTTGGACAAATCTTAAACAGAAAATTAAGTGTATTAACCCTACGCCTTCAGACATATAAGCCTCAGCAAACAATTCAGATTCTGATCAGATACGATAAAACTGCTCCTCATAGTTTTAGACACATCAGCGGGTAGTAAGATGAATTTGTTATCTTTTCAGGACAAGTATGATTAATTATTGTTAAGAGATATGGTGTCCGACTACTTAGAGGAAATACGATATTGCACCACACACATAAGAACCGTAATGTCCGAAAACATACTACAGGACATGTGCACCCAGCGAAGATTCAGATCAGACTGCGCATTGGCGCAGTCTGATCAGAATCTTCGCCGGGCGTATTTTCGATGGCCAAATTTCTTCATACGGTCAACCAAGGCTCAGATCAAATGGCATGATTGCACAGGATGATTTGAGTCTTCGGAGGGCAGAAGGTACGTTTTCTCACTTTATGCCTCAAAATTATTATCTGTGTGTATCGATTAGCGCCAAACTTATCGCTTATAGTTGGTTTAAACATGTTTGAACAGCTTTGGGAGAACCAGCCACGTGCGCGCTATTTTTAGGTCTCTACGAGAGGCGAATCTTAACTTCAGAGACAAGTCCTCTGAAAAACAACTTCTTGTTATAACTGGCCGCTTTACATTGTTCTGTTACGAATGTGACCTAAAACGGACGAATAAAGGTATAGAATTAAAAATCATATAAAAAGGTCACGGACTGCCTAAATTTACAGAGCACCAGGTTGAGAACATATTAAAGATTAAAAATGTTAGTTTAAACATATTTATTTCATCAAATATACATATTTAATAGCAAGTTACATATATCAGAAGTTAAAGGATTTGAACGAAAGCTATTGAAAGCTTATATAGTTCATCTCCTTCAAACAGCTGTATCATGTAAGGCGGTTTCACAACTACCTGTAAACGACAAAATATTTTATACACTTTTTCCATAAGTACATATTCAAGGAAGAAAACAGAAAGCAGTGTAAGCTATTGAATAATGAAACGATACAACTTGTACAAAGATTTCCTAATCATCGCAAAGTTTAGAATGCTTTGGCCTCTTTATAACGACATTCACCACAACAAGAATATAGTATTTCAATATACATTATTAGTCAATGTTAAGTAAACGCACTATCAGTCAAAGACCGGGCTCTGTATTTCAGCAAGTTCCCTGAATTTAACATCAGAAAAATTCCGATCATGTATTGTCGGTATAAAGAGAGCCCACTGTACAAGAACAATATACATGAACTTTTAAGGTAAATATTTAACTAACACGGCTTACACTAGTTACAGTATAAATAATAATAATAATAATAATAAAAATCAATTTTAGGAGAATAAAGTCAAAGACGAGAAAAATAAATAAATAAACAAACAAGAATAGAAATAGGAAAAACTGTCCGACGCACAACATCCCCAACCCCCCTCTTAGACATTTCAGAATAACTACGATAAAATTCACGATAATGATGACAATGCTTCTTCCGCTTACTTCTGTTCCTTGTTTAATTGATAGAACTTAAAATCTCTTAGTTTTTTCGATGAATTTTTGCACAGCTGAAAAAATACTTACATTATTCTCATGACAAATTGATTCATCACCATATAATATTAAATTAAGAGTGACTTCAGGCAAAAATGCTAATGTGTCTAGCATATCGGCTCTTGGCTCATGGTACCTCGGACAAGTGAAGAAAAAATGATGAGCGTTTTCAACAGCGCCACAAGAGCAAAGGGAAGAATCTGTAATATTTTTTGAATATAAATCGCTGTTTAACGCGCTGCAATTTGTTCGCATTCGTGTATGTATGACTTGCCAACACCGTTTACCAGTATAAAAATGTTTCGGCACTTTGGTTTTATTTCTAGCCTGAAAAGATTTAAAGGATAATAAGGAGTTTATCTGTTTAGCGTGTTGTCGAAGGTTATTCCAGTCACGTACAACTGAAGGCAGAAAAGATGTATAATATTGCTGAGATCTGCACTGGATAGTTGTAAAATCGTCAGCATTGCGAAGATTGTATCTAGAAGTTTCGCTTATAGAGGGAGGAACAAGAAATGACAGATAAGCTGGAGTTAGATCATGCTGCATTTTAAAAAATAAGCAGAGGTTATGGTTGGATCTTCTAGACTGTAATGACTCCCACCCTACCTCATCATATAAGGATTGTAGAGAAACTAAAGCGGTAGTACCAGTAACGATTCGGGCTGCTTCATTTTGTATCTTGTCTAGTTCTTGTTTTTCATACAGTGTGCAGTTGTCCCATAAGATATCGCCATATTCTAAAATTGGTCGTATGAATGAAATGTATACGATTTCTAAAGACTTTCTATCTAAAACAAGTTTTAGCCTACGCATTGTGTTGAGTCTTTTCCATGCTTTTTCCTTAATATATTCTATGTGGTTATGCCAGGTACAATCGTTTGACAACTAGATCCCAAGATGTTTATGACTGTTTACTTCGTTAATTTGTGTTCCTGACATATATAAGGGAGGATGATATGGTTTATTTATTTTACGTGAGATGGTAAGAGATTCCGTTTTAAGGGGATTAAAAGTAACCAACCATTTATGTGCCCAATCAATGATAGTTTGCAGGTCATTATTGAGACACAAAGCTGCTGTGTCTGGATGTTCAACTATTATATATAAACTAGTGTCATCAGCAAATAATCTGATGTTAGAACCAATTTCTGTAACAATGTCATTTATGAATATTAAAAAAAGGAGCGGGCCGAGGATTGAGCCTTGTGGCACTCCAGCTTGTATAAAAGTCCAGTCGGACTTCGCACCTGGAATTACTACCCGTTGCTTCCTTTCATCAAGGTAACTTTTAAACCACTTCAGTAGAGTGCCTGTGATACCAGCTGCTTTTAATTTACGAATCAGTCCCTTGTGCCATACACGATCAAAAGCTTTGCTGATATCACAGAACACGGCCCTGACTTCTTTACCGGAGTCCAAAGCACTACAGAATGTATCATACATATATGTAAGTTGATTTATTGTAGAGTCGCCAGGTGTGAAGCCAGACTGGTATGCAGTTAGTATACTGTTATCACGGAGGTGATTATAAATATGCTTAAATATAGCTCTTTCAAAAATCTTGTCAAGATTACTTAATAAAGATATAGGTCTATAATTGGAGGATAGTGAGAGATCACCGCTTTTAGGAACGGGACTTACGTAGGCTTCTTTCCAGTCCGCAGGTATTTTACCGTCCTCAATGGACTGATTAAAAAGCAAAGATAATGGCATTGCCAACTGGTCCGCCAACTCCTTTAAAACCCTGTTACTGATTCCATCTGGACCAGAGGCTTTTCCCAAAGGTAGTGATTTTAAAACGGATTTAACCTCATCTGCAGTTAATACTATAATACTAAGTTCGGAGATTACATTGCGATCAGTAACATCAGGAACGTCAACATTTTGGTCATTTGTAACAGTCTGAGCTGTGAAAAAGTCATTTAGTAAATTTGCTTTCTCAGTAGCATCGAATATCATGTTATTATTAGATTTAAGCGGAGGAATGTTTGATACTTTTTCTGATGAAATAAAATATTTTATTGTGGACCACCAGTCTTTGGATGTTAAGTTTTCAGATTTTAATTTTGCCTTTAGTTTGTCAATATGGTTTTGCTTCGAGAGACGTATTAATGAAATAGTTTTGTTTCTTTGACGACGAAATTTATTCCAGATATCAGGATTATTGGTTGTTTTTACTCTACGATATAAACGTTTCCTTTTACGAATTTGTTTTTTAATACTGCTTGTTATCCAGGGCGGTTCTAAGGGTCTTACTCGAATAATTTTATTAGGAATACATTGTTTCGAAATTTCTTTAATATGATTAGTAACATTTCTGGCATAAGTATCAATATCAGCATCTTTAAACGAATCCCAATTAGACAAAGCAGCTCTGTCTCGTAAAAGATCGTAGTCACCACGGTCATAGGACCAGATCTGACGTTCAAAAGACTTATATTTCGGTTTGGAAAATTTAAGAATTCCATAAACGGGGCAATGATAACGTATGTCCTGTGTTAGGAAAGGATCCCCAACTCCACAGGTGATTACACTATTTGTATTTGAAACTAAGATAATATCTAGAAGGGAATAAGAGTTTTCCGTAAAATGAGTCGGTTCCGTTATATACTGATGCATAGAAAATTGTTGACAAATAGATAATATTTTACGATTTGTAACATCATTCATCAAGTTGTAATTAAAATCCCCGGTAACAATTACGTCTGTTATGCCAGAATCTATTGCTAAATGTATTGAATCTTCAATCAAAGAATGATAAATCTGATCTGAGTTTGGAGGCCTGTAGAATAAACCAAACAGTAATCGCTTATGTTGTAGAATTATTTCTAGCCATATGCATTCAATACCTGGAAGCTCCAAGTCTTGTCTACGTTTATAGTTCAAAGACTCAAAGATTCAAAGATTCGAAGACAGTTTACGCCTGTTTCTAAAGTTTTGTTGTTGTTTTTTTGTTGTTGTTTTTTTTTTTTTTTTTTTTTTGTTTTGTTTTGTTTTTTTGTTTGTTTGTTTTTTTTTGTTGTTGTTTTTTTGTTTGTTTGTTTGTAGTTGTTTTTTTCTTTTGTTGTTTTTTTTTTTTTTTTTTTTTTTTTGTTGTTGTTTTGTTGTTGTTGTTTGTTTTTGTGTGTGTGTGTGTGTGTGTGTGTGTGTGTGTGTGTGTGTGTGTGTGTGTGTGTGTGTGTGTGTGTGTGTGTGTGTTTTAGCTTTTTTTTTTCTTTTTGTTTTGTTTTTTGGTCAGAATTCAGGTAATTCTGCAGTAGATATTAGCAAGATTATATATTTTGGATAATTGCTTTAAATAGAAAAGTAGACACTCTTCTGGGGAAAAATTTTACCCATACACCTGCCGTGACTTCCTACAAGATCTGTGTCTATGTCTTCGAAGAGGTTTAAGCTGCCTTTCCGTTTGTTTGTTGGCTTTATTTTTTGTTCTGTTTTGTTTTGAAGATTTACGATGGACTGTTGTCAGACAAGTACGAAGTATTGACCATTTGAACTTAGACAGAAAAAGTTGTGGGCTGTAGAACATTTGCAAAAATGTATAAACTATATAAGGGAAGATTTACGATGGACTGTTGTCAGACAAGTACGAAGTATTGACCATTTGAACTTAGACAGAAAAAGTTGTGGGCTGTAGAACATTTGCAAAAATGTATAAACTATATAAGGGAAATCAATGGTAGTCTGTAGCCTAAATATATAGCCACTTTAAATCATGCACTATGCATGACACTGCATGACATGACACCATATAAGTGTGTCAAGAGACAGCATATGGCATGAGAGCATATGGCATGAGGCCATATTGTATGACAGTATAGCATACCATATGTCATGACACTATATGACATAACATGATACTATAAGGCATGACACCGTATTGCATGACATGACACTACATATCATGGCGCCATATGACATGGCACCATAACGCACGACAACATGTCATGACACTATATGACATGACATCATGTGTCATGACACCATATCACATCATATGGCACGACATCATATGACATGATACCATATGAGCTACGTCGTACAACATGGATATTGATGCATATCAAGCAGAACATGATAAAAATCATTTTCCTCACGATAAAAAGACTTCAAACTGAATGCGAAAAGAAAGAACTTAAATTGGATGAGTTCTTTCAGGCTCCATTACACCAATTAAGGAGATTGTATTAATTAGAAATGTTCTAAAAAAGGCATATAGAATGCTTCAATTAAGACAATCGCAATGATGCTTACTGTCCTAAGAGCGACAGTAATTACAACAAGGATCATAATGTTGATAATGATACCAAGGTCTATACGAGGGTCCTGCAAAAAGTTCTGTCACTAATAGGCTTCCTAAGTTTTATCCCAGGTATATTTTGAAATGCTTCACTGCACTTGAATGGTGAGTTGAATAGCTAATGATGCCCCTTTATTTCATGCAAATTACTTTCCAACTGACAGAGTTATTTTAAATTGAAATAGATGCAGTTATATACACTAACCGATTTACTTGTTATATTGGAAGATGGACCAAGCAAAGGATGGTCAGGAGTCCACCTTTTACATGACAATGCCTCCTCTCATAAGTGTGAGGTCGTTAAGTCTTGTTTGGACTTCTGAAAAGGTGAAAGTTTTAAACCATCCACCTTATTCATCTGACCTGAGTCCCTGTGACTTCTTTTTATTTCCAAGGCTTAAGAAAATGCTTTCTGGAAATAAGTATACGTCTACAAGTTCTATTGGCAGCGCAATTTATCAGTTTCTCCAACAGATACCATAAGAAGACTATGTATCTGCTTTTCGCGACTGGGTAAAAAGGTTACAAACATGTGTTTCAGTAAAGGAGGAATACTTTGAAGGTTTGTCATAAAAAATTGTTTGATAAAACGTAGCACTGAAGTAAGCCGAACCCAGTGACAAAATATTTTGCAGGACCCTCGTATTGTTTAAAATGATGACGATAACAACTGAAATAATTATGATAAAAACATTCTACAGAACTACTACGATTATCATTTTGACGTACTGGGGGCCCAGCAGGCACAAAACGTTGAAACAACGTCGTTTCAACGTTGATTCAAGGTCTCATAATGTTGGATCAACGCTGGAATGACCTATATCCAGCCAGCAGAGCACAATAGTACTGAATCGACATAACATCTGCCATACAAACCCGATGCTATTAGTCAGCAGAACTCAGAATTCCACTTTTGAGTGAGATTGCGATTCCGGGTACTGCCAACTGGACAAATGATGCTCACAGACCTTTTTCGGTGATTGTTTCGAAAGGCCTAAAACCATATTAGCCGCAACATGAGAAAACGTACCTTCGAATATGTGCGCCCAAAGAAGACTCAAATTAACCTGCACATCCGCGCAGTCTGATCAGAGTCTTCATTGTCCGCATAAAATTCTTTGCATCCTATGCTATCCAAAATGCGCCCTGTGAGGATTTTGATCAGCCTGCGCGATTGCGCAGGCTGATCTTAATTTTCGCTGGGTGCACTTGCACTAAGTTACGTTTCCTGCCGTTGCGGTTTATATACTTGTAAGGATGTACTTTGCAAGGAATCAGTACAGGTGTAGATATCTTGCCTATCGACAGTGCAGATAAAATCAATGTTGCTGTCATTAACAGATTTATATCACTTTTTCCTGTAAACGCGCTCAATGAAATGAAACTACAAAATACGCAACACAAACTTTTCAATTATTTAACCATTACTCTTTGGGCAAATTCAGCTGATGACAAATTGATCATATCTTTGTTATTTTTCCCAGAAAATAGGCTTTGACATTACATGCAAATTGTCTCGAATTATCTAACTCTATTTACTAGAAAAATTAGAAAAATAATTAAACATGTCGTCTGCTTATTTTTTTACTCAGAGACTTAAGCGTTAAGAAAATGACAAAATGGCCATTTTTGTTACATTGTCTTCAGCAAAGCTTCTGGCAACTCTATTAGTATACTCAAAGCCAAAAGTAACGTGTCACCGTTTATTAATTAGTACTTTTGTTTCTATTTCGACTTTGTTGTAATAAATTAGTTCAATTGTTTTCTACGGTTAGTCTTATCAGAATTCAAGAGAGATCATTCATGTCAGTGATTCCAGTGAAACAAAAACAACAAAAAAACAAACAATATTTTTTTTTTATTTTTTAAAAGCAGAACATGGTTTTCAACACAAAATCTGAAAGACCATTGTTTGTCGAAAAAAAATCCCTGCAAAACGATTTTTCTGTTCCTACTAGCCAAATGGCAAAGTTGCTACACATTCAAATTACCTCCCTTGCAATAAAAACAAAAGTAAACTTTCGTCGCTCGTAAAAGCAATATCTCCCATATGTTTAGGAAGTTTAAACGGTGATTTTGTTTGGACATCTATATAGGGCGTATGACAAGAAAAAGATGAAAACAAATTCTTATCACGTCAAAAGAAAAATGGATGCTAAAGTCCTGTAGGATTTCCATTACAAACATTGTTTAGTTTGATCTAATGGCCTTCTCGATAAAAAAAAATGACGGGTTCTAAAGTTGCGCAATAGATGATGCAGACTTTTGTTAATTCAAGAACAATTTTAATACATGTCTTAGCGAACAAAGCGTTTTGCTTGAAATAAACCCGTATTTTAGGTAGAGTGACCTCTCAAAAGTGAATTAATATCGTAACTTCTGATTTTGACCCCTTCTGTATTGAGAGAGACACTTTTGATTGTCTGTTTGACAGAAAGGGCTCAACTAATATGTACCATGTGCAAAAATGATTGTTCTTTAAGATCTTTAAAACAATTTTAAATATCACTCAGCAAAGCCAGTAAAGCGTATAAATATAAGTGTACAGTTACTTTTGGCTTTAAGTATATATATATTCGTACGTTTCAGTCAGAGCTTGTTATGACATAATGAAACAACCAATGACCGTATCCGGTTGGCCTTATCTTATCCATTCGCCAAGCAGGAACATGGTCTTTAGTCTTAACGGATTTTCCTAGGTTCCTCTGCTGCAGAAAAAAAAAAGGTAAGAGAAAAGTCCAGGGAGTGCCACAATCACAAACCGCAGCCCTTCACAGACATCAAGAGGAGCTCTTCTTTCTTTTTGCGTCTGTGGTTTCAGTTGTTGCATTTGCCATTATTTGTTCCTCATCTCTCCTTCTTTTGGTGCCTCGGAAGGGATGTGCTTCATGATTTTGACATTACCTTGGTAGCTTCACTTATATTTTTGTAGCATTTAAGATAAATGGATACATTTGAAAGTGTTCGTTGCCATTTTACATGGAGAACCGACTTCTACAGACAAATATTTGCCTCATTAGTAAATGTATTTGAAACCTTGCAATTGTGGCTACACTTAAAGGAAATAATTTGCGCACAGGGAGCAAATTCTTTCCCATTACGAAAATACGCCTATTCAAATACATAGAAAATTTCACCTCCAAAAACTGAAAAATTTTAGTTAAAAACCTCTGATATTTTTCAAATTTCTGCTCAAAACATAGATTGTGGGTACTCGTTAGAACCGCCTCGATGAGGCGGTTCTAACGAGTACCCACAATCAATGTTTTTGAGCAGAAATAAGAAAAATAATATATACCCCTGTAAACCCCAGTTTTAGTAGATAAAAGTGGGGTTTAAGGGGGTCAAAATTATGTAGGCATGTTTTCGTGATGTTTAGGTGTTGCTGCAAAGGGAAGGAATATATTTCTGTATCAGAGTTCTCCTGGGATACAGATTCAGATAAGACAGCTGACTTTCTTCTGGATCCCTTTTGTATAGATAAGTCATACATGACATGTTCTACATATTTTTTTTTTTTTTTTTTTTTTTTGTGGTTGTTGTTGTTGTTGTTGTTTTTGTTGTTGTTGTTGTTTGTTTGTGTGTTTGTTTGTTTGTTGTTGTGTTTTTTTCCTATATTTCGGTAAAGATTTATACAAATACAATGCTTTTTAAACCAAATTTATTTTCCTTGCAGTTGTAAGCTGTATTTAGTCTCATTAAGGTTTCTGTTGGCCAACTCCTAAATAAAAATGTAAGTAAAGATACCCAGGAAATGCCACAATTACGAAGCACCAAAATAAGGAGAGACCAGCAACAAATAAGGGCATAACAAATACCACATATTAAACCACAGATGCACTAACAAACATCACGAAAACATACCTATATAATATTCACCCCCTTAAACCCCTCTTTTATATAGTAAAATTGGGGTTTACAGGGGTATACATTATTTTTCTTATTTCTGCTAAAAAACATAGATTGTGGGTACTCGTTAGAACCGCCTCGCAAGGCGGTTCTAACGAGTACCAGAATCTATGTTTTGAGCAGAAATATGAAAAATATCAGAGTTTTTTTATCGGAACATTTTCAGTTTTTGGAGGTGAAATTTTCTCTATATATTTGAATAGACGTGTTTCTGTGATAGAAAAACTGCAACAGAGGAACTGCCTTGGAACGGTCATTAGAAAAACTACAAGGGGGCTTAAACAAAGTTTTAATCGTGCGAAACCCGACAGCAACTAAAAAAAATAACAAGTTTTGTTTAACCAAGGCAAACGAACTATCCGTCTTCGAGTCATTTAAATTTTACTGTAAAGCCACTGATTTATGTTTTTTGATTGTGTTGGGGTTAGCGACACGTCAACCCTTGTTGGTCATTTTGTGGAGTCTCCCAGAGAAAGGGAGAAAGGAGATAGATGAGACAGAAGAAGAGATGAAAGAGATGGACAGTGAAGAAAGAGGAACAGGAATGAAAGTGAATAAACATAAGAAATAAAACATTCCCCCTCTACCCTTATATATATGTTCGTCTGTCATTACTGACAATTACCAATCCTAATCAACTGTGTGATGTGTTATTATTTATGTGTTCTAAGATGGCTGATGAGACCAATCTTAGCTCTAAACTGCCTGTTGCAGCTAGAACAAGAGAGGTCTGGGGAAGAAAGCTCTGTTGGTGATGCACTAGCTGTGGCTTTCCGCTGTGCACGTTTCTGCTCGGCTACGCTGATTCTTTTTGCTTCGTATTCACCAGCTCCCCTTCTTATGAGGCCTCGACACTTTGTACGATCCTGTGCAATCTGTTCCCATGACTCTGTTGGTATGTTGAAGACTTTAAGGGAGGCTTTGAGTGTGTCCTTGTATCGCTTCTTCTGACCACCATGGGAGCGTTTTCTAATTTGTAGTTCTCCATAGAGTATTTGTCTTTGGCAAACGTTCATCAGGCATTCTGGTAACATGGCCTGTCCATCTTAACTGTGCCAATTTCGGAAGAGTATGTACACTCTGCATCCCTGCCCTTTTCAGGACTTCTGTGTCTGGAATCCTGTCTTGCCACTTGATCTTTAGAAATTTTCTAAGACAGCTTGTATGGAAGTGGTTCAGTCTTTTGGCATGCTGTTGGTAAACTGTCCAAGTTTCGCATGCGCATAATAGTGTTGGCAGCACCACTGATCTATATACTTTCAGCTTTGTGTCAAGTCTGATTCTACATCGGTCCCAAATACTTCCAAATGCCAAATGCACCACTAGCTTTGGACATCTAGCACTGACTTCATCATCAATGTGCACAACTCTAGACAATGTGCTTCCAAGGTAGGTGAACTTGTCTACCACTTGCAGTCGTTGACCTTTTTCATGATGGTAGGCTTCTTGTAAGGCTTTCCAGGTGCTAGCTGATATACT
The DNA here is from genome assembly GCA_964016985.1 of Anodontia alba. Classification (NCBI taxonomy): domain Eukaryota; kingdom Metazoa; phylum Mollusca; class Bivalvia; order Lucinida; family Lucinidae; genus Anodontia; species Anodontia alba. The sequence continues at coordinate 76,495,042 of OZ024833.1, read as the reverse complement.
ACCTCAGTCTTTTTTATGCTGATTGTGATATCATAGCTGTCACATGAATCAGATACTTGATCCACACCTTTTTGCATTTTCTCTTCTGTTGGAGCACCCTTTGCCATGTCATCAGCATAGAGGAACTCATCTAGCACCTCTGTCTGCACCTTAGATTTAGCTTGCAACCTTCTTAGGTTGAAAAGTTTCCCATCAAAGCGATACCTAATAAGTATACCATTGTCACCATCCTGGAAAGCATCTGTAAGCATGGCAGAAAACATCATGCTGAACAGTGTTGAAGCTAGTACACAGCCTTGCTTAACTCCATTTGTCACAGGAAATGGATCAGAACACTCGCCATCATTTTGAACCCTTGCAAGTATACCATCATGGAAATGCCGCACCATTGCTATGAATTTGGGAGGACAGCCAAACTTTGCCATAATTTTCCAAAGTCTCTCACGATTGACTGTGTCAAATGCTTTGGTAAGGTCGACAAAGGTCATGTAGAGGTCCACATTCTGTTCCTGGCATTTTTCTTGAAGCTGTCGTGCTGTAAAGATCATGTCTATTGTTCATCTGTTTTTCCTGAATCCACACTGGCTTTCTGGTAGAAGCCCTGACCGTTCGAGGTGTTCATTCAATCGGTTCAGTAGGACCCTAGCAAGGATCTTCCCAGCAATTGACAATAAAGAGATGCCTCGATGATTGTCACAGACTTGAGGATTCCCTTTCCTTTTGAATAGGTGGATAATTGTTGCATCCTTGAATTCTTGAGGGATGGCTTCTTTTCTCCACATAATGTGAAATAACTCTGTCAGTTTCTCTGCAACTGGAGGACCTCCTGCTTTGTAGATCTCTGCATGTATTGCATCTGATCCGGGAGCCTTGCCAGATGACAGGAGTTTTATTGCTTTCACTGTTTCAGAGACGGTTGGGAGCTCATCAAGCAGTGGATTACATTCCGCCTGTGGTAGTCTGTTGATAGCTCCATCGTTGACAGATGATGACCGATTAAGAACACCTTCAAAGTGTTCAGCCCATCTTTTCAAGATAGCTTCTTTGTTAGGCAGAAGACTAGTTCTACCTGCACTAAGGAGCGGGGTGGTTCCTGAGCTCTGGGGACCATATACAGTCTTGAGTGCATCAAAGAACTTTTTCATGTCCTTTCTGTCTGCAAAGGACTGGATTTCATCAGCCTTTTTTCTGAGACAGGAGTCTTGCATGTCTCTGAGCCTAGTCTGAACAGTCTTGCATATGTTTGAATAGGTAGTCTTGCTAGATACTGAGCTGGTATTTCTGAGGTAAGCCTTGTGTTTTTGGTGTTTCTCTTTAAGGAGTCCCTGAATTTCTTTGTCATTCTCATCAAACCAATCTTGGTGTTTGCGAGATACTGGTCCTAGTGAATCCATTGCTGAAGAGTGAACGGTGTCTCTGAAGACTGTCCAGCTCTCATCTACATCTTCTGAACTGTGTTCCAGTGCATCTAAACGGCTGCAGAGATCGTTGACTAATGCTTGCCTCTTGCTGTCTTGTTTCAGCTTAGAGACATCTAATTTCTTTGGCATCTTCTTGCCTTGTGGTCGTCGTACAGGCTGAATGCGCAGGTTGTGTTTGCTGACAACAAGCCTGTGATCTGTCCAACAGTCTGCACCACACATAGTCTTAGTCACTCTGACATCCTGTTTGTCCTTCTTTCGCACTATGACAGTCAATGAGATGCCAGTGTTTGGAGCGAGGGTCATCCATGTTGTTTTTCTGCGAGTTGGTAGACGGAAGACTGTGTTGGTGATTAGTAATTCATGCTCTGCACACTTCCTTAAAAGGAGGAGTCCATTGCTGTTGCACTTCCCTACACATTCAGATCCAATCACTCCTTCCAAGGTCTAGTGGTCTGTACCCATTCTGGCATTGAAGTCCCCGAGGAGGATGAGTTTGTCTGTCCGGGGTGCTGCAGAAATCACAGAATCCAAATCATCATAAAATTTGTCCTTAACCTTATCTGGGTTGGTCATTGTGGGTGCATAGGCACTTACAACTGTTGCATGCCTCTTGCCAGATAAGGGAAGTCTCAGCGTCATCAGACGGTCATTTATGCCTTTGGGAAGTCCTGAGAGTTTGCTGACGAGGTGTGACTTGATGGCGAATCCTACTCCTGCTTCACGCCGCGCTTCTTTCTTGCGTCCACGCCAGAAGAAAATGTAGTCAGCACCAACTTCTTTTAAAATCCCTTCTTCTGCAAGGCGAGTCTCACTCAGAGCTGCAATCTCGACTTTGTATCGGTCAAGTTCTCTACCAACTAGAGCTGTTCTTCGCTCAGGTCTGTCAGAACCAGAATTGTCCCTTAGGGTGCGCACATTCCAAGCTCCGATGGTTAGAGGTATCACCTTCATCTTCTTTTTTTCTTGTTCGACCGCTAAGTGGGATTCCCGCTGATCGCGGTTAACCAGCCAGGAGTTTTGAAGCAGGCAATTGTTTAGGGCACCTTTTCTAGCCCCTTCCCTATGCTACGGGGTGAGCAGTGCGATCCTAAAAAGGTCTGCTCAGTCGCTCATTTCGGCTGCCGAATTCCCCATACTGCTTCGCTCTTAAGGAAAGCGACCATATAGAACCAAGCCGCCTGTGTGCAGGTCCGCAACTACAGCTTCCAGTGTTTCCTCACCTGCTGCTTCGCCGCTCGCCCATCGCAACAGGGTTTTTGTATCATTTGCATATATGTGCTTGCTGTGAATGTGTGTTGCTGATTAAGATGACATGCGCTGTGAATTGGATTATAGTGAGGGAGAGGCGCGCAGAGTCAACCTCACTCTCTCGTCCTGACCTAGCTGGAGCCAGAGGCAAGACAGTGTCAGGACATCTGGAGCTAAGCCTGGATGCAGTAGATGACTATGACTTCTGTTGTGCCTTATCGTGCCCTCCATGCTCCACAACATGCTGCTGCATCGCCATTTGGGCCGTTGAATCATAGTAATGATTTCTTCCGCCCCAGCTGCCGAAGCAGACTTTACATAACTGGAACAGGCAAATCCAGATATGCAGGTTTTTGTTTGGAGTTGCCAACTCCTAGATGGATGGCCGTCCAGGGCTTGAGAGTACTACATAAGGCATTTAAGCTACTGCTTCTATATAGCTGTTAACAGAATCTGTGTAGCAATATCTAGGGTAGGTGGAGCTCTCAAGCCCTGGTCGGCAATCCCTCTACCCTTACTTGCTACAAGAATAGCAGGCCTTGCCCAACCCTTAAAATGCTTGTCACTGCTGCAGCAGACGTTTGTCTTTTTTTTGCAGAAAAATATTAGACCAGACTTTTCATGTGAATTGTTTCACATGAAATGCGAAGTCTTTTGTTCTTTGAAAAATAATAATTTATAAATAATAGAATGTCGTCCTCAACAATTTTGCTTAGCGCTTTAAGGGTTAAATAATCAAATTCAGCAAAATGACAAAAACACAGACTTTATTTCTATATTTGGATAAAGAGTAGTCTATATTCAATTAGTCTGGGCAATTTAGCCTGATTTCGAAGTTCAGCATTAATCAACGTTTTTTTCAATTTTTGTGTGACTGACTGACATCGCTTTTCTAAGCCTTACTTAAAGTACACTGAAAAGACAGACATAAAAGTTCCAGTAAAGCAGGAAGGGAACTAATTATTGTTTTTCGATAGTGCGCCCTACGTATTCCACTCAATTTGGAGGTTAAGAACTCTTCTCAGGGTATGGCTTGGCTTCAAAGTTTTGTTTAAATTTAAAGACTAGGCTTATCACAGCACAATAAACAAGGAAAAACACCACGGACACTAGCATTTTTGGAGGCTGACTGGAACAACCCCTCAACTGACAACTTGAAATTTTGAATTTTCACCATTCAAGCGAACTAAAACGGACATATTTATTTCTTCGAAACAATCATGAAATTTCACAGTCACAGGCATTTCTTTTCTTTAAATTAGAAGAAAGTGCAATAAGTTTCAACTCATATTTATTGTTAACCAATCACAGACCATCTTAAATAAAATAACTACCCCGGGGCTTCCCTGCCTGTTATGCACCAATCAGCAATCCGGACACAGTTGGTTCCATGTGCCCTAAAGCTTAAATGACTCGAACACCGATGGATTGTTTACCCCCTATTCATCGAACCTACCTCTGATAAGTCAACATCTAACTCACGAATAACCATGACCTCGATTCCAGCTGTACTTCTCAACGCTCTACGAGAGTACAGCTTTGTCGGCTCTCCACTCTGGAGAATGTCCGACGGGAAGGACTTAGTTCGGGTCGAGCTAACCTTCCACAAGAATCAGCCAACGACCAGATACTACAAGGGGGCCGAAAGCAGGAGGCAGTCTGCACCCTCTGCCGGCGAGTGACCCACAGCAGACAAGACCGACGACGACGACGATCAGATCGACACCTGCACGCCGACAGCCGACACCGGAGGAGACATCACCACCAGCCGAACAGACACTGCAGACCACAGCACCTACCAGCATCAGAAATCAATGCAAGCCACAAACAGTAGAGATCACGCCATCACCAACCATCATGAAACCAACTACACCGCCTCCTTCTCTAGAATCGCCACCGTCGAAAAAGCCAAGGACCAAGTCACCGGCGACAAATACTGCACCAACCCATTACGTTCATGTCAACATCGTGGAAGAGTACCCTCTGCATGAAAAGTATGAGCTCCAGGATGTCACCTCAACGGAGAATAAAGCCATCATCAGAGTTGCCAAAATACTGAGAGAAGACCTACCAGCCTAGCTATTTTGTCTCCCACAAAGGCAACAAACACTGGACACTCGTCAATGGACCAACTTCCAAGTTCCACGATGAAGGCTGATACGAGTATATTGAACAGCTCTACAAGAGAGGCACCAAACAAAGAAATTCCATGTACTGATATGACGTTCTGAAGCAATCTTGCAGTGACCCCTTAGGGGAAGGTGGAGGACCACCATTTCTTCACCTGGTGCCGCCAAATCCTCTTGGCTCCCGGGTGAGGACACCCACCGTGCACCTTTTTCGATGACTGACATGAGGCTAGTGAAAATAACTTATTCACAACTCGAGCTGAGTACCGAAACGCATTGTGCAGTCGAAATTGACACGCATTAGGTACGAGATTGAAAGCTCAACTTTTTTGGCAGACAGTCTAAATTCTGAAACTTACAGACTGGACGACTATTTACACGCAATGTATCTTATGAATTATCCAGTACAGTCAAACCTGTCTTAAGCAGCCACCCATGGGAAGCTTAAAATGTGGCTGCTGAAGGCAGGTGGCTGCTTAATACAGTTCAAATATATAAGTATACGAATTTTCGGGCAACTTTCCTCTGGCTGCTTAATACAGGTTGGCTGCTTAATAGAGGTGACCACTAACACAGGTTTGACTGTATAACTAATCCAGATTTTTCTGACGTAACCCCTATGTGACTCGGTTGCCAGGTTACGTTAGAATCTGATTGATTGACTGATTGATTGGATTGTTTACCGTGGCTGATTCGAACTCGTTTTGAGTCCCTAGGAAATTCTCCCGATAACTCAACAATACAAATAGTTAGGGGTATTCTAGGGAAATTTTCTGATTTTATCGCGAAAATTTACGTTTTGTGTGCTCATTAGAATACCCAATCGAGGCAATACTGACGAGGCAATCCTAATGAGAACGCCAAACTTGTTATTATTTTAAAGAAGATCGACAACACATTCCTAAATGATCCCCTTTTGCTTCCTGAGCTGATGACTAACCCTCAGTGGCTGAAATTACCCAAGTATAAAACAAGTTTCCATGCCCCAACGATGTTCGAGCCATAGGAGCTCGATTGTATTGAGCTAGCCGTGTGCATTTTACATAGAAGAGCCTGATAACACCAATGTATACCAAGACGGGCTCCAGTCTCCAGTGACTAATTTATTTTTATAATCCTGTTTGAAATCCACTAAAATAAAACCAAAATAATATCATGACTATAAGATTGATCATTTGTGTCCAGTTTTTATAGTCATGATACTTTTGTAGTATTTTGTTGTTGTTTTTTGTTGTTGTTGTTGTTGTTGTTTTTTTGTTGTTGTTGTTTTTGGGTTTTTGTTGTTGTTGTTGTTGTTGTTGTTTTGTTGTTGTTGTTGTTTGTTTTTTTTGTTTGTTTTTTTTTTATTTATTTTAGTGCATTATCAAACAGGATTATCAGAAAACAAATTTAGTCACTGGAGACTAGAGCCAGTCAAATGTTTACACAGATAAACTAAAATGGTTTATCATCACGAAAACATGCCTATAAAATTTTGACCCACTTAAACCCCACTTTTATATAGTAAAACTGGGGTTTACAGGGTAATGTATGCATTATTTTTCTTATTTCTGCTCAAAACATAGATTGTTGATACTCGTTAGAACCGCCTCGAGGAGGCGGTTCTAACGAGTAACCACAATCTATGTTTTGAGCAGAAGTATGAAAAATATCAGGATTTTTTATCTGAAAATTTTTAATTTTTGGTGGTATAATTTTCAGTATATTTGAATAGGCATGTTTTCGTAATGTAAACTGCGCCGTAACACAAGAAAACATACCTTCTGATATCCGTGCAGTCTGATCAGAGTCCTCGCAACTGTGCATCCATGGCTGTCTGGCTTTGCAGACAACTCCTAGAGAATTTTCTTCTCGTATTTCAATTCAAGAGAATAAAACAAATCACGAAAATGACATTGTGTAGCTAAGCTATCTTCTTATACAATCTGAGAAATGTCAAATCCAGTTATTGTGTTGATGGCGTTGTGTGACATTACCCGATTATATATTTGACTAGGCTTTCAAGGCCTTCGTTTGATTTTTGAGGTTATACATTGATAGTATGTCTTTTTATACAGTCAGCTTTCGTTATCACAAACACCATGGGACTAGAATATTGGTTTGAGATGATAGTAGCTCGAGGTTAATTGAGTAGAAATATAAGGAACGATGATAAACTTAACCAATATTGTCCTTAATTTTGTTTGCGTAATCAGTGTTTGAGATAACGAGAGTAAACTGTATGTAGCAATTCATAGCTGTTTCCCTTTATTAAGCCGTACCACGAAAACAGGTGCTGAACGCACATCACATGAACGTCATGATTAATTACCAAAGTTTTTACCTGTTTCTGAAATTTGTTTTGCCTGCTTTGATACCAGAATTGGTCAAAATGTTTAATTCGAATAATTCTGCAATGGATATTAGCAAAATTGTATGTTTTGAATGGTTACTCTGAATACGAAAGTAAAATATCATTGGGGATGCAGTCTTTATAGTCATGATGTTTTTTTGTTTTTTTTTTTTTTTTGTTTTTGTTTTTTTTGTTTTTTTTTTGTTGTTTTTTTTTTTTGTTGTTGTTGTTTTTTTTGTTTGTTTGTTTTAGTGGAATATCAAACAGGATTATGAGAAATATATTTAGTCACTGGAGACTGAAGCCAGTTTATAAGCCCCACAACACAAGACACACCTCTTAGAATGGTCAGTAATCAAACCTACCGAAGATTGAAATTGATTAAATAGTACCAAATCTTTACCCTGGCTTCAAATGTTGTGAAAATGCAAATTGTTGATCGGATCTCGTAGATGCTTTATATTCAAGCCGTTAAACAATACAGAAAATATGTTAACCAAATTAAGCAAGGACGAGGGCTCGTGGCTTCAATGACAGCCAAAGCTAAAGACTCCACCAGTGGAAACTGTCGTCGGCCATGGTTGGTTTAAAAAATTAAGCATCCAGCCTGTCGTAGAACATCAATGTTCTATCCTGTCTTTTTATCAAGGATAATAGTTTACCGTATTCGACCTAATTACCGCACATACCCCTATAAGCGAACAGTCAAGAAATTCCGTAGTTTTCAGATTACAACCAGTGTAGTTTTTTCTTTACTTCTTTACAAAGGCATATGTTGTGGGTACTCATCTGAATTGCATCGACAAGTCGATGCAATTCAAATGAGTACCCACAACATATGCCTTTGTAAAGAAAGTCAGAAAAAAATCGCATAGTCATCATTAAATAAGTCCTTTTCTGATCTTTTTTATAGTGTATCTTTAGTAGATAGATACATATTTGACCACAAATGAGTGTGTCCTGTAAGTTTGAAAAACCTAAGCGCACAGTGCGGTAATTAGGTCGAATACGGTATTTGAAATGTATTAAAAATGGATTTCCCGACAATTTCCTAAATCTATAAACCAGGTCGCCATAAAACACTTGTTCCGATACTCACTGAACTTGTCTGGCAGCTTGTCACTTGGCATTCTGGTAACACGGATTAACTAAACGTGAGCTATTAATGCTTAGCGTTAGATGGTGAAACTGTCGTCAAATATCTTTGTTTTGAAGTATGTTTGTATATTTTTTCAAACAAAAAAGCAACTCTTTAACATTCCATGCAAGTGATATTGCCTATTTTCTGGGGAAAAAATATCATCAATAACGATTAGCTTGCCGGTGAAAAATGTCAACAGACGACATTTTCAAATATTAATTTCTTATTTTCCAAGAAAATAGGCTTTGACATTCCATGCAAGTGGTCTTCTTACATGTAGGAGACTTAGGTGACCATTTGCATGAAATGTCGAAACCTATTTTCTGGTATCATTGACTTGTCCTTTGCTTAATTTGCCCATAGAGTGGTAAAGTTTAAAGCCACGTGTGTGAGTGAGTCTGTCCTGAAAGTAGGAATGATTATACATGTATGATAAAAGTAAACTGACAGTTTTATTAAGCTGTATTAACTGATAAAACGCATATAAAACTATTTGAACCGTATGAACTATTCTTACTTTCGTACAGAAAGATTGGAATTCCAGAAAATTAATATACAGTTGACTCTCGCTATCTCGAACTCGCTTATCTCGAATAACCGCTTATCTCGAAGTGAAAATCTTGTCCCTGCATAAACATGAAAATCTAACAACAAGTAAAAAATATTGTGGAAAAGAGGAGAAATTGCTCCTTTGGAGCAATTTCTCCTCTTTTCCACAATATTTTGGATATATCTAACGTCAAGAGTCCAATTACATATATATTTGTTAAATGTGGTTGTTCGAATGATTTTTTTCCTCAGTTCTGAAAATCTGATATGTCGAGGTACGGATATCTCGAAGTGTTTCAGAGAGTCCCTTGGAATTCGAGATAACGAGAGTCGACTGTATATGAATATTCTCTATGCTCCAGTTACATTAACTCTTTTAAGCTGTGAGCAAAACTGCAGCAGACGTCATGTTCTTGTTTGTTTGTTTTTTTTTTTTTATTGTTTTTATTTTTTTGGTTTTGTGTGTGTGTGTGTTTTATTTTACTTTTTTTTACGGAATCGTAGAATGGCTATTGGCTATTTGTAAACTGGAAATAGTCGATTTATTATTATTATACACAGAAAAAAATGCTTGGTATTTAATATGAATCGTCTGCTAAGCAGACTATTCACATAAAAAGTCGCTTATTTCTTCTGAAAATAAAACAGAAAAGTCCGCGCAGGCTGATATGAGTTTTCGCTGAGCACTCTGTGAGTAGCCGAGGAAACAAAGCGCTTTCAGGCGGACAGGGGTCATCATGATGCACTGATTTGCTGATTAGAATAAATATCAAAAAGTGCTTACATGTATGTACTAGATTCTAATTTATTACGGAAAGAGATTTTCAACCAGAAAATTCTTTTTCCTGTTGTGTCACAATGTGTAAGTACAGTAGAACTTCAATGGCTCGAACCCCGATGGCTCGTTTACCATGGATGAGTCGAACACGTTTTTGAGCCGCAGGGATATCCTCCAAATACGATATACGAATAATTTAGAGAGATTTTCTTCTTTTAATTTGTACATGTATGCTGTGTGTGCTCATTAGAATCGCTTCTATGAGGCGATTCTAATGAGTACACACAACATACATTTAAAATATAGAACACCGAAAAGATATCCCACAATTATCTCCCTTGTGCCTCCTGGTGTGGCACTAATAGTAACCTTCCGAGGCTCGAACTACCGCTGTCTCGAACAAATTTTCATGGTCCAAAAGGGGTTCGAGCCATCGAAGTTCGACTGTATAAACCTTAAAATTTACAACGAAAATAACGTAAAAGGTGTTGTGCGAGGCGCTTTTAATGTTATACTCATGAAAAAGCGCCTCGCACAACATGATTAACATTATTTTCGTGGCAAAATGAGAATTCTCATTTTTGAAAATGCATCTTATCTGCTAATTTTGTTAACCTGTACATGTATTCTTCATTACACATAGCTCCAGATCCGATGTTTCTTTACCCAGAAAGTGCTGATACGAGTATGTTTCTTATTTCTCGACGAAAACATATGTTGTGGGTACTCATTAGAAGCACCTCATCGAAGCGTTAAAGTGAGAGGCTTCTAATAAGTTCTACACACGTTTACCTAGAGATATAAGAAAAAATAGCTGGGTTTCTCCCCCCGCCCCAATCACATTAATCCACTGTATTAATCCACTGTATTAATCCCTCTCATCTGGACCGTTGATTGTAGCAAGGGAGAATACTCGAGTAAAACAAGTGAAACAGTAGCTCCAGAGTTACTTTCCAATAGCTATTGCGACACCTTGATCCCTTACCATACTTTTTTCTAAAATTTGAACAAGTCCATTTATATTATATGTTGATGCATCAAAACGCTATTGAATGACTGGTACTATTGAGCGCGGGATTTGCACCGATTTCTAATGGCCTGTCACAGCTAAATGTACTGGATGGGGTGCCGGGGTTTGGGTGGGGAGGGGGGAGGGGAGAGAAGCGGGGAGAGGCGTGTTTCAGCAAAAAAAAAAAAAAAAAAAAAAAAAAAAGAATAAAGATTCCCGCAATTTTCATTTTGTCCGGACCTAAAAGTATTTGAGAAGTTTTTGGTTCATTTTTCTCTGACATGAAAGCAATTTATCAAATATTGATAAATATTCACTGATATCACTTATCACTCATCTTATCAGTGGATGTTACACGTTACAAAGGGAAACAACTTAGCATATACGTTACCGAGGCTATAAAAGGGAAATAACTCAATCACCAGACAGCATTATGTTTGGAGGAAATGCCAATTATATTCTTTAAATATTTTGTTCTCATAATAATCGTAGAAAGTAAGCATTTTAAGAACTGTTTTGTTATTGTTTGTATGTTCTGAAGCAGAACTTAGGCGAACTGTTATAACGGTACGAAATGATCGGTTACGAAACTGAAAAATATAGATCTGGGTCAAATTGGTCAATTCAAGCAATACCTCTCGCTCAGCTTTTACTAGGGCACTAGATAAGCAGAAAGAAAAGAAGAACGTAGAATATTTAATAGGTGAGTTAATTCCTCGTACCTTGTGGGTTTTGCTTCTTCCCACCCCGACTCTATGTCTCATTGGGGGAGCTCCCCCTCTATTGCAAATTCATAAAATCACCTCTGCTTGTTAGACAACGCTATAGACTTGGTTTGCTTCACTGGAATACTGGAGTTTTCATATTCGTCCGCCGTGATTGTACACAATATGATCAACATCATATTTCTTCAAAAGTTTGACGTTTCCTTTGCTTTTATTCATTTATTCCCTATTTATAAGCATCGGAGTGTATAAAGCTAAAATGTTTAAATGCAGAATTTAGCATTGTCAGCGTTAGCAAGGAACTATTTTGGGCGGTTTTAGGTAGTTATTAAGTAGGTATTTTTTAGCTGAACGGATAGTTGTGATACGGTATAGTAAATCTGGTGGCGGTAAACCGCCCCCAAAAAATACAGTTGTATTTTGCTACGGACCGGTTTGGTGTGTAGGACAAACGAAGCTACAAAATGGAGATATTGGGACTAATCAATTTCCCGGGATGGATACTCGTTATTCTTGCTTTCGTTTTTACCATATGTTTGTAAGTATCTTTCGTGCAAATGAATTTAGTTATTTATGTAGTTCCGGGTAAGCTTATGCTTGATAACGATTTCCAAATAACTGGCCGAACAAAACTTTATTTCATTTTGCTGATACAGAGTACTATACTTTCTTGAAGTATTTGCCATTCGCCTCTGGTTATCTGTCCTTGCCACTGATTTGGCTAGTTCCGAATAGTTTTTTTCTAGTTCCGAATAATGACCGAGGAATCTGTTAAAAAAATCCCTCGAATAATGCAGCAGCCTCTAAATATGACTTTATAACTTGTATTATGTGTGACATAGAAAAACAATTCAAGATATAAAGACATTCGTCACTAAGGGACGGATTCACAAAGACCTAAAAACCGGCCCTTTAAGTCAAAATCGCATATTTCATGGCCTACAACCTCCATGCTGCAAGATTTAGCTCCTATTTTCTAGATTAGATAGTCTTTCCAATGTAAAATATTCCCGTGATGTTTAAGAAGTTGCAAGGTGTATGCGCAGTCCTATTTTACCCCTTTCTGAAGCCCAAAAATAAAATAAGCAGTGTTATTATGTGTTTCCATTGTTAATTAATCCAACTGTCGCTGGTGTTTAGCGCCGTGTGATGCCCCTAAAAAAGTCTCCCCGTACTTCGTCCATCACAAAACATGTTTATATAATTCTGACCCCCTTAAACCCACTTTTATACAGTAAAACTGGGGTTTACAGGGGTATACATTATTTTTCTTATTTCTGCTCAAAAACATAGATTGTGGGTACTCGTTAGAACCGCCTTTGTGAGGCGGTTCTAACGAGTACCCACAATCTATGTTTAGAGCAGAAATATGAAAAATATCAGAATTTTTATCTGAAATAATTTCATTTTTCGGTTGTGAAATTTTCAGTATATTTGTATAGGCTTGTTTTCGAAATGCAAAGTGCAGATAATATAAGCGACGACACGAGAAAAACTGTCTTCGAGGTTTTCGACCAAGTAAGATCTCCAACCAGTTTACTCAGCTACATCGAGTAGCTATAGTCTTGAAAGTTTTGAGAGGTGGTATACTATCTAGACAGCGAACAACAGCGCTAATCAGACTGCGCAGATGCACAAACTATGTGTCTTTGTTGTTTTTATATGGCAAAAAGCAGGTTATCCCATGACGAGGCTCAATGTTTCGCTTCAATCGTCTGTCATGGGTGTCAGATTATTTTACGTATACTGCATTGATATGCACACACGTGTAAACACGAATTGTCTAGACTCCTTACCCGGAACTAACCAAATCGGCTGCACATATTAGCAATTCTAATGCACTCGCGTATGTAACGCGACGTCTGATTGGGTAACGTCAAAAATTTGCAACGGTATATTCTGCGATATACTGTCGCAAATCCGACGTCATCACGTAACGTCGCTTCTCATTGGCTGGCATTTGGTTTTACGCAGCTCACAGCACTTGTCGTTTTGTGCAAATAGTACATTTTTTCAATAGAAAAAAATGAATAAATGCATTAAAATGGGGATAACTGCATCAAATTTGTCATTTGGGGAGGTAAATCGGCGGTTTTACGGTCGCAAATTACGTTTTACGGCTCCGCTGACGCGTCGCCGTAAAACGAAATTTCCGACCGTAAAACCGCCGATTTACCTCCCCAAATGCCAAATTTGAATGCAGTTATCCCCTAATTGATTGATGTTTGAAAACAAGCGTTTTTATTTAAAATCCTTGCAGGGAGCATTTATGCAGATGTTGAAAGTATGTTCCACCCAATAGTTGAAAAAACAAAACAAAAAAAAAAGCCATGTTTTATTGACTGTATTCCTAAAGGCTGTCTCGGCAAATGTTATTTACACATTAACACTTATTTGAATTGCATCGACTTATCGATGCAATCACAATATATGCCTTTACAAAGAAAATCAGAAAAAAAAAGATCGCATAATCATCATCAAATAAGTCCTCATCATAAGAACACGCCTATATAATTTTGACCCCCTTAGACCCCACTTTTATATAGTAAAACTGGGGTTTACAGGGGTATACATTAATTTCCTTATTTCCGCTCAAAAATGTAGATTGTGGGTACTCGTTAGAACCGCCTCGGCGAGGCGGTTCTAACGAGTACCCACAATCTATGTTTTGAGCAGAAATTCGAAAAATATCAGATTTTTTTTATCTGAAAATTTTCATTTTTTGGAGGTGAAATTTTCTATACATTCGAATAGGCGTGTTTTCGTAATGTTTTCTGATCTTTTTTATAGCGTATGCTTAGTAGGTAGATACATATTTTACCACAACTGAGTGTTCCCAGTAATTTTGAAAAACCTAAGCTCACATTGTGGTTATTAGGTCGAATACGGTAATTAATATCGCTAGGGTGAACGACCAGTCTTTTGTCAATATCAATGCCAATATTATTAAAATATCTCATGAATAAAACCTATGGCGGTTTCCTTCTTTTGCACATTTTTGCCTCGGTCGATGAAAAGCGGCATTTTTGGTAAATTCTTTGGCTAGAGCTTGTTTATAATAATACGCATACAATGTTTTATCAAAATATCCCGTATGCTTAAAGACCTAAGGCGCCTTCTATATTTTCACATTTCCTCGGCGTTGCCTTGGTCAATGAAAAATAGCATGTGGCAAGCCCATTGGCTAGATCTTATCGGTATCAATTTGTGCGCAAAACATTATGAAAGTATTCCTAATGGTTCAAGATTTAGGCGCATATCACTAACTGTCCACAGACAAGTTCACAAATGTCAACGGACATTTCAGACTGTATACGGACGGACGGACAAGTCGATTATAGGACACTTTGCGAAAATTGACTTTTCTGCGGGTTGTGCGGTGACAATCACGTTTTGTTGTAGTTGTTGTTGTTGTTGTTGTTGTTGTTGTTGTTGTTGTTGTTGTTGTTGTTGTTGTTGTTGTTGTTGTTGTTGTTGTTGTTGATGATGATGATGATGTTGTTGGTATTGTTGATGTTGTTGTTGTTGTTGTTGAACTATTTATCCTTTTTCTGTGTTGTTCTCACACATCTCGGAAAACATAGTAACGAACTTGATATATTTGGTCCCTACTCAAATTACTTTATACATGTACATTACAGATATACGTGGTATAAACAGACTTTCTTTACACGACATGGTATCAGACAAAAACAAACTACATTCCTCTTGGGAGACCTACCTACTATGGCGAAAAAGGTACACAGAACATGAAATTCTCCAAATGGGCCGCGTGAAGTTAAAAGGAAGCTTTGGGCATATATAAGCACAGTAACATTCGCAGTCCGCATGTAGAATCACTGAGTATTTTAGGCAGTGTCTACTGACAATAAATAAATTAGCGAAACAGCATTTGTATATGTGCGATTGCATTTACCTGAAGAATCCTTTTGACTCGATGCGGCCCATATTTATTATTATCATCAGTTGTTTTTGTTTTGTTTTTTTGTTTTTTTGTTGTTGTTGTTTTTTTGTTGTTGTTTTTTTGGGTTTTTTTTTTTTTGTTTTTTTTTTGCATTTACCTTTTGTTGTTTTATTTTTCTGATTTTAATAATTTACTTTTTTTTATTTCTGCAACTGTTTTTATTTACCCTTAACGCGCTCATCACGAAATGGGGTTTGCGAGGGTACACTCTATTTTCCTTATTTCTGCTATAAATCATAGATTGTGGGTACTCATTAGAACCACCTCATTGAGACGGTTCTAACGAGTACCTACAATCTCTGTTTTGAGCAAAAATAACAAAACGATCACATCTTTTCGTCTGAAACTTTTCTTTTTAGCAGCCATAAAAAGTGCCATTATATTGAATGGGCGTGGTTTCGTAACGAATAATAAATGCACAGACGACATTTTTATTATCCAGAAAAAAATAATACCTTGCCTTATATGTGAGACGATTCACATCAAATATCAAACCTTTTTTTCTCTAAAAACACAAAAAGTAAAAATGTTGTCTGCTATAGCCCTTATTAACGCATTATGGCTCCTCCTGTTTCAACAATTACATGTTAACTTGTCTAAGAGAAATACCCCGAAAATTCCTAAATATTACTTCTTTGGTGACAGACTTAATAAGATATCTCATACAAGACTAAGAACTGAATGCAATACATTAAAATTTCACTTGTATGGGAGAAATTTGATCCCCGAACCATATTGTACATTGTACTTGCGGAGCTGTGGAAAATACTTTTCACTTCCTTTTTATATGTCCAAAAATTTATGCCATTCGAAGAGAACTGTTACACATAGTTAGCAATTATGTTGAACCATCGAAAGCCGTTCTTTCGTTCGGCGACGATTTATTATCAGATGAAAGTAATGAAGTCATTTTTAGGGCAGTTCATACATGTAAATATATACAAACCAAACGATTTTCATCAAATGAATAGAATCTTTTGGATTTTAACCGGGAAATGGTATATAATAGTAATCAATAACTGCATCTACTGATGTTCCACGACACTGTTCCCGATTGTTATCATTATCATTTATTATCGATGTCAGACTTCTTTTCCTTTCTTTCTTCCAATCTTTCTTTTCTTTTTTTTTCTCTTTCTCTTTCTTTCTATCTTGCTCCCATTATTATTTAAACGAACATTGAATTTTCCATGAAAAGTGTTTACATATGTACTTTAAGTTAGACACACTCCATTCAAAGTGAAACTTTATTGCAGGAGATGATTCAAAGAAGCTTATTATCTTGTTTTCAAATCCTGTATGACTGTGCTATTGTATTATACCGATGTACTTAAATGTAAATGCTCGATACATTGAAATAAAATACTGTTTAAACCAAATTATCTTATTTTCTCTAGAACATATCTCTGTATAGCAGATTGTGTTTTGTATGTAATTATTATACCGCTCTCTGGTGGCCCATGACTGAATAAATTCTATCTTACCTTATTCTATTCTCTGTTGTACAGGAATATTTCCTAATATTTTGACTTTCTAGGAGCTTTATGTTATAGCTAATGGACTTTTAAGATTAATTCATGTGATGAGAAACGCATAAAAAAGAGCGCTTCTAACATACGAGCTCGTATACGTACAAGGAAGGACCCAGCGAAGATTTTGATTAACCTGTCCATACGTGCAGTGCGATCAGGGTTTTCTTTGTTGGTCGATGCAGTTTATATTATCCTAACATTGATTCTATAAGGGGGCAATGAAATTCCTGATCAGCATGCGCGATGCACAGACTGATCTGGACCCTTGTTGCCCTCATATTAGATAAAAGTCCTTTAATTGATTTCGCATTGTGTTGTTTTAAATTCATTACGCTTTCAAGAAAAGCCAATTTATATTTCATATTCAGATTTGATCGTTTTTGTTGTTTGTTGTTGTTTTGTTGTTGTTGTTGTTGTTGTTGTTGTGTGTGGGTGTGTGTGTGTGTGTGTGTGTGTGTGTGTGTGTGTGTGTGTTTTCTTTTTTTTTTCTTTGTTGTTGTTGTTTTTTTCCTAGAAAACATGGCTAATACTCATTAGGAGTCCTTGTATTCTAACCGAATAATTGACCAATTAAAGCCCTTAATGACTGCACACTGGCCTTGGATCTAACGACATTTACTTTTCAGGGTTTCCACTATATAGATGCTGGCCTGGTCAAACAGAATGGGAAAGTGTTTGGGTAAGTTAAACTGGCTGGGACATGTGCTTGGAAAGTCATTTGCAGCCTCTTACAATAAATTTGACGACTATTAGAAACCGTCATGCCAGATAAGATCCCCAGTCAAAAATTAAACCACGTACACTATGTCGCAGGGAAGGGAGTGTCTGCAAGTATACATGATGGCTGCACGACTGGCACAGATACATGTATATAAATGAATCATTCCGGGAGTTTATCACTGTATAATTAATGTACGATTTATTCACATTTAAAAAGCTATTACATATCAGAAATGTATATTCTGTGTAAACACGCTGGCGTTTTGAAAGCTTAATCGACGCTCAAGTTGACCAATAAAATTTAACCATTTTCTGATACAAGTACATGTAATTTGTATTCCGCTTTTACGCTCTCACCTCTATCCGATCAAATAGGATCCTGTGCCGTCGACAAGGACTCTGCCTAATCACCTTGCTTTGATAAATGTAAACAAATGTTAGATGAATCAACGCAAGTAATCCAATCCTTGCTGCAACGTCCACATTTGGCGCTTAAACATATATCTTGAAATTCATGCTGTGTAAAACAAACACCGGTTGACTGGGTGACTTGCTATCACATGACAGCGACATGTTCACTGTCGATCCCCTGATAGTAAGCCTGTCTATTGGTTCACCATATGTGCGAGTCTGAATCAGATCAGTGAAAATACGGGTTCTCCGGCAAGGGTATCCTTTCCACAGACACAATTCGAAGAAAATGCAGCAGAATAAGAGATCACGCGTCATGAAAATTATTGTATTTTTGCCGGAATAGCAGGTCGAGGTCGAGGTCGAGGTCGAGGGCGGAAGGAAGAGACGGGGCTGAGACATATTATCAATGTTCTCTGATTGTTTTCCTATATAAACCACATTTCTTGATTATATTCCAAATGCTTATCATTTCTGGGGATTTCAGCAGATCACGTATGCTAACCTAATACATTTTTAATACATGTAGTTAGCACGCTATGTGCAAATTCAGCAGACGACCAATTGATGATAGTTTCTTATTTTTCGCAGAAAGGGGTGTCTAACATTTTGTAAAAATTGTCTCCTACTCTCTGGTAAAAAATAAGAAAAAAAGTTCAAATTTTCGTCTGCTCAAATGTTTACACAGCATGCTGTACGTTAATTAATGGAACGATCATTATACTCGTATTGTGCCGTTATTGTTGTTTCGTTATTTATTTTAGGGCGTACATGGGAAATTTTCCTTCCTTAATTATAGCGGATACAGAAATAATCAAGCAGATCTTGGTGAAAGATTTTCCGAAGTTTATAGACAGACCAGTAAGTATATGCTACTCACCGAGAGAAAACAACCCTTATCGCATTTGTGGACACTTAATTCAATCCTGTTAAAGACATGCCTAAAATGAGGCCAAACGTAGTACCAGTCACTAATGATTTTATTGTGCCTACCTAGATGCTATGCAAGAGAGAGCCTCTTGAATGATAAAAAAAGGTTTTAGAACTATTGCTGTGCCATGGATTACGTGATATTACTTGCAGAATTAAAAAAGCTAGTACTAAATTCCCCTATTGGGCCTCTACCTTTTTATCATTTATTTACAATATACAAAGTTTTGTTGTGCCCAGTCTCTTATCAGTGATAAGACTACTGACCAAGACATCGTTTTATGTCTTTAACAAGTCTGTGAAATGTGTACCCCCGTGTTGCTTTCGTTTAACCGTTAGGTTAATCCTTGTCCTGCTGAATAAATTAAGATGCCACTCCCACTTCTTACTTTCAACCAATCAGATTACTTGATCTAGATTGTTGATACAAATTCAAATACTGAATGGCAAACAGTGCAGATCCAGATCAGTTGGCTTCTTCAGAAGCCACTTGATCTGGCTCTACACTGTTTGCAAGGGCAGGACTTATCCGGGTTCAGCAGGACAAGGGTTAAACGAACTCAACATGTGGATATACATCACATAGACATGTTAATGGGATGGAAAATGAATACCATTTTGTATTAGAATGCCAAATGTAAACAAAATTGAGGGGAAACACGTTTTTGTTCAGGAAAAAAAAAACAAATATCATAGAACTTGTTAAAGAGAAGTATTTGATGATAATTCTGAAATACTGATTTATTTCTCCATAAAATCATGTGTTGTGGGAACGTATTCGTAGCGCTTGAACGAGGAAGATAGACTGTCAGATTGAGACACTGTCTGGGTGTGGTACGAAGTCAATTCGTACTTAAAGTCAATTCGTATTTAAATCAGCTCACTTTCATTTTGGTCAACTCATACTTCTTTTTCGGTCAATTTGTGCTCAACATTATTTTCTTCGGTACTTTTGTCCTCATTTGATCAACTCTTACTCATCTTGATAAAGTCATCCTTGTTCTGGTCAATTCGTTCTCACGCTAATTCCGAAAGAAAGAAGAAAGAAAGAAGAAAAGAAAGAAATAAAGAAAGAATGAATGAATGAATGAAAAACTTCCATCTAGATCTTCAACGCTGTCTCCAGGCTAAAATGGGTTAAATATATAAATGAGAAAGAGTCCATCAGACAACCTGATGATGTGTCTAAACCCCTGCTGAATGCGGGCAAACATTGTAGACATTGCGAACACTGATCAGACATTGCGTTTTCTGGCGTCTGATCTAGGTCTACACTGTTTGCTAAGGCCTGCCTGCAGAATACGCGTATTTGTTTTATGTGTGTGAAAATTGCTGGATAAATGCCAAATATTGAAGACCATGTGTCTACATTGTTAGCTCAGGCATGTCTGTCCAAATACTTAAAGGTAAATAGGAACATAAGGTAAATACGGACGCACTGTCTGATCAGAATCCTCACTGGGCGCATATTGGATAGCCAAGACAAGGATGCAAAGTTTATTCAAGCGGGCAAAGAAGACTCCGATCTGACCGCACAGGTGCGCAGGCTGATTTGTGTCTTCGTTGGACGCACATGTCGTAAGGTACATTCCCTCACCTTAAGGCACAAGTATGCATTGTTAACCTTTACCACTCTCTGGGCTAATTCAGCAGACGACAAATTGATATTTTTTTCTTATTTTTCCCAGAAAACAGGATTTGACATTTCATGCAATTTGCATGAAATGTCAAATCTTGTTTTCTGGAAAAAAAAAATAGAAAAATAGTTCAATCTGTCGTCTGCTGAAAATTTTATCCAGAATCCTAAGCGTGAAATATATATGGGTCATGTCATGCAAAAGAAAGGCCTTGATCGCACACGTGACAAAAGCCCTTATCAGCTTGCACGTCCGGGATCAGTTTGATCCGGGCCTTCATTGTCCGCTTACAGACTCATTTAAATACAGACAGTTTGCATGAAATGTTAAACTGTTTTCTGAAAAAAAAAATTCATCTATTTGTTCCAGAGAGTAGTAAAAGCTATAAAACGGTACGTCTTCAGGGTGGCCTAAAAAGATTTCATGATATACATTTCATTCGTTTTTTGTGTGCGTGAATGCACGCTTTAAGGAATGCACTTTTGTATTGTGTCAGCAGTACAAAACTAGAAAGTTTTAAAACGTTGTTTTTTGCCTTGCATGACGAAGTGACATGCTCAAAATTTTCCGTTTTATACAACT
Organism: Anodontia alba; assembly: GCA_964016985.1. Taxonomy (NCBI): domain Eukaryota; kingdom Metazoa; phylum Mollusca; class Bivalvia; order Lucinida; family Lucinidae; genus Anodontia; species Anodontia alba. The sequence continues at coordinate 76,473,931 of OZ024833.1, read as the reverse complement.
GCGATTTTAAAAGATCATGTGATCGCCTTAGCGCATATAGGTTTCAAGTCCACAATACGACTAAATTGCACCGTAAGCTCGGAACCATCAGAAAATGGATCTTCACTGAATAAATGCTCAGATCAGACTGCGGTCTACATACTTTTGATCGGGAGATGACAAGTCTGTGCTAAGATTGTCTACTTAAATTTATATCGGACCGTATCGGCCGACAGAAATCCAGCATTCTACTTAAATCTATATTGGACCGTATCGGCCCAACAGGAATTCAGCATTCTACTTATATCTATATCGGACCGTATCGGCCCGACAGGAATCCAGCATTCTACATAAATATATATTGGACCGTATCGGCCCGACACGAATCCAGCATTGTGCTTAAATCTATATTGGACCGTATCGGCCCGACACGAATCCAGCATTCTACTTAAATTTATATTGGACCGTATCGGCCAAACAGGAATCCAGCATTCTACTTTAATCTATATTGGACCGTATCGGCCCGACAGGAATCCAGCAGTCTACTTAAATCTATATTAGACCGTATCGGCCCAGCAGGAATCCAGCATTCTACTTAAATCTAAATTAGGCCATTGTTCATTCTACTTAAATTTATATTGGCCCCACAGGAATCAAGCAGTCTATTTAAATCAATATTGGACGGTTATCGGCCTGACAGGAATCCAGCATTCTACTTAATCTATATTTGGCCGTTATCCATTCTATTGAAATTTGTATTGGATCATTATTAGTCGCATAGGGATGAAGCATTCTACTTAAATCTATATTGGGCCGTTATCAGCCCGACAAGAATCCAGCATTCTACTCAAATCTGTACTTGGGAATTATCGGCCCCCACAGGAATCCAACATTATTCTTAAATCTATACTGAGCCATTATCGGTCCCACAGGAATCCAACATTCTACTTAAATCTATACTGAGTCGTTATCAGCCCACAGGAATCCAACATTCTACTTAAATCTCTACTGAGCTATTATCGGCCCACAGGAATCCAACATTCTACTTAAATCTATACTGAGCCGTTATCGGCCCTACGTGAATACAGCATTCTATAAAAATCTATACTGAGTCGCTCTTGGCCCACAGGAAACCAATATTCTACTTAAACCTGTACTGAGCCGTTATCAGCCCCACAAGAACACAGCATTCTACTTAAATCTATACTGAGTCGTTATCGGCCCACAGGAATTCAACATTCTACTTTAATCTATACTGAGCCGTTATCGGGTCCACAGGAATACAGCATTTTACTTAAATCTATACTGAGCCGTTATCGGCCCACATGAATCTAACATTCTACTTAAATCTATATTGAGTCGTTATCGGTCCCACAGGAATCCAACATTCTACTTAAATCTATACTGAATCGTTTTCGGCCCACAGGAAACCAATATTCTACTTAAATCTATACTGAGCCGCTATCGGCCCCACAGGAATACAGCATTCTACAAAAATCTATTTTGGATTGTTATCGACTTTACAGGAATCAAGCATTCTACAAAAATCTATACTGAGGCGCTATCGGCCCACAGGAATTCAACATACTACTTAAATCTATACTGAGCCATTATCGGCCCCACAGGAATACAACATTCTACTTAAATCTATACTGAGCCGTTATCGGCCCTCAGTAATCTAACATTCTACAAGTCGTTATCGGCCCCACAGGAATCCAACATTCTAATTAAATCTAAACTGAGTCGTTATCGGCCCACAGGAATCCAATATTCTACTTAAACCTATACTTAGCCGTTATTGGCTCGACAGGAATACAGCATTCTACAAAAATCTATTTTGACCTAAAAAAAATTAAGTATAATACCCAAGACCATAATCATGTAACGGAAATATTTTCTCCTTTCTAGGTGAGACAATGATCTACAGAAAGACGATATGGGGCAAATCTCAACACATCTGTGAATAATATCGAATAATTATATACAAGTAGATTTTCAGAGATAAAAAAAAAGCAAAAGCAAAAATAAATAAATAAAAAAGTAAACATTAAGACAAAATAAAAAAAAGTAAAACAAAATAAAAAAAAAATAATAATAATAATAAAAAGTAGAAAGAAAGAAAAGAAGAAAAAAATAAGAGGAGAGGGAGCAACTACTGTATCATGGAGGTGAGGCTGTGCTGGCACTAGGCGGCAAAGTGAGACAAAATGAATTCCTTTGCGGTCATTTAATGTATAGTATAAACATATTTTATTGCATCATTTCATGGCAATGGGGTCGGGCCACAAGTTCTACCAACATTAGTTACGGCCCTCCCCCTACAAAATTTTATTACAATAATAACAGACACATGATAATGGCAAATTAAGAAACATTATCTAAATACTTGATATGGAGTGATTGTTTAACAAATTATGGATTCGAAAACAAATATACAATACATAATTTTTAAAAGATGATAGCTAATATGAGGTGATGAGATAAATAAAGTAAATAATTAACCAAAAAATGTAATAAGATAATGATGGAATGTCATGCTGGACTTAAGTTAGCAGCAAGCTAGTTGGTGAATCTTCTGGTATCCTTGATAAACGTGTGTACCGCTGTGAAAATAATAGTATCTTCTTCAGCTGTCAGATTTTTATCTCCAAACAGAAGAGAATAAATATTTAATGGATAGAAATCCCTAGTAGCTCGCAAAAGTGCATCTCTCTCATTATTGTAATTTGGGCAATTAAAGAAATAATGATCTGCATCTTCGACCTCTTCAGAACAACTACAAGTAGGACTAGGTGACAAATGATTTATATATAAATCAGATAGTAAATTACTACAATTATTTCTAATTCTAGCATGTAAAACTGAGAGATATCTGCTACCAGTTCGATAGTATGTTGGAACACTTGAAATATTTTGAAGCTTTTTCAGCTGATATTTAAAACTTGCTAGGGATGGTGAATTACGTAGTTCTATATCAAGAGAATTCCATGCAGAAATAGGTGATGGAATACATGATTTACGTGAAATTTCAGTCCTGCAGAGGGGAACAGTAATATTTTGTTGATTTCGTAGAGTATAGGTACTTATTTCTCCAACCGAAGGAGGAATCAGGTCAGATACGTATATAGGAACAAGACCATTGATTGATTTGTACATGAAAATAAGTTTTTGCTGCCTGCGTCTTTCTGCAAGTGACACCCAACCGCATTCTCTATATAAATTGTCTAATGAAACCGATCTTGTTAAGCCTGTTACTATGCGGGCCGCTTCATTCTGAAGTTTTTGAAGAGAATTGATATCTTGTACTGTGCAGCCATCCCATACAACGCATGAATATTCGATAATTGGCAGTAAATATGATAAGTATATTTGGTTCAAAGCAACACGACTGAATGTAAATTTAAGTTTCCGCATTATACCAATAACTTTAGATGCACTTTTAATTATGTTTTCAATATGGCAGTGCCATTGTCCATTACTACTAAATGTAAGACCTAAATGTTTGTGTTCTGTTACGAATTTTATGGGTGTACCATGAAAAATTATGTTAGGAAAAGATTCAATAAATTTTAAAGTAAAAAGCATTACTTCAGTTTTTAATGGGTTAAAATTTATTAACCACTGTGCTGCCCAACTTACTAGCATGCGTAAATCGTGATTGATAATACCTTCGATGTCTTTAATAGTAGCTGCAGAATAAAACAACGAGCTATCATCTGCAAATAACCTAGTAAGACTAAGAAGTGATTCAGCTATATCATTAATATACACTAAAATAATAGAGGGCCTAGGACAGACCCTTGAAGAACCCCAGCTTCTACTTTCATTAAGCTTGATAAGGTATTTCTTATGACCACCTTTCGCTTTCTACCACTCAAGTAGTCACTAATCCATTCAAGTAGGTCACCATCTATGCCATTTTGTTTTAATTTAAAAATAAGTCCCTTGTGCCATACCCTGTCAAATGCTTTGGAAACATCTAAGAAAACCATACAAGAATATTGGTTGCTATCAAAAGTTTGACAAATATGATGATATATATCTATAAGTTGGAAAGTTGTAGAATGGTTGGGTAAAACCCAGACTGATATTTGTAAAGTATATCATTTTCATGTAAAAAGTTATAGATATGTTTAAAAACTATTCTTTCTTGTAATTTACCAACATTACTTAATAGTGAAACAGGTCAAAAATTTGAAGGGTCAGAGTTGTCACCCTTTTTGGGTAAGGGTATAACATTGGAATGTTTATAAATATCTGCAAACTTGCCTTCCCTGAAAGATCTATTAAAAAGTATACTCAGAGGTACAGCTACTTCTTTTGCTACAGTTTTAAGCATTTTGTTACTTATTCCGTCAGGCCCTGTTGCCTTGTTCGGATTTAAAAGTTCGATGAGAGATGCAACTTCATGCTGTGTACATGTAATACTGGATAATCTATTTTGACTTTTATATTCGAAGGCAGGCAGCGCCACATTTTCATCATTAACAGTGGAGATCGACGTAAAATATTTATTTAACAATTCTGCTTTATCTTCAGATGAAAAACAAAATTCATTTTGACCAGTAACTGGAAATGAGTTCAGGGGTGGAATGGAAGAAGAGGTACAATTGCCTTTAACAAAGTGGCGTATAACCTTCCAAAATTGTTTCTTATCGTTTGAGTGAAAATCAGAGATAGACAACTCCAAATTGTTATAAAACTGCTCTTTTGCGTGTCGCTTTAAATTGTTAACCTTATTTCGATAAAACTTATATCTTGCTAAAATGTTTAGATTACTCGATTTCTTGAATTTCCGTTTTAGTCTATCTCTTTTCTTGATAAGCGTCTTATTTCTGAATCATACCATGGTTTGTCGTCAGGTCTTATAAGTACATTTTTTGATGGAACACTAGAATTAACAAAGTCAAGAAAAATATCATTAAACTTAGAACACGCTTCATCTAGAGTTCCCTGCCTTAGACAAGTCCAATCAAAATTAGATAATTTTTGTTTTAATAATGTAAAATTTGCCTTTTTATATAAATAGATTAATCTACTGAAAGCTCCTTCGGTATCATATTTATAGGTAATTATTATACATTTTGCTTTATGATCACTGATGTTGTCTGGAACATCTAAAGTGCCAGAATCTAGAAATGGCAAGTCCTCTGTAATGATAATCGGATCAAGAATTGCTTGTTGTCGTGTTGGTTCTGTTATTACATTAGTCATCGAGTTAATTAAAAGTACATCCTTTAGGTTATGAAAATTTGGATTTAGTAGATCTTCATTAAGGTCTCCAACAATTAATGTCTTTTTTTCAGTACGTCTGTGCTGCCACAGCCACACCCCCAGAAAAAGTAGATAGCTCAAACATACCGTGTCGAAGAGCGAAAATAATTAAACAAATAATTACCGGCATTTGAAAATACATACATACTTATTTACTTAATTAGGTGTGTGCGTACGTGCGTGCATGCATGCTGCGTGCGTTTTGTGCGTTTCCTTCTTCACGTTTTTTACGTTTTTCTTCCTATTTTGTGTGCAAAAAAATATAATGCTACATAAAGCACGGTATGTAAAAAAATTGGGTCGGAAAGGGGAGGAGGTGCTGACCAAAAAAAAAAATCTATTTTGGATTGTTATCGACTCGACAGGAATCCAGCGTACTGCTTTATCTTTACATGACCGGTATCGGCCAGACAGGAGTCCAGCGTTCTACATAAATCTGTAATCGGCCGTTATAGATATATATCGTTTACATTCGAGAGATAAAGAATGTGAGGTTATAAAAGGTTGTTAAATCTGTAGAAATATCATTCTTAGGCGTCTAAACTTAGGCAATTCTCCAATTTTGCATAAAATATAAAGCACAAAGAAGAAGAAAAAACGGCATTTATTGCATGCTATATAATTTTAAAGTACACTTGACTCTAGTTATCTCGACCTCGCTTATATCGAATAACTGCTTATCACGAAGCGAATATCTGGTCCCTGCTTAGACATAAAAATATAACAACAGGTAACAAAATATTGTGGAAAAGAGTTGCCCCCTCCCCCCCCCCCCCCCCCCCCCCCCCCACCACACACACACACACACCTTTATTTATTTATTTTTTTTATTTTTTTTTTTTTTACAAAAAGTGTGGGGATAAATATATCAGAAAAGAAACTCTAAGTAAATTCACTTTTTAGATCTTATTCTAAGAAAGAAAGATACTTACCAAAGCAAAATTTACCTCAAATGAAAGTCGAACTGTCACAAAATATAAGAGACCGAACTGCGGCCCCTGGTGTCATCTGAAAGAAGGGATAACAATAACATTAAAATGCGGAAACAACTTCAAAATCCATGGAAAAAAAATGTCATGTGAGGCCAAAAACGTTATTTATTTCATGAACTACAGGAATATATTGGGGAAACTGGTAACGTCTTGCTTTAAAGGGTTACCGTACTTAAGTAGCAAATCCGTGACCCCAAACAAGAATGCTAAAGGTAAGAGAACATAGATAACTGTGCGAAAAATGTGCTTCCCAAATATACAATTTTCCCGTTTTATAAGATGTACACAGAAAGTGCAATGCCACAAAAAATATTTATAAGTGCATTAAAGCCAAAACTAAACAGGACTGCTTAGGTACTGGTGCCATCAGTGTATTCACGGACCAGGACAATTTAACCGGTAATTATGCCAATAGTCTATTGTGCACGGAATGTAATCATGACGCTATGTTCTCAAAGCTAGGACTAAATGTTTTCTTGAAAATCTGTACTAATCAGTGAAACCGCGCGGTAGACGAGAGACTGCATGTTTTAGAATCTCATGTGCACGGCTAAGTATTTCATACACGACAGCTCAAAGACAAGATCTGGTAAGTGGAGAACATGACTTCGTATCTCGCGTGAAGACTTTGTAAGTCTTGCGCATGCGTTAAAAATAAATTGAGTGTCGTAAATCGAACACAGCCCAGTCAGCATTCTACGTAAATCTATATCGGGCCGTCATCGGCCCGTCAGGGTAGCTGACGGGCCGATGACGGCCCGATGTAGATTTACGTAGAATGCTAGCTGGGAGTATAGGATCGTGTAGATTCAATTTCAATTTGTTTAAACTTTTGTTTTTAATTTAGATTGTACGGACTTTAAGATAACGTTTCATTTGCACCTCGCTATTCTTTAATTTATTGCATACACTTGTGCTGCCATATTTTACATAGGATGCATTTTTTTTCGATTTCCTCATTGCTTTCCTACACACCAACCCCCTTCTGAAAACGATGACTGCTCTAAAAAGAAAGAATTTGCTCCTCGTGGAAAATATTTTTTTCTGAATCGATCATTAATACTAAAGACCCTAAATTCATCTGGAAACATTTACGTTCCGCCAATAACAAAACAACAAACTCATCAAAAACGCTACCAGATGAATTAGTTATAAATGACCAAAAAAATAACAAACTCGGAGAATGTAGCTGCAAAATTAAACGAATATTTTTCATCCATTACCGATATTTTGAACGAGAATTGAGATGAGTCGCCTAATTTTGAAAAAGTGTGTCGTCTAACTGATAGTAAAATTCCAGAAGCTACACACTTCAATATTCCTCCTATCACATGCTACCAAGTTTTATCTTTCATCGGCAAGCTTGATACATCAAAAGCAACCTCAGAATGGACTAGCTGCACATATTATAGCTCCCTCAATAATTAAACCCATTAATAGAAGTATAATAACTGGATATTTCCCACCCAGCTGAAGCTTGCTAAAATTTTCCTATCTATAAAGGAGGAACTAAATCAGATCCCTCGAATTATAGACATATATCTATTCTACCGACAATTTAAAAAAATATTTGAAAAGCATATAAATCACCATTTAATGGGTTACCTGAATAAATACAAGCTGATACATGAACGCCAATCTGGGTTTAGGCAAAAACACAGTTGTCAAACTGCTCTGGTAAAACTTATTGATCATTGGATGGCCTGTATTGATAAAGGAGATATCATATTTACCCTCTTTGTAGATTTTCGGAAAGCCTTTGATGTGGTAGACCACTCTATTTTCATTAAAAAGCTTCATTTATATAAATTCAGCCCAAACGCTGTACGATAGTTTGAGTCATATCTCAATTGTCGTCAGCAAGCTACAGTGGGCGATATAGGTCTCCCCGACTTTGTCAAGGTCTGCTCCGGAGTTCCTCAAGGGTCTATTCTCGGACCAATCTTTTTTCTCTTGTTCATTAATGACTTACCACTGTTTCTTAGATATTGCAACTCAGACTTCCATGCCGATGATGCAACTTTTCATACTAATGACAAAGACAAACTTACTATTGAAAATAATTTACAATCGGGCCTTAATGAAGCGAAACAATAGAGTAAATGTAACAAAATGTATATTAATTATCAAAAAAAGATCATGCATGACACTAGGCATAAAACACCAATTAAATGGCTCCCATCTATTAGATATCAACGCGGATAATATAAAAATTAAGCAAGTTTCCGATCAAAAGCTCTTGGCACTCCATATTGACGAGAATTTAAACTGGTGTTCTCATATAGACCAACTTTGTAAAACCGTCTCTTCAAAAATCCCACTATTGTGACAACTGTCTGAATATGTCCCTACTCACGTTCAGAAGTTATTCTACCAGGGTTATATCCTTCCTTTACTTGACTATGGTTCAGTTATTTGGAGCTCATCCTCTATGGCAAACATTGAACGACTAACAAAACTACAGACGCGAGCTGCGCGAATAATACATGTACCTAACGCCGAATTTGATGCCCCGTCCTCTCGCATGTTTCAGGAACTTGACTGGCTTCCTATGGGCAGTAGAATCAAATGCAATAAAGCTGTGCTTACCTATAAAGCATTAAACAATATGAATCCTGAATACATTACTAATTTACTAACACCCATGTCGCAGACTCACTCTTTAAACCTAAGATCCGGAGAAAATGGCACACTATATGTACCTCTGTCCCACACGACCGTATATAGCGGTGCGTTTTCATGCTCGGCTCCCAGGTTATGGAATTCTCTGCCTCATGCAATCAGAAACTCAGAATCATTAAACATTTTTAAGAAAAGTATAAAACCCCTGTTTTAGGCATTATTAGAAAATGGCAGCATTTTTGTGTTCTTTATTACCTTTGACAAAGTGCATTTATTCGATGATGTAGGTGTCGGCAGTCGATCCTGCACACTTTGGCGTCCCTTCAACCACAGACCCGTTCCCCGAGGGATGGGCGGTAATGCGTGGGGAAATAGGTGGCTGGTTCATTCGCCGTGCTCCATTTCTGTGTATGATTGGTTCCGTGTTATCTGTAATTGCATCTTCGAGCAGAGTTACCTTGCCTAGACAATATTCTAAGAGGAATGCTGTGATAGCCTTGTTCCCTGTTTTGAACTATATATAGCTTGTCCGACTTTTAAATCATGCATTTTAAAATTGCCTGTGATATATTTTTATGTGCCCTTCGAGATATTTTAATGGTTCGACAGCTGATACCCATTCCGTACTTATTTCTTTTTTTTTTTTTTTTTTTTTTTTTTTTTTTACAGTTTACGCGGCTTTCTCTAGGACATTTTAAATTTTAAGTTGGAATTGTTTATCAGGAGTCCAAATTTTAAGATTTCTCAATCTCATAATGGTTTAATATTTTAATTCTCACTGTATATATGTGTAGATATGGTGACTGTTTCCTTTTTTTATTTGTATTTTTGGTTTTTACAGAGGGCCACAAGGTAGACTAGCTATTATATCTAATTGTGTTACCCTCTTTAAACACTGTATAAATAAATAAATAAAATAAAATTCATTTGTTCCAGTTCAAAAAACGATAGGCTAACTGAAATTTTACAGGCTGTCAGATGCCACATTTTATGATCGTATTAATACTATATATAAATTTATTAAAAATTTCTTGGATAAAAATGTCTATTTTTGAGGAGTATGGAGCCTTTAATCAATTACATGTACATGTTTGTAGTGTTCGGATGGCCGATTGATTAACGCTTCCGACTTCGGATCACGAAGCCCCGTTTTCGAATCCCCCTGGAGGCGGAATTCGCTCGTGACCCTTTTGCATTTCATTGCACTTGACCTTTCATTATCACCCTATCATCGCCCCCATACGACTTATAGTATGTTAAAAGGGGTGTAAATAACCAAATCATTATATTCAAGCAATTATGGTGATTTCTACAGGTTATAATACCAATTGATGAAAAATGGAAGCCCTCTGTATCTGTAGCCAACGATGATCACTGGAAATTTTTGAGGTCATCTCTGAGTCCGATTTTTAGCAGCGTGACAATGAGATACGTAAGTTGAATTAGAAAGATTTAAGTACACATTATAGACACAGTGGCGGATTTGAAAAGGGGTAGGATGTTCCGCCGAACCCCATTTCATTCAAAAATTCATTTTCAATGCAAGTTTTATATAAATTGCATAAATTTTGGTATTTTTCCTAAATATTCGCACCACATACATCACGAAAACATGCCTATATAATGTTGACTACCTTAAACCCCACTTTTATATAGTAAAACTGGGGTTTACAGGGGTAAACATTATTTTTCTTATTTCTGCTCAAAACATAGATTGTGGGTACTCGTTAGAACCGCCTCGGCGAGGCGGTTCTAACGAGTACCCACAATCTATGTTTTTGAGCAGAAATATGAAAAATATCAGAATTTTTATCTGAAAATTTTCATTTTTTGGGTTGTAAAATTTTCAGTATATTTGAATAGGCATGTTTTCGAAATGTAATTACCTTATACGCCTCCCTAAAATTTCAAAAGTCTATTTTGTAATTTGTAACCAGTGAATGTATCAAACAGTGCAAACAGTGCAAACCCTGACCAGACGCCGCGTTCTGTGGCGTCTGATGTGGGTCTGCATTGTTAACTCAGATTGTCTGTTCGAATATTTTCGGTAACATTACGAAAACATGCCTATTCAAATATATTGAAAATTTCACCACCAAAAACTGAAAGTTTCAGATAAAAAAAATCTGATATTTTTCATATTTCTGCTCAAAGCATAGATTGTGGGTACTTGTTAGAACCGCCTTGCCGAGGCGGTTCTAACGAGTACCCACAATCTATGTTTTTGAGCAGAAATAAAGAAAACACAATGTATACCCCTGCAAACCCCAGTTTTACTATATAAAAGTGGGATTTGTAGGGGTCAAAACTGTATAGGTATGTTTTCGTGATGATATGTTAAATTAACTAATACGACCCTACCCCCACTTCAGAAATTTTGAATCCGCTGTTGATTGATATTGGATCCACCCGCTGTCTTATCAGGACTTTCATTGTCCACTTAAAGAATCATCTAATACTGTATCACATACAAACAGAGAAGATCCTGATCAGACAGCGTAGATGCGCCCAGTAGGATGCACTGGATGATCTTGGCTTTCTCTTTTCGCATATGACATAAGGGAGTTTTTCTTTTGTTGTTGCATTTTAATGTAACAAATCTCTACCTTAATCCAAGAATGCCAAGCGCCCCACCTCTTCTTACACAAAAAAAAATGCATTGGCATACAGTGTAGACACAGATCAGACGTATTAAATACCGGATTTTCTGTCAAAACTTGATAAAATAAAAAACTAACTATTGGAAATGGACCTGTCCAGAATGTTGTGAAGGAAGAGTCCACTCGCATAAAAGGTTAATATTTAAGATATGAACAAACTTCAACAAAGAATTCCGGCCCAGAATCATTACTGATGCAAGTACTTAAGAAAAAAGTGCAAAGGGAGAAATTTAAAATACCACTTAAATCTCACTGGGCTGAGTGAGGTTCGAACCCACGCTGGCTTCGATGGCAACGCCTAGGCCTTCAGAGTCAGGAGACACAACCACTGCACCACTACGCTTGTTAGAAACAAGTTTCAGGGAACAGTGTTATGCTTGATTTCTCTTAATGACCCATCGGATAGGGTATATTTTTGGTGCGCTTTTTCATTATTTTCATTTATTTCTGATACTTTTTTTGGCTTTGCTGATGCTGTTTTTATTGTTGTTGTTGTTGGTGGTGGTGGTGGTGATGTTATATTTTTTGTTGTCTTTATCTTCATGGTTGTTTTATTATCTTAATTTTTTTTTTAGATGTCGCCATATATTAACAAGTGTTTGGGTAACTTCTTGGAAATACTAGAGGAAAACCGGAAAGTACAGGGCGAGGGCTTTGATATTGCACCGTAAGTAAATAACCTCTATTACTCTCAGGGCAATTCAGCGGACGATAAATCGATATATGACCCGTCACGCAAAACAAGCCATTTGGGAAGATATTGACGAAACTGAGAATATACAGAGGCGAATTCTACTGTATTTCACCTTCAATTTGACACCAAAATGAGTGATCTAATCCGAAAACTAGTCGACTTACACATCTTAAAAGACAACTACCCTTCTCGTTGGAATGTCAAAAATTTAAATCCAAACGTCATTAATGGCGTCAACATTTTTATAAGATATCTTTCTAAAACTAATTCAAATCGTAGTCATAAAATAAGATCCCTGATGAAAATAATATCAGAAACATGTTTTCTCTTTAATCCTTCGTATATTTTTAAGTAACGTATTTCATATTTTACAGTTAAATTGTCTGAATCAAAGCACTACTACGACAAATCAAAAACCAGGCATCCACCGTGGAAACGTCACGGACCGCAATGTCAAGACACGATGTCCTGTTTATATATGGCGCCTTAAGTAGATCTACAACATACAAAATAAATTCGTTTTGACCAAGGTTCAAAGGCCTTACGAAAATCTACCAAGATACACCCCACTTAAACCATTACGAAAACCACAGGTGCTTGGCATGTTGTTTTGCTAAAATGTGTGAAATATGTCAAATGACCAAAATCAACAAAAAAATAGCAATTTTAGAAATTTCCCAAATATATGGATCTACAAGCTAGTGTCTAGCTCTTAGACCCATATTTTGGGAAAAATTCTAAAATTGCTGAATTTTGTAATTTTGGTGTCTAGCTTGTAGACCCATATATTGGGGAAATTTCTAAAATTGCTGATTTTTGTTAATTTTGGTCACTTGGCATATTTCACACATTTTCGGCAAAACAACGTGCCAGCAATTGTGACGCATCACGAAAACACGCCTATATAATTTTGACCCCCTTAAACCCCACTTTTATAACGCGGTTCTAACGAGTACCCACAATCTATGTTTTGAGCAGAAATATGAAAAATATTTAAAGTTTTTGTCTGAAAATTTTCAATTTTTCGGTGATTAATTTTTCAGTATATTTGAATAGGCATGTTTTCGTAATGGAAAACAGACATATCCAAAACAAAAGAATTTTTATTGCTGTAGAAATGAAAATTTTCAAATAAAAAGTGCTAATTTTCTTATTTCCGCTCTAAACAACGAGTACTGACAATCTATGTTTTAAAGCAGAAACAAAGGAAAATATTATGTAGCCCTAAAAATCCTAGTTTTGCTATACAAAAGTGGGGTTTGAAGAGGTCAAAATTACATAGTCTTATTATTATCATGATGGGGTTGACAAACAAATCTTGACAACAATGAATTAAAATAATACAGTCACTCAATTTTCGAGTTCGTAAATGTCATATATCTTTTACACACTGGTTACCCAAAGCAACCAACGTGATTGAGAGCAACAAACAAACGCAGTTGAAATCAACGGGGGTTGGGGGAGGGGGAGAGATACCTGTCTGGGAACAACTTGCCACGGAACAAACTGACACGTTTCAAACTGATCCGTGGCATACTGATCCGTGGCAAACTGATCTGTGGCAAGTTGTTTCCATACATGTACAGTCAGCTCTCGTTATATCGAATTCTAAGGAACCCTCTGAAATACTTCAAGATATCCGTACCTCGACATATCAGATTTGCAGTATTGAGGAAAAATAATTCGAACAACCACATTTAACAAATATATATGTAATTGGACTCTTGAAGTTAGGGATATATTAAAAATATTGTGGAAAAGAGGAGAAATTGCTCCTGAAGAGCAATTTCTCCTCTTTTCCACAATATTTTTTACCTGTTGTTAGATTTTCATGTTTAGGCAGGGACCAGATTTTCACTTCGAGATTAGCGGTTATTCGAGATAAGCGAGGTCGAGATAACGAGAGTCAACCGTATTTACTCCCTATTCCCGCCTATAAATTTCAATTGTGTTTGTTGTTCTCAGTCGCGTTAGTTGTCTCTGAATAACCGGTGTGTTTTTACTTGAGGAGATATCACGCTAGTTTGTTGAGATCACCGCTTACATTAAAATAAAACTATACCCACATGTTTGTTCACATAAGTTTGTCTCGTCATCATAAGACGATGTTAAACTAACATCTGACAGTCAATTCACATGCGAAATCCTTTAAGGGAGCAACCATTTGATTTTGAATGGAAGGGGCGGGGGCGGAAAGGTCTTTTGAAAAAAAAATCCAGGAGCCTCATTTTCCAGACAAAATAACCAGGACCAGGGTTAATTCTATTATACACTTTGTAGAAACGTGAATAAAAGGACTGTCTTTAGTCGCGAAAGAGCAAGCGCTCCAACTCCCAACAGTAAGAATAAAATGATCGGACCCTAAGCAATCCAATTTATTTACAGTTTCGTCTACATGTCACAGATGCTGTTGCATAATCACACTATCAAAAAACAAAACTGTTGGGCTGTAACATGCAGAAGTACGCCTGCCCAAAGAAGTGCATGTATAATGGTATTTCTTTCACTAGCCTGCCTCGTAAAGGCCATTCTGTCAAATAACTAGACTGACCAACCCGTACTCTCTATCATTAGTGGCTCATTCGATTCCGATTACTATCAAAACCAACCCGGGAGCCACTAGTTACATGTACCAAACCGGGACAAAATCAATGAATGTCAAAAACGTGTTTCCTCGTGTATCGTTTCATGCACCGAAAATTAAAAGAAGGGCATATCGTCTATACAAACAATGAGTATGTTACGCAATATTCGTCGTAGAAACTAAATGCAAATGCAAAACTTAATAAATATCAGCAGCATGTTTCTAGAAAACCACTCGATTCGAAAGAATTTGTTTTCCGTGTGTTCAAATTCAACCATTGATATTTCGCTTTCTGGCAACTCTTTTGATGATGAAACGCAATGGTTAACAAGAATATTTATTCAGATAACAGCAGTAAAATTGACCGTCTTTTTAAATAAGAATATTACAGTAAACGCTTACTTTTTCAAGGCAGGTAAATTCCAAAACTCCTTATAGCGCCATATACCAATCAGGGTCCGGTTGTTCAAAGCGTCGTTAGCTTAACGAGCTCGTTAAGGGTCATTTCGTTAACTGTTTTAGCGGATTCAATACACAATATTCTGATATTTTTTGCTGAAAAAATGTGAGTAGCTTTTGCACTGCAAAAGCTACTCACATTTTTTCGCTATATTTTTTGCTGAAAAAATGTGGGTAGCTTTTGCACTGCAAAAGCTACTCACATTTTTTCAGCAAAAAATATCAGAATATTTGCGTATCACTCAATGTAAATTTTAACGAATCGTTAACTAACGACATCGTTAGCTTTGAACAACTGGGCCCTGAGTGCCAACGGGGCGGTTCGACTACACTGATCTTACCGCATTGTTATTTGCAATAAGAGAGGTTCTACAGGAATCATTTTACCATTTGAGTTATTGTGCGGACGTAATGTATTTCAATTCAATTCAATTCAATTCAATAATTTATTTACGTGTACCCTTATGTATAAACCAAGTATAAAACATAAATACATGATACATGTTTAAAATGTACACAAGCTACTCTAAAATAGTTACATCACGAGAACATACCTATATAATTTTGACCCCCTTAAACCCCACTTTTATATAGTAAAACTGGGGTTTACAGGGGTATACATTATTTTTCTTATTTCTGCTCAAAACATAGATTGTGGGTACTCGTTAGAATCGCCTCGCCGAGGCGGTTCTAACGAGTACCCACAATCTATGTTTTGAGCAGAAATATGAAAAATATCAGAATTTTTATCTGAAAATTTTCATTTTTTTGGAGGTGCAATTTTCTATACATTTGAATAGGCATGTTTTCTTAATGTCAAATATACATTAATACACAATTATTTATATAAAAAGCATCTCCATCTGTCTAAAATGTCTTTGTTTCCAGTCTAAGGGGAGCAACTCCTGATCTAAATTTTGCCATTACGAAAATACGCCTATTCAAATATATAGAGAATTTCACCTCCAAAAACTGAAAAATGTTCAGATAGAAAGCTCTGATATGTTTCATATTTCTGTTCAAAACATAGATTGTGGGTACTCGTTAGAACAGCCTCGGCGAGGCGATTCTAACGAGTACCCACAATCTATGCCTTTGAACAGACGGACGTAATGTATTTTAATTCAATTCAATTCAATAATTTATTTACGTGTCACCTTGTGTATAAACCAAGTATAAAACATAAATACATGATACATGTTTAAAATGTACACAAGCTACTCTAAAATAGTTATGAGACACGACAGAGATCAAATATGCAGTAATACACAATTATTTATATAAAACGCGTCTCCGTCTATCTAAAATGTCTTTGCAGGCTTTGGCAACAGTCTTTATTATATTATGTGAAGTAAATGAAAAAACATGTTTCTTATCATCATTAAAAGAATACAATTCTTTTTCAAGTTTAAATGCTTGACTGTAGATTTCATGCTGCAGATCTTCATAGAGGGGACAATGAAGCAGCACACGCTGCTCTGATTCTACCAAATCGCAACAATTAAAACAAGTTCGCTGGTTAATCTCTAGATTTTCATATCTACTTGTTTCCAGTCTAAGGGGAGCAGCTCCTGATCTAAATTTTGCCATTAGGAAAACACGCCTAATCAAATATGTAGAGAATTTCACCTCCAAAAACTGAAAAATTTTCAGATAAAAAGCTCTGATATGTTTCATATTTCTGTTCAAAACATAGATTGTGGGTACTCGTTAGAACCGCCTCGGCGAGGCGGTTCTAACGAGTACCCACAATCTATGCTTTTGAGCAGAAATAAGAAAAATATTGTATACACCAGTAAACCCCGGTTTTACTATATAAAAGTGGGGTTTAAGGGGGTCAAAATTATATAGGCATGTTTTCGTGATTCGAGGGAACTACACCATGAATACGGCATTAACACTTTCACATTAGGTTCCGTTTCAAAGTTACTTTTAAATTTCTTGTACGTGGTCCCAGGGCGCTTTTAAAAGAATTATGGTGTCGAAACCTTTTCGGTTAAGGCCCTCTCACCAATATGCTCCTATGGCGATGGCCCGAGTATATTACCCTTACAGGGACGATAATTCTGAGCTTACCAGCTGAGCAGTCAGCGAGAGCCAGTACGTCAAATGGTTAAATAGATCATCAGTGGTTAATAAGACGAGAGGATTTCTGGTTTCAGCCGTGACGCTGGAAGTAGAATATAACAGAACAGTTGTTGCTTCCGACTCGACGTGTTAATATAATTTTTCGCGGGCATTCATTGCCATCGCGCGCCAAAAAAATCATAACTGTTTATCGTAGTGATCTTCAAGATTAAAAGACACTGCGAGACAAGGCCTTGAAAAAGAAAAAAATTACAAAAACGTGAGCTTTGTTACGATATTAGTCGTTTGTGAAGTGGAAAGGGCATTCTCTTCACATCGGCACAGTAAAGTTCACCGCCCTCATTTGGAATTTTATACTTTTCGTTAAAACATTTGATTAATCAAGCCAGGTTAAACAAATTATAAATTGGTATAGTCTCCGATCTTTATCGCGGCTGACGAGAAGAGAATCGCAGGTATAATGTTGTGTCGTAATTATATGTTTAGTGTTTACTATGTGTTGTAAACATTATATGTAAAAGAATGATTAAAAAATTCTAACGTTGTTAGAGTCATTGTGTAGTGATACAGTATTAAAAGCGTCACCCAAACTGGACCTTAGTCAAACAGGAAAACACCCTCGGTCCGTTTTGACCGCCCTTAATCGTGGCACATATGACGTAGCTCCGTCTTCTCACGAAGTGGCTAAATAGATGATTAAATCCTTCATTTTTAGGATATTTCGTGGCTACACTATGGACGTCATTTGTACAACCGGTTTTGGTATAGAAGTGGATTCGCTGAGGAATGCTGACTGTCCGTTTGTGGAGTACGCTAAAAGATTAGTGGAAATCGAAGTTGCCGCAAATCCAGCTTTTGCACTTGTCTGTAAGTCAATTTTATGACGAAAAAAATCTGTTTTCCCATGTCGTGGCTCAAGAGAAGATTAAATCGAGGGTTGAGCGCAAGACTATGGTAACTCAAACGTATTTTTGAAACCCTTGTTTAGGGGCAACTTGGATCCCTTTGTAAACAATGCAAATTTAGGTGCCATTGCTCATACGAGCAATGGCACCTAAATTTTCATTGTTTACAGAAAGAAATGTTGTAATCTTCATAACGCCTTCATGGTGAGGAGATTAGGTTTGGGGAAAAACAACCATCTGACTTACGCTAGTCTTGCGCTCAACCCTCGAAATGATCTCCAACGTCAGAAAACTTAAGTTGTACACGTTCACCTAGCGAAGATTCAGATCAGCCTGTGCACATGCGCAGTCTGGCCCCGGGAGTATAAAACTTTTTTCATGTTCAACTCAGCTGAGCATGATTTTTTTGTCCTGCTAATAAAACTCAAATTACTTACAAGTGCAAATTCTTTCTTGCTAAACATAGCCGAGCATGAAAATTTCTATGCTAATAAATATGAAAATGCCTGTTGTTGGCATTTTCATATTATTAGCAGAGGAAATTTAATGATCAGCTGAGTTGAGCATGAAAAAAGTTTTATAACCTCAGAATCTTCACTGGGCGCGTTTTGGATAGCCTGGATGCAGTTTCGTCATGCGGACAACGAAGACTCTGATCAGATTGCGTGAATGCCCAGGCTGATTCGAGTCTTTGGTGAGCGCATGCGTCAGATAATTTCTCACGTTGCGGCTCATATTTTCTTGTTTCAAAGTTAAAAGGCATGGAAACACTTCCAGGGGAGGCAACTCTGTCAAAATTGTTTTTGCCTTCCTTTTCTACTCCATCACGGAAACAGGCCTATATAATTTTCACCCCCTTAAACCCCACTTTTATACAGTGAAACTGGGGTTTACAGGAGTATATACTATTTTTCTTATTTCTGCTCAGAAACATAAGTTGTGGGTACTCGTTAGAACCGCCTCGCCGAGGCGGTTCTAACGAGTACCTACAATCTAATTTTTGAGCAGAAATGTGAAAAATATCAGAACTTTTTATGTGAATATTTTCATTTTTTGGTAGTAAAATTTTCAGTTTATTTGAATGGGCGTGTTTTCGTAATGTAAAAGGTAAGCATTTGCTTCTTTTGTGCGCACATTCTTTCCTTTTAGAGTAGAAAACTTCACTGTCTCACAAAATAAAGATGTCAAGGCTGCCGTTACTGAACATCCTCATATTACAAACTATTTATATTTTTCTTATCACGCTTAAAGTGTATTACAACGACCTGAACGAGCGTCGCCTAAATATGAGCAAATGACATTTCCTATTACTCTCAAAATGGCACAGTCTATTTGGTTGAATAGCGTTTCAATTACATTGGCATTCTAACTATATTTTTATATCGAAATGAACTACATCTGGTAGACGCAGTCGGTTGTATTATGCATTTGTCACTGAGGTGCTACGAAATAAGACTCCAACATTCATCCATTGCCAACCTTCATCATATAGCTTTACCCACTTATAAAAACAGAATCGTCTACCTTATAGATTGGCCAGGTTCGTTTCTGGCTCCGAGTTTATAAAAAAAATTTTCATGCTCAACTCAGCTGAGCATGAAGTTTTTCATGCTAATAAATCTCAAATCACTAACAATGTCTAATTCTTTCTTGCTAAACATAGCTGAGCATGAAAATTTCTCTGCTAATAAATATGAAAATGCCAACTATTGATGGCATTTTCATATTTATTAGCAGAGAAAATTTCATGTTCAGCTGAGTTGAGCATGAAAAAAGTTTTATAACCGCAGGACCTGATTTTAGGGGTTTCTGAGTGTAGTTTATTTCTCCCCTTTTGTCAGAAAAAAATATACTTCATACAAATAGTGTGCGCCGAGATCAAAAGTATTTAAAGTCTTTTAAGCACCTTTCTCAGAACTCGAACTCGGGACAACTCGATTCAGAGTAGACAGTCTGTCACTTGCACAACCAAACGTAATAAGAAAGAAAGAAAGAAAGCATAAGATTAACTCAGTTAGAGAGGTTTTACTCATTTACTCATTTTCAAGGAGTATTTGTTAGAGGTAAAAAAAGCAGATCAATCTAATTCCAACCAGAATACGAAACAAAACATACTATACCAAAAGTCATAGTTCCAGAAAATAGGAGTTATCTACGTACTACTTTCTTATATTTGCATGAAAACGTATGTTGTGGGTATCCATATTTCCCTATTTTTGTTCGAAAACATATATTGTGAGTACACATTAGAAGCGCCTCGCCATAAATTCTTTTTTCTACGTAAAAACATGTTATGGGTACCTATTTGAACCGTCTAACTATATTTTTTTATCTTTGCATGAAAACATATGTTGAGGGTACACATTAGAAAAGCCTCGTCATTTTTTTTTGCACGAAAACATATGCGAGTCGCTTTTAATGGATGTCGACAATATTTGTTTTTATACAGAAATTGGAAAATTTCAGTACTTTTCAGGTGAAAAGGGGTGCCTTTTCTGGAACAACATGATGTACTAGGATTGCAGTCTGATCATGGCATTCATGCCTGCGAACTAAGACATCGACAAATTACGAAAACACGCCTATTCAAATACACTGAAAATTTTACAACCAAAAAAGGAAAATTTTCAGATAAAAAATTCTGATATTTTTTCATTTATCTGTTCAAAACATGGATTGTGGGTACTCGTTAGAACCGCCTCGCCGAGGCGGTTCTAACGAGTGCCCACAATCTATGTTTTGAGCAGAAATATGAAAAACATAAGAATTTTTATCTGAAAACTTTCAGTTTTTGGTGGTGGAATTTTTAATATATTTGAATAGGCGTGTTTTCGTAATGAAAAAAAAAAATGTAAAAAAAAAAAATATAGAAAATTTCCGGGAAGAGCCACAGTCACTGAACGGAGCCTACCAATGATACCAAGAGGAAAAGCAAACAAAGACAGACAGACAAAGACGGGTGCACGCACATTACCGAAGTGAAGACTTCCGTGGTGCTGTGAAGATATAGTTTTCTTTTCATTTTAGGTATCTTTCCTGAACTGAAACATTTGCTGCCCAAATTGGTTGCTTTAACAACACCAGCAGCGATTAAAAAAGCGTTTGAATTCTTCAAATCTACGACGGAGACGGCTTTTAAAGAAAGAAAGATAGAGACGTCGGTATTAGTCTTTCTCAAGTTTTATTAGGGTTACTTAAGAGGCCTTATTGGCCGAAACTGAAAACTTTACACTTTAGGATATCTTCGACGTTTGTGTATGTGTTTATTGCTCTTAAAGCCAATTACTTTTATTATCTTTACTACAGCTTGAGTTAGTGTCGCCTGGCGACCGTAAAGCATTCCCCGTACTTACCTTTAATGCAGTTTATATTTTCTTGTCCTTTGAGATCATTGAGCCATTTCCTGGATTTTTGAAAATGTTTATGAGGGTCGTTGATGAGGCTCCATTGGCAGACACCACCTGGTCTAGCCAAAGAAACTTGACACTTCACATTTTTTTTCAGTTGTGTGGGTGTGTTCATTGCTCTCAAGAGTCATTCCTTACAGAATACAGTTGACTCTCGCTATCTCGACCTCGCTTATCTCGAATAACCGCTTATCTCGAAGTGAAAATCTGGTCCCTGCTTAAACATGAAAATCTAACAACAGGTAAAAATTATTGTGGAAAAGAGGAGAAACTGCTCCAAAGAAGCAATGTCTCCTCTTTTCCACAATATTTTCAATATATCTCTAACCAAGAGTCCAATTACACACACATATATATATATATATATATATATATATATATATATATATATATATATATATATATATATATATATATATATATATATATATATATATATATATTTGTTAAATGTGGTTAATCGAATTATTTTCTCCTCAATTCTGCAAATCTGATATGTCGAGGTGCGGATATCTCGAAGTATTTTCAGAGAGTCGCTTGGAATTCGAGATAACGAGAGTCGACTGTATAATTCGATAGTTTCTAGTGTTCCAGAATTGGACCTGTAATCCAGGTTAGCTGCGCTAGAGTGTGGCGTCTAATCAAGGCTTCAAATATTAACCATGATATTAGTTTAAACAATATTTTATTTGTTCATTTACATATGAACAAATATGTACAATATCAATGGTCCAGGATCTGACGGTAAGCTATAAGCTTATACGTGTCATTTGCTGGTTGACTTTGATTATTAGTCTGAACAACTAGAAATGATAGTAAACAACCAAATACATGTATGTAATTATGAGAGAGAGAGAGAGAGCGAGAGGCTACATTTCTTATTCGTAACTAAGAACTTACATGGATAATCAACAACTTACGATTCTATTCTGTCTGCTAGTTGCCATACTTGCATAATGTATTGGTTATTGCAGATGCGTCAAAGCTATTTTCTATAAAGAATAAAAAAATGTCGTCTGCTGAAAGTTTCACCCAGCATGCTAAGCGCTAAAGGATAATTACAAGTATACATCATTACGAAAACATGCCTATTCAAATATACTGAAAATTTTACCACCAAAAACTGAACATTTTTAGATTAAAAAATCTGATATTTTTCATATTTCTGCTTAAAACATGGATTGTGGGTACTCGTAAGAACCGCCTCCAAGAGGCTGTTCTAATGGTACCCACAATCTATGTTTTTGTGGGGAAATAAGAAAAAATGTATACCCCTGTAAACCCCAGTTTTACTGTGTAAAAGTGGGATTTTAGGGGGTAAAAATCATATAGGAATGTTTTCGTTATCTACCTAGAAACACAAAGACTTACTGCACTTGTTGATAAACGCTCAAAAAGAAACGGACAGGGATGAAATCACAGATAGCCAAACAAGCGACATGACAATTGATGATTTTAAAAAGAGAGGTTTGTATTAAGGCTGGCACGATTAGTCGGATAAACGATTAATTGATCGATAAATTCCACAAAAATGATCATCATTAATGATTTGCAAATAATCGATCATTTGATTTCTGTGTTTGTTACTTTATCGTATTTACACTTAGTATTCAGACACCTCAACTCCTTACCATACTTCATCTAAAACTTGAACAAGTACAATTTACTACCCATTGTTGTGTTTAAAAATAACTGGATGGGTGGCAAACAGTGTAGCCCCTGATGAGACGCCGCATTTGCACTGTTTGCATTCTACACTGTTTGCTCAGGCCTGTCTGACCGAATATATGCAATAAAGTATAACATATGGTAAGAGTCATGCTCAGACAGGTAAAATCATGACCAAATCCTCAGTGATTACTAATCGATTATCGATCACAATGACAGGACTGATAATCGATTACCTTTTCAGCTTCGATTAGCCAGCCTTAGTTTGTATACTCGAAGCAAACCCAAGTTTTGGTATTGTTTTACCTCTGTTATACACGTTGAAAGGTATTTTGGGAGCGGGGGCGGGGCGGGGCGGGGTGGAAATCACGTTATTTGTCTGTTCCGCGCTGTCCCCCGAGTACCCACTATATGTTTTTGTGGAGAAATCAGAAAAATTGCCAATGTTTTCTTTTTAAAGAATGCCTTATCGAGAGCCATAACGAAAACATGCCTATTCAAATATACTGAAAACTTTACCACCAAAAAATGAAAATTTTCAGATAAAAAATTATGATATTCTCCATATTTCTGTTCAAAACATAGATTGTGGTACTCATTAGAACCGCCTCGGCGAGGCGGTTCTAACGAGTACCCACAATGTTTTTTGAGCAGAAATAAGAAAATTAATGTATACCCCTGTGAACCCCAGTTATACTATATAAAAGTGGGGTTTAAAGGGGTCAAAATTATATAGATATGTTTTCGTGATGTATGGCGATTAAGTGCACACTTCACATACCTGTTTTTATACAACTGATGCATTCTGTTGAGATTAACGTCAGCCGGGTCGTCGCTTAAGTTGTTGCACATAGCCTTGTACCATTAACCTATTTATGCCAAATTGAGTCTTCTACCTATACTCTTTGGACCGGTCCATTTCCAATATCTGGGGTGTCTGGTTAATTGTTACCATGTTTTATAGAAATTCCTGTGTTTGATGCAAACAGTGCAGACCCTGATCAGACGCCGTGTTCTGCGGCGTTTGATCTGGGTCTACACTGTTTGCCAATGTCCCTTTTATGGGCTAAACCAGGCCGCATAAGTATGCCTACGCTCAATTATCAGCGCTTACAATTTCCACTCCGTTTCAAATACCGTCTACGAAATAGTTGAGTTGGCGTATCTCTGTGCAAGAGAGTAAAGTATGCCTGCATCTTTTTCAAAGTTGAGAGGGGCTGAGTAGTAGATTATCTGATCAACTTTTGGAAAAAAATCGATTTGATTTTATGAGTGTTAAGTTGGGGCTATCATCACGAAAACATACCTATATAATTTTGACCCCCTTAAACCCCCACTTTTATATAGTAAAACTGGGGTTTACAGGGGTATACATTATTTTTCTTGTTTCTGCTCAAAAAAACATAGGTTGTGGGTACTCGTTAGAACCACTCGCGAGGCGGTTCTAACGAGTATCCACAATCTATGTTTTGAGCAGAAATATAAAAAAACATCAGAATTTTTATCTGAAAATTTTCAGTTTTTGGTGGTGAAATTTTCAATATATTTGGATAGGCGTATTTTCGTTATGATAATACTTTGCAAACTTATTGGGGTGGGGAGTCAGTAACCTGATGAACTGTTGGAAACAAAAGGGGTTAATTTTATTAAGGTTAAACTAGGGCTTTGATGTTTGGCATTATTTCTGGGCTGAGGAGTAAATCACCTGATTAACTTATGAAGAAGAGTTGCATTAATTTTACGAGAGTTTTGCCCCTTTTCCAGTTTGCCATTTTGTTGGGAAAAAGAGTCTTCGTTGACCGCATGAAGAAACTTTAGTTCAAACGTTTATTTGTATATTATAAACATATTTGTACATACACAAGATACGAGATGATTACTACATTACAATATTATATAATAGGACAAAGAAGAAATTCAAGTGACCTATGAAATTTCATTACGAAAACACGCCTATTCAAATATATTGAGAATTTTACCACCAAAAAATGAAGACTTTCAAATGAAAAAATCTGGTAGTTTTCATATTTCTGCTCAAAACATAGATTGTGGGTACTTGTTAGAACCGCCTCGACGAGGCGGTTCTAACGAACCCACAATCTGTTTTTGAGCAGCAATAAGAAAATTAATGTATACCCCTGTAAACCCCATTTTTACTGTATAAAAGTGGGGTTTAAGGGATAAAAAACTATATAGGCGTGTTTTCATGAAGTGTTTCCCATTTTTGCAAATGAGTGCCGTACAAATACATGTTACTTGAGATTGTACAAACTAATAGTGAAAAAAAAAACAAAAAAAAAAAAAAACAGAATTATTTCAGAAGCACAATTTTGTTTAAGGACATTCTTTTAACCAATGACAGCTCCACGGGGGTGTGGAAATACGTTTTACACATATAAGGTGGAAAAGTAGAACATGTAAATATTTCATTAATCCATCATCAGGCTAGGACTTTCTCGACATAACAAATCTTACCCAAGTCCTTGAAGAGACAACAGGCACAATTGCGATTTGTGTAACTTCAAGACGAGTTTCTTAAAAGCATTGTAGTTTTGGACGAGTCTGTCATTTGGGGGAATAGTGTTTTTTTAAAAACACATTTTTTTGTGCTTTTTTTTTTTTTTTTTTTTTTTTTTTTTTTGTTGTTTTTTTTTTTGTTTAGTTTGTTTTTTTGTTGTTGTTTTTTTTTGTTGTTGTTGTTTTTTTTTCCTTTGTTTTGTGTTTTTTTTTATGTCTCCCCCTGACAGGGATGGAGACATATACATATTGTTTTTGCCTCGGTTGTCTGTCCGTCTATCCGTCTGTCTGTCCGTCCGTCACGCAATCGTGTCCGCTCTATAACTTAAAAGCCGTTCAAGATACTTTCATGAAACTTCATAGAAATATTAAACATAACCAGAAAAAGTGCAGAATACAAGAACCGTAACTCTTGTCTATACAGTTGTGGAGTTATTCCCCTTTGAAATTCGACAACGATAAATTCGTGTCTGCTCCATAACTTTAAAACCGTTCAAGATATTTTCATGAAAATTATAGAAATGTAATGCATTATCAGACAACGTGCAGAACACAAGAACCGTAACGCGTGTTTATATAGTTTTGGAGTTATTCCCCTTTAAAATTCGACAATGGTAATTTCGTGTCCGCTCTATAACTCGAAAACAATTCAAGATATTTTCATATAACTTCATAGAAATATTAAACATTATCAGACGACGTGCAAAAAATAGGAACTGTAACTCTTGTCCATATAGTTTTGGAGTTATTCCCATTTGAAATCCGACAATGGTTATTTTGTGTCCGCTCTATAACTTAAAAACCATTCAAGACATTCTAATGAAACTTCATAGAAATATAATGCATCATCAGACAAATGCAGAGCACAAGAACCGTAACTCTTGTCAGTACATTTTTTGAGTTATTCCCCTTTGAAATTCGACAAGGGTAATTTTGTGTCCCCTCTATAACTCAAAAACCGTTCAAGATATTTTCATGAAACTGCATAGACTTATAAAGAATTATTAGATGACGTGCAGACCACCAGAACTGTTTCTCTTGTCTATACATTTTGGAGTTATTTCCCTTTGAAATTTGACAATGGCAATTTTGTGTCCGCTCTATCACTTGAATACCGTTTAAGATATTTTCATGAAACTTCGTAGAAATATTAAGCATCATCAGACAAAGTGCACAACACATGAACCATAACTCCTGTCTATTCATTTTTGGAGTTATTCTCCTTTGAAATTCAACAATGGTGATTTTGTGTCCGCTCTATAACTTGAAAGCCGTTTAAGATACTTTCATGAAACTTCATAGAAATATAAAACATCATCAGATGACGTTCAGAACACGAGAACAGTAACTCTTATCTATACATTTTGGAGTTATCCCCCTTTGTAATTTGACAATGGTAATTTTATATCCGTTCTATAGCTTGAAAACCATTCAAGATAATTTCATGAAACTTTATAGAAAAATAAAGCAGTGATGATGAATAAATAGTATGAATAAACTTTCTATATGTGAGTGGCAGCTTGGGGGAGACATATGTTTTTTTCTGTTAAAAGCAGCTCTAGTTTGTTGTTGTTGTTGTTTTTGTAGGTCTCACGGACACGGAGGTTCTGGTCAATTCTATTATCTTCATGCTTGGAGGGTATGATACCACTGCCACCACTTTATTCTGGCTGGCCTATGACTTGTCAGTTAACCCTGACGTGCAAGAGAAACTCATAGCTGAAATTGATGCCGAAATAGGGCAGGTGAGGTAAAATACAGCTTAGGTCTACCACGCTTAGAACATACGTCATAAGGATGGTGAACACGTGTATTTTCGTCAGAAACTAGTTTTTTTTTAATCATGCTGAACAAATTAGATTTTTATCAAATACAGAATATTAATTTAATGCACAAAATTTACTGCCATGTGGAGTGTCTGTCTTTCGAGAAAACGGACTTCTGAGACGTAACAGATTTTCATATAAAGTCCATGTTAATAGTGAGCACAGCTCGCGACGCGCTTTAACGAAGTGAGCTAGCTCTACGACAGAGCATATGATCAAGGAAAAGTAACATACAACGATATGTACTTCCAGCAGATTTCGAGGTGACCAAATTTCTCCCTTTTTTCTTCCCGGAAGTCGTCACCGAAGCTGGCAAGACTGGGGCGGACTTGATTATACCGCTAGTCACAAAATTTGGGTCTCGCTAATAAGCGTCACGAAGTGACAAGAAACGAGTGTCAATAAGTGTCACGAACATATTTTTGCTAATTATTTTTATTATTTATTATTTATTTATTTTAATTTACTGATATTCATTCTTTAATGATGCTGTGAATGACTTTTGAAGAGACTACAGATAGGTCTGTGCTGTGCCCGCATTTAGGCTAAGCCTATTTTCATATTATTCAATAACACTAATTATTCAAGCGTAATTGGTCTAAGTATTTACAATAATTAGACTGTTTACGGAGTTTGCATTTTAAGTAAAAGACAGTCATTTGGTGGTTTTTCGCTGCATTATGCACTCTTTGTGATTTGGCATAAATCCGAACAATTGATACGGTTGCAGCTATATGCATACACAATGTATCAGCATGTTGATCGGTTGCAGCTATGTGCATATCAGCATGTTGATCGGTTGCAGCTATGTGCATATCAGCATGTTGATCGGTTGCAGCTATGTGCATATCAGCATGTTGATCGGTTGCAGCTATGTGCATATCAGCATGTTGATCGGTTGCAGCTATGTGCATATCAGCATGTTGATCGGTTGCAGCTATGTGCATATCAGCATGTTGATCGGTTGCAGCTATGTGCATATCAGCATGTTGATCGGTTGAAGCTATGTGCATATCAGCATGTTGATCGGTTGCAGCTATGTGCATATCAGCATGTAGATCGGTTGCAGCTATGTGCATATCAGCATGTTGATGATGTAGGTTGTTGGCCCTGTCTACTGTCCATTTTGAAACTGATACTGAAATAGTATATGTTAGGGGTAAAGTACAGGACACATCACGAAAACACGCCTATATAATTCTGACCCCCTTGAACCCCATTTTTGTATAGTAAAACTGGGGTTTACAGGGGTATACATTATTTTTCTTATTTCTACTCAAAACATAGATTGTGGGTACTCGTTAGTACCGCCTCGGTGAGGCGGTTCTAACGAGTACCCACAATCTATGTTTTGAGCGGAAATATGAAAAAATATCAGATTTTTTCTCTGAAAATTTACATTTTCTGGTGGTAAAATTTTCAGTACATTTGAATAGGCGTGTTTTCGTAATGAGGTCTACTGTCCTTTCTGAAATTGATGCTAGAATAGGACAGGTAAAGGGTAAAATACAGGACTATGTCTGTTCTACTTTCTTATTATAGCCCCGCTTTGAAAAAGTGTGGCTATACTGGATTTGCCATGTCCTTCCGTGATTCCGTGATTCCGTCATTCTGTAAATCCGTCATTCCGTGGTTCCGTGACTGCAAAATTTGCTTAATAACTTTTATGCTTATGATCCTACTTCAATGAAACATATACTATGCTTGATCTCTGAGGTAAGTAAGGTGTAGTCGCAGAATAGTGGCCATGGGCCCGAAACTCTTGGAGTTATGTCCCTTGGTAGGTTTTGAAAATTTAAAATTTAAAATGCATTTTGCTCAATAACTTTTATGTGGCCCTACTTCAATGAAACTAATACCAAACTTGGTCTCTGAGGTAAGAAAGGTGTAGAGGCAGAATGGTGGCCAAGGGCCCATAACTCTAAGAGTTATGTCCCTTGGTAGGTTTTCAAAATTTAAAATGCATTTTGCTTAATAACTTTTAAGTTTGTGGTCCTACTTCAATGAAACTAATACCACACTTGGTCTCTGAGATAAAGAAGGTGTAGTGGCAGAATGGTGGACAAGGGCCCATAACTCTTGCAGTTGTGTCCCTTCATAAGTTTCCAACTTTTGCCATTCTTGAAAATTTTCGTAACAGTTTTTCTCAGAAACCATGTAAGCTAGAAAGCTGAAAGTTCTAATAAACATGGACAATGACTGGATGTATGGTGTGTACTGGAATAGGGGTCAAGGGTCCATAACTCTTGGAGTTATGTCCCTGGGTAGGTTTTCAAAAAAATAAAATTCATTTTGCTCAATACCTTTTATGTTTGTGGTCCTACTTCAATGAAACTTATACCACACAGTCTCTAAGGTAAGTGAGGTGTAGAGGCAGAATGGTGGCCAAGGGCCCATAACTCTTGGAGTTATGTCCCTTTATATGTTTTCAAATTTTGCCATTCTTGAAAGTTTTCGTAACAGATTTCTCAGGAACTATGAAAGCTAGAAAGCTGAAAGCTCGTATCAACATGGACAATGACTGGATGTATCGTATATACCGGAATAGGGGCCAAGGGTCAATAACTCTTGGAGTTTTGTCCCTTTGTAGGTTTTCAATAATCTATGTTTGTGGTCCTACTTCAATGAAACTTCAGATTTCTCAGGAACTATGAAAGCTAGAAAGCTGAAAGTTTGTAAAAAAAAAACATGGGCACTGACTGGATATATAGTGTATACTGG
Organism: Anodontia alba; assembly: GCA_964016985.1. Taxonomy (NCBI): domain Eukaryota; kingdom Metazoa; phylum Mollusca; class Bivalvia; order Lucinida; family Lucinidae; genus Anodontia; species Anodontia alba. The sequence continues at coordinate 76,443,535 of OZ024833.1, read as the reverse complement.
AATAGGGGCCAAGGGCTTATAACTTGGAGTTACGTCCCTTGGTAGGTTTTCAAAAAATTAAACTGCATTTTGCTGAATAACTTTTATGTTTGTGCCCCAAATCGACGAAACATACCACACTTGGTCTTTAAGGTAAGTGAGGTGTAGAGACAGAATGGTGGCCAAGGGCCCATAACCCTTGCAGTTATGTCTCTTCATATGTTTTCAAATTTTGCCATTCTTGAAAATTTTCGTAGCAGATGTCTCAGAAACTATGAAAGCTTGTATCAACATGGACAATGACTGGATGTATCGTGTATACCGGAATAGGGGCCAAGGGTCCATAACTTTTGGAGTTTTGTCCCTTCGTAGGTTTTCAATAACATGTTTGTTTGTGTTGAGGTTTTACGGCCCAGTCAACCCAATGGGGTCATGTCGAGCGCGGTCAGTTTACCTAACCACACGTTTACTGGGCAGGCTTAGTCCTCTAAGCGGTTAACCAGTATTGTGCACATTCTTTCGCCAGAAACTGACAACTGCCCTTCTTGAATCAGCGGAAGGGAGAGAATGACCGTAGAAAATATTTCATGATCAATCTCAACGAAAGAATGTTGCCGACCTCGGCGGGGGTTGAACCCGCGACCTCCTGGTCTCCAGTCGGACGGCGCATCTAACTGAGCCACCGAGGCCGGCTATAACATGTTTGTGGCCCTACTTCAAAAAAACTTATACCTCACTTGGTCTCTAAGGTAAAGAAGGTGTAGTGGCAGAATGGTTGCCAAATGCCCATAACTCTTGGAGTTATGTCCCTTCATAGGTTTTTTAAATTTTGCCATTCTTGAAAATTTTCGTAACAGATTTCTAAGGAACTATGAAAGCTAGAAAGCTGAAAGCGCGTATCAACATGGACAATGACTTGATGTATCATGTATACCGGAATATGGGCCAAGGGTCCATAACTCTTGGAGTTATGTCCCTTGGCAGCTTTCAAAAAATTAAAATGCATTTAGCTAAATAACTTTTATGTTTGTAGTCCTGCTTCGAAGGAACTTGTACCACACTTGGGGGCTTTGAAAAAAGTGGTACATGCATGGACAGTGGGCTGATGTATCATGTATTCAGGGCCCAGGGCCTATAACTCATGGATTAAACTCCTCCCTTGATAGGTTTTAGGATGCCATGTTACCATATCCTACAGTGGTGTTACCTGGTAAGGATGAATTCAAAATATGTCAACACTATATGTATTTCTCTTCCGATAGAGCCTCAGCGGGGCTATAGTCAGATTCTCTGACAGCTCTAGTACTGATGCTGAAAAAGGACAGGTAAAGGGTAAAATACAGGACATATCTGCTGTCCTTTCTGAAATTGATGCTAAAATAGTACAGTTAAGGGGTAAGATACAAAAATTAGGTCTGCTGTCCTTTCTGACATTGATGCTAAAAAGGACAGGTAAGGGTAAAATACAGGGCTTAGGCCTATTGTCTTCCCCGATACTGATGCTGAAATAAACCGTTAAGAGGTAAAATACAGGGCTTAGATATACTGTCCTTTCTAATATTGATGCTAAACAGGACAGGTAAGGAGTAAAAAGCAGGGCTTAGGTCTATTGTACTTCCTGATATTGACGCTGAAATAGGACAGTTAAGGTAAAAATACAAGGCTTAGATCTACTGTCCTTTCTGAAATTGATGCTAAAATAGGTCAGATAAGGGGTAAAACACAAGACTTAAGCCTACTGTCCTGTCTGTAATTGATGCTGAAATAGGACAGGTAAGGGATAAATACAGGACTTACAATGTAGGTCTATTGTCTATAACTGACACTGAAGTAGGACAGGTACTGAGTAAAATACAGGACTTATGCTAGAGTCCATTCGATATCACCTGGAAAGACGTTTTTGCTTCGCATTGTATTTTAATCGAAAATATTTTGTTCTGATCGACTATATCTTATCAAAACCCATTTACCTTTTCTGTTTTGTTTGACTTAGCCGGTACAGCATAAAAAGCAGAGTAGTAAGTTTTACTTACAAAAGCAATTATGATAATTTCTGTTTAGCATCCCGTTAAATATATAATGGAACCGTTCTACTCTCAGGATAGACGAGTTCGTGTTAGATTGCTGGACATTAATGGGTTTATCTATCAAATGTTAATGCCACAGGTTATCACTTCTGTCACAACAACTTAAGGTAAATAGAGCGGCATTTTGTTATTGTGTCTCAATTGAACAGGTTCTGTAGTGAGAGATGGGGGAATAGTTTGGGGTATAGTTTCTGAAATGAGTGGGTTTTGTTTGTATATTTTAGGAGCAACCAAACTATGACACTGCATTCAAGCTGAAGTATTTGGATATGGTTATCAGTGAAACATTGAGGATGCACCCTCCTAATACAAGGTATAATCAAAGTACTGGGAGTACTGATGGGGATGATTCCTGTATCCTTTCATATCTGAGTTTCTGAAGTAAGCTCTTCCATCATTGAAACTGGTCAGAAACATTTTCCAAATATGAATTTCAGTCAAAAATCAAAACAGAATGGCAAACAGTGTAGATCCGGGTGAGACGGCTCATTATGAGCCATCAGAATCTACATTGTTCGCAAATAAGTGTATTGGTCTGCAGGGCTGAAAGAGTTAATGCTTAAAAGGTGGGTAAAATATTCAGCAGAAACATATTGAAATACTTTTGGGTGAATTAAAAAAATGAAGTTGTTTTTTTAAACAAAATGATCTGAAACAAATCTTATCACTCCTTCTGACCTGAATTTCATCCTGTATTATCTGTTGTTGTCTATGATGGTGCAAAATTTTAAGTCAATAGCTTCATTAATAGAAAAGTTATAGCAGACTATGTATCGAAAAATGTCCCAAGTGTAACGTTTTTTGCGTGACATTTTCATATCATGTCTATAATCAGATACTTACCTTAAAAACTGTAGCTTTTATATGACAAAACAATATTCAAATAAACAAACTTGTACAACAAGCCAATAAGTTTCTGATATTTAAGGAGTAAACATCCCATTTTTAACCTTTAATCATGCTTATAGAGTAGTGTACCCTTCTAGACAAAAAAAAAACAACTTAAAATACAATATTTTGGAAACAGAATGTTCTAACATTGCTATCAGAGACCTCTCAGATCCTAAGTCACCAGAGATAGTAATATTAGTATCATATCTGCAATATCAGGTTGATTCTGTTTATTGTATGTCTGTATGGTTATCCTCATGAGCCTTGTGTAAATACACCCTAAAATGTCCCAAGTGTAACATTTTGTGTTTGAGTGAACCCATTTTTCCAACAACAATGTTCAATCAAGTGTTTAATTCCATGATTTAATAAGGCTAGTCAATATAAACAAAAGGTAAGAGAAAAGTCCAGGGAGTGCCACAATCACAAACCGCAGCCCTTCTTAGATGCCAAGAGGAAACAGATAAAACCAAACAAGCGCAAATCGAACAAACGTACGAAAAGTACTAAGATTAGCTCTATCTTCCCCAAGCGAGGTAATCGCAATGCTAAAAGAACAAAATAACACAAGGTAAGACATAAAACAAATGGCCTCGTAGAATAAACCACAAGGCAACAAAGAGTAAGACTAACACCGGGACAACCGCCTTAGAACGGTCAGTAGAATAAACCACCGGGGGTTTAAAGCACTTTTACGGCCAGCCAACTTCACTCTGGGTCCCGACTAGTAAAAGCAGAAAGCAAAATGGGCAGCTGTTGAAGGTAACCAAAATGCTAGCACAACAACACAACCAGCAAAACACAAAGCAAAGTGGGCAGCTGTTGAAGACGGTGACCACAATGCTAGCAACACAACACATATAATACGAAAGATGATTGTAAAGTGCAAACTCTGTATGTATAACTTTATACATACAAGTTTGGATCTTATGAAAAACACAACATCTATTTTATGTTGTTGTTAGTGGTGTCTTAAGTGTAACGCCTTTCAGACGTTTGATACTACATCAATGCACAGGTCTGAAAAAGTAATTTGGAAGCATATACGGGATATTTAGCTATAGGCACTAACAAAATACATGCTCACCATCACGAGGACGCACTCAACAAAAACTGGATCGCTAATAAATAAATATTTTAAAACATTTGCTTGTGACATTATTTTTTCTAATACTATAAATATGATATTTCTGATTTCAACGCCATCAGCAATTTTGGATCAAAGTCAAAAGTTTTTTGTCATCCTTTTGTTTACCTCTGTTCTAGAAAAAAACAAAAACCTCCACATTTATCATATAGTTTGGAGAAAATTAACGGTGAAAACTCAATGTCCCAAGTGTAACGCTTTTTGCCTTGTGTAGTAGCCAATTTAAACCGCATTACAGCATATATTTCTTGAACTCAAGTTCAGATTTTTTTTGATAATAAAAGTTAATATTGTAGTTTAATTCAGTTGACCTATTTTGTTGAAAAGAAGTATCCAGTACATGTTGTAAATGTCGAAAACATTCATGTTGAATAAAAAGTTTCACAAGTTTCAGACCTCTTTCTCATTCGCATCATCAAATTTTCAGGATAATTGATTTGAAATGATAGCAAAAAGCATTTTTTTCATCTGTACAGAGCTTCGTATTCAAGCGAGTATTCAAATTCTTTATGAATTAAGCTTATACGTTTCGCAGTGCCAAAAAGCCTGTAAAGTGTTACATTTGGGACATTAAAAAGAATTTTAAAAAATCGACTATGTTCTCAACATACTTTTTTTCTTTACAAAACCAATATATGTTGACATGTATGCTTAAAATAAACATAGAATTGACACCTGCATATTGCATAAAAAGAAGTAGGCAATGAAATCTTATATAATGCACTGAGGTCATTTCTGTGGCAATACATATTATGGGTTATAATTTTGAGAAAAGGTCTAGACTGTTGAAATAAAAACTTTTTTCGAAATCAGTTTGACTTAGCTCTCTATGTAAATTCAGATTACACACAATCTGATGTAGCATAAAAAATTTCTTCAGCTGTACGTTTGTATTTGTCTCAAGTGTAACCTGCAGCTTAAACGTTATTTGAAATGTTGTATCAAACTTATAAGGCATACCACAACATCCATTTGTATGTCCATGGCTAAGGGTGACTCAATACCAGTAAAATGAGACAAATTAATGCATTCTCCTAATAGAGTAACAGAAGTATTAAAACTGTTTGACGTGAACAGCAGAAGTCTAAATTTGGATCACAAAATGTGTAAAAATTGAACAATTTCATGAAATTACTTCAAATAAAAAGCCTAAATTTAGTTTTTGTTCTTATTTTATCAAGTAAGTCCATAAAAACTGTTATTTAACAACTTCTTTCAAAAATTATTAGCAGCCAAAATCTTCATACAGAACTTCTAAAATGCTGTTTAAGATCAATTGGTTTTCGTTTACTCTGGCATACAGTAGAATTAGCCATGAGTACTTGTCTTTGTTTATTATAGTGATTGATTTGATTTTTATGTTTTCGCTTTGATACATTGATTGAATTTGGAGCCTTTATGCGAACCGAATTTTTATGTATGTCTATATTAAGAGTAGCATCGAGACCCAGGGTGAAGTTGGCTAGCTGTAAAAGTGCTTTAAACCCCACGGCGGTTTACTCTACTGACCGTTCTAAGGTGGTGGTCCCGGTGTTAGTCTTACTCTTTTGTGCTTTGTTTGGATTTGTCGGTTTCCTTCTTGATGTCTGGGAAGGGCTGCGGTTTTTGATTGGCACTCCCTGGACTTTTCGCTTACATTTTTTTATTCTACGCGATTTGTTTTATGTCTTACCTTGTGTCATTTTGTTCTTGTGTTTTCAGTCCTTTTAGCATTGCGATTACCTCGCTTGGAGAAGAGAGAGCCAATCTTAGTGTTTTTCGTACGTTTGTTCGATTTGTGCTTGTTTGGATTTGTCGGTTTCCTGTTCCTCTTGGTGTCTGGGAAGGGCTGCGGTTTGTGATTGTGGCACTCCCTGGACTTTTCTCATACCTTTTTAAAGTGATAATTTGTGGACAAATGCGGTCAGACTATGGGAAACCACCCATATTTTCTTGAAATACAATAAATCTACATTATCTATCAATATAACACACCATCAGTAGTTCTAGATTACTTTTGACCGTCTATGTTACGATTTGACTTATTTGTTTTAAATCACCCGTTCTCATATTTATCAAAACAAAAACAAAAAAAAAAAAAACAGGTTTGACATTTCATGATAATTGTACCCAATGGAGATAATTTACATAAAATATCAAATCATGTTTTCTCGGAAAATTAGGAAAATATCATCAATTTTTTGTCTGCTGAATTTGCCCATAGAGCGGTAAAAAATATGCCATCAATGAAACATTGACGATGCACCCTCCTGCTACAAGATATAATCAAAGTACTGAAAGTACTAATAGTGATTGTTTCTAAATAAGATACATTTGACTCTCGTTATCTCAAACACTGATAACTCAAACTACTGCCTGAGCCAAACTAAAGTTTGGATAATTTTAGTTTAGTTTTGCTTTTTGTTCTATACATTTCAACTCTTGTTTTCTCAAACTACTGTTACCTAAAGCTGAAAATTGAGGTTACTTGGAGTTTGAGATAGTAAGAGTCCATTTTATTATATACAAAGTAATGAAATATAGAGAATTATTAATGAAATAAAATGCATATTTTCACTAGTGAAATATAAGTTTTATATTTTCACTAGTGAAAATATAAAACTTATATTTTCACTCCTCAGAGCAGTGAAAAATATAAGTTCTGGAACTACTTTTTTCTTATTTACATTAATGTTTTCATTACACGAGATGAAAATTTTTATGGTATTCACTGAAAAAGAGTACATTTTTTTTTTATTTTATTTTTACACGCCAATGCGCGTTTCTGACGTCATATCTAACGTCACCAAACAAAACAAAACATGAACGTCATGGCGCCAAGGGACAAAACTGCGTGTCAGACTTTCCCTTGCAAATGCAAGATTTGCATCTCTTCTATCGAAAGTGATGTATATAATAAAAAGAAAATTCAAATGTTTGTCGTGAATATGACTTTTATTTCATCTCGTGAAGTGAAAAAATGTATATTTCATTCGTGCCTTCAGCACTCATGAAATATACATTTTTTCATTTCACTCGATGAAATAAAAGTCATATTCACTCCAAACATTTGAATATCCTCTATGTATATTGCAGCGTGTAGACTTTTCTTCATCGTTAATCCTTCTTCTACAATGGATATTATATTTTCGACATAACATGCGAATAATATGTTGGTATGGACGCATATAAAGTTGATTATCCATTCAGATAAATTTGTGGCAATGATCGAAAAGATAGAAAGGCGTGGGAATGAGGTACATAACATACATACATACTTAGGTTGAAAATGAACAGCATTGTCGAGCAAAACGTATGTTGTTGCAATATATTTATGTTGGAAATGAACAACGTGACCGAAAATATACGTCGTTGCACTCTTGCTTCAAGACAAATTTCAAACCATAGTGGATTGTTTCAGCCGAATGGCAGAAGCTAATGAAACTTTCATCAATGGTCTCCAACCTAACATTCTCTGAGATTATCTTCGAAAAGGATAAAATTAATCTTTAATCATGAATAAACTTGTGTGCATGTACTAACAGGTTTAGTGTGACTTTTCTTCGCAATAGTAAGTCCCTCTTATGAATTTCTCTTCATAGCATTTTGTGATGAAGAAGAGAGATTGGTGGCCGTGACAGTATATACTCGTATATCCCTAGTATCTCTGGGTATTAACCTTTACCATTCTCTTGGCTGATTCAGCAGATGACAAATTAGTGATTTTTTAACTTATTTTTTTCCAGGAAATAGGCTTTGACATTTCATGCAAATGAGGAGACAATTTGCATGTAATGTCAGAGCCTGTTTTCTGGAAAAATAGCTTCAAAATGTCGTCTGCTGAAATCATTACCCGGAGCGGTAAACGTTAAGTTGTGATATTTTAACGAATATACTTAGGTATAAGTACAAGAAACAAAAATGGTCAAGCACAAGAGGGACTTGAAGCGGCGACATTTGATTAAAAAAAAAAAAAAAAAAAAAAACAACGACAGCCGTGACAGGATTATTAGATTCTGAAAAGAAGGGTCCTTCATGCTTGAAAGAAATGAACTAAAAAAATTAAAAGCCTCTGAGCCGCAACGTGAGAAAAGGTACCTCAAGACATGTGCGCACAATGATGACTAATCAGACTGTGCAGATGCACAGTCTGATCAGAGTCTTCATTGTTCGGATGGAGAAACTTTACATCCTTGTCCGAAATGCGCCCAGTGAAGAGTCTGATCAGACTGCGTGAATGCGCAGGCTGTTCAGAATCTTTGCTGGGAGCACATGTCCGCAGGTACGTTTTTTTTATGTTGCGGCTCCTATAATCATTTTTTTATGCATTTTATATGTCCGGGAGGGTCCTTGTTTAGTGAATAAAAGTATTCGGTTGTATTCTATTGTTGTACTTCAGGGTTAATCGAATACCGTGCGAGGATATTGAAATATGTGGTGTGAAACTGAAGAAAGGCGTCGACTGCGCTGTTCCAGTTTTAGCTCTACACTATATGCCTGAGTTCTGGGAGGCGCCTACAACCTTTAACCCCGAGAGGTAGGCATAATGCATTATTTCACACAAAATCTGCCACATACCATCTCAAATTTCAGAGAGCGTTCTATTTAATCTACATCGGACCGTTATAGGCGCGGCAGGAAATCTATATCGGACCGTTATCGGCCGACAGGATTAATCCTGACGGACCGATAACTGTCCAATATAGATAATGTTAATACATTCACTTTTATGAAACTGAAAAAAGTACTAAGAAAACTGTAAATATAAGCTTTAAAGCTTACATAATCTAATCAGAAATGACTAAAATAAGAATACAATATAGGTCGCGAAAAAAAACTACACTGAAATACAGGCTATAAGTAATGTTAATCATCACGATATTTAACAAAGTACTTTTTGATATGTATATCGGTTAATAAAAAGTTGACCCCCGTTATCTAAAATACTGATATTTCCACCTACTGCTTAATTCAAATAAATAAAGGCAATATTGTTTGAGTAAGCTATATGTTCCTTACACAACAACTCCTTTTATCTCAAATTACTGTTATCTCAAACCAAATTTTTGGGATAAGGAGAGCTGACTGTGTAGAATTTTCCACAATTTATTGTGTTGATCATAATATATAAACAGAGATATGTAATTATTGTTATGCGAAAGGCTTTCGGAGAAGTCAAATCACATGTACTGCGGTAACTTTTCCATGAAATAAGAAGGGCGGTCGCAAAATATCCGGACTGTTCATGCTCCAGTCTGTCATGTGCAGCTACCTACGCATATTAACGCTATACATGAGCCATGAGCGAAAACTACATTTGATCGTCTATAAATCGGTCAGTTTATTTTCAATGAGAAGTGTGTATACACGAAATTTGAGCATTTAACCAAGGTAGGTATGGACTCTTAAGCTAGAGAAACAGAGATCTGTAATAAAACTCCTGCTTTTAGAGGGTAAAAAAACTTTGCCACTTTTTTCAAAGGTTGCAGAAAAAGTTTTCTAAAGCTTGCATATCCCGTTCAACCTTTTTAAAGCTGGGTTTTAGTTTAAGAAGGGGCAGGACAAGCCTGAGGGACAAGCATAGGCCTGGGAGCCCGCTGAGGCAGTGACCCCCTACAATGGTGGCGAATGTTGAGGTTTTTTCTCTACCTCCCAAGAAGGTTAAGCTGTCTCCATCTGCTGGCAAGGGTGTGTTGGTTGCCTGTTTGGATTCATGTAGAATAATACAGGCTCATTACATGCGAAAAGAACCTCAGACTGCTAAATACTATACAGGAGTAATTTTGGAAATAAAAGAAAAAAATCAAAGAAAAACTGAAAAAGTCGCGTCCCAGGCTAGCCCAGAAAAATGTCCTTCTTTTGCTTGATAATGTCCCCAACCCACCCCCCTCTCATACTGTCTCATCTACATTAGATATTATCAACTCCTTCAAGTGGAAATTGTTGTCCCACCCTCCGTACAGCACAGACCTTACCCTCTGCGACATTTATTTGTTTCTAGAACTAAAAAACGGCTTGCTATAAACAAATATGAGACCAGGGCTGCTTTGATTTCATCTGTAAATCGGTACCTCAGCAGTCGGTCTACTTCATGGTTTGCAACGAGAATGCAAAAGCCCCCACGAAGATGGCTAAAGTGTATAGACGTAGGTGGGGAACACTTTGAAAAAGAATAAAAAGATTTTTTGACATATATTTAGAGGTTTTTGAAAAAGAGCAAAGTCCGGTTATTTTCGGACCGCCCCTCGTAGATTCTAAATGCAATCCTTGAGTCCAATCAACACACAAAACTGAAAACAACTGAAGTGTCAAGTTTTCTGGGTCAGCCTAGCTACTTTCGCCCATTTTGGCCTCATCAGTGACCCTGATACAATTTTTGAAAATCCCAGAATGGGTGCAATAATCACAAAGGATTCGAAAATATAAACTGCACTATAGTGAAGTACAAGGAGACGTTTTGCAGCCGCTATCCGGCACTAACATCAGCTGTAGTGAAGATAAATGGATTGTAAAAGGAATGACCATTGAGAGTTATGAACACACTCGCAAGACTGAAAACGGCTGAAATGTCAAGTTTTCCGGGTCAGACTAGCTAGTTTCGATCAATTACGCTTCATCAGTGAGCCGCAGATAAATTTTCAAAATTCCCGAAATGGTGTCAGTGATCACAAAGGACCAGAAAAGATAAGCTACACTGTAGTGAATTATGGGGAGACATTTTATGGCCGCCGCACCGGCGGCACTAACACTAGCTTGAGTGAAGATAAATAGATACTTAAAGGAATGACCCCTGAGAGCTCTGAACATACTCTAGTACTCACAAAACTAAAAACAGCTGAAGTGTCGAGCTGTCTGAACCAGACTTGCTAGCTAGTTTCAAATTTTGAAGTCAAATTACAAATACTGTGGTAACTTTTCCATGAACTCGTTTTTGACGATCTTAGTGGCTCAGTGGTTATAACGATTGTTGCTTAATGTTTGGATGGGATGATTGCAGTCGACCTGGATTCTGACGAAATCTTGCTCTGCCCGAAAGTACTTCATAATCCTACTCATATATTTTTCGGACGTACATCAGAGGACTTGGAAAGGAGGAATATTTAGTAATAATTCTAGACAATGTTTGTTATATCTCTATAAAACATATTATGTGGGTACTCATTAGAAGCGCCTTTATGGAGTGATGCTAATGAGTACCAACAACGTATGATTTTATGCAGAAATTGAGAAAATCATCCCAGAATAGGGAATGATTCTGTATAGGTACTGAACTATAAATAGCTTTATTTGTCCGAAAGTTTAACTGTTATTTTACGCATTGCAGACGACAAATGTGACAGCTTTCATTATTGTCCCCATGCTTTTGTACCCGATATGACAAACTTCATAAACCGTTGCAAGTTTCGGACAAACAAATGACGTATTGTTTACCCGTGGCAAAACGTTCGCTATGATCATCAAATACTCTTTCGTAATAAGTCCTCTGAGTACATGTATCAGAAATGATCCCTTGCCGAGACTCTGTATTATGTATGTTTTTGCATAAATATAGATTCTATACCAGTGCATATATATAGATGTATACCAGTGCATATACCAGTTTAAAGTCGTGGTCGAATAGTACAATTTTACGTGCTGTTTGCCATAGTTTTTGCTTTAAAATCCACAAAACGGGCCGTACTTTGTCAACGTATTGTTACCTGGCACAGCGTTTCTGCCCTGGAATAAGCATTTTGGACGTCAGTGTAATTCTTCTCGCAGAATAGCGTTATTGTATACAAGTACTAATTAGGATGATTTTTATGGTATTTCGAGGTTTCCGATGAGATTTTTAAATGGAAACGTACAAAAAAATATAAGCACAATTGCATCAATATTGCATTAATATTTGCCGGGTCCAGAGGAAGTTGTTTATAAACGAGGCTTACGGCCTCGTGTTCAAACCACTTCCTCGGAAACCGGCAAATGTAAATGCATGAAACATATATGTGCTCTCAATGCATGAAAACCATGTCTAATCTCTGTATTAGATAACATATAAAGGCCTTCATTTGACTTAATATATAAAGGCCTTCATTTGACTCTGTGTGTGTGTGTGTGTGTGTGTGTGTGTGTGTGTGTGTGTGTGTGTGTGTGTGTGTGCTTGTTCCAGATTTTTTTATTTGGTTGTCCTTCCAGGTTTGCTCCTGAGAATCAGTCAAACATTAACAAATATGCCTACCTCCCATTCGGAATTGGGCCCAGACATTGTCTTGGAATGAAACTAGCTTTACTGGAGCTTAGGTTGACGTTGATAACTCTACTTCAAAAGTACAAAATTGTCAGGTCTACAAAACTTGCGGTAATACATACTTCTTTTATATGTTTTATGCAGTTTATAGATTCTAAAAGGAATAACCCTTGAGAGGAACAAACACATTTACAAACTGAAAACAGCTAAGGATCACGTTTTCTGGGCCAAAGTAGGTAGTTTCGACCAGTCAGGCCTCGTCAGTGACTCTCATATCAATGAGCGAAAATCCCGGAATAAGCTTGATGATCACAAAGGACCAGAAAATAAAAACTACACTATAGTGAAGTACGGGGAGACGTTTTTACGGCCGCCATACGACATTAACACCAACTCTAGTGAAGATAAATATACTCTTAAAGGAATCCTTGAGAGCAATGACTGAAACGCCTAGTGTCAAGTTTTCGGGGCCACTGCAAATATTCAGCACTCCTCAAGTGATAAACAAAAAACAAACCATTAAACTATTGGCCTATTTTGAATAAAACAATTAGGCTGCCATATTTTCCCTAAAATATGTAACAGATAGGTTTCAGCAAACAATGAAGACATAGATCAATCTGACCTTAACCAGGGTCTACACAGTTTGCCATTTAGAGTGTACATTTAGACTTATCACCAATTGACCATGTAGCCTTATTGACTCTTTTTTTTTTAAATTTTACGATAAGTATTTTGTTGAGTCTAATATTTTGGATAATTACATTAGAAAGGGTACAGAGAAAAACGTACATTTTGACATATGCGTCCAACGAAGACTCAGTCTGCACATCCGCGCAGTCTGATCAAAAGTTTCGTTTTCCACATGCAGAAACTGTATCGTTGGTTACCCAAAATGCACCCAGTGAAGATTCTGATCAGCCTGTGCGAACACGCAGGCTGATCTTAATCTTCGCTGGGCGCACAAGTACCTTCGAACTTGTGCGCCCATCGAAGATCCTGACGTTATGGCGCATTATATCTCTGTGTAAACAAAAAATGTAAAAATATACCTACTCACCCTACCTATACTGACATGCCTAAACACACTTTTTGTTTGCTTTAAATACTTTTTACTTGTACATGTATAATTGTCACAAACACACATAAACAAACAAGACATTCATACAAAAACAAGTCAATATATATATGGAATTTAGAAGAAAGTCTTACAATTTATATGACTCTGTATCCCATTTCCTATCGTCGTAAGTCTTTTATACATCATGATTGGAATAGATATGAAGATGTGAACATATAAAATAACCCAGAAACGTTGCTTATTAAAAGGTTTCAACAGAATTCCCAGAAGTTTTTTTTCCTTTTCTAGTACAGGCAAATCTATACAGATAATAATGAATGTAAATGAAATGCATTACTTGAAGCAGTACCGAACCGAGATGTATTTTGATATATGGCTCCACGGGGAGTGTAATAGTCAGTATTGTGCTTCATCACACATCTTATTTAACCTTATTGACACTATTTTTGTTTCAGGTGCCGATGCCAATAAAAAGGAAAGGTTTTACGTATAAACCTGCTGAGCCTATTCTTGTTAGACTTGAACCCCGATGAAAGCGAGATATCTAAAACTATGGCATTTTGGATACAGATTCCCATTGATTTTTTTTTGTCTTACATGGGCCGCGACATGCGAAAACGTGTCTTATTCGGACAGCGAAGGCATCCACGCAGTCTGATCTGGATCATAACTGTCCGTTAACACAGCATTGGATACTACAGGATCTATAAATGCAGAGCAAAGATCTGAATTATTCTTTGCGCATGCGCAGGATGATCGAAATCTGCGCATTTTGCGCATGTTCGATCATCCTGCGCTTTTCCACTTTAAGTGGTCCTTTATTACATATATAAGCTTGAAGCTTAATATAAATTTCTTTTTTTTTATGATGGTAATTTAAAACACACTGCAAATCATTTGTATCAGAAAAAATCGAAAGAGAGTTTTCACTTAAATCTCATGTTTCAGTCTATTTAAGCATACTTTAGAACTGAAGCTGTTTGACATACGAGCTTATACGTTCCATATCAACTTACGAATCGAAAACTGGGATAAGTGATTTGACCATTAAAGATAAGACTTCAGATACACTACACAACAATAATTTTTTTGTTGTTGTTGCTTTGTAAATAATTTGTAGGAGTTCATTAAAATGTCATCAACTTTGCTTCCAGGCTTGAATTGGAAGAGAAAGTATGCTTAACTTTATTATCTGCTAAGGTCTGAAGTTCAAAACCGGTTTCCAGCTGCCTGTTTTCTCAAAGAAGCCTTTGAATTTGAAAAATTCTTTGGTTTAAACATATTTTGTTGTATATATTTCGTCAATACATCAATATATCTACATAAACATTACATGAGTAAGATAAATATACAAAAGGGATTCGAAAAAATCTATAAAACATATGGGAATTCGTTTCCCTCAGTTCCTGACCATCAAATCAAAATATTGTGACCATGCATGTAAAGGTAGTTAACTAGCTAACTAACTAAATAAATAACGAAACGAAAGAAAGGTGAAAGGAAAGAAGCGAAAGAAGAGTGTCATTTAAGAGCTTAGAGAAACGTGGATGTGTTATAGAGACGTATTAGAATATAAATCGATAGAAATTGTTTTGCAGGTACAATCACGCACGTAATGTAGGAGAGAGATAAAGAGTCCTACTTTGAATAAATAAACGTCAAATCCAACATCAAGTATTGAGACAAATCTTTTCGTCATGAAGGTTACCGAAGCTGGTATTCTTTTATCCTAAATTGTATGACTCGATTGAATTTCAATGAAACTAGCTTGGATTACCGGGATGTATCATAGATTTCGAACAAGTACAAAATTTATTTAAAGGTCAAATAAATGACAATAAGCTGCATACATACTCAAAACATTCTGTTTGCAATTCTATTAATCCTTTGGGCTCCCAAAACCATCAACAAAAGAACTTACAAAAATTAGAATTAGTGATCATGAGCTATTAATGGAATGTGGCCGCTACTTCAGACAAAGAATTCCACGTAACAGGGACTTTGTAAGCAAAGCAGTCAGGTAAACGATGAGGAACATTTTTCCTACAGTAAAATCTCAACGACTCGAACACGGATGGCTCGTTTACCATGGCTGACTCGGACTCGTTTTTACTCCCTACGAAATTCTTCCGATAGCTCCAGAAAACAAATATTTAAGGAAATTTTTCTTATTCTATCATGAAATTGTATGTTGTGTGTCCTCATTAGAATCGCCTCATCAATGCGATTCTATAGAGTACACTCAACATACCAGTTTGTATCAAAGATCGAAAAGATTTCCCTAAATTACCGTCTTTTGTTTCCTGACCTGGCGCCGTAGCCCTTAGTTGCTCAAACTACCTTGTCTCGAACAAGTTCCTTACAATATTCAATCATATTCCAATGCCTCTTACATCTTTAAAGATGTAAGAGGCATTGGAATATGATTGAATATTGTAAGGATTATAATGTTTATCAAACGGTACTAAAAATACCAGCTCTGAAACCCAATACTGACAAATGTTTTAAATTGTTTTTCTGACTTGATGAATCCCAAAAGAGCTGTAGATAAAAAAAAGTATTTGTAAATTCATTCATGATGCGTCGGAATTAAGGTAGTAGATATTTTGTATTTGTTGTTTGACTGTGTATTCTGTTAAATGTTGAAGGTTCATTTTGGTATATTAATGTAAATGGAGAACACATACACTATATATAATAATTTAACATGGAGGACCCAACAGTTTATATATATATCTATATATATATATATATATATATATATATATATATATATATATATATGTATGTATGTATGTATGTATGTATGTGTGTGTGTGTGTCTGTCTGTCTGTGTGTCTGTCTGTGTAGGGGGAGGGTCCAAAAAATACCATTCTATTATATCTTATTCATATATAAAGCCCATAGATTTTTTTTTTATTTTAAGTACAAAGGGTAAACACCAGGTACTTGCCTGATAGCAGTCCCTCTAAAAAGAAAAGGTCGTGGGAGGTTATGTAATATTTAAGAAGCTTCTGTGTTTCTGAAATGACCGGATCCATATTTTTCCCGTGTTTCGACCGGTGTAAAAGCAACATATTCTCAAGATCTTTCAAGGCGACCACTCAAGACCTACAATTCTGTACATATCTACTGCAGGACTGTTGAATTATACATGTTGACAAGTATGGAATCTAAACGTAAAAAGAGCTCAGAAAAAGGCAGACTTTCTGGAACTCTTCATTATGGAGGTACATCTGCATATAATCCTATGCGACTTAGCAGTGTATGTCCAAAAGGCTGCTTACCACTGAATATTTTCCAAAGGCGAAACAGTAACATTTCCATTTCCTCCTAATAAACTACACATACAATGTTTACAAAAGTTCTTTTATTTGAGACATCTACTGCAGCACATTATTTTTCAGTATTAAAAACATTGTCAAGCCGACCTCCGGAAGCCATGATGTTTTAATGAACTTGTTTACATACAATATCGCAGAAAATGAGAAAGCATTTTTCCCCGAGGGGAGGCACAATAAAACAATGATATTTTTTTCTATAAGGCTGAAACACATATGATTTTTATTTATATGAATGGCCTTTCCTCACCATGTCTTAAATTCAGGGTCCATGACCAATGGCAGCCGCCATTGTACGAGTATTTTCCTCTGCACCAAATCTTCTCCCTATAAAGGGGCCACTGCTCATGATTATTTAGTAGAATGCTACCTATATATGCATATACTTTGATTACTGGTAAAATGTAAGTGAAACTACTCAGGAAATGCCATAACTATTAAGCACAGCCCTCCCGATGCACCAAAAGAAGGAGAGAACAAATATAATGACTAAACAGACCCCACATATGAATACACAGACACACACACAAAGAAGTGCAACGGAGGAAACGCCTTGGAATGATCAGTAGGAAAACTGGAGACCAATTTTACTAGTGCGAAATCTCACCCTTAATTCTGATGCCATCACGAAAACATGCCTATATAATTTTGACCCCCTTAAACCCCATTTTATATAGTAAAACTGGGGTATACAGGGGTATAAATTATTTTTTCATATTTCTGCTCAAAAACATAGATTGTAGGTACTCGTTAGAACCGCCTCGCTGAGGCTGTTCTAACGAGTACCCACGATATATGTTTTGAGCAGAAATATGAAGAATATCAGAATATTTTATCTGAAAATTTTCAGTTTTTGGAGGTGAAATTTTCTATACATTTGAATAGGCATGTTTTCGTAATGTGTTGCAAAATAAAGATATCAGAGCTGAAACTCAATACTGATGAATGTTTAAAATTGTTTTCTAACTTGATGAATCTTAGTAGTGCTGTAGATATAAAACTTATTTGTAAATTCATTCAAGAGGCATTGGAATTAAGGTAGATCTATTTTGTTTGTTGTTGGACTGTGTATTCTTTTTAATGTTTAAGATTTATATTTTATGTTTAATATAAATAGAGAACACCTTCATGTATATATGTAGGTTTTCCAATAAATATTATTATATTATATTTTATTCATATTTTTCTGTTCTAAAGCCCATAGATTTTTTTTTTTATTTTAAGTATATTTTAGGTACTTGCTGGACAACAGTCCCTCTAAAAAGAAAAAGTCGTGGTAGGTTATGTGATATTTAAGAAGCGTCTGTGTTTCTAAAATGACTGATTCCATATTTTTCCCATATCTCAACCGGTGTAAAAGCAATATGTTCTTAAGACGGTTTTTACTCCCCCTTTCAAGGCGACCACTCAAGATTTAAATGACTGATTGCATATTTTTCCCATGTCTCGACCGGTGTAAAAGCAATAAGTTCTCTAGATGGTTTTTACTTCCCCGTTCAAGGCGACCACTCAAAACCTACAATTTTGCCCATATCTACCGCAGGACTATTGAATTATACATGTTTATAAGTATGGTAGCTAAACGTAGAAAGAGCTCAGAAAAAAGCAAGTCATTACGAAACTACGCGTATTCAAATATATAGAAGATTTCACCTCCAAAAAACTGAAAAATTTTCAGATAAAAAATTCTGATATTTTTCATATTTCTGCTCAAAACATAGATTGATGTAAGTAAGTAAGTAAGTAAATTCTTTATTTTGAGAGGGTAACCCAATTGGCTGGTAGCCAATCTTCCTTGGGGCCCTCTTTAGCAACAAGTACACAAACAGTACAAGCGTAAATAAATATGCATGGGCATAATATATAAAAATACATTAAATTGAGGTGTGAAGATTAACATACATATATGTATATTTACAAAGATAAAAATCTTTGGAGAAATGAATCAATAACAATTGAAATGAATTCATGGCAACAAAACAGCAATAAGAGAGAGAGAGAGACAGACAGACAGACAGACATGGAGTGACAGAGAGACAGACAGAGACATGCAATATCAATATTTAATTATGGCGGTGGAGGTATATATAATGTTAAATTGCAAATATAGTAGAAAATATATATATTAATGTTTAATCCAATAAGTACATCTTTTTACAAAAATATCTAACGGCTGTGAGTTCTTTATATTAACATGAATACTGTTCCAGACAATTACGCCAGAGAATGAAAGACTACCCTTGAATAAGTTGCATTTGGCCTGTGGTAATATATAGTTCTTCCTAGACACTGATCGTAAGTTCGATGCAGTGTTGTCATGGTTAACATCAGTCATTTGGAAAAGCTCTTGGAAGTGGGCGCTAGATTGTTATAAACTTTATGCATAATTTTTGCTTTATTTAGGAAAACAATTTGATCAAAAGACAAAATATCAAGACGTTTTTAAGATTCTTGCAGACCTTTATATTCCTGTGCCAGTATTAATTTACATGCGCGTCGTTGCAATGTATTGAACTTGTTAATGTTACTACTTGATGTGTTACTCCATATTACACTACAATACTCAAAATGAGGTTTAATATAAGCTTTGTAGAATAACAATCTATATTCAGTGGATAAAAATGATCTTATTTTGCTCAACAGCAATAAATATGAGGATACTTTGTTGACATTGGCTATTCCAAATAAGATTTTCATCTACTTGTATACCCAGAATCTTATCACAAGTTGTCATTTTAATATCGATGTCATTATAACGTAGAGCTAAAGTTGGATTTTGTAAGCAAAATCTAATGAGCACACCATATACAATTTCACAATAAAATATGAAATTTTTTGAAAAAAAAATGTCCGCATAGGCATCCTCCATCTCATCAGTGAAACAACACTGATCACAAGGACTGTGATTCCCCTCTCCCCACCCCCTCCCCCCATACACATACAAAAAAAAAATAAAAATAAAATAAATAAAAGCTTAAAGATCTCATGCTAATTGACCTTGAGGATGATTAAAATTAAGAAAGATATTTCAAAATGTTGTCGCAGAACCCCTTTTCATATATGCACTAAGAACACTCTGTTTGAGGAGGTCTAAATTATTTATATATTGTAAAATAACATATGAGCTGCCATACGAAAAAGAGGTCTTATGGTGAAGTTTCGTGAAAATATCACGAACGGTATCAGAGTTATGGAGCGGACACCAGTGCATGGTAGAAATGGCCATTTTCAATATTTATAATGTTCAAAGGGCCGTAACTCCAAAAGAAGAAACAAAGCAGTGGCGATCTGAAGCCAGAACACACAAAAAATAACAAACAGGACCACGATGAGCCCGACCACAGACACTGATAGTCAGGAGCCGACCATCTGAAACCGTCGTGCAATTGTAAAAAATTGTTTTGGCTAAAGACGTGCTTCAAAGGGGCGACCCACCGTCGTGCAGTTGTAAAGTACATGTATTGTGTTTAGTTAAAGACTTGCTTCAAAAAGTTGAACTGCCCCAGCTGAAAAGATGTGTGGCTTCGGAGCACATACGAACATCTAAGGCCAAAACAGCTTACACATCCACCCTGTCTCTCAGGGCTCAGTTGTTCAAAGCATCGTTAGCTTAACGAGCTCGTTAGTGGTCAGAATGTTAACTGTTCTAGTAAGTAAAATATCTAATTCACAGGTAATTTTGCTGAAAAATGTGAGTAGCTTTTGCAAATGCAAAAGCTGCTCACATTTTTTCAGCAAACATATTGGCTTATACGCCGTATTTAAGTGGCAGAGAAGTCGCAGAGACATGAATGTGAATGTGCAATGTGAATATGGCAAAACATTTTAGTAAATGAAGGGTAGTAATTCGAGCAATAAAAATTTGATAAAAATTCCGTTACCTTTATGCACTGCCTATATTCCTACGTCGCTGCAAATTTCAAATCATTATCTTGAACACTGTAGAAGTTGCGGAGACACAAAAAAAGGTGAGAGAAAAGTCCAGGGAGTGCCACAATCACAAACCGCAGCCCTTCCCAGACCCCAAGAGGAAGAGGAAACCGACAAATCCAAACAAGTACAAATCGAACAAACGTACGAAAAGCGCTAAGATTAGCTCTCTCTTCCCCAAGCGAGGTAATCGCAATACTAAAAGGACTGAAAAACACAAGAACAAAATGACACATGGAAAGACATACAACAAATCGCCTCGTAGAATAAACCACAAAGCAACAAAGAGTAAGACTAACACCGGGACCACCGCCTTAGAACGGTCAGTAGAGTAAACCACCGGGGAGTTTAAAGCACTTTTACAGCTAGCTAACTTCACCCTGGGTCCCGATGCTACTCTTAATACAGAAACACATAAAAATTCGGTTCGCATAAAGGCTTCCAACTCAGTCAATGCATCAAAGCGAAAACACAAAAATCAAATTAATCACTATAATAAACAAAGACGAGTACCCTACTTTGCCATGTGTATTAGACAAAATTTCTAAGTAAATCCAGGATTTGTAACTCTAGCAATATATATTGGTCTTTGTGTCCGTCCGTGTGTCTATCCATCACACTTTATAGTCCTGTTCGTGTCTCTGTGACTCCTACAGTTTTTAAGATAATTGTTAGAAAACTGTATCATAGTACGGATACTGACTGAGCATGTGCATATACACAATGTAGGTCACAAACCTCTGACCTAATTATTATTGGCATAGGATTACAAACCCTTGATTTACTTAGAAAATTTGTCTTCTAACATGGCATAGTGGGGTTCGTGTCTCTGCAACGTCTCCTAAAGTTTTCAAATTAATCATTTGAAACTTGCAGCAAAGTAAGAGTATAGGCTGGGCATGTGTAAATTTTTAAGGTAATGGTTTGAAATTTGCACCATAGTAGGCATACAGACTGAGCATGTGCATTAATGTCATAGAACTCTGATCAAATTATTAATGGTAGAGTTACGTACCCTTGAATTACTTAGAAAAATTGTCGTTTATACTTGACATAGTAGGGTTAGCATATCAGCAACTTCTCTTTCAGTTTCAAAGATAATGGTTTGAAAAATTGCAGCAAAGTTCGAATAGAGGCTGGGCATGAGCATACAGGTCACAAGAGTTTGATCAACGTTTTTTTGCTTGAGTTACATACCCTGCATTTACTTGTCTCTATAACTTCTCCACAGTTTTCAAGAAAATGATTTGAAACTTGCAGCAAAGTAAGACTATAGGCAGGGCATGAGCATAAAGGTCACAGAACTTGATCAACATTGCTAGATTTACTTATCTTGGATTTACTAAGAAATTTTGCCTTACACATATAGCATAGAAGGTTCATGTCTCTGCAACTTCTACAGCTTTCAAGAAAATGATATGAAACTTGCCGCAAAGAGAGAATATAGGCAGGGGATGTGCATTAAGGTCACAAACTCTGGTCAATTTTTTATTGCTAGAGTTACATACCCTGGATTTACATAGAAATTTTGCTTTACACACATGACATAGTACGGTTCGTCTCTCCGCAACTTCTCCTACAGTTTTCAAGAAAATGATTTGAAACTCGCAACAAAGTGGTAATATAGGCAGGCAATGTGCATAAAGGTCACAGAACTTGGATAAAATTTTAATTGCTGGAGTCAAATACCTTAGATTTATTAGAAATTTTGCTGTGTACACAGACATAGTAGGGTTCATGTCTCTGCAACTTGTCCTACAGTTTTCAAGGTAATGGTTTGAACTTTGCTTTAAACTTTTATATAGTAAAACTGGGGTTTACGGGGGTATACATTATTTTTCTTATTTCTGCTCAAAACACAGATTGTGGGTACTTGTTAGAACCGCCCCGCTGAGGCGGTTCTAACGAGTACCCACAATCTATGTTTTGAGCAGAAATATGAAAAATATCAGATTTTTTTTATCTGAAAATTTTCAGTTTTTGGAGGTGAAATTTTCTATACATTTAAATAGGCGTGTTTTCGTAATGAGTTTTCAAGATGATTTAAAACTTGCAGCAAAGTACGAATATAGGCTGGGCATGTGCATAAAGGTCAAAGATCACTGATCAAAGATTTGTTGCTAGACTTACATATATTGGATTAACTTAAAATTTTTGCCATATGCACATTTCATAGGAGGTTCGTGTCCTACAGTTTTCAAGATAATGATTTGAAACATGCAGCAATGTAAGAATATAGGCAGAGCATGTGCATAAAGGTCACATATCTCTGATCAAATTTTTATTACTGAGTTAAGTATCCTTCATTTACTTAGAAATTTGCCTTTTGACATTGCATATTGGAGTTCATGTCTCAGCAACTTCTACAGTTTTCTTGATTGTGGTTTGACACTTGCATTCCAGAAAAGGTATAGGTTAAGCGTATGCATGAAGGTCAGAGACCTCTGATCAAACTATTATTGCAAGAATTAAATGCCCTTGATTAATTTATAATTTTGCCGTATAACCGTATCATAGCAGATTTCATGTGTCTGCAACTCCTCTTACAGATGTCAAGATCATGTTCGGAAACTTGCACCATGGCAAAATACAGATTGCTTGTGTGTGAAACCCACATGACTCTGATAACAGTAAAATGATAAATGTACAAAGCCACTCTGGCAGTAGCGGGGGCATTCATCCCCTTTAAGGATATTCAAGTTTTTTACTTTTTCTTCATGTTGTGCACTTTATCATTTTATACCCACCCTCCCCCGCACACTGTGTTTGTGTGGATGGATGGGTTTACTGTTTTTCTTTTATGTTGTCCGTCTGTATGTTTGTCCATTTATTACATTTTCGTCCTATTTAGGATACTTTGTATCAAATAAGCACTGCTTTTTGACAATATTTGCCTCAAAAGTGTATATATGGAGTAGATGTTTTATGTGTGCAACACGTTTTTAACTGTACTTTTTGAAACTTTGCAGACATTTTCTACATGGTTTGAAGATGTGCATGTTGTCTATACATCATGTTCATTACTTTTCATTTTCTTTCGCGTTTGAACTTAGTACTTTTGCCTCAATAATAAACATAGAGTGGGTATCTTATGTGCGCAAGACCTCCTACAGGTTTCGACCAATCGTTTTGAAACTCTGTTGGCATTTTCTACATGGTCTGAGGATGTGCATATGGTGTAGATATAAACCTCAATTTTCTTTTGTCGCTTTTTTTTTTTTTTTTTTTTTTTTTTTTTTTTGTTTGTTTGTTTGTTTTACTTGTTGACCTGGTCATTTTTGGAGGATGTTTTAAAGGCGGGGAACATAACTTCTCTGAATTTGCTTATTATTTATTTATTTATTTATTCAATTATTTATCATTCATTTTGACTCAAACTGGTGTCTAATATTTCTTCCTGTCAAATCAGCATTCTGAAGCACTTAGTATAAACTGATATTCAATTAATGCATAAAACATAAGTTATGAATGAATTAACTATCCTTTTCCTTCAGTTTTCTACCATTAATTTCATTTGATACTTAATACATTAATACCTATGGAACTAAGAATTAACCACTGGATCTTGTATTTACTCTCATGATTCACATCACGAGAGATTAGACTTGGGGAGAAAAGCTGTAACATTAATTGGTGTGAAGCAGTAAATTTATTGCCATAGTAATCTGATCTGTTATGCTTATTACCATGGTTGTTTCTCTCAAGAAAGGAGCCGGAAAAAGTGAAGTACTGCGACATGTAAAAACGGGTTGGGAATGTTTGGCAATGAAGACTTAAAATTCCGTATGTTAGCACCGTGTATTAACTTTAGTTGTTAGTTAGTATCGCTTTAATCTGATATGTAGGTGGGTTCCTTTGATGTGTTACTGTGTGTCAAGTTCTGATGATGCGGAAAAAAATGTTTTTTGGTGTGTTTTTTTCAAATTAAATACCCTGTGGTGTGCCGTTTCAGCTTTGACATATATATACGTTTGACAAGGTGATTACAGAATTAATTATGGCATGACAGAGGTCTTGCATGGTGCATGGAAAGGGGCTTGGTATAACTGATAAGTCACTTTTTTAGGCTTCGTGCCTGTGGCCACGTGCCGATAAAGATACAGTGACAGATGAAGTACTGTGTTATCTTTAAATGAAATTACGAGATGTACTACTGGAGCATGGTCTTTGATATGTTTTTGTATGTAATTAGATGAGACAGGGGAAGTCATTATAGATGTTTTGTTTTTTTTATACATTTCTTTTTTCAGAGCTTCTCAAATGATATCGGTGGACTGCCGAAAGGGTTGGTGGACAGGGTGGCCTTGCTGCCGGAGCTGCTTAAAGACTCCAGGGCTTCCAGTACAGTTAAAAGTTATCATAGTGGTTTTATTAGGTGGAAAACGGGCTTTAAGTAATGGGTTAGGTAGTAAGGACGTCTTGCCTGCAAAGGCTTTTCATGTCGCATTATATTTGGCTTCTGTCATTCAAACTGCTGAATCGGCCAGTCCAGTGATTAAGGCGTTTTATAGTATAAAATGGTTTCATGCCATGTTTGATTTGTAGTTGCCTACGACAACCAGCAGTGTAGTTTTGAACATTCTCGAATATGCTAAGAGGAAATTGGCGAGACCAGTGCGTGAAAAAGAACCTATTACAATCGAATTGTTGACTAAAATGTTCCATAGTTTATATGTTGCTGGAAATGCAAAGAATCAGCGTACCATCTACGTATGCCTGACTGCCTATGCTGGTTTTTTTACGTAGCAACAAGCTATTCAGCATTAGACGCTGCGATGTAGTTATTGAACCTACTCACGTGAGCATATTTATTGATTCAAGTAAGACTGACAAGTATCGGGAGGGTGCGTGGGTTGTTATTGCAAGGATAGGAGGTATACTTTGCCCAGTTATCAACCTTGAACGTTACTTATTGCATAAAAAGCAGCGCCGCACGTTATTAACAGCCGTGCATTAACCGGCGAAAAGCCGTGTATTAACGAGGCAATTCACGCGCTGTTAATGCACGGCTACGCAATTTTCAACATCCCTGTACCGGGGCCACATAATTGCTGCCGTAACGAGATGTGTAATGCCCTGCGCTTGAACGAGCATAGTCAATGGAAATTGCGTTCGCGAGACATCAGTGAAATGGCGAAACAAAATAGTGCGAGAAATAACGCGAAATGTAGTAAATGTTTATAATTTTTATGCAATAATAGCGATCGAACATGGTTTTTCAATGCATTAACATTCGCCAGGTCCCTTGGGAGGTGTTAAAAACCGCGGCCTTCTGCCTCGGTTTTCAACACCTCCCAAGGGACCTGACGAATGTTAATGCATGAAAAATCATGTTTGATCCCTATATTACAATGGGCTAAGATAAAAGATGATTCTTCTGTCTTCATATTTAGTACTCTTAGTGCATGTAAAGACGGGTTTAAAATTAGAAAACAGTGCAAGGCTTTAACCTATTCATCGTTACGTGAGCTGTTTGTTGAAACTTTTAAACCTCATGTGTCTGATGTTACTAAATACTGTCTCCATTCGCTGCGCGCTCGGGGTGCTTCTTCAGCTGCAAACAATGGAGTTCCTGATAGACTGTTTAAAAAACATGGACCATTACGAAGACACGCCTATTCAAATATATTGAAACTTTCGCCACCAAAAAATGAAAAATTTCAGATAAAAAAAAATCTGATATTTTTCAAATTTCTGCTCAAAACATAGATTGTAGGTACTCGTTAGAACCGCCTCATCGAGGCGGTTCTAACGAGTACCCACAATCTGTGTTTTTGAGCAGAAATAAGAAAAAAATGTATACCCCTGTAAACCCCAGTTTTATTATATAAAAGTTGGGTTTAAGGGGGTCAAAATTATATAGGTATGTTTTCTTGATGGGTGGTTAAGCGAAGGAGCGAAAGAAGGTTATGTTAAAGATGACTTGTTAGAGAGGCTTAAAGTCTCACAATCGTTAGGCTTATGAATGTTTGTCGGATTAGTTAGATGAATTAATCCATGTACTGATTGTGCGGCCTTCTTATTTTCCCGTTCTTTTGGTTTAATCGTTGTTTCATTTCTAAATGTTTCCGTTTTTCAACGGAAAGCGTCTTCAAAGTGTTTGCTCTAGGGTACAACGGTGTGCTGAGTAGTTCTGGGGGAAATGTAAAATTTCGGTTGATTGCAAAGAATTAGACGAAAATTAATTTCCCCTGTTAAGTCAGCATACCCCTGACTAAGATGGATGGCGTTTATGTATGCAGAGATTTTGGTTCAAGGTCCTGGGAACTTGATGTGATGCCAAGTTTCATTCAGCCTCACGGTGCAGCCGACTATAGACGCAATTACGTTATATGCTTTCATTTTGTTTTTCATGGCTGGATTGTTCACGGGGAAATGACGTAGCTTTCGCATATCTTTATCTACAAGGTGTTGGTTTTGCATGTGAAAATTAGGTGTAGCATGGTTAAATGACGGATTAATAAATATGAGTCGGTCACCTGCACGACAAAAACAAACAGTCGTTGTTTCATTTCTAAATGTTTCTGTTTTTCAACGGAAAGCGTCTTCAGATTGTTTGTCCTAGGGTACAACGGTGTGCTGAGTAGTTCTTGGGGAACTGATATTTCTCGACGAAAACATGCAGTGGGTACTCATTAGAAACACCTCATCGAAGCACTTTTAATGAGTACCCACAGTGAAGTAAGGCATTTTAATGAGTACAACATAGGTTTTCGTACAGACACAAGCAAATTGTACGTGGATATCTCCCCCGCCCCGCCCCGCCCCAAACACTACATTAATCCCTCTTATCTGGAGAATTGGTCTTAGCTACACATGTTGCAAGGGAGAATATTCACGTAACACAAGTAAAACAGTGGTTCTACAGTTACTTCCCATAGCGTATACAGCCACCTTGACCACTTACCATACTTGTTCTAGAATTTGAACAAGTTCATTTTTATAATCCGTTAATGGGTCTAAACACTGTTGGTTGAATGCTTATAATGCTAACGAAAATTTGGTGTTTTACGTCCCTTTCAACATTATTTAAGTCATATTATTGCAAAAAAGTAGTGTCGTGCGTTATTAACAGCCGTGCATTAAACGGCGAAAAGTCGTGTATTAACAAGGCAATTCACGCGCTGTTAATGCACGGCTACGCAACTTCCAATATGCTTGTACCGGGGCCACAGAATTGCTGCCGTCACGAGATGTGTACTGCCCTGTCCTAGAACGGGCATAGTCCGTGCAAATAGCTTTCGCGCGACATCGGGTAAAAGGCGAAACAAAATAGTGCAAGAAATAACGCGAAATGTAGCAAATGTTTTCAGTTTTTATGCAATAATAGCGATCGAACATGGTTTTTTCAATGCATTAACATTCGCCGGGACCCGGCGAATGTTAATGCATGAAAAACCATGTTTGATCCCTATATTAAGTCTCTGAGCAATGAAACGAAGTTCTGAATTGAGGTGAATTCTGCCTTCAGTGATATTCGAATCGGGACCTCATTATCTGGTTGGGAGGACTAACCACTCGGCTACCCAGAAGCATCGGATGAGTGGCAAACAGTGTAGACCCTGATCAGACGCAGCATTGTGTCGCGTCTGATCTGGGTCTGCATTGTTTACTCATGTCTGTCTGTCCGAATAAGTAGTGTAAGTAAGGTAATTTGATCAATTCCATACCCTTCAGAAATCATCCTTGATCCGCCCCTGATATTTGAACATCAGTTTAACCCTATTCCTGCTGAACCCGGATATACCCTGTCTTTACAAACAGTGTAGGTCCAGATCAGTTGGCCTCTGAAGAAGCCACTTGAGCCGGTTCTGCACTGTTTGTCATTTAGTATGTGAATCTGTATCAACAAACTGGATTAAGTAATCAGATTGGCTGAAAATTGGAAGTGGGCGTGGCGTCTTATTTTTTTCAACAGGACAACCGTTAAACACTGTATTTCGTGACTCATAAAAGCGGTGCAATGACGTTCCATACTCAGATGTTTTTATTATTATTATTATTATTCAGGGGGATCTGTGTTTAGTTTATGATTGACAATCACGGATCTAGCTGAACAAAAGCCAGTGGTCATTTTTCTAGTGTCAGCAGCATGTGCTGTTCCAATAGTTGGCGAAGTTATAAATTTGTCGTTATTTCAATATAAACAAGACAAAATATTTAGACGTAAACGTCTAAGTACCGGCGCAAATTTTGTTCATGTTTACAAATAGATATGGGACAAGGGTATACTAAAGTTTAATAAATTGTCAATGTAACAGGTAAAAAAAGAACAACAATGTGATTCTTTAATATTTGCTATTATTAAGCTTTATGAAATTTCTTGACTGAAATGAAAATAAAATAGACATTAGTGTATTTATAACACAGTTTGTTATAAGAATATATATATATATATATATATATATATATATATATATATATATATATATATATATATATATATATATATTTGCCGGGATAGTCACAAACCGACGATCCCAGCAAATATAAAAAGTCCTTAGTGAGCTAATCGAATAGTCTACCATATATAAAAATCCAAAGCTATATTAAGAGAGGGCGCGAACTGAATGACGCTGTTCATAAACAGACAGCGCTCAATAAACGTGCATGCTAGACCCGCCTCAAGTTGTTTTCTAAGTGCACTTGGTCACTTTTGGTGACACGTTTTCAATGGGTATAACTTGCGGAAACAAAATAAAATGTTCTTGTCACACAATTCAACGTAAGCTTGGAAATCTTGGAATAATTAACTGGCATACGTGTATAAACTTCGCTAGACGTCTCCTCTTTCAGGCGAATAATGCTTAGTCAGCAGCTGTATGTGTTACATGTATGGGCAAACGAGCGCAATTATCAAAGGGAATCTGAATGTCAACATCGCTACAGATAAGAGGGGGTATCCACATAATATTTTTCTTATTTCTCTACAAAAACATATGTTGTGGGTACTCACTAGAAGCGCCTCGCCGAGGCGCTTCTAATGAGTACCCACAACATATGTTTTCATGAAGAAATAAGAAAGATATCAGCACTTTTCGGATGAAAAAAGCGCCTTATCTGTTGCTATGTGTCAAGGAGGAACACTTTTGAACATGTTCAAAAGATTGCACTTCTTCACGATTGTATCCAACAAGTGTTTTGTACATGTAGAAAATTAATATTGACATATAAACTTTTACAAGATGTTTTTGAAATGAAAGACATCGATTTCGTGTGTTTTGAGAAACCTTTTCCCTCAAGAAGAGGTTACACTTTACGTTGATGGAAAGAACTTATGGCTTGTATAAAAAGAAATGGAATAATTCGCAAAATAAAACAGGCGTTTTCTCAAGAAATTTCTTGAATTATTTTGATTTTTTCTCACACTTTTACCTCTATCGGGCTTATTACTAAAAATGTTGATTTTTTTACCTACCTTTCCCCTGCAGCATCTTGTATGCATTACTATGATAAAAATGTTTTGCAATTTTGGCCAATAGAACTCGAGTTATCCGCAAAATAAAATAGGTGCTTTCCAGGGGAAAATTTAAAAGTTTTCGTGTCATTTAAATGTAATTGACAATACGTCCCTGGACCTTATTATATGCGTTTTGTGATGGACACAGTCGTAACTGTTTTTCGAATATTCGCAATGTTTCCAGCCTTCTCCATATTTCACAAAATTTGCAGTAATGGCTGACCATTATCCTAAAGATTGACTCATGACCCAATATGACGTTTGGAAAGAGTTGTATTAGCGTGATAAAAATAGATATGACCGAGTTCTGAAGGATCATAGGTCACTGCTCTGTTTAGTTTTTTCATATATATATATATATATATTCTGTTGCGTGTGATTCCAAACAAAAACAGTTGAAGGTTGCTATGAACCGGTTTGGTGTGTAGGAAATACGAAGCAGATATAGTGGGAAATATAAAAAATGGAGATACTAGGACTTATCGATTTTCCGGGATGGTTGCTCGTTATTCTTGCTTTTTTTTTCACTGTATGTTTGTAAGTATCCTGTATGCAAATGCCCAGCGGGCACATGACGTTTATATATTATGAATGCGCGTATATACGTAATGCGCGTATATACGTAACATGTGTTACATATGCGTACAGTTGTACACATGCGTAACAAATTGTTACATATGCGTACAACTGTACGCATATGTAACACATGCCATCGTTAATATGTTACGTTTGCGTACAACTGTACGCGTATGTAACATGTAGACAAGTTAGTGTGAAGCGTTCGTATGATATTTACAAACCATACACATATGTAACACCTGTTCATTACATGAAGTAGAGGTCACTATTTCGGGAAACGATTACTGTAACCGATTTGTTTCTTGGTATGCATGTTTTTGGGGTTTTTTTGTTTTGTTTTGTTTTTTTGACAAAAAAGTCAGAACAGAAATATCGAGCTGCCCTTCTCTTGGTGAAATTAAAGTAAAAATTAGCAGCTTGTTTTTTTGTTTTTTTTTTCAAACGGCTACCCCTTACGAGATTATCAGGTGTGTGTAACTTACGAATGCTTACAATGGTACGCATATGTAACACATCTGTTACGTATTTGTATGTGTGACATATGCACACTCACACTGCTCTCAACTTGCAGGCAGGTTCGAGCCCCGCTCGGGTCGAGAGAATTTTTAGACCATTAGTACACCTTTCTCCATGGGTTGAATATAAAGAGATGTATAATACCAAATCATCACCATCAAAGGTGCGTTGATGTCATCCCAGCAAACACACAATGTGGTTACAACGTTACAACGTCGCTGCAACGTCACGACGTTGCAGCGACGTTGTAACGACGTTGATGCGACGTTGTGTGTTTGCAGGGATGTTTCTTTATGTATTCCAGATACACGTGGTATAAACAGACTTTCTTTACACGACATGGAATCAGACAAAAACGAACCACATTCCTCTTGGGAGACTTGCCTACTATGGCGAAAAAGGTACACAGAACATGCAATTCACCAAATCGGCCGCGTAAAATGTAAATGAGGTTTCGGGCATGTCCACAATGGTGACATTCGCTGTCTGTTCTCGGTAATGCACTAGTGTTCTTGAATATGTGCATTTTGCATTAACCCATTTAAGCTAGCGTCCCATAAAAGGAACATTTGCAAACAGTGTGTATACCCAGATCAGACGCCGCAGAACGCGGCGTCTGATCAGGATCTACACTGTTTTCATTAAGCTCAGGTCTTTCTACAAAACATGACAATAATGATAACTAACCGGACGCCCCTTATATAGGAAATAAACCTGTCCAAAAAGTTGAAGTAGAAGAATCCACTCAGCATAAATGGGTTAACTCAGAAGACACCTTTTGGCTTAACGCGGTCATGCATGTTTGTTTTCTTGTTTTCCCTTTTTTCAGGGATAATCACTAAAGTAGTTTTCTCACATTTTTGCAATAAGTTCTGTTTCTTACATCTGCTTGCCTAGAGTGCTTTGTTTATTAAATTAATTAAATCCACAAATGCAAGAGAAATGGTCCTCCCGCTATATGCTAACCACAAAGTTCCCGGGAAAGCCTAGATTAGCCTGGTCATATAGGCCGTGTAATCAGGGCTTCGTTTGCTCGTCCATGTATACTTTAAGATCCATTCTGGAATGGGGCCAACTAAGGCCCTGATCAGACTGTCCTCAAGGCATCAGAACCTTTAACTTGCGTTTGCATTATTCTGACTTAAAATTCATAGCGTCAGATAATTTTCAAACAAAATGTATTTTATATTCGAATTTGGTCTTATTTCTCATAGAAAACATAATGGATACTCATTGGGATCGCCTCGTATATTGTCTTGGAAAATTCAGAAAAAAAAAACTCTTGACGAGTCTCGTATCTATAACGTAACTCTAACCCAGTCAGCATTCTACGTAAATCTATATCGAGCCGTCATCGGCCCGTCAGGGTAGCTGACGGACCGATGACGGCCCGATGTAGATTTACGTAGAATAATAGCTGGGAAAGTATCCAAATAAAGTCATAAACCTTTACCACTCTCTGGTCAAGTTTTGCGGACGGCAATGTGATGATAGCTTTTTATTTTATTTTTTTTTAGAAAATAGACTATGGCATTTCTTGCAAAGTGTCTCGTAAGGAGACAAATTTCAAAGTCTGTTTACTAGGAAAAACAAAGAAATATGTTTCAAAATGTCGTCTGTTTACTCAACATGCAGAGTGTAAATGATTGCACGATGGGCTTGAATCTACGTCTTTCGCCTTTCAGGGTTTCCACTATGTAGATGCTGACATCGTCAAAGAGAATGGGAAAGTGTTTGGGTAAGTTGTATGTCTGTGAGCTGGGCTACTGTATATAGTCGAATCTCAATAGCTCGAACACCGATGGATCGTTTACCTCCGCTAATTCGAACTCGTTTTTTTAGCCCCTACGAAATTCTTCCGATAGCTCAAGAAAACAAAAATTTAGGGAAATTTTCCCATTTCATCATGAAATTCTATGGTGTATGTACATGTACTCATTAAAATCGACTCGTTTTGATAAATACACTCAACATACCATTACCATGTAGAAGATAGAAAGGTTTCTCGAAATTATTGCCATTCGCTTCCAAGCCTTGTACCATCATTACGAAAACACGCCTATATAATTTTGACACCCTTCAACCCCATTTTTATATAGTAAAACTGGGGTTTACAGGGGTATACATTATTTTTCTTATTTCTGCTCAAAAACATAGATTGTGGGTACTCGTTAGAACCGCCTCGGCGAGGCGGTTCTAACGAGTACACACAATCTATGTTATGAGCAGAAATATGAAAAAAAAAAAAATTTTTGTCTGAAAATTTTCAATTTTTCGGTGATTAACTTTTCAGTATATTTGAATAGGCGTGTTTTCGTAATGGATAAACACTTACTGGCTTGAACTACACATATCTCGAACAAATTTCCATGGTCCCAAAGATATTCGAGCCATTGAAGTTCGACTGCATACATGATGCATTCATAAAAATATTGTTAATGTACAGTCGAACCTCGATAACTCGAACACCGATGGCTCGTTTACCATGGCTAATTCGAACTCGTTTTTGAGTCCCTACGAAGTTCTTCCAATAGCTCAAGAAAACAAATATTTTGGGAAATTTTCTTATTTTATCGTGAAATTGTATGTTGTGTGTACTCATTAGAATCGCTTCATCGAGTACACTCAACATACTCAACATACAATTATTGCGTAGAACATCAACAACAAAAAAATCCCTAAATTATCGCCATTTGCTTCCTGACGGCACAATGATTAACCCTCAGTGGCTCGAACCACCCATGTCTCGAACAATTTTCTGTGGTCCCAAGGACGTTCGAGCCATCGAAGTTCGACTGTATATAACGCAAGAAGCCAGTGCCAAAGTAGATGATGACTGTGTTTCGAAAAGGCAATCATAGTTTTCAAATGCTGATCATGATATGAGCCTCACTGTCAGAACACATATATTTGGACATGTCAAAATTTTCACTGGGCGCATTTTGGATAGCCAAGGATGCGAAGGCTTTTCATGCGGCCAACGAAGACTCTGGTCAAACTGCGTGGATGCACATCACGAAAACATGCCTATATAAATTTGACCCCCTTCAACCCTACTTTTATATAGTAAAACTGGGGTTTACAGGGGTATACATTATTTTTCTTATTTCTGCTCAAAAACATAGATTGTGGGTACTCGTTAGAACCGCCTCGCCGAGGCGGTTCTAACGAGTACCCACAATCTATGTTTTGAGCAGAAATATGAAAAATATCGGAGTTTTTGTATCTAAAAATTTTCAGTTTTTGGAGGTGAAATTTTCTATATTTTTGAATAGAAGTGTTTTCATAATGCAACTGGCTGCTTTGAGTCTGTGTTGGACGCACTAATCAGAAGGTACTTTTTCTCACGTTGAGGGTCACATAAACATATGTTCAAATTTTTATGTATCTAATTAAAATTTGAAGGAATTGTAATATAGTCATTTTAAAGGCTCCAGATTCCTCACAAATAGACATTTTATTTTCCAAGAAGGATTTAATAAATTGGCATACATTTATCGTATTAATACAATGGTAAAATTTGATACCTGACAGCCTGTAAAGTTTAGTTAGTCTCTCGTTCTTGAAATGAACTGTTTTTTTTTTTTGTTGTTGTTTTTTTATCGTATCTCTGAATTCATGTTGCCAACTTTAATTCAGAGATATATTAAAAAAAATCGTTTCATTTTGATCCAGTTCAAAAAGGAGTGACTAACTGAAATTTTAAAAGCTCTCAGATGCCACATTTTATGATTGTATATATATATGTATATATATATATATATATATATATATATATATATATATATATATATATATATATATATATATATATATATATATATATATATATATATATACAGTCGACTCTCGTTATCTCGAAGTCCAAGGGACTCTCTGTAATACTTCGAGATGATATCCGTACCTCGAAATATCAGAGTTGCAGAAGCGAGAAAAACAATAAATCGAACAACCACATTTAACAAAAGAATATGTAATTTGACTTCTGAAGTTATAGATCTATTGAAAATATTGTGGAAAAGAGGAGAAATTGCTTCTTAGGAGCAATTTCTCCTCTTTCCCACAAAATATTGTTACCTCTTCTTAGATTTCCATGTTAAAACAGGGACCAGGATTTCACTTCGAGAGATAAGCGGTTATTTGAGATAAGCGAGGTCGAGATAACGAGAGTCGACTGTAGATATATATATATATATATATATATATATATATATATATATATATATATATATATATATATATATATATATATATATATATATATATATATATATATCAATTAATTAAACCTTTCTTGGATAAAAAAAAAAGTCTATTTTTTGAGGAATATGGAGCTTTTAATAACCTTTATCCTGCTATTCGCGACTGTTTATACTTTCGGGAGGTATGCTTTTTCGAGGCGTCTCAGCAGCTCCAGATAACAGGTTCATCTCTTACTTCTAGATTTTCCGTCAGGAGAGAGGTATGTTTAAACGCAAACCACAGTTTGTCCACATTCAAGCCAATGTTGGTGATAATTGTACATAAATGGTAGATCAGTCAACACATGTATTCAAATCCTTGCTGCAATGATCACATTTGGCGCTAATCTCTTGAAGTTCTTTTTTAAGTAGGTTTGCTATGTGATTTGCCATATTATGGCAGTGAAATGATCTCGGGTGATTCGCTGATACATGTAGTAAGCCCGTCTATTGGTTCAGCCAGTCTGCGAGTTTGAATAACATGGGTGAAAAACGAGGCAAATACCGGATGGTATGGTTAAGGGTTTCCCTTCCGTAGACACATATCAAAACAAAAAAATGTGCATTTTATTGTGAAGTTATCGTTGTTGTTTTATTTCTTTATTTTAGTACGTACATGGGAAATGTTCCT
This sequence comes from Anodontia alba, assembly GCA_964016985.1. Taxonomy (NCBI): domain Eukaryota; kingdom Metazoa; phylum Mollusca; class Bivalvia; order Lucinida; family Lucinidae; genus Anodontia; species Anodontia alba. The sequence continues at coordinate 76,407,443 of OZ024833.1, read as the reverse complement.
TCCTTAATACTTGCGGATACAGAAATCATTAAGCAAATCATGGTAAAAGATTTTCAGAAGTTTATAGATAGACCAGTAAGTATTTGTGACTCGCCTGAAAAAAAAAGACCCTTAACATACATGCGGGCAACAAAATCCTTCCCATGAACCAATCTGTGTAATGTGTACCTCCATGTTGCATTCGTTTAACCGTTAACGTTTAACGAGCGCAACATGGGGATACACATAGATTTGTTATATGTAACGGGATGGAAGATGAATACCATTTTCTGTTAGAATGCCAAGTATAAACTAGATTTAAGAGAAATATATTATTAAATGTGTCTCTGGTGCCCGACACGTTAAAAACTTACTGTCTGTCTATGTATATTATCGTGTTGTTGTTGTTGTTTGTTTGTTGTTGTTTTTTTGTTTTTTTTTTTGTTTTGTTTTTTTGTTTTTTTTTGTTTTGTTGTTTTTTGTGCTGTTTTTTTTTTTTTTTTTTGTTTGTTTTTTGTTGTTTGTTTGTTTGTTTTTTGTTGTTGTTTTTTTATTGTTGTTTTTGTTTGTTTGTTTTGTTGGTTTTTTTTTTGTTGTTTTTTTCTGGAAAAAGCCAAATACAATGTATCATAAGATTTGTTAAGTATGAGTTTTTCATGATAATTCTTTGATATGTGTTCTAATTTCTCCAAAAACATATGTTGTGAGCATCTTTGGAAGCGCCTCAGGCGCTTCTAATGAGTACCCACAACATCTGTTTCATGGAGAACTGGAAAAAAATCCTAGAATTATCACTAAATGCATCTTCTGAACACTTCCTCTGCAAATATGATTAAATTTATTGAATTACATTATACAGTTCATTTATAACAATTTACGTAATGTGTGAGTACAATATACACCCAGTCAGCATTCTACGTAAATCTATATCGGGCCGTCATCGGCCCGTCAGGGTAGCTGACAGGCCGATGACGGCCCGATGTAGATTTACGTAGAATGCTAGCTGGGTAGGCCTGGGCAATATTGGTTTAGTTTGCTCATTTTATGCTCACCATAGCCAAAGGCTCAGGATGAGCTATTGTGATCACTTGCCGTCCGTCATCCGTCCGTCCATCCACACCTTGAACGACTTCTCCTCTGAAAAATTTGTTCAAATGATGACCGTAGGTTGATCTTTGACCTTTGACCGTTTTACGGTAATGTTAAATGTACGTCCCTATATATTTATATGTATATTGGGAGAATGTTGAAAAAGTCATTTCTCAAAATGTATTAAAGCCTAATGCCTGAAACTTACAATGTATGATAAAATTAATAAAACGTTTTAGTTACAATCAAACAGTGTCCCCTGGGGTATTCTGCCCTTGCCCCTGGGCTATATTCATGTATAAAATTGTGTATTTTGAAATTTCTTCAAACTGTTGTCCCCTGGGGTATTCTGCCCTTGCCCCTGGGCTATATTCATGTATAAAATTGTGTATTTTGAAATGATTTCTTCCCGGGAACCGCTTGAGCAATTTTTACCAGATTTAACATGGCGCCTTCTATCGAAAGGGTATTGACAATTTGTTCAAACGGTTTCGCGTCATTGAACAAGATGACCGCCATGCTCATATGTAAAAAAAAAAAAAAAAAAAAAAAAAAAAAAAAAAAAACACTTAAAAATCCTCTCCTGAGCGAAAAAAAGCTTTGAGACTGAGTCTTAGTCTATAGCATCGAGGACTCAAAGTCTACCAAGTTTGTTTAAATGATGACCGTAGGTTGACCTTGGACCTTTTCACGTCAAGGTCAAATTTGCGTCTCTATACATTTATATGGGGAAAAACATTCAAAAGTCATTTTCTCAAAATGTATTAAAGACTAATGAAACTAACAATATATGATCAAAGTAGTAAACCAGTTTAGTTACAATTAAAAGTATCCTATGCCTTATCTGTCCTTGCCCTTGGGCTATATACATGTATAAAATTGTGTAATTTTTAAATGTCTTCTTAGCTGCTTGAGCAATTTTTATCAGATTTCACATGTGGCCTTCATTCGAAAGGGTATTGACAATTAGTTCGAATAGTTTTGTTCCATTGAACAAGATGGCCGCCATGAACAAATATGGTAAAACCATTACAAATCTTCTCCAGAACCAAGAAAGCTTTGAGAATGAATCTTGGTATATAATAATCGAGGACTCTTCTACCAAATTTGTTCCAATGATGGACGTACGTTGACCTTTTACCTTTTTACGACAAGGTTGAATTTACGCCCCCATACATTTGTATGGGGAAAATCTTTAAAAGTCATTTTCTCAAAATATATAAAAAAAAACTAATGGCTGAACTTGCAATACATGATTTAAGTATACAAATGATTAATTACAATCCAAATTTGGTCCACTAGGAGTCATCTGCCCTTGCCTTGGGGCTATATACATGTATAAAATTTTGTAATTTTAAAATGTCTTCTTCTCTGAAACCGCTATAGCAGTTTTTACCAGAGTTCACATGGAACCTTCTGTCGAACCTTCTGTATTAATAATTTGTCCGAATGATTCCGCGCCATTGAACAAGATGGCCGCCATGCCAATTCATGGTAAAACACTAAAAGACTTGAAAATCTTCTTCGCCGGAACCAAGAAAGCTTTGAGGCTGAATCATGGTGTATAGCATCGAGGACTCAGAGGCTACCAAGTTAATTTAAAGATGGTATTAGGTTAGCCTTTGACCTTTATTATGGCAAGGTCAATTTTACGTCCCCTTTGTATGGGGAAATGTTGAAAAATCATTTTTTCTCAAAATGAATATAGACTAATGGCTGAAGCTTACAACGTACGATTAACGAAGTAAAACTGTTGAGCTACCATCAACATTTTGGGGATTATCTGCCCTTGGCCATGGGCTAGGCACGTGTATAAAATCGTGAAATCTTTAAACGCCTTGGTCTCTAAAACCGCTTGAATAATTTTCCCTGGATTTCATATGGGGCCATCTGTCGAAAGGATGTTGACAATTTGTTCAAACAGTTCCGCGCCATTGAACAAGATGGCTGCCATGCCCATATATGATACAACACTTAAAACCGTTCTCCAGAACAAAGAAAGCTTTGAGGCTGAATCTTGGTATACCGCATCGGGGACTCAAAGCCTACTAAGTTTGTTCAAATGATGAGACTAGGATCACATTTTGACCTTTTTATTTTATTGTCTTTGTGTCCTAGTTGCTGTGGCAACACTGGAAGACGTTGCCTGACATTTGCATATATGCGAAAGCGGTTTTTATCAGGAGAGCGAATCGTGGCCCATGGACCTCTTGTTATTATATTTCAACTCTTTTTATATCAAACTTCTGTTATCTCAAAATCTCAAACCAAACATTCTGCCGCCTTGGAGTTCGGGATAGTGAGAGCTGACTGTATGTGTTTTATATGGGTTTTATTAAATGCATTGTGGATGAGAGATTATAGCATATTTAAGAATAATACAAGCAGAAAAAAAAAAAAAAAAAAAAAAAAGAAAAGAGTGCATATGGCATGAATGTGTGGATAGCCCGTATCGCTTACTAGTTAACCTATGTCTTTATATAATTAACCACAGAAATATAAAACTGCAGTAAATCCGATCGGAGATTGAATTAACAATATGAGAGAGAGAGAGAGAGAGAGAGAGAGAGAGAGAGAGATTCATTAATCATATGAAACTCAAAACACTAGTTGAGGATTGTATATCAAACGACAAAAACGACATTACCTATATACGATTTACTAAGCAGAGTGCACATTTTAGCATCTCATCTGCACGACTTAGTAGTCGTGTGCATGGCTAAGTATCCAGTGTGCATGACTTAATATCTCGTGCACAAGACAGCATGTTGAGCACACGAATTAGTATCTCGTGTGCACTACTTACGACTTACTAATAAGTCCTGCACGAAAAGATGTAACAGTAAACGGAGTGTCCCAACCCAAACACTGTAAAGGGTTAAGTAGTTTGTTTCAATTCATTCAAACTATTTTGCTTTAGATTTTGCGGATTTAAGGGTACCATTTCACTAAACTCTTTGTTAAATATGTTTAAAGGGACGTAAAACGCCAGGGCCCAGTTGTTTATCGTTAGCTTTACGAGCGTGTTAGTGGTCGAAATGTTAACTGTTTTAGTAAATACTGTATCTAATTCACAGGTATTTTTGCTGAAAAAATGTGAGTAGCTTTTGCAAATGCAAAAGCTACTCACATTTTTTCAGCGAAAATATTAGCGTATAAGCCATATCTAATGATCAAAGTTTTAACGATACGCTAACTAACGACATCGTAAGTTTTGAACATCTGGGTCCAGATCATTATAATGAAGGAATTATGTCTACAGGTTATAATACCAATGGGTGAAAAATGGAAGTCCTCCGTATCTGTAGCCACTGGGGACCATTGGAAGTTTTTAAGGTCAACTCTGAGTCCGACTTTTAGCAGCGGGAAAATGAAACACGTAAGTTGGTTTAGAAATATTTAAGTGCGTTCTGCAGACACAGGGGTGAATCAAGAGAAGGGGTTGGGGTTCCGTCGAAACCCCCATTTCACTCTACATTTCATTTGCATGGGAAGTTTTAGATAAGTTTGATAAATGTTGGTAATTGCCATAAATATTCGCGCCCTTACTAATTACCTTATACACCCTACCCCCTAAACTTTCAACAAGTCTATTTTATCATCAGTGAATTTGTCTAAATTAATTAATTGGATGAGTCGTAAACATTGCAATCACTGATCAGACTCCGCGTTCTGCGGCGTCTGATCTGGATATGCGCTGTTTGCTCAGACTGTCTGTTCAAATACTTTGGTAAATACGTTAATTTGATTAATACGACCCCCACCCCACCTCAGAACATTAAGCTAAGTAATAATATTAGCTCCACCCACAGTCTTCATTCTCCACTTAAAGAATCAACTGATATTGTACTTGTAGTATATATAAACAGAGAAGCTTCTGATTAGACTGCGCGCATGCGCATACTTGGTTGCGCAGCATGATCTGAACATTGGCTCGTCACATCTGACAAAGAAGCTTTTCTTGTTATGCGATTTAATGTCATAAATCTATACCTTAAACCATTTTTGCCAAGCGCCCCACCCCTTCGTACACACAAAAAGGCCTTGGTAAAGAGTGCAGACCCAGATCAGACGCCACAGAACGTGGCGTCTGATCAGGGTTTACACTATTTGCTTTAAATATAGCCTTCGAAAAGCTCTGTCAAAACTTGGTAATAACAAAAAGTTTCCAGACATCCCATCTATTAGAAATGAACCTGCCCAAATGTTGAGGTAGAAGAGTCCATTTGGCATAAATGGGTTAATTAAAAATCTCTGTAAATAATAACATGGTACATGGAGTTGAACTCATAGAAAATTGACTAGGTGTTGAAATTTTCAAACCCAAAGTTGTTATTGTTGTTTGGTTGGTAGATTGGTAGATTGGTTGGTTGGTTGCTTTTGCATTTTGTTGTTGTTTTGTATAGTTTTAGGAGGATTTGACTTTTTTTATTTTGGGGGTGGTCGGGTGGTGCGAAGGTGTCGTGTATCTTATGTCACCGGGGCGTCCAACTGATATTGGCTTACAGTTGGGCAAGGCCTGCTATCCTTGTAGCAAGTAAGGGTAGAGGGGGAATGTTTTTATTTCTTCTGTTTCTTCATTTTCATTCCTGTTCGTCTTTCTTCCCTGTTCCTCTCTTTCATCTCTTCGACTATCTCTTCTATCACTCTTCTCCCTTTCTCTGGGAGACGACACAAAATGACCCACAAGGGTTGACGTGTCGTTAAACCCCAACACAATCAATCTTTTTTATTTTCTTTGTCGTGTGTTTTTTTTTTCTCTCTCTCTCTCTCAGATATCACCCTATATCAACAAGTGTCTGGGCAGCTTCTTGGAAATACTAGAGGAAAAACGAAAAGTACAGGGTGAGGGTTTTGATATTGCACCGTAAGTAAACATATCTTGACCACTTTTTCGGCAAATTCAGGAGACGACAAATTGTTGCGATTTTTTTTCTTATTTTTCCCAGAAAATAAGCGTTAAAATAAAATTTGAGGCAAATTGTCTCTCTGGGAGACAATTTGATGAAATGTAGGTCTTTTTTTCATTTCAAAATATTTCAAAATGTCGTCTGCTGCAATGTTTGCCCAGCATGCTTAGCGTTAAGGGAAATATGTACACTCTGTCAAAAATCTTTTTGCTACCTTCTAACAAGCAGTCTACTCTAAAAGGAAAGCCATTGGTCCCTTTAAGAGTAGATCCTTTTCAGAAAGGTCTTGAGGTGGAGGTAAGCAAACATGGACTCCAAAAACTGTCTCCCTGGTCAAAACTGGCGGACATTTTACCCAATGTATCTAGTCCCCCTAGATGTCTCCAAAGTCCGTATTTCTACATAACTTCTATAATTAGGCCACCCCAAGCGAGAACGTGTCTTCGGGGAAATGCGGATAGCGAAGGCCCAGATCAGCCTGCGTATCCGCGCAGCCTGATCAGGCTCTTCGCTGTCAACAAACAGAACCACTGGATATCACAGAATGCCCGGATGAGACTGCGCATGTGCAGGATTATGTGAATCTACACATTTTTTCGCATGTCTGAAGAGATTCAATCGCTTGACGCGGCCCATATATACTGAAGAGCATAAATAACGCATCACTAAATTTATCAAAACAATCTTCATCTCAATCGAGGTATATATTTCATTGAATATTTTCTGAAACAGTGATTAGCATCCGGACAATGTCTCACAACAAAAAATAATGAAAAAACAAGGAGCCGATTGAGAAGGTAACGTCACATGATGAAACAAGGGTATCGACGTGAAATGTCACACTTTTCAGTAACGACAGTGACCACCGTTATTTTGGATGACAGTTTGCAGTCGTCGTCTCATTGATCCGACTAGACGTCGTACAGTTGCCATGGGGATGTTACGCCACTCCTCCTGAAGAGCCCTGCCGAGTTCGGCGACGTTATTTGGCTGGTTCAGACGTTTACGTAGTCTCCTACCAAGTTCATCCCACATGTGTTCAATGCAGTTCATGTCTGGTGAAACCGCTGGCAAGTCCATAACATCCACCCCTTGGGCCCTCAGGAAGTCTTGCGTAAGCCTAGCCGAGTGCGCTCTCGCGTTATCTTGCTGGAACGTCAACTGCTGATTCCCAACCTGACGTCGATGAAGAGGAACAAGGACAGGGGCAAGAATTTCGTCAATGTATCGACGGGCCGTGAGTGTTCCATTCACGATAATCAGATCCGAACGGAAACCGGAACTAATGGCTCCCCACACCATGACGCTGCCACCGCCAAATCGGTCATGTTCAAGAACACAGCTGTCTGCAAAGCGTTCATGCCTTCGGCGATAAACACGGAGTCTTCCATCAGCAAAGCTGAGTGTAAACCGCGATTCATCGGAAAAGACAACCCTGTTCCAGTTTTGACGTCGAACGCGTAGCATGTCCGTGGCCCATCTAACACGCAGCTGACGATGACGTCGAGTCAGAATCTGTCCTTTTACTGGTCGGCGACATCGAATTCCATAGTCTTTTAGTCTTCTGCTTACTGTGAACCGACTGATATTCCTCCCTCTACGTCCTCGCATACCGGCAGCGGTTGAAACGGCGGTTGTGAAGCGATCACGTAAATGACGTTGCCTAATGAAATTATCCTGACGTCGAGTAGTTACACGCGGAGCCCCGGGTCTAGGACGATCCTTTGTGCTCCCGGTAACTGCAAACTTTCGACTTAAACGAGAACTCGTCGACTGGCTAACGTTGAACTGCCTAGCAAGCCGACGCTGACTGACGTTAGCTTGCAAGAGTCCGATAATCTGTCCCCTGGAATCGGGATTCAGCCTCGGCATGATAAACGGTATTCGTAAGAATAAAAAATCACACAAAACTTTTAAGCCCCGATATCAGATGTCCACTTCATGTATTGACCATTCAATGAAAATCAATAGTTTGTGCACAAAGTGGTCAAATTGATTTCGTGCACGGGTAGCTCGTGGGACATAACGGGTGACATTATGGGGTGGTTCGGTGCGACTAATGAAAGTCGGTGAAGCAAATCAATATTTCTAACATTGTTTTTGTATTCATAAATCTTTTCTGGGGAATATTTTTTAAAAAATATGTGATGCGTTTTTAATGCTCTTCAGTATACTATCGATGCCTTCAGCTGTGTAAGACTGAATAAGTTTTTGAAAATTATATATTGGACATTACAAAAACATGCCTATTCAAATACACTGATATTTTTACTACCAGTATTTGAAAATTTTCAGATAAAAATTCTGATATTTTTCTTATTTCTGCTCAAAACATAGATTGTTGGTACTTGTTAGAACCGCCTCAACGAGGCGGTTCTAACGAGTACCCACAATCTATGTTTTAGAGCCGAAATAAGAAAAATAAGGTATACCCCTGTAAACCCCAGTTTTATAGGCATGTTTTCGTGATGAGAGTCCATTTTCGATTTTAGGTATGTCAGGCTGTATGATGTAGATATTATGAAGGAAAAATGGTTGAACTATTTGCAAACAGTGGAGACCCTGATCAGACGCCGCGTTCTGCGGCGTCTGATCTGGGTCTGCACTGTTTGTCAGTTACCCGTTTAGGGGTCTCCAGTCTTCAATAGGTTAACGTTAAGCGTGCTGCTTTTTGTCTGGCTATGAATATGTAACATATCAAATCGATTGTTATGAAGTGTATAACATATAGTCATTCGTAGCATATTGAGATGATTAGGACAGGGCTGGAGTGATTTGGGAAAGGGAGGGTGTTCTTAAAGGTTCCATATTCCTCAAAAATAGACTTTTTTTTATCCAAGAAAGGTTTAATAAATTGATACAATGTATATAGCATTAATAACATCATAAAATGTGACATCTGACAGCCTGTAAAATTTCATTTAGCTTGCTTTTGAACTGGATCAAAAATGAAATTATTTTTATTGTATTTCTGAATTAATGATGGCGACAGTAATTCACAGATACGATAAAAAATTATTTCATTTCAAGAACGAGAGACTAACTGAAATGTTACGGGCTGTCAGGTGCCACATTTTATGATTGTATTGATACCATATATCAATTTATGAAATCTTTCTTGGATATTAAAATGTCTATTTTTGAGGAATATTGAGCCTTTAAACTTGTCAGCGTCATGGCAAACAGTACAGACTGTGATCAGACACAGCATTATCTGGCATTTATTTTGGGACAACCCCAGCTAGCATTCTACGTAAATCGAAATCGGGCCGTCATCGACCCGTCAGCTACCCTGACGGGCCGATGACGGCCCGATATAGATTTACGTAGAATGCTGACTGGGACGCCGTTTCATCACGAAAACATGCCTATATAATTTTGACCATCTTAAACCCCATTTTTATACATTAAAACTGGGGTTTACAGGGGTATGCATTATTTTTCTTATTTCTGCTCAAAAACATAGATTGTGGGTACTCGTTAGAACCGGTAACGAGTATCCGCAATCTATGTTTCGAGCAGAAATATGAAAAATATCAGAATTTTTATCTGAAAACTTTCAGTTTTTGGCGGTGAAATTTTCATTATAATATAATAGGCGTGTTTTCGTATTCTGTACATGTACGAGTTTCCTGCAAAAAGTTTTGTCACGTGTTAAAATCATTTAAAAGAAAAAGAAAAAATGCTCAAAACAGAAAACAAAATGCTTATTTTCCTATGCGCCTATGCAGACATTTAAGGGAGAGTACCCCGTTTTCCTGTCTAACATGAATATTTAAATATCCATGCAAACTGCGTTTCAAATAAACCTTTTACCGTTTTCTATAGCCTTTATTAGAAGGTATACAGAAATGGATTGACACCAAAATATGTTTGATTTTTCGTGCAATATGCCTGCTACCTGTAAGAAAACCTTTGATTGCAAATTATATGACACCATTTTGAATGACATTTCAAAATTTACCAGACATCTTTCGGGCGTCAGGGCGTATGTTGTTTTTTTAATAAAAATGTATTCGTACCGACCATTGTATTGTACTTACGTATGTATTAAATATGCATGTTGAGAGGAATCACCGCGCATTCCTTCAAGTCCATAATTTCAAAACCTTTGTTGGCGAACTATGCTGGGGAAAAATGTATGAAGACCAAACATAATACATGTAATTGACATAATTTCCACAAACTAAAATGTCCATAAAAATTCCATATAATACACGCCATTTTACAAATGGCGACAAGAATTTTAAAAAATCAGTGCTAATTTATATTTTATATTCAGACACTAACTGCACAGCTAGTTGGGTGTATTTTACCTGTTAGTATATACATGAGTACTACTCGCTTAGTAGAACTTACAGTTGCTTGTCAAAACTCTGAACCAATAGCATGCAAAATGCATGCATTTCTCCAAAATGCAATTAGTTTCGCATCGCTATATAGCGGTCTTGTATGAACCAATATCCAAGCTTTATATATACAAAAACTCAGTGGTATATCTTTCCCCGATTGTAGGGGTGTTTTTTTTTTTCTTCTTTTTTTCGTTTTTTTTTTTTTTTGTTTGCTTTTTTTTTTTTTTTTTTTGTTTTTTTTTTTTTATTTTATTTATTTATTTATTTATTTTTTTTTTTTTTTTTTTTGAAAGCTATGGGAATTGAGAAACCCGCATATATCCTTATGTCGTAGCTCAACAGTAGATTAAATGAGCCACAACGTCTGAAAACGTAACTTCGGACATGGGCGTCCTGGAAGATTCAAATCAGCCTGCACATTCGCGTAGTCTGATCAAAGTCATCACTGGGCACATTGTGGATAGCCAAGGATACAAAGTTTCTTCATGCAGACAGCATAGACTCTGATCAGACTGCACGGATACGCAGGCTGATTTGAGTCTTCGTTGGGCGCAGGTGTCAAAAGGTTTGTTTTTTGTTTGTTTGTTTTTTTTGTTGTTGCATCACGAAAACATACCTATAAAATTTTGACCCCCTTAAACCCCACTTTTATATAGTAAAACTGGGGTTTACAGGGGTATACATTATTTTTCTTATTTCTGCTCAAAAACATAGATTGTGGGTACTCGTTAGAACCGCCTCGCCGAGGCGGTTCTAACGAGTACCCACAATCTATGTTTTGAGCAGAAATATGAAAAATATGGGTTTTTTTATCTGAAACTTTTCAGTTTTTGGAGGTGAAATTCTCTATATATTTGAATAGGTGTGTTTTCGTAATTTTTTTTTTTTTTTTTTTTTTTTTTTTTTTCGTTGCGGCTCTTTTGGTATTGTCATTATGTTGTAATTCTATTTTTGCATGACGTGGCTCAACAGAAGATTCCCAGTCAGCATTCTACGTAAACCTATATCGGGCCGTCATCGGCCCGTCAGGGTAGCTGACGGGCCGATGACGGCCCGATGTAGATATACGTAGAATGCTAGCTGGGTTAAATGCTTCGTTTTTAGGATATTTCGTGGCTACACTATGGACGTAATTTGTAACACCGGTTTTGGTATAGAAGTGGATTCGCTGAGAAATGCTGACAGTCCGTTTGTGGAGTACGCCAGAAGATTAGTGGAAATCGAAGTTGGCGCAAATCCAGTTTTTGTGCTTGCCTGTAGGTAGTGTTGCCACTGATGATCGATTATAATCGACCATCAGTCTCCTTATTGCTTCTAGTGACTGATGATCGGAAAGATTTTTTATAGTCAACTAGTCGGAAAATTCTATTTATAGAAACATATTTTTTTCACTTTTTTTATTTTTATAGGCAAATTGAAGTTCAAGGCTGTCTATTTGGGTCATTCTATATTTGTGGTCAATAAAAGTGAAGAAATTTGATAAAATAGCCTCAAACTAGAAAAAGTGTCCATAGGACACGGATGCCCCCGCCAAAATGTCATTCAGAAAAAGGTTACATATGTAGTCAAGGGCAGATAATTCATAAACCGAGCAAGCAAGAGTTGTCTTCCATGTTCATGACACATCGTCTCAATGTCATGCATGCACCTGTAAAGTTTCATAAATATATTCCATACGGTTAAGGAGTTATGGCTCACACACGGTTTACTATATACAACTAAGTCAAGGGCAGATAATTCAAAAATCAAACAAGCAAGCGTTGTCTTCCTTTTTTTACGACACATCATCTCAATGTCATGCATGCACCTGTAAAGTTTCATAAATATATTCCATACGGTTAAGGAGTTATGGCTCACACACGGTTTACTATATACAACTAAGTCAAGGGCAGATAATTCAAAAAGCCAAACAAGCTAGAGTTGTCTTCCTTTTTCAAGGCACATCATCTCAGTGTCATGGATGCACCTGTAAAGTTTCATAAATATATTCCATACGGTTAAGGAGTTATGGCCCGGACACGGTTTACTATATGGAACTAAGTCAAGGGCATATAATTCAAAAATCAAACAAGCAAGCGTTGTCTTCCTTTTTTACGACACATCATCTCAATGTCATGCATGACATGTAAAGTTTCATAAATATATTCCATACGGTTAAGGAGTTATGGCCCAGACACAGTTTACTATATGGAACTAAGTCAAGGGCAGATAATTCAAAAACCAAACAAGCAAGTATTGTCTTCCTTTTTCATGACACATTGTCTCAATGTCATGCGTGCACCGGTAAAGTTTCATAAATATATCCCATATGGTTTAGGAGTTATGGCCCGGACACGGTTTATTATATGAAACTAAGTCAAGGGCAGATAATTCAAAAACCAAACAAGCAAGAGTTGTCTTCCTTTTCCTTGACATATCGTCTCAATGTCATGCATGCACCTGTAAAGTTTCATAAATATATTCCATACGGTTAAGGAGTTATAGCCCAGACACAGTTTACTATATGGAACTAAGTCAAAGGCAGATAATTTCAAAAACCAAACAAGCAAGTATTGTCTTCCTTTTTCATGACACATTGTCTCAATGTCATGCGTGCACCGGTAAAGTTTCATAAATATATCCCATATGGTTTAGGAGTTATGGCCCGGCCACGGTTTATTACATGGAAATAAGTCAAGGGCAGATAATTCAAAAACCAAACAATCAAGAGTTGTCTTCCTTTTCCCTGACATATCGTCTCAATGTCATGCATGCACCTGTAAAGTTTCATAAATATATTCCATACGGTATAGGAATTATAGCCCAGACACAGTTTACTATATGGAACTAAGTCAAGGGCAGATAATTCAAAAACCAAACAAGCAAGAATTGTCTTCCTTTTTCAAGACACATCGTCTCCATGTCATGCATGCACCTGTAAAGTTTCATAAATATTTTCCATACGGTTTAGGAGTTATGGCCCGGACACGAATTGGGACGGGCGTACGTACGGGACGGACGGACAAGGGTAACACTTAATGCCTTTCCGCTATTCTTCGAATAAGCGGGGGCATAAGTCAGCCCAAAAGTAATGATATTTTTGTTATTTCTCCATAAAAACATATGTAGGGGGTACTCATTAGAAGCGCCTCGCGAAGGCGCTTCTTATTAGTACCCCGTCATCTGTTTTCATAGAGAAATAAGAAAAATGTTATCGGATACACCCCCCCCCCCCCCACCCCCTACTCCCCTCTTATTGATATGGAGCTATAAATAAGTACCTGAAAGGGGGCATAATAAGGAGTTAATATATCTCCTACAAATCGGTTATTAATCGATAATCAGTCGGTTTTATAAAACCAATAATCGCCTTTGAAATGCTGACCGATTCCCAAGAATACCTGAAACATTACGAAAACACGCCTATTCAATTATATAGAAAATTTCACGTCCAAAAACTGAAAATTTTCGGATAATAAAATCTGATATTTTTCATATTTCTTCTCAACACTTAGATTGTGGGTACCCGTTAGAACCGCCTCGCCGAGGCGGTTCTAACGGGTACCCACAATCTATGTTTTTGAGCAGAAATAAAAACAAATAATGTATACCCCTTTAAACCCCAGTTTTACTATATAAAAGTGGGGTTTAAGGGGGTCAATATTATATAGGCGTGTTTTCGTGATGGTCAATTACACGCCGCAACGTCAAAAAACGTACCACATTTCAGAAAACGTACCACAACGTCAGTAAACGTTCGGACATATGCGCCTAGCGTAGGGAAAGATCAGCAGTCTGATCAGAATATTCATTTAGTTAGCCAAAGATGCAAAGTTTCTTCATGCGTTCAAAGGAAGACTCTGATCAGACTGTGCGGATGCGCAGGCTGATCCGTGTCTCCGGTGGACGCACATGTACGAAGACTTGTACGTTTTCTCACGTTGAGGCTCATATGTCTACGTTTAACAGTTAAGGGGAATGGAATCACCTTCCGGGGAGACAAGTCTGTAAAAACTGTATTTGCCTCCTTTCTAAAAATGGGTCTACTCTGAAAGGCCAGAATTTGCTTCAGTTGTGTTTAAATTCTTTCATTTTAGAGAAGACACCTTTTTAGAAGGGACTTGATGTAAAGAGAAGCAAACAAGAAGTCATAAAAGTTGTCTCCCTTGTCATATACAGCGGAAAATTACTACGAGTATCCAGTCCCCTTAAAGGATGCTGAGAACTTATTATTTTTCTCATACAGCTCAATACTAATTTCACTTATTTTGATGGTTAACCCCTGTCCTGCTGAACCCGGATATACCCTGCCTTTGCAAACAGTATAGATCCAGATCAGTTGGCTTCTTCTGTTTTGGTATTAGGTATGTGAAGTTCTATCAACAGCCTGGATCAAGTAATCTGACTGGCTGAAAATTAGAAGTGGGTGTGGCATCTTCATCACGAAAACACGCCTATATAATATTGACCCCCTTAAACCCCACTTTTATATAGTAAAACTGGGGTTTACAGGGGTATACATTATTTTTCTTTTTTTCCGCTCAAAAACATATATTATGGGTACTCGTTAGAACCGCCTCATCGAGGCGGTTCTAACGAGTACCCACAATCTATGTTTTAAGCAGAAATAAGAAAAATATCAGAATTTTTTCATCTGAAATTTTCATTTTTTTGGTGGTAAAACTCTCAATATATTTGAATAGGCGTGTTTTCGTAATGTTAATTTATGCAGCATGGCAAGGGTTAAAAATTCTTTTCAGGGCATGGCTGTAATTCCAGGCTTAGCACAGCAAAGTAAATAAGGAAAAATACCACTGACACCAGCACTTCTTGGGACTTTTTGGAGGCTGAATGTAACAAATCCTGAATAGACAGATATAAAACAATGACTTTGGAAATATCACCACTTCTTCCATTGGTGCCGCCATTTTGAATACATGTATTTGAATACATATTTATATTTAGCATGACATAAATAATTTAAGTCATCTGTTGACAGGAATAGGCTGCTAATGCGAGCTCGTTGATAGTTTATATGCAAATGAACACCTTTACAAGCATTTTGACCATGCCAAGCGAAAAGGCGTCTTCAAGCAAGCGCAGAATATACAGATTCAGATTCATCCCGCGCAGGCACAAATGCTTATCCGTTGATACATTCTATAGAGTTAAATAATTTTGTTAGCGTACAGTGGAGGCCATGATCAGCCTCCTCGGAAGACACGTTTGCCCATTTAACGTTTTCTTATCTAATTAGGTGGTTATGACGTCACTTGTTCACAAAATAAACATTACGAAAACACGCCTATTCAAATATACTGAAAATTTTACCACCAAAAAATGAAAAATTTCAGATAAAAAAAATCTGATATTTTTCATATTTCTGCTCAAAACATAGCTTGTGGGTAATCATTAGAACCGCCTCAGTGAGGCGGTTCTAACGAGTACCCACAATCTATGTTTTTTGAGCAGAAGTAAGAAAAATAATGCATACCCCTGTAAACCCCAGTTTTACTATATAAATGTGGGATTTAAGGGAGTCAAAATTATATAGGCATGTTTTCGTGATGGAAGTCAAGGATGCCGTTATTACACATCCTTCTCACTCACTCAGTATCACAAAATATTGGTATTTTCCTATCACGCAATAGGTGAATTATAACGACCTGAACGGGAATGGTCTAAATATGAGCAAATGACATTGCCTGTTACTGTGAAAATGTCTCGGTCTATTCATAAATTTGGATGAACAGCGTTTCCATTACGTTGGCAGTCTAACTAATGTTGAGCCGGCCTCGGTGGCTCAGTTGGAAGCGCGTCCGACTGGAGACCAGGAGGTCGCGGGTTCAGCCCCCGCCGAAGTCGGCAACATTCTTTCGTGGAGATTGATCATGAAATATTTTCTACGGTCATTCTCTCCCTTCCGCTGATTCAAGAAGGGCAGTTGTCAGTTTCTGGCGAAAGAATGTGCACAATACTGGTTAACCGCTTAGAGGACTAAGCCTGCCCAGTAAACGTGTGGTTAGGTAAACTGACCGCTCTCGACATGACCCCACTGGGTTGACTGGGCCGTAAAACCTCAACTCAAACAAAACTAACTAATGTTGTACATTGACATGAACGACTACGTCTTGAAGACGCAGTCGGTTATATACACATTTGTCACAAGTGTACGACATGAGACTCCGACATTCATCCCTACATTCAACCTTCACCATATTGCTTAACCCACTTATAAAACAAAAAAAACGCCTAACAGACGTCTTTATGTATGGGGTTTTTAAAAGGTTAACCAAACGGTAAACCTCGGACAACGCCCGACGCCCACCCGTCCGCCTGCCGACGATCGCTCGCCCGGACATCGCTATTTTAAAGGACAGATGTTTTGAAAAACCCGTCCAAAAACAAAGTATTTTACCTTATATATTGGCCAGGTTCGTTTCTGATTTTAGGGATGTCTGGTTGTAGTATATTTCTCCCCTATTATCAGAAATAACATATACTTCGTGCAAACAGTGTACACCGTGATCCTTTGCCGGCCTCGGTTGCTCAGTTGGATGCGCGTCCGACTGAAGGTCAGGAGGTTGCGCGTCCGACTAAAGGTCAGGAGGTTGCTGGTTCGACCCCTGCCGGGTCGGCAACATTCTTTCGTGGAGATCAATATACTTTCTACGGTCATTCTCTCCCTTCCGCTGATTCAAGAAGGGCAGTTATTAGTCTACATAATACTGGTTAACCGTTTAGAGGACTAAACCTGCCCAGTAAAAGTGTGGTTAGGTAAACTGACCGCGCTCGACATTACCCCATAGGGTTGACTGGGTCGTAAACCCTCAACACAAAACAAAACGCCGTGATCAAAATTACTTAAAGTCCTTTTTAGCACCTTTCTCAGAACTCGAACTTGGGACCACTCGATTCAGAGAAGACAGTCTATCACGCGCAACTAAACGTAATAAGAAAGAAAGAAAGAAAGAAAGAATGAAAGTGCATACTATCAACTCAATCAGACAGGTTTTACTCATTTTATAGGAGTAGTTGTTAGAGGTGAAAAGGTAATTCAATCTTATTCCACCCAGAAAACAGAAAAAAATTACTATACCAAAAGTCATAACTCCAAAAAACAGGAGTTATCCACGTAATATTTTCTTATTTCTGCACGAAATGTATGGAGTGGGTATCCATATTTTCTTGCTTTTGCACGAAAACATAATTTCTGAGCATCACGAAAACATACCTATATAATTTTGACCCCCTTAAACCCCACTTTTATATAGTAAGACTGGGGTTTACAGGGATATACATTACTTTTTCTATTTTCTTATTTCACGCTCAAAACATATATTGTGGGTACTCGTTGGAACCTAGGCGGTTCTAACGAGTACCCACAATCTATGTTTTGAGCAGAAATTTGAAAAAATATCAGAGTTTTTTATCCACAATTTTCAAAATTTTTGGAGGTGAAAATTTCTATATATTTGAATAGGCGTGTTTTCGTAATGGTTATTTTGTATTAATTTTGCACAAAAACCTATGTTGTGGGTATCCATTAGAAGCGCCTCTGCAAAACCGAGATTTTTAGGTGAAAAGGGGCACCTTTTCTGAAACTAAGTGATGTACTAGTATTAGCACAGTCTGATCATGGCCTTCATGCCCTTACAATGAATTTGACGATGCTACATCGGTTCTAGACATCACGAAAACACGCCTATATAATTTTGTCCCCCTTAAACCCAAGTTTAACTCTTGTCATGCTGAATAAATTAAGATGCCACGCCCATTTCTAATTTTCAGCCAGTCAGATTTTCAGATCCAGATCAGTGACTTCTTCAGATGCCAAATGATCTGGATCCACACTGTTTGAAAAAACAGGGTATATCCGGGTTCAGAAGGACTAGGGTTAATATAGTAAAACTGGGATTTACAGGAGTATGTTATTTTTCTTATTCTGCTAAAACATAAATTGTTGGTACTCGTTAGAACCGCCTCGCCGAGGCGGTTCTAACGAGTACCCACAATCTATGTTTTTAGCAGAAAAATGAAAAATATCAGAGTTTTTATCGGAAAATTTTCCATTTTTGGTTGTAAAACTTTCAATATATTTGAATAGGTGTGTTTTCGTAATGAAATAGTATAGAAGATGACCAGGAAGCCCGCAATCACAGAAAATTGCCTACAAATGACATCAAGAGGAAAAGAAAATAAACCGAGACAGACAAATACTGATGCACTCATAGTACCAAAGTGAAGACTTCCATGGTGCATTACGAAAACGCCTATTCAAATATATAGAAAACTTTACCTCCAAATACCGAAAATTTTCAGATAAAAAAAAACAAAAAAACAAAAAAAACATATCATCACGAAAACATGCCTATAGAATGTTGACCCCCTTAAACCCCACTTTTATATAGTAAAACTGGGGTTTACAGGGGTATACATTATTTTTCTTATTTCTGCTCAAAACATAGATTGTGGGTACTCGTTAGAACCGCCTCGCCGAGGCGGTTCTAACGAGTACCCACAATCTATGTTTTGAGCAGAAATAAGAAAAATATCAGAGTTTTTATCTGATTTTTTAAAAAATTTTTGGTGGTAAAATTTTTCAGTATATCTGAATAGGCATGTTTTCGTAATGTTTTTCATATTTCTGCTCAAAACATAGATTATGGGTACTCGTTTGAACCGCCTCAGCGAGGCGGTGCTAACGAGTACCCACAATCTATGTTTTGATGAGAAATAAGAAAAATAATGCATTCCCCTGTAAACCCCAGTTTTACTACATAAAAGTGGGGTTTAAGGAGGTAAAAATTACATAGGCATATTTTCGTGGCGGTTTGGAAATTATAGTTTTTTTTTTTTCATTTCAGTTATTTTTCCCGAACTGAAGTATTTGCTGTCCAAACTTGTTGCTTTCACAACACCAGCAGCGATTAAAGAAGCATTTGAATTTCTCAAATCAACGACGCAAACAGCTTTTCAAGAAAGGAAGCTGGAAACGTCGGTATGAGACTTTCTCAAGTTTTATGAGTTTCACTAATGAGGCCTAATTGACCAAAACTAGCTAGTCTGGTCCAGAAAACTTGACACTTCAGGTTGTTTTCGATGTTTAATATAATTTTGACCCCTTTACTTTTTTATATAGTAAAACTAGGGTTTACAGAGGTATACATTATTTTCCTTATTTCTGCTCAAAAACGTAGATTGTGGGTACCCCTTATCGAGGTGGTTCTAATGAATACCCACAATCTGTTTTTGAGCAGAAATATGAAAATTAGATTTTTAGCTGAAAATTTTCATTTTTGGTGGTAAAATTTTCATTATATTAAATTTTGAATATGCGTGTTTTCGTAATGGTGTATATGTTTATTGCTCTCAAAGATTATTCCTTTTACAATCTATTTAGGTTCATCGCAGCTGGTGTTAACATTACGAAAACACGCCTATTCAAATATACTGAAACATTTTACCAACAAAAAAACGTAAAATTTTCAGATAAAAAATTCTAATATTTTTCATATTTCTGCTCAAAACTTCGATTGTGGGTACTCGTTAGAACCGCCTCGTCGAGGCGGTTCTAACGAGTACCCACAATCGATGTTTTGAGCAGAAATAAGAAAAATAATGTATACTCCTTTAAAGCCCAGTTTTACTATATAATAGTGGGGTTTAAGGGGGTCAGAATTATATAGGCCTGTTTTCGTGATGAAACGTCTCCCTGTACTTCACTGTAGTGTAACATATTTTCTGGCCCATTCGTGATTAATGAGCCATTTTTGGGATTTTAGAAGATTTATGCCGAGTTACTGATGAAGCCCAATCGGCCAAAACTAGCTAGTCTAGCTCAGAAAATGTGACACTTCGTGTTACTTTCTGTGTTTGCTATGTGTTCATTGGTCTCAAAGATCATTCCTTTTAGGATCTATTTAGCTTCACTGCAGCTGGTGTTAGTATCGAGTGCCGACTGTAAAACGTCTCCCCGTACTCACTGTAGGGTAGTTTACATTTCTGGTGCAATGTAAATATTGAGCCCACTCCGGGATTTTAGAAAACTTATAAGGGTCACTGATGAGTCCTAATTGGCTTACTCCGGAAAATGTAAATTATGAAACCTTTGTGATAAGTGCTTTCAGTTTTCTATCACTTGATAGCAATTGATAAGACAAGAAAATCCTGAAAATTAGAATTAAATATCTAACTGGGTTTGGAAGATAGGGCCACTTGAAATCTTACATTTCCAAATATGGTCATTTGAGAGAAAAATGTTTATATTTCCATAATCAAACCCCAAAATTGCAAATCTGACAATAAATTATTACAGCTGCACTATCCAGGCACAAGTCTGCCAATTAACATAGCATTTGGATCAAAAACATTAATTTTATGCATTATTTTATACAGCAACCCAGTATGATAAGGTATGAGAAAATTGCTCATTTGTACCCACCTAGGTACATTTACAGCATTTTATTATATGTTCTATATATATTTTGAACGTCCATAACTCCAGAACTACTTAGCATATAAAGTTCAAATTTTCAGCATTTCTTAATTGTGGGAAGGCCACCAAAGCATGAAGTTTAAACATTTTAGGTGTACAGGTTTCAAAGTTGGTATTTTCCGGATAAGGCCGAAACTAGCTAGCCTGGCTCAGAAATCAATATAACATTCGTTAGTTTACATGTATAGATTAAAGAGACAACCAGAAAATGTTTTAATACACCACAACTTCTTTATAACATTATTGCTAGAATCCAAAGCAATATGTGTCAGTTAAAACACTGTGTTTTATCCATTTTAAAATGTGCAGATTATTTAGTTTAAACATATTTTATTTCATTATAATACATGTGATACATATATAAACAGCTCAAGTAAAGGAGGGATTAGAACAAAAGCACGAGTGCTTATAGAGTTCATCTCCCAAATTATTTGAAAATGACCAATGTATATATAATGTATAGTTTTGTTTGGCTACAACACTTTTGCGGTCCACCTTTAAACTTGCTTATATCTGAAACCGTCGTAATAAACTCCGTTAGAAGGAGCTTCCAGCGTATTCTTGCACACACATCTCGAAAACATACCTTTATAATTTTGACCCCCTTAAACCCCACTTTTATACAGTAAAACTGGGGTTTACAGGGGTATACATTATTTTTCTTATGCCGAGGCGGTTCTAACGAGTACCCACAATCTATGTTTTGAGAAGAAATAAGAAAAATAATCTGAATTTTTATCTGAAAATTTTCATCTCTTGGAGGTAAAATGTTCAGTATATTTGAATAGGCTTGTTTTCGTAATGCCAGATAAGAAAATCTTGGATTTAATCCTGGGATATAAATTCTAATCCTACCCAGCATACCGGATAATGATTTCCGCAAATTATACAGGTGCTAGCAAATTTTATCTCACGCACCCTTATCCGTCCCGTGTGAAAGATAAAATCGAGAATTTTCACGTTGTTGATGTACACTGGTTGTATATAGGACGTCACGGTACGCTTTTGTCAAGTTTCAAGTCACTAAACGTAATGACGTCACTAACCGTCACGTTATTGTCATCACAATGTGGCGGACGTCTGCAGTCGAAGTGACTGCATTATCAAAAATTCAATTTTAGAAATGAAAGGTATGATAGAAAATTTATCATGGTGTAAGATTGTGAGGCACTGATAAAAACAAATCCGTCCCTCGGTAGCACAGTCAGACATCAATCGGCAAGCCTCGTGATACCAGACAGTATCCCTCGGGACGGATTTTTTTATCTCTCCTAACACCTATGATAGGTTCTTATAATCCTACCCAGGGTAAGATAAAAATCGAGAATTCTCACGTCTTTGATATGCACTGGTTGTTTAGGACGTCACGTACGCAATCGTTAAGGTTTACGTCACTGAACGTAATGACGTCATTAAACGCCACAGTAATGTCATCACGGCGGACGACAGCAATCGAAGTGACTGTATTTTTAAAACAATCTACGTTCAGAAGTGAAAGGTGTGCAAGAAAAAGATTCTATCCTAGGTGTGAGGGGTAGATAGAAAAAATCCGTCCTTCGCGGTCACAGTCTGGCATCACGAGGCAAGCCTCGTGATGCCAGATAGTTATCCTCGGGACAGATTTTTCTATCTATTTCTCACACCAATGGTAGATCCTTATATTATTTTCCCCTGGCAATGCAAGCTGTTGTATCATTAGAATAGTCTCGAGGAGGCACTACTAATGAATACTCACAATGTACATGTATATCTTCATGGAAAAGTACGAATATTTTTGTAGGAATGTACAATATGTTAACCATTACCATTCTCTGGGCTGATTCCGCAGACAACACGTTAAAATATTTTTCAATTGTCGATTCGCATGAAGTGTCAAGCCTGTTTTCCTATATCCTTATGTTACGAGCCAGGCGTAACGAGAAAGAAGTGAACGTCAAACCAGCAGCAAGCTTTAAATTATTAACAATATTTAGTCACCAAAACAATAAGACAAGATTCAAAACAAAAGAATGTAAGTAAACAATACCTTTCAAGATTTTAAGTAACTTAGTCCCTCAGAAATATTCCATAAGAATATTTAAAACAAAGCCTTTGAATAACAGTTTCTGGTCCCACAACTTAAAGTCCCTGAATTCAGAGTTTAATTTCAGAATGAATAAAATATTAAAGTAATCCCATATAGAATACATGTAATTTCCGATGGAAGTATACAAAGATGCCCATATGAAAATCTTTTCTCCTTATATAATATCGAAATACATTCTAGAAAAAGAATATGCTAGAGGCATCTCTCATTTTCCAGTTTTAGTCAAGAATATTCTAAATGTTCTATGACATGCTAAAAAAAGCTCTATCTAGAATTTTCCTTCTGGAAAGTTCTAAAAAGATCATAAGCAACTTGATATTGTAAACATATTTTTTCTGGAAAGTTTTATTTATATATAGAAACTTGCAGTAAACATGAAAGTAATGATACTAACAATAATCAAACACCCTATATATAACATCTTAGGAGACAATTTGCATGAAATATCAAAATGTATTTTCTCGGGGATGGTGGTGAGTGGGGCGGCGGGGAGGGGAAAAGAAAACTATCTTAAAATGTCGTCTGCTGAAATTCACCCAACACACTAAGCGTTAAAGGTCTAATAGAAGTATATGTTATCTCCCCAGAAACACAAAGACTTACTGCAGTTGTTGATAAATGCTCATAAAGAAACGGACACAGATGAAGGCACAGATAGCCAAACAATCGACATGACAATTGATGATTTCAAAAAAAGAGGTTTGTATATACGTTGCAAACCCACGTTTTAGTATTGTTTTACCTCTTTTATACACTTTTTAGGGTACTTTCGGGGCGGGGCGGGAGCAGGGGAGTGGTTATAATCGCTTGTGGTGGAAATCGCGTTGTTTATCTGTCCCACGCTGTCCCTGAGTACCCCAAATATGTTTTTGTGGAGAAATCAGAAAAAAAAAACAATATTTTCTTTTAAAAGACTGCGTTATTCAGAGCTTTGGCGATGAAGTATGCATTTCACAGACCTGTTTTTATACAATTGATGCATTCTGTTGAGATTAATATCATCTGAGTTGTCGCTTAAGTCGTTGCACATAGCCTTGTACCATTAACCCATTTATGCCAAGTGTACTCTTCTACCTTTACTCTTTGGACCGGTCCATTTCCAATATCTGGGGTGTCTGGTTATTTTTAATTATTACCATGTTTTATAGAAATTCTTGTATTTGATCTAAACAGTTCAGACCTAGATCAGAGGCCGCGTTCTGCGGCGTCTGATCTGGATCTACACTGTTTGCCAGTGTCCTTTTTATGAGACGCTACATGTATGCATAAATGGGTTAAACCAGACTCACAACAATTAATCAGTGCTTACAAATTCCACCCTGTTTCAAATACGTGTACGAAAAAATTGAGTTAGCACATTTCTGTACAAGAGAGTAAAGTATGCCTGGAACTTTGAAAAAGTTGAGTGGGGCTGAGTAGTACATTACCTGATTAACTTTTGAAAAAAAAAAAAAGCAAATCGATTTTATGAGAGTTAAGTTAGGGCTTTGATATTTTGCAAACTTATTGGGGATGAGGAGTGAGTCACCTAATGAACTTTTCTGGAAAAAAAATGAATTAATTTTATTTCTTTGATATTTTTTCACACTTACCTGGCTGAGGAGTACTTATGAAAAATAATCACATTAATTTTTTAGGAGTTGTGCCCCTTTTCAAATTTGCCATTATGCTGGGAAGAGAGTCTTCGATGTCTGCAAGAAGAAACTTTGCATCCCCAAGTGAAGATTCTAACCAGACTGCGCAAATGCGCAAGCTGATCTGAATCTTCGCTAGGCGAACATGTCCGAAGGTACGTTTTCTGACGTTGCGTCTCATATAGTTTTGGGCATAGTGTTTTTACAAACACATTTTTTTGTGCTTTTTTGTGTGCGTGGTTGTTTTTTTGTTTGTTTTTTGTTGTTGTTTTTTAGTTGTTGTTGTTGTTGTTTTTCGTTTGTTTGTTTTTTTTGTTGTTGTTTTTTTTGTTGTTGTTTTTTTTTTTTTTTTGTTTTTGTTTTTTTTTTTTTTTTTTTTTGGTTTTTTTAGTTGTTGTTTGTTTTTGTAGGTCTCACGGACGCGGAAGTTCTTATCAATTCTATTATCTTCATGGTTGGAGGGTATGATACCACTGCCACCACTTTATTCTGGCTGGCCTACGACCTGTCAGTCAACCCTGACGTGCAAGAGAAGCTTATAGATGAAATTGATTCCGAAATAGGGCAGGTGAGGTAAAATACAGAACTAAGGTCTACCTCCCCATATTACATACGCCATAATGTATTTTCGTCAGTAACTAGTTCTTTTTGTTTCGTTTTTTTGTTTGTTTTTTTTTTGTTGTTGTTTTTTTTTTTGTTTGAATCACGCTGAACAAATTCTGTTTTTATCAAATTACCTCAATGCACAAAATTTTCTGTCGTGTGGACCGTCTGTGTTTCGAAAGATCGGGCTTCTGAAACGAAACAGATTTTCAGACATTTTGATCATCCATGTTGATATTCAATAACACTAGCTATTTAAACGTAATTGGTCGAAGTATTTACAATAACTAGACTGTTTACGAAGTTTGATTTTAGTGAAAGGCAGTCATAAAATGGACTTTTTTGGTGCACTTGGTGTTTTTTTTTTTTTTTTTTTTGTTTTGTTTTTTTTTTATGGAAATAGGTCATGTAAGGGATAAAGTACAGGACTTTGGACTACTGTCCTTTCTGAAATTGATGCTAAAGTAGGATAGATAAAGGGTAAATTACAGGACTATGTTTGCTGTACTTTCTGATATTGATGCTAAAATATGACAGGTAAAGGGTAAAATACAGGACTTAGATCTGCTGTCCTTTCTAACTGTTGATTCTAACATAGGGCAGATAAGGGGTAAAATACAAGAATTAAGTCTGCTGCCCTTTCTGATATTGATGGTGAAGTAGGACAGGTAAGAGATAAAATATAGGACTAAGGCATATTGTCCTTTCTGATATTGATGCTGAATTAGGACAGGTAAGGGGGAAATTACAAGACAGATCTACTGTCCTTTCTGATATTGATGCTGAAATAGGACAGGTAAGGGGTAAAATACCGGACTTAGGTCTACTGTCCTTTCTGATATTGATGCTGAAATAGGACAGGTAAGGGGTAAAATACAGGACAGGTCTACTGTCCTTTCTGATATTGATGCTGAAATAGGACAGGTAAGGGGTAAAATACAGGACTTAGATCTACTGTCCTTTCTGATATTGAAGCTGAAATAGGACAGGTAAGGGGTAAAATGCAGGGCTTAGGTCTACTGTCCTTTCTGATATTGATGCTAAAATAGGACAGGTAAGGTGTAAAATACAGGACTTAGGTCTACTGTCCTTTCTGATATTGATGCTGAATAGGACATGTAAGGGGTAAAATGCAGGGCTTAGGTCTACTGTCCTTTCTGATATTGATGCTAAAATAGGACAGGTAAGGTGTAAAATGCAGGGCTTAGATCTACTGTCTTTTCTGATATTGATGCTGAAATGGGACAAGTAAGGGGTAAAATACAGGACTTAGGTCTACTGTCCTTCTGTTATTGATGCTAAAATAGGACAGGTTAGGGGAAAAATGCAGGGCTTAGATCTACTGTCCTTTCTGATATTAATGTTAAAATAGGTCAGATAAGGGGTAGAACACATGACTTAGGCCTACTGTCCTTTCTGAAATTGATGCTGAAATAGGACAGGTGGGGGGGGGGGGGCGGGAATGCAGGGCTTAGATCTACTGTCCTTTCTGATATTAATGCTAAAATAGGTCAGAAAAGGGGTAGAACACATGACTTAGGCCTACTGTCCTTTCTGAAATTGATGCTGGAATAGGTCAGGTAAGGGATAACAAAGGACTTACAATGTAGGTCTATTGCCCTTTCTATAAAGGACACTGAAATAGGACAGGTACGGGATAAAATACAGGACATGTCTAGAGTTCTTTTCGATATCACCTGGAAAAACGTTTTTTAACAGAAACCATTTACATTTTCTGTTTCGTTTGACTGTCGGTGCACCATAAAACAGAGTAGCAAGTTTTAGTTACAAAAGCAGTTAATACAATTTCTGTTTAGCATCCTTTTAAATATATAATGGAACCATTCTACTCTCAGGATAGATGAGCTCATGTTAGACTGCTGGACATTAATGGGTTAATTTATTCAAAATGTTAATACCACAGGTTGTCACTCCTGTCACAACAACTTAAAGTAAACAAAGCGGCATTTAATTATTGTGTCTCAGTTGAACAGGTCTGTTACAACCCAGAGCAGACTGTCGTGCAAGCTGACCAAGTTTTGTATAATTAAGGTAAGGTCCATTTTCTACAGCTGCATCATTTGTTATTAATAGTAGCGTGATATAAAAGTTACTCCACTTTAATAAGGTTAAACTGGTTGCGAAACCCAGAAAGCGAGAAAATCGCAAAATGTTTGCGAAATCCCGCACATATCGTGTAATTGGTGCGTTGCAAGAGTTTATAGCCTTATTATATGTAAACTCCCCGATACAGTCTAATTCGAAGGACAACGAAACAGCGAAAAAGATCCGTTTGAATTATAATTGGACAGTTCGGTGAGTCGTAAATTTATATTAATATTATTCAATTGTTTGTAGGTTTTTCTGTTCAAATATCAAAAGCAGGAAAATGTCCGAGTCTGAATAGTAAACCTATTATAAACTATATATTGCAGCGCACGCTAGTCCGATTCTGCATACGTCACCTGGGTTATTTTAGGAATGCTGAGCAGATTGCGCAAGGTTGTGCAGTCTGATCGGAATTTCTCAGGTTGCGAAAATTGTAACTGCTATCGGGGACACTGAGCACTGTTTTTTTTTTGTTGTTTTTTTTGAGTTGGTGTTGGTGTTGTTGTTGCGTAGGCTAGCGATTTAGGTTTTCATACGCATACGCAATACGCAAACATACGCGTGACCATACAGACATGCACACACCCACATAAGTAGTATAGTGGCAACCTATACTACTCACATACATACGCAATGTTTTTTTGTGTTTTTTTCTCTCTCTCTTTCTATAATATTTTAAGTGATCCGATTTCGTCTGATCAGGGCACCGAGTTTATAATAGTTGGAGTTGATCCAATACTTGTTATCCGGAAGTCGGAGGTGTTTGACATTCGTAATGTCAGTGGCATTTAGGTTTGCAACATTTGGAACGTCATCTCCCTAATTGTCATTCATACATTATAGTCATTCGTGTATGTATGGAAATGGAGCTTGCAAATGATGTTATGACGTTAAGCGGACGACATTGCCTAAGGTTAGTGAGCGCTGTCCGTCGACCGCGTCGACGTCATTAATAGGGATAGAGGTCACGGATGAGTCACGTCGACGTCAGTGCTGGGTCTATCATGGCGTCGGATATTCAGCCGCGACATCAATCACGTCACTCACTCTATACGTTGACGTGCGCCATTGTAGAATAATGGGTAGAATCAAAGCAGGCTTCATCTTGGGTTATAATACATGTGTCCGTAGTCTGTGTTTTGTTTGTTTTTAGTTGTGTCCTTCCAAGGATAGTTGATCTCAGTATGAGATACAGTACTTTCGCTAGATTACAGTCTTGGGCGAACAGAGGCCGACAAACAAGAATCTAATGTGCGGCGGCAAACAGCCAGAAGTATGACCAATTAATGTTAAAATGATTCCGACATAAAAGAAAATTACTAAGGATGTGACAAAATAAATATGAGAAATAAAATGATCTCAACCAACAATTAAAAGTTCAATAAAACTTTAAAAAAAATAAAATAAAATAAAGGCGCCATAGAAATAATATTGGAATGGCAATCTCTTCACATTGGCACACAGAGTTATCCTCATTTGGTTAGGTATATACTGAGTGTATTAAATTAATTAACCAAGCCAGGATAATCAAATAATATACCAGTATAGTTCCCAAACCGTGCCAACCTGAAGAGATTTGCGTCAAATTGTGTGTGAAGTGTAGTGTTATGTTAAAAGCTCCATATCCCTCAAAAATAGACATTTTATTGTCCAAGAAAGGTTTAATAAATTAATACATTGTATTAATACAATCATAAAATGTGGCACCTGACAGCCTTTAAAATTTCAGTGACCTTTTGAAATGAAAAGGTTTTTTTTATCGTTTTTATCGTATCTCTGAATTAATGTTGCCAACATTAATTCAAATATATGATAAAAAATTATTCCATTTTTGATTCAGTTCAAAAACGAGAGACTAACTGAAATTTTACAGGCTGTCAGATGCTGCATTTTATGATCGTATTGATACTATATATCAATTTATTAAACCTTTCTTGGATAAAATGCCTATTTTTGAGAGATATGGAGCCTTTAATGTCTTTATTATTATATGTGATGTAAATAGTACATGTAAAACAAATATCTAACTTTGTCAGAGTCGTCTGTGTAGTGGTACTGTTAGGCATCGCCCAACCCGGAGCTTAATCAAATTGGAAGCCACCCTCGGTGCGTCTTGGCCGCCTACGGCGTAACAAGGTTCTGTAGTGAGGAATGGGGGAATGGGTTGGCGTATTGTTTCTGAAACGAGTTGGTTTTGTTTGTATATTTTAGGAACAACCAAACTATGACACTGCATTCAAGCTGAAGTATTTGGATATGGTTATCAATGAAACATTGAGAATGCACCCTCCTGCTACAAGGTATAGTCAAAGTACTGAGAGTACTGATGTGGTGCTTGTTTAATCCATTCATACCCGAGGTATAATCAAAGTACTGAGAGTACTGATGGGGTGCTTGTTTAATCCTTTCATACCCGAGTATCTAAAGTGGACTCTTCCATCTTTGAGACTGGTCAGAAAGTTTTCCAAATATGAGTTTAAGTAAAAAATCAAAAGAGAATGGCAGTGTAGGTCCTTGTAAGACGGCTAATTATGAACCGTCTGATCAGGAGTTACACTTTTCGCAAAAAGTGTATTTGTCTGTGGGGCTGAAAGAGTTCATGCTTAGCACGTGGGTAAAATATTCAGCAGAGACATATTCATTACGAAAACATGCCTATGCAAATATACTAAAATTTTTACCACCAAAAAATGAAAATTTTCAGATGAAAATTTCTGATAATTTTCATATTTTCTGCTCAAAACATAGATTGTGAGAACTCGCTAGAACCGCCTCGGCGAGGCGGTTCTAACGATTACTCACAATCTATGTTTTTGAGCAGAGATAAGAAAAATAATGGATACCACTGTAAACCCCAGTTTTACTATATAAAAGTGGGGTTTAAGGGGGTCAAAATTATATAGGTATGTTTTCGTGATGGAAATATTTTTTCTTATATTTATCCCCAAAAATAGGTTTTGACATTTCATACATGAAATGTCAAATCCTGTTTTCTAGAAAAAATAAGGAAAATATCATTAATTCGTTGTCTGCTGAATTTGCCCATAGAGTGGTAAAGGATATTGTTATAATTGAAACATTGAGGATGCACCCTCCTGCTGCAAGATATAATCAAAGTACTGAAAATACTAGTAGTGATGGTTTCAAACAATATTCGTCTCAAACACTGATAACGCAAACTACCGCCTGATCCGAACTTATGTTTGGATCATATTGGTTTGGTTTTGCTTTTTGTTTTATACATTTCAACTCTTGCTATCTCAAACTACTGTTACCTCAAACTGAAATTTGAGGTCCCTTGGAGTTTGAGATAATGAGAGTTCTCCGTATTTGGCAGCGTGTTGACTTTTCTTCATCGTTGATCCTTCTTCTACAATAGATATTGTATTTTCGACATAACATGCGAATGAATATGTTTGTTTAGACGCATAAATAGCCGATTATCTATTAAAAGATAAATGTGTGGCAATGGACGAAGAGATGGAAAGGCGTGCAAATGAGGTACGTAACATACATACATACATACATACATACATACATACATACATACATACTTATGTTGAAAATGAACAGCTTGGCCGAAAACATATGTTGTTGCAATGTTGCAAATGAACAACGTGACCGAAAACATACGTCGTTACACTCTTGCGTCAACACAAACCACAGTGGATTGTTTCAGCCGATTGGCAGCAGCTAATGAAACTTTAACCCTTGTCATGCTAAATAAATTAAGATGCCACGCCAACTTCTCATTTCCAGCCAATCAGATTACTTGATCTGGGTTTTTGATAGAAATTCACATATTTAATGACAAACAGTGCAGATCCAGATCAGTTGGCTTCTTCAGAAGCCAACTGACTTGGATCTAATCTGTTTGCTAAGACAGGGCATGTCGTGCTCAGGAAGAGAAGGCTTAATCAATGGTCTACAACATAACATTCTCTGATTTTATCTTCGGAAAAGATAAATTAATCTTTGAACATGACTTAACTTGTGTGCATGTACTAACAGGTTAAGTGTGACTTTTCTTCATAATAAGAAGTCCCTCTTACGAATTTCTTTTCATAGCCTTTTGTGACGAAGGAGAGAGATTGATGGCCGTGGCAGTTATTCTTTGTACCCCTGGGTATTAAACTTTACCATTCTTTGGGCTAATTTAGCAGATGACAAAATAGTGATTTATTTTACTTTTTTTTCCAGGAAACAGGCTTTGATATTTCATGCAAATGAGGAGAAATTTGCATGTAATGTCCGAGCCTATTTTCTTGTGAAAAAAAAAAATTCAAAATGTCGTTTGCTAATTTTTTTACCCAGTGTGGTAAGCGTTAAGATGTGGTATTTCAAGGAAAATTATTAGGCATAAGTATAGGAAACAAAAGTAATCAAGCACACGAGGGACTTGAAGCGGCGACATTTGATTCAGAAAAAAAAAAAAAAAAAAAAAAAAAAAAAACGACAGCCATGACGCGGGGTTAATAGATTCTTAAACGAAGGATTCTTCATGCTTGAAAGAAATGAACTAAAACCAAAAATCAGTGATAAAAGCCTTTGAGTGTCAGCGTGAGAAAACGTAACGTCAGTCATATTAGCCTAACGATGACGCAAATCCGCCTGCGCATCCACGCAGTCTGATCAGAGTCTTTGTTGTTCGCATGAAGGTGCTTTGCTTCCCTGACTAATCAAAATGCGCCCAGTGAAGATTCTGATCAGACTGCGCGAATGCGCAGTCTGATCTAAATCTTCCCTGGGCGCACATGTCCGAAGGTATGTTTCTGGCGGTGAGGCTCCCATTCAATAATTTTTTGTGCTTTTTATATTGCCCGGGAGGGTCCTTGTTTGGTGAATAAAAGTGTTGTTATATTCTGTTCTGTTCTATTGTTGTAAATCAGGGTTAATCGAACACCATGTGAGGATATTGAAATATGTGGTGTGAAACTGAAGAAAGGCGTCGACTGCGCTGTTCCAGTTTTAGCTCTACACTATATGCCCGAGTTCTGGGAGGAGCCTACAACCTATAACCCCGAGAGGTAGGCATTGTGCATTATTTCACACAAAATCTGTCACATACCAACGCATCTCAGGTCCCAGCTAGCGTTTTACTTACATGTATATCGGACCGTTTGCTCGACAGAATTCATCCTAATACTAGCTGGGATGACTTATAAGGAAATAACAGATCGTGTTATTTTTTGTCCCCTGACATTAGTCGAAGGGGACTATTAAAATGGATTCGTACGTCCGTCTGTCTATCCGTTCGCCTGTCCGTTCGTCCGTCTGTCGGTGCTTCCGTCCGTCCGTAGACACAATGAGATGGGTAGTTCGTGGACGCAACTCCTCTTACAGTTTTTAACCCATCTTTTTTTAAACTTTGCAGGTGTTTTTGTCACGATCTGAAGATGTGCACCTGGTTTTGGTTAGCCTCCCGTTATTTTTTTATCATTTTTTTTTCCACTTTTTCGACATTTTTTTTTTTTTTTTTTTTACAAGTTCTATTAATATTAGAGTAGATACCATATGGGCCCAACCTCTCCTAGAGTTTTTCATCGATCATTTTGAAACTATGCGTACTTGTTCTACATCGTCTGTAAATGTGCAGGTGGTTTTAAGATTATCCTCCCTTTATTTTTTATCATTTTTGTCTACTTTTACGACCTAGTTTTTTCCAGGTTCGATTAGTATTGTAATAGATACCTTATGGGTACAAATTCTCCCAGAGCTTTCCACCGAAACTATGCGTACCTGTTCTAAATAGTCTGAAGATGTGCGTGTGGTTTTGGGGTAATCCTACTATTATTTTTAAGATTATCCTCCCTTTATTTTTTATCATTTTTGTCTACTTTTACGACCTAGTTTTTTCCAGGTTCGATTAGTATTGTAATAGATACCTTATGGGTACAAATTCTCCCAGAGCTTTCCACCGAAACTATGCGTACCTGTTCTAAATAGTCTGAAGATGTGCGTGTGGTTTTGGGGTAATCCTACTATTATTTTTTAACTTTTCCCACTTTTTCGACTTAGTTTTTTTCAGGTCCGATTAGTATTAGATATCTTGTGGGCGCAACTCCTCCTACACTTTTCCACTGACCATTTAGAAACTATGCATACTTTTTCTACATGGTCTGAAGATGTGCATGTGGTTTTGGGGTTATCCTGTCATTATCTTTTTCAACATTTTGCTTTTTTTCAACTTATTTTTTTTAGTTGTGACACGATGACTTGATAATTTGTGGACGCAACTCCTCTTACAGTTTTATACCAAACTTTTTGAAATTTTGCAGATGTTATTTGTCATGTTCTGAAGATGTGCATGTGCTTTTGGGGTTGTCCTCCCATCATGTTTTATCAACTTTTTTCCCACTTTTTCGATGTTTTTCAGGTCCCCATTAGTATCAGAATAGATACCGTGTGTGCGCAACTCTCCTAGAATTTTCTACCAATCATTTTGAAACTATGCATATTTGTCCTACATGGTCTGAAGATGTGCATGTGGTTTTGGGGTTATCCTCCTATCATACGGATTTAAAAGTCACAACCCTTTACTGAAAAAGCCATGACGTCGTAAGACGCTTGCCCGCAACGGGAGTTTATTTTTAATTTGTGTGTGTGTGGTGTGTGGTGTGGTGTGTGGTGTATGTATATTAACATTTGCCGGGTCCTGAAGAAAAAAAGAAACACATCGGGACCCGCCAAATGATACTCGTGAAAACCAACATGCGTCTTTTTTCTATTAGACTAATTAGACTATATATAAAGACCCTCACTAGAGACTGTGTGTATATTCGTTTGCGTTTGTTCAGTCCAGGTTTTATTTTTTTTGGTTTTCCTTCCAGGTTTGCTCCTGAGAATCAGTCAAACATTAACAAATATGCCTACCTCCCATTCGGAATTGGGCCCAGACAGTGCCTTGGAATGAGACTGGCTTTATTGGAGTTGAGGTTGACGTTGATAACTTTGCTTCAAAAGTACAAAATGGTCAGGTCTACAAAACTTGTGGTAATACGCCCTTCTCGTATATTTCATTTAGGCATTTTATAGATTCCAAAAGGAATAATCCTTGAGAAGGAATAATCCTTGAGAAGAATTAACACACTCGCAAAACTGAAAACGGCTGTGTCAAGTTTTCTGAGCCAGACTAGCTAGTTTCGCCCAATTAGGCCTCATTAGTGAGCCTCATATAAATTTTCGAAAACAGAAAATATATACTTCACTGAAGTGAAGTGCAGGAGGCGTTTTAACGGCTGCGACACGGCACTGACACCAGTTGAAGTGAAAATAAATAAATTCGAAATGGAATGATTCCTGATAGCAATGACCACTTTCACAAAAAAAGCAGCTAGGTTTCAAGTTTTCTTGGCCACTGGGAATATTCGGCACTCGCACGTAAATAACACTAAAACCCATCAAAAGTTTGGCCTATTTCGAGTAAAATAATGAGGCTCTAATATCTACCCTAAAATGTCGAACAGATAGATCTCAGCACGCACTGCAGACACAGATCAAACTACACAAAGGCTTGCAATTCAGTTAGTTCTATATAGACACATCACCACTTTATCAGGTAGCCAAATTTGACTTTTTAAAACTTTAGGATAAGTATTTTGTAGAGTCTGAATATTTAGAATACCGTATTCGACCTAATTACCGCACCGTGCGCTCAGATTTTTCACAATTACTGGGCAGACTTGCGATAAAATATGTATCCACCTATACTAAGGGTACACTTAAACAAGATCAGCGAAGGACTTATCTAATGATTCTTAAGCAATGTTTTTGTGTTTATTTTTTTTATTCTGATTTTCTTCATAAAACATATGTTGTGGGTACTCATTTGAATTGCATCGACTTGTCGATGCAATTCAAATGGGTACCCACAACATATGCCTTTATAAAGAAGTAGACAAAAATTACACTGGCTGTAATCCGAAGACTACGAACTGCTTGACTGTGCGCTTATAGGAGCATGCGCGGTAATTAGGTCGAATACGAACACCGATGGCTCGTTTACCATGGCTAATTCGAACTCGTTTTTGAGTCCCTACGAAATTCTTCCGATAGCTTAATAAAACAAATATTTAAGGAATTTTTCTTATTTTATCACAAAATTGTATGTTGTGTGTACTCATTAGAATCGCCTTCGAGGCGATTCTAATGAGTACACTCAACATACAATTATTGTGTAGTAGATCGATAGATTTCCCAGAATTAGCGATATTTGCTTCCCGACCTGGCGCCATGATTAACCTTCATTGGCTCGAACTACCCATGGCTCGAACATTTTTCCATGGTCCCAAAGGTGTTCGAGCCTTTGAAGTTCGACTGTATTCTGACATGCCTAAGCACACATTTTTCTGTTTGGTTAAAAGATATTTCATTTGGTCATTATTATTGTCACAAACACATTAACAAAAATTCACACAAAAACTAGTCAGTATACAAATTGGATTCAGAAGAAACTTACAACTTATGTAAATCTGTATAAGTTGCATCTCATTTGCTATCATCGTAATTCTTTTGTACATCGTTTGTTTGTGTTGAGGTTTTACGGCCCAGTCAACCCAATAGGGTCATGTCGAGCGCGGTCAGTTATCTAACCACACGTTTACTGGGCAGGCTTAGTCCTCTAAGCGGTTAACCAGTATTGTGCACATTCTTTCGCCAGAAACTGATAACTGCCCTTCTTGAATCAGCGGAAGGGAGAGAATGACCGTAGAAAATATTTCATGATCAATCTCCACGAAAGAATGTTGCCGACCTCGGCGGGGGTTGAACCCGCGACCTCCTGGTCTCCAGTAGGACGGCACATCCAACTGAGCCACCGAGGCCAGCAATGTACATCGTAATTCGAATAGAAATGAAGATCTATACATATTGGATAGCCCAGAAAAGTTGCTTATTGTTAGGGTTTAAACAGAATTCTCTCTTTTTTTTTTTTTTAGTTTTTCTTTTCTGGTATGGGCAAATCTATATAGATGGTAATAAATGTAATGAAAGGTTTTTCTTAAAGCAGTACTGAGAGGAATTTTGATATATGGTTCCATGGGGAATGGAATAGCCAGTGCTGTACTTCAGCACACATTTTTATTTGACCTTACTGATATCTCATTTTTGTTTCAGGTGCCAATGCCAATAAAAAGGAAAGGTTTTATATATAAACCTGCTGAACCTATTCTTGTTAGACTTGATCCCCGATGAAAGCGAGACGTCTAAAAATAGAGCATTTTAAATACAGACCTCCATTGATCGTTTCTTACATATAACGTATATATGCTGAAAGCTTTATATATATCTTGGCATAGTATTGTTTGACAATGGTAATTTAAACACACTGCAAATCAGTTGCATCAGAAAAGTTTAAAGGCGATTTTTAGCTAAAATCTAAAGTTTTAGACTTTGATGTGTTAAGCAACAACTTGATCTGAAATTTGTTTACATCATTATACGTCCCATGTTAACTTATGGATCGGAAATTTGGATCAGTGTTTTGCCACTAAAGATAAAGCATCAAATATTGTACACAACAGTTTTTGTAAATTTTTACTTGGTCATCAAGTTTGCTTACAGGCTTGAATTGGAGGAGAAAGTATGCTTAACTTTATTATCTGCCAAGCATTGAAGTTCAAAACCGGCTTCCAGCTACCTATTTTCTCAAAAAAGCTTATGAATTTGACAAATCTTTTCGCTATGAAGGTTGCAGAAGCTATTATTTTGTCCAAAATTCTATGACTCGATTGACTATCAATGAGACTAGCGTGGATTGCTTGGGTGTATCAGATAAGATTTCAAACAAGTACTAAATTTATGTCAAATAAATGGCAATAATTAAGCTGAATACATACTCAAAACTATATAATAGTTTCTGTTTGCAATTCTATTTATCCAGTGGGCTCCCAAAATCATTAATAAAAGAGCATACAAAAATTTGTATAAGTGATCATGATCTATTAATGGAATGTGGCCGCTACTTCAGGCCACGTGATAGGGAATTTGTACGCAATGCAATCAGGTAAAAGATCGGGAGCATTTTTCCTATACATTACGAAAACACGCCTATTCAAATACATAGGAAATTTCAGCTCCAAAAAACTGAAAATTTTCAGATGAAAACTTTTTTATATTTCTGCTCAAAACATAGATTGTGGGTACTCGTTAGAACCACCTCGACGAGGCGGTTCTAACGAGTACCCACAATCTGTGTTTTTGAGCAGAAATAAGAAAAATAATGTATACCCCTGTAAACCCCAGTTTTACTATATAAAAGTGGGGTTTAAGGGGGTCAAAATTATATAGGCATGTTTTCGTGATGGTAAAAATCTCAATGACACGAACACGGATGGCTCGTTTACTATGGCTGATTCAAACTCGTTTTTAAGTCCCTATGAAATTCTTCCAATAGCTCAAAACACATATATTTAAGGAAATTTTCTTATTTTATCTTGAAATTGTATGTGGTGTGTACTCATTAGGATCGCCTCTCCGAGGCGATCCTAATGAGCACACTCACCATACCATTATTGTATAGAAGATCGAAACGATTTCTCTACATCATCGTCTTTTTCTTCCAGACCTGGCGCCATGATTAACCCTTAGTTGCTCGAACTTCCCATGTCTCGAACAACTTTCTTTGGTCCCAAAGACGTTCGAGCCTTTGAAATTTGACTGTATATTGAAGTAAATATACAGATTTAAGGATTGTATTGCTTATCACACGGTATTAAAAGACACCAGATCTGAAATCCAATACCGATGAGTGTTTTAAATTTTTTTCTACCTTGATGAATCTTTGTAAATTCATTCATGCTGCATTGGAATTTTGGTATTACTGTGTATTTTTCTGTTAAGAGAACAATATTATATTACAACTAATATATATATGTGTGTGTGTGTGTGTGTGTGTGTGTGTGTGTGTGTGTGTGTGTGTGTGTGTGTGTGTGTGTGTGTGTGTGTGTGTGTGTGTGTGTGTGTGTGTGTGTGTTCCATATCATTCTATGATATTCATATATTATATCTGTTCTAAACCTCAGATTTTTTTTTTATTTTAAGTACAAGTACATTTTTTAAGTACTAGGTACTTGCCTGACATCAGTCCCTCTAAAAAGAAAAGGTCGTGGTAGGTTATGTGATATTTTAAGAAGCCTCTGTGTTTCTGAAATGACTAATTCCATATTTTTCCCGTGTTCGACCGATGTAAAGCAATATGTTGTCTAGATGGGTTTTACTTCCACTTTCAAGGCCACCACTTAAGACCTACAATTTTTCCCATGTCTACCGCAGGACTTTTAAATTATACATGTTGACAATAATGGCATCCAAACGTAAAAACCATCACGAAAACATGCCTATATACTTTTGGCCCCCTTAAACCCCACTTTTATATAGTAAAACTGGGGTTTACAGGGGTATACATTATTTTTCTTACTTTTGCTCGAAAACATAGATTATGGGTACTCGTTAGCACCCCCCTTGCCGAGGCGGTCCTAGCGAGTACCCACAATCTATGTTTTGAACAGAATTATGAAAAATATTAGAGTTTTTTTATCTAAAAATTTTCCGTTTTTGGAGGTGAAATTTTCTATACATTTGAATAGGCGTGTTTTCGTTATGCGATCTCAGAAAGAGGCAAAAGTTCTGGATATTTTAATTACGGAGCTATATATATATATAGATACCGTAAATTTCGCAGTGTAGTCCTTATGTATGCAGACTGAAAACCAGTCATTACAAAAACAAGTCTATTCAAATATACTGGAAATTTTACCACCAAAAAATAAAAATTTTCAAATAAAAATTCGGATACTTTTCATATTTTTGCTCAAAACCTGGATTACAGGTGCTCCTTAGAACCGCCTCGGCGAGGCGGTTCTAACGAGTACCCACAATCTCTGTTTTTGAGCAGAAATAAGAACAACGTATACCCCTGTAAACCCCGGTTTTAATATTTAAAAGTGGTGTTAATTATATAGACGGTTTTTGTGTTATATGCAGAGACTGAAAACAATAAAAATGTAAGTGAAGATACCCACACTAAGCACAGCCCTCACAGTGCACCAAAAGGAGAAATGTGGGACAAATAGTGACTAAACATACCCAACATATCAAAACCACAGACGCACAAAACATAGAAGAACTGCAAAAGAGTAGCCACCTTTGGAACGGTCAGTACAAGATGACTGTACATTCCATACATAGATGACTCTTTTCATTATGTACATAGATGACTGTACATTCTGTACAAAGATGACTGTACTTTATGTACATAGATGTCTGAACATTTTGAACATAGATGACTCTACATCCTGTACATAGACGATTTTGTACATCTGTACATAGATGACTCTGTACATTCTGTATATGGATGCCTGTACATTATGTACATATATGACTGTACATTCTGTACCTAGATGACTGTACATTCTGTACATAGATGGATGTACATTCTATACATTTTGTACATAGATGACCCTGTACATTATGTACATAGATGACTTTGTACGTTCTGTACATATATGACTACGTTCTGTATATAGATGACTGTACATTTTGTACATATATGATTGTACATAGATCACTGTATATTCTATATAGATGATTCTTTACATTTGTACATAGATGCTATACGTTCTGTATCTAGATGACCGTACAGTCTATACATAGATGACTCTACATTATGTACATAGATGACTGTACATAATGTGTCTTGATGACTGTACGTTATGTACATAGATAACTCTGTACATTCTGTACATAGATGACTGTACATTTTGTACTTTAATGACTGTTCATTCTGTACATAGATGACTCTGTACATTCTGTACATAGATGGCTCTGTTCATTCTATACATAGATGACTGTACATTCTTTACATAGATGACTCTGTACATTCTATACATAGACGGCTCTGTACATTCTGCTCTTAGATGACTCTGTACATTCTGTACATAGATGATTCTATACATTCTGTGCATAGATGATTCTGTACATTCTGTGCATAGATGACTCTGTACATTCTGTATTTAGATGACTCTGTACATAGCATTCATAGAAGACAGTGAAGGCCCAGATTAGATTGTGGTGCAGTCAATTTGGTCGGCCTATATAACTTCGCATGGTAATACAAAGTGTAGTGCACCTAGTAAACATACAATATCTTCCTGATGTCTTAGATTACGTCTCGGCGACGTCGAAATGACGTTGATATGACTGAGATTTCTCTTTAGTCTGTGAAAAATGAACTTCTAGCAGAAAATAACTGTCGGATTGCTGGTCACTCTTCAAAAGCGGAGGGCTTTGCTGAAAAGTGGGCCGGTTTGAACTTCCACGCGACTTAAATGGCAAATACCTTTCTACTCCTCAATGGCAGACATCGCTATGGAACTTTATAGAATTTGACTAATAAAATTGAAGTTGGTCGTATTTTGTAATACGTAAAGGGGACACCTAGTAAAAATATGTTATATTTTTGATTCAGCTGCCTAATTTCATCCTATTAATTGGACAGGTGTAGTCAACTCGATTTTAATGATGTGGTGAGGACACGGATTTTGAACCAAGATAAAATATTGAGCCGGGGCACATTAATTCCTACAAGACTGCATGTGCGCCCAGCTAAGCAAAGCCTGCGCACCCGCGCAGTCTAATTAATTGTTTGGATTGAAATAGTATTTTCATATATTGAAATAAGTTGAATACATATTGACTGAAATGGCATTTTCATATAATGAAATAAGTTGAATACATATTGATTGAAATAGCATTTTCATATATTGAAATAAGTTGAATGTATATTGATTGAAATAGCATTTTCATATACTGAAATAAGTCGAATATATATTACCAACTGAAAAACACACTAGCTACTAAGGTTGGCTAATCAGAGCTGAAAAGATAATCGATTATCAGTCCTGCCATTGTGATTGATAATCGATTAGTAATCGCTGAAGATTTGATCAAAATTTTACCTATTTGAGCATGACCCTATTACATGTTATACTTTATTGTATGTATTTTGTCAGACAGCCCTGAGCAAACAGTGTAGACCCAGATGAGACGCCACAAACGCGGCGTCCCGTCAGGGTCTACACTGTTTGCCACTAACCCACCTATTTCAGACACAGTAATGGGTAGTAAATTGGATTTGTTCAAACTTTAAATAAAGTATGGTAAGGAGTTGAGGTGTCTGTATACTAAAGTTAAATACGGTAAAGTAACAGACACAGAAATGAAATGATCGAATATTAGCAAATCTGTATTGATAGTCATTTTTGTGGAATTTATCGATCAGTTAATCGATTATCCGATTAATCGTGCCAGCCTAAGTAGCTACATTTCTTCTCTATCAAATCTATTCCCCAAACGAGGCGAAGTCCTGCCTAATGGATATTTAGTTGAATGCTGCCGTTGTCTACGCCCATGGGCGCAGATAATCTTAGAATTTACTATTGCGCCGGAAGCACTTTATGAAAGGTCATGGACTGGTCCAATGCTATTTTCCATTGATTGCTCAGCGTTATAATAACCAAGTATTAGTTTTCACAAAAGCTTGGTCTACGCTAAGTGTAGACCAACCTTTTTGTGAAAGCTAATACTTGTAAAGCTGTAGGTTAACCACATGTGAGTAAACATAATGATTTCTTCCGTTAATTGTTTCCAAATTACCCGGAAGATAAATTAACTGCTTCTGATATACAACCTTTGCTAACCACAATTTACTACAGTCCACAGACGATGTTATAGGAGGATTATTTATGAAAGCATGGAATCTATTGTGCCATTAATTTTCATATTATTGGATTTCGGTAAGCAATTTTCTTCATGAACCATGACGTGTAATAAGGGATATTCTGGGCATATGAGAACTGTGACAGGCCAGCACTGTATCACCCGCACAGTCATCGGGGTGAGGGGGATGGTGGGGGGGGGGGGGTAACTGAGGAGGTCTGGAGGTCTTGGATAGCCATCGATATTTCTACGGAATCCAACAACGAATGTCCTAGGTCCAGGGTTCAGATAAACCTTTTCCTGTTAAGGACTGAGATTTGCAAAGCAAATTTTGCGTTTTCGCATTTATGCTTGGCGTCCCTTAAAGGGACAATGGCAAACTGCGTAGACCCAGATCAGACACCGCAAAAGGTGGCGTCTGGTCAGGATATACACGGTTTGCATTACACGTAGGAGTTTCTATAAATCGTACTTATCATAAAACTAGCCAGACACCCTCTATTTGAAAATAGACCGCTCCAAATAGTTATCGTAGAAGAGTCCAGATTAAATGGGTTAAAGATGATTTTTGATAATAAAACAAATTTATGAGACTCAAGGTGAGAAAACGTACCTTCTGACATGTGCGCCCAGTGCAGATTCTGATCAGACTGCGCATCCGCGCAGTCTGATCAGAATCTGTACTGGACACATTTTTAGGTACAAATGATGCAAAGTTGCTTCATGCGGACAACAAAGGTTCTAATCAAACTGGGGATGCGCGAGTTGATTTGACTCTTCGTTTGGCGCACATCTCAGATACAGTCGAACCTCGCTAGTTCGGACACTCGACTAATTCGGCTAATTTGAACTCGTTTTTAAGTCCCTGCGAAATTCTTCTGATAGCTCAAGAAAAAAAATAAGGAAATTTTCTTATTTTATCGTCAAAGTGTTTGTTGTGTGTACTTATTAGCATCGCCTTATCGAGGGGATTCTAATGAGTACACTCAGCATCTTATTATTGTCTAGGAGATCGAAAAAAAATCCCTTATCGCCATTTGCCCCCTGACCTGGCGCTATGATTTACTCTCAATGGTTCGAACTACCCATATCTCGAACAAATTTCAATGGTCCCAAAGATGTTCGAGCCATTGAGATTCGACATAAGTTTTTTTGCTCAAGGTGAGGCCCATATTTTGATATCGACTACTCAACAAACACGCTTTTCGCGTACATCCCAAAAGCGCAGTTTGCAGCGCATCTGACCGCAAATCTTGGGGGTTGCCAATTCGAATCCCAGCTCGTCCGCATACTTTTCGTGGAAACTGACCATGAACTCATTTCTGCGGTCGTTCTCCGCCTTCCGCTGATTCAAGAATGGCGGTTGTCTGTTACTGGCGAAATTATGAGCACAAGTACTGGTTAACTGATTTTCAGAGTACTAATTCTGCCTAGGAAAACTGTGAGTAGGCTACTTATTAGTTACCGGCTTGACATGGCCTTAACAGTGTTGACTGAGCCCTAAACCTCCAATACAAACAAACACACGGCTCAAATCATAATTGGTTATTTCCGGTCAGGCCGTCGGAAACACTAGTGTTGTAGGTATGGGTGTATATATAATTCAGCCGGAACAAGCCAAAATATACTGCATTACGAAAACACGCCTATTCAAATATATTGAAAAATTCACCCCCAAAAACTGAAAATTTTCAGATAAAAAACTCTGACATTTCTCATGTTTCTGCTCAAAACACAGATTGTGGGTGCTCGTTAGAACCGCCTCGGCGAGGCGGTTCTAACGAGTACCAACAATCTATGTTTTCGAGCAGAAATAAGAAAAATAATGTATACCCCTGTAAACCCCAGTTTTACTATATAAAAGTGGGGTTTAAGGGGGTCAACGTTATATAGGCATGTTTTCGTAATGGCACATTCCGATCATAAGCTGTGCAGTTACAATATGCATTATATAATTGTGGATACTCATTTGACTCGCCTAGACGAGGTCGAGGCAATTTAAGTGAGTATCGACAATATAGAAGCCGCAACGTCAGAAAACGTACCTTAGGACATGTGCACTCAGCGAAGATTCTGACAGCCTGCGCATTCAGAATCTTCTCTGGGCGCATTTTGGGTAGCCAAGGATGCAATGTTTTTTTTTGTTTGTTTTTTTTGTTGTTGTTTTTTGTTGTTGTTGTTGTTTTTGTTTTTTTTTTGTTTTTTTTTTTTTGTTTTGTTTTTTTTTGTTTTTTGTTGTTGTTGTTGTTTTTTGTTTTTTTTTGCTTTTTTTGTTTTTGTTTTTTTTGTTTTGTTTTTTTCATGCGGACAACGAGGGGGGGGGTCTACCTTTAAAGGAAAGAATTTGCTCCCCGTTCTTCATTCCTTTAAAGAAAGGGGCGAAAACAATTTTGATAGAGTTTTCTCCCTTGAAAGCTTATCAGTTCCCCTTTAGTTTCTTGAATTTTCCAGTAATTCGGTCGGTTTCGATTGATTCTTGTAATTATCCT
The DNA here is from genome assembly GCA_964016985.1 of Anodontia alba. Lineage (NCBI taxonomy): Eukaryota > Metazoa > Mollusca > Bivalvia > Lucinida > Lucinidae > Anodontia > Anodontia alba. Next base: position 76,363,000 of record OZ024833.1, on the reverse strand, counting down.
AATTATTGGGACACCTTAACTCCTTACCATACTTGTCCTAAACTTTGTGCAGGTCCCTTTTTCTACCTATTGATATGTCTAAAAATGCTGGATGAATGGTAAACAGTGTAGACCCTAATCAGACGCCGCATTCTACGGCGTCTGATTTGGGTCTACACTGTTTGCCCAAGCCTGGTTTGTCAAACTACTAAGGGTAATAATGGTGGTTTATTAGATAAAAAGTTATCTTGGATGTTCAATATGTATATTACCTTTCCCATATTCATATAAGCAGCAGAACAGACCTCAGTATTCCCCTGCCATTTTCACTCACTTTTGTGGAATATTGAAAGTCTGTTCATGTTTAACCTTTACCACTCTATGACCAAATTCAGCAGACTACAAATTGATATTTTCTTAACTTTTCAAGAAAACAGGATTTGACATTCATGCAAATTGTCTCCCCTGAAAAGCGCGGTAGCTCGGTGGTGAGTGCACTAGCCTCTAGAGCTAAAATTACCGGGATCGATCCCATGCGCAGGCAAGGGAATTTTGGTGTTCGAACACGCTTTACTACGTGTCTAGACTGGCTCCAGTCTCTAATGACAAAACATTTTTTCTTATAATCTGTTTAATAATCCACTAAAATAAAACCAAAGTAATATCATGACTATAGAGGCTGGTCACTCTAGTGACCAGCCTTTATAGTCATGATATTTTTTTGGTTTTATCTTGGTAGATTATCAAACAGGATTTTGAAAAAAAACATATTTAGTCACTGGAGACTGGAGCCAGTCTACTACGTATCATTTGTAGTGACGGATGAAAATACTGCGCCACCCTTGGAATCTTGACGTTAACTCCGACATACCATGTCTCGAACAAATTTCCGATTCGACTGTAGTTTTTTTTCTCAAGTTTAGGCTCATACTGTCGAACCTCAATGGCTCGAACATCTTTGGGACCATGGAAATTCGTTCGAGACATGGGTAGTTCGAGCCACTGAGGGTTAATCATGGCACTAGTTCAGGAAACAAGTAGCGATAATTTAGGGAATATTTTCGATTTTCAACACAATGATTGTATGTTGAGTGTACTCATTAGAATCGCCTCGATGAGGCGATTCTAATGAGTACACTCAACATACAATTTCATGATAAAATAAGAAAAAATCCCTCAATATTTGTTTTCTTGAGCTATTGTAAGAATTTTGTAGGGACTGAAAAAAGAGTTCGAATCATCCATGGTAAACGAGCCATGCGTGTTCGAGCCATTGAGGTTATACTGTATTTTGGTATCGACTTCTGAACAAACACGCTTTTTGAGTACATCTTTAGGCGGTATTTTGATACGGCTCAAGCCGGTCCCAGAAGCGCAGTTTGTAGCGCGTCTGACTGCCGATCTTGGGGGTCGCCAGTTCGAATTCCAGCTCGGCCACATAACTGTCATGGAAACTGACCATGAATTCATTTTTGCGGTCGTTCTCCACCTTCCGCTGATTCAAGAATAGCGGTTGTCTGTTAAAGTGTGTGCACAAGTAATGGTTAACTGATTTTCAGAGGACTAATTCTGCCTAGGAAAACTGTGAGTAGGTTATATGTTACTGACCAGCTTGACTTGACCTTAACTATGTTAACTGGCCGTAAAACTCCAATATAAACAAACAGGCGGTATTTTGATACGGCTCAAGCCGGGTCCCATAGCACAGTTAGCAGCGCGTCTGACCGCAGATCTTGGGGTTTGCCAATTCGAATCCCAGCTCGTCCGCATACTTTTCGTGGAAACTGACCATGAACTCATTTCTGCGGTCGTTCTCCGCCCTCTACTGATTCAAGAATGGCGGTTGTCTGTTACTGGCGAAAGTATGAGCACAAGTACTGGTTAACTGATTTTCAGAGGACTAATTCTGCCTAGGAAAACTGTGAGTAGGCTACTTATTACTGACCGGCTTGACATCGCCTTAACAGTGTTGACTGAGCCGTAAAACCCCAATACAAACGGCTCAACTCATAATTGGTAATTTCCGATCGGGCCGTCGGAAACACTAGTGTTGTAGGTATGGGTGTATTTAACCGGTACAGGCAAAAAAGTACTGCACATTCCGATCATAAGCTGAGCAGTTATTAAATACATTGTATGGTAGATACACATTAGAATCGCCCAGACGAGGTCGAGGTACATTACGAAAACACGCCTATTCAAATATATTGAAAATTTTATAACCAAAAAAGGGAAATTTTCAGAGAAAAAAAAATCCGATATTTTTCATATTTCTGCTCAAAACATAGATTGCAGATATTCGTTAGAACAAAGAGTAGCCCCAATCTATGTTTTTAGCAGACATAAGAAAAATAATGTATACCCCTGTAAACCCCAGTTTTACTATATAAAAGCGGGGTTTCAGGGGGTCAAAATTATATAGGCATGTTTTCGTAATGAATTTTAGCGAGTATCGGTAACATAGAAGCCGCAATGTCAGAAAACATACCTTCGGATATGTGCGCCCATCGAGGATTCAGATCAGCCTGCGCATTCAGAATCTTCACTGAGCGCATTTTCGGATAGCCAAGGATGCAAAGTTTCTTCATGCGGATAACGAAGACTGGTCAGATTCTGTGCTGATGCGCAGGGTAATTTGAGTATTCGTCGGGCGCACATATTAACCTTTGTCACGCAGAATAAATTAAGATACCACGCCCACTTCTAATTTTTAGCCAATCAGGTTACTTGATCCAGGTTGTTGATACAAATTCACATACTAAATGACAAACAGCACAGATCCAGATCAGTTGGCTTCTTCAGAAGCCAACTGATCTGGATCTACACTGTTTGCAAATGCAGGGCATATATTCGGGTTACGCATGAATGTAAGTTTTCTCACACGGTGGTTCATATAATTTTATGGAGCACGGAATGAAATAATGAGGCTGGTGGGGGGGGAGAGAGAAATGGGGTGTGGGGTGGGAGGCTGGGGAGATTCAAATTCAGAAATGCGGGAGTGGGAGAATGACCATAGAAAATATTTCATGATCAATTTCCACGAAAGGATGTTGCCGACCCGGCGGGGTTCGAACCCGCAACCTCCTGATCACCAGTCGGCCGAGCATCCAACTGAGCCTCCGAGGCCGGTAAGCCCACATGGTCAAATAAGACAGCGCGTAGGCGCAGGGTGACCTGGATCTTTTCACGTCATATATGTGATACAGTAACCTGTCAAACAGTTTAAGATGAATGGTTACGCTTTGCAGATTTTCCACCCTTTTTGACAAGGGGTTCGGGCGTGAGGTGGACTTGTAACTTCTTGTTTATTTTCCTGTGCACCAATCCCTTCTGACAATGGATCTACCTTTAAAGGAAAAAACAATGCTCCCCGTTCTTCCTTTCAGGAGTAGACCCCTTTTAAGAAGGGAGCGAAAACAATTTCGATAGAGTTTCTGCCCTTGATATTGTAACAGTTCCCCTTTAGTTACTTGAACTTTCCAGTAATTCGGCCGGTTTCGATTGATTCCTGTAATTACCCTAAGTATTGGGACACCTTAACTCCTTACCATACTTGTCCTAAAATTTGTGCAGGTCCCTTTTACTACCTAAAACTGCCGGATGAGTGGAACACAGTGTAGATCATAATCAGACGCCGCATTCTGCGGCGTCTGATTTGGGTCAACACTGTTTGCTCAAGCGTGGTTTGTCAAAATACTCAGGGTAATAATGGCAGTTTATTAGATAAAAAGTTATCTTGGGTGTTCAATATGTATATTACCTTTCCCATATTAATATATGTAAGCAGCAGAACAGACCTGAGTATCCCCCCTGCCATTTTCACTCACTTTTGTGGAAGATGGAAAGTCTCTTCCACTCTATGCAGTCTATTCCAACATGCCAGGTATCTCCAAAAAATCAGAGAACCTGTAACGGTACACACAATAAACCTCTCAGCATGAGGTGTAATTATCCCTGACTCTGACCTTATTTTACTCCTAATCACAGATGGTTCCTACATAACCAGTACGGTCATTCTCTCCCTTCCTCTGACCTTCATGCATGGGCTAAACATATACTTTTCTGTAGTGCAAGTTTCAAATCATGAAAACTGTAGAAGTCGCAGAGAAGTCGCAGAGACATGAATGTGAATGTGCAATGTGAATATGGCAAATTTTTTAAGTAAATGAACGGTAGTAATTCAAGCAATAAAAATTTGATAAAAGTTCCGTTACCTTTATGCACTGCCTATATTCTTACGTCGCTGCAAATTTCAAATCGTTATCTTGAACACTGTAGAAGTTGCGGAGACACAAACCCTACTATGCCATGTGTATTAGGCAAAATTTCTAAATAAATTCAGGATTTGTAACTCTAGCAATATATATTGGTCTTTGTGTGTCCGTCCGTGTGTCTATCCATCAGACTTTATAGTCCTGTTCGTGTCTCTGCGACTCCTACAGTTTTTTAAGATAAGTGTTTGAAAACTTGTATCATAGTACGGATACGGAATGAGCATGTGCATATACACAATGTAGGTCACACACCTCTGACCGAATTATTATTGGCATAGGATCACAAACCCTTGATTTACTTAGAAAACTTGTCTTATAACATGGCGTAGATAATCATTTGAAATTTGCAGCAAAGTAAGAGTATAGGCTGGGCATGTGCAAATTATTAAGGTAATGGTTTGAAATTTGCACCATAGTAGGCATACAGACTAAGCATGTGCATAAATGTCATAGAACTCTGATCAAATTATTAATAGTAGAGTTATATACCCTTGAATTACTTAGAAAAATTGTCGTTTATACATGACATAGTAGGGTTAGCATATCAGCAACTTCTCTTTCAGTTTCAAAGATAATCCCAGTAAGCATTCTTTATGAATCTATAGCGGGCCGTTATCGGTCCGTCAGGGTAGCTGACGGGCCGATAACGGTCCGCTGTAGATTTATAAAGAATGCTAGCTGGGATGGTTTGAAACTTGCAGCAAAGTTCGAATATAGGCTGGACATGTGCATACAAGTCACAAAAGTTTGATCAACGTTTTTTTGCTTGAGTTACATACCCTGCATTTACTTAGAAATTTTGCCTTATACACATGACATAGTAGGGTTCGTGTCCCTATGTTATACGTAATTTTCAAGGAAATGATTTGAAACTTGCAGCAAAGTAAGACTATAGGCAGGGCATTAGACTAGCTCCTAGACCTTGATGTCATGTTTTATCACTCCTAACTATAAGCTGATTCAAATTTATGCATGACATCTTGTATAGCCAGTCTCTAATAGTTGGTCTCTGACATCAAGGTCTAGTAAAATACGAATTTTACCTCGCAGGATTCTGCTTGGTAAATGATTAATTACATCTATTGAGAACCACCACACTTGAAGTGTTTATTGCTTTACTGACCACATACTGATCACTTAATACTGATAAGAGAAAGTTGGAAAAGCTAAATTTCATTTTGGTGTGTTTTCATGATGAAACAAAGTACACATTCTTTTTAAAGGCTGAGAAGATGAGGTTTGCTATTGATTATGGTCTGTAAAATCAAGGTGTAACTGGGAAGGATGTGATGTTTTATTTTGTTCTCCCAATGGTAGGAAGAAAGCTGACATCTGAAATTTTACTTTTGGTAGATATGGTGTCTAGCTACTCTTTAGAACTGTCTCAGAAAACAGTACCCACATCATTTATCCTAAATTATAACCTCATATGGCTTCTTATCTTAAAGCTATATAAAAAGGTTTTTTTAATTAATGCATATCTCCATCCAAATATATATGGTATGTAGTTACTCTTTCGAACTGTCTCAGAAAACAGTACCCATTTTTATCCTAAAATATCGCATCATATTTCTTAGCTTAGAGCTATAGAAAAAGTCGTTCTTTTTTTTATTTAATGCATTTCTCCGTCAAAATATATATGGTATGTAGTTACTCTTTCGAACTGTCTCAGAAAACAGTACCCACAACATTTATCCTAAATTATTACATCATATGTCTTTTTATCTTAAAGCTATAGGAAAAAAATGTTGCTTTTTTTGTTTTTTTTTGTTGTTTTTTTTTTTTTTTTTTTTTTGTTTAATTTAATGCATTTCTCTATTAAAATATATATGGTATGTAGTTACTCTTTTGAACTGTCTCAGAAAACAGTAAAACAGTATCTTCAACATTTATCCTAAATTATTACATCATATGTCTTCTTATCTTAAAGCTATAGAATTTATTTTTGTTTAATTTAATGCATTTCTCCATTAAAATATATATGGTATGTAGTTACTCTTTCGAACTGTCTCAGAAAACAGTACCCACAACTTTTATCCTAAATTATTACATCATACGTCTTCTTATCTTAAAGCTATAGAATGTTTTTTTTTTTTTTTTTTTTTTTAATTTAATGCATTTCTCCATCAAAATATATATGGTATGTAGTTACTCTTTCGAATTGTCTCAGAAAACAGTACCCACAACATTTATCCTAAATTATTACATCATATGTCTTCTTATCTCAAAGCTATAGAATGATTTGCTTTTTTTTTTATTTTAATGCATTTCTCCATTAAAATATATATGGTATGTAGTTACTCTTTTGAACTGTCTCAGAAAACAGTACCCACAACACTTATTCTAAATTATTACCTCATATGTCTTCTTATCTTAAAGCTATAGATTTTTTTTTCTTTTTTTTTTTATTTAATTTAATGCATTTCTCCATCAAAATATATATGGTATGTAGTTACTCTTTCAAACTGTCTAAGAAAACAGTACCCACAACATTTATCCTAAATTATCACCTCATATGTCTTCTTATGGTAAAGCTATGGATTTTTGTTTGTTTGTTTGTTTACTGTAATGTATTTCTCCATCAGAATATATATGGTATGTAGTTACTCTTTCGAATTGTCTCAGAAAACGGTACCCACAACATTTATCCTAAATTATCGCCTCATATGTCCTTATCTTGAAGCTATAGAAAAAGTCAGGGTTTTTTTATTTAATGCATTTCTCCATCAAAATATATATGGAATGTAGATACTCTTTCGAACTGTCTCAGAAAACAGTACCTACAAAATTTATTCTAAATTATTACCTCATATGTCTGCTTATCTTAGAGCTATAGAAAAAGCTTATCCAGACATCAAAGCAAAATAAATATACAATGTTCCATAAATTATGTTGATACAACAGTTTTTAATATGAAATACTTATTAAATATGATTCTGTTTTCTTCTGTTTTATCTAAAATTTACTAATACACAAAACAAAAACTGGTAATACATGCAGTACACAGACAGGCTTCTTAACAATGTTTATGTTATCCCATGAACTCTAATGGTCAGCTTCTTATATATAAACAATTTATTGGAGAGGCAATGATTTTAACAAGATGGCAATTACGAGCTAGATAAGGAACATTAGAAAGGCAATTAATGTCAATCACTTCTTAGAGTACATTTCGCATTTTACTAGTCGGATATCTCCAAGATTAGTTGCTGCTATCAAAGAGGTGAGGCAAGCAGTAAGTAGTAGATGGCCCTTAGTTCATTAAATAAATTAATAATTATAATTGATTGATGAAATTAATATTGATATCCGACTAGTAGCAGGGCATGTGCATAAAGGTCACAGAACTTGATCAAAGTTTCGTTGCTAGATTTACTTACCTTGGATTTACTAAGAAATTTTGCCTTACACATATAGCATAGAAGGTTCGCGTCTTCTGCAACTTCTACAGTTTTCAAAAAAATGATTTGAAACTTGCCGCAAAGTAAGAATATAGGCAGGGCATGTGCATTAAGGTCACAAACTCTGATCAATTTTTTATTACTAGAGTTACATAAAGATAATGATTTGAAACTTGCAGCAAAGAAAGAAAACAGACTGGGTATGTGCATTAAGGTGGCAGAACTTTGATCAAAGTTTTATTGCTAGAGTAACATATGCTCATTTACTTAGAAATGTTGCCTTATACACATGACATAGTAGGGTTCGTGTCCAACACATCACGAAAACATGCCTATATAATTTTGACCCTCTTAAACCCCACTTTTATATAGTAAAACTGGGGTTTACGGGGGTATACATTATTTTTCTTATTTCTGCTCAAAACACAGATTGTGGGTACTCGTTAGAACCGCCTCGCTGAGGCGGTTCTAACGAGTACCCACAATCTATGTTTTGAGCAGAAATATGAAAAATATCAGATTTTTTTTATCTGAAAATTTTCAGTTTTTGGAGGTGAAATTTTCTATACATTTAAATAGGTGTGTATTCGTAATGAGTTTTCAAGATGATTTAAAACTTGCAGCAAAGTAAGAATATAGGCTGGGCATGTGCATAAAGGTCAAAGATCACTGATCAAAGATTTGTTGTTAGACTTACATATATTGGATTAACTTAAAATTTTTGCCATATGCACATTTCATAGTAGGTTGGTGTCAAACAGTTTTCAAGATAATGATTTGAAACATGCAGCTATGTAAGAATATAGGCAGAGCATGTGCATAAAGGTCACATATCTCTGATCAAATTTTTATTACTGAGTTAAGTATCCTTCATTTACTTAGAAATTTGCCATATTGACATTGCATATTGGAGTTCATGTCTCTGCAACTTCTACAGTTTTCTTGATTGTGGTTTGACACTTGCATTCCAGAAAAGGTATAGGTTAAGCGTATGCATGAAGGTCAGAGACCTCTGATCAAACTATTATTGCAAGAATTAAATGCCCTTGATTAATTTATAATTTTGCCGTATAACCGTATCATAGCAGATTTCATATGTCTGCAACTCCTCTTACAGATGTCAAGATCATGTTCGGAAACTTGCACCATGGCAAATTACAGATTGCTTGTGTGTGAAACCCACATGACTCTGAAAACAGTAAAATGATAAATGTACAAAGCCACTCTGGCAGTAGCGGGGGCATTCTTCCCCTTTAAGGATATTCAAGTTTGTACTTTTCCTTTATGTTGTGCACTTTATCATTTTATTCCCACCATCCCCCGCACACTGTGTTTGTGTGGATGGATGGGTTTACTGTTGTTTTTTTATGTTGTCCGTCTGTATGTTTGTCCATTTATTACATTTTTGTCCTATTTAGGATACTTTGTATCAAATAAGCACTGCTTTTTGACATTATTTGCTTCAAAAGTGTATATATGGAGCAGATGTTTTATGTGTGCAACACGTTTTTAACTGTACTTTTTGAAACTTTGCAGCGATTTTCTACATGGTTTGAAGATGTGCATGTTGTCTATACATCATGCTCATTACTTTTCACTTTCTTTCACGTTCGAACTTAGTACTTTTGCCTCAATAATAAACATAGAGTGGGTATCTTATGTGCGCAAGACCTCCTACAGGTTTCGACCAATCTTTTTGAAACTCTGTTGGCATTTTCTACATGGTCTGAGGATGTGCATATGGTGTAGATATAAACCTCATTTTTTTTTTTTTTTTTTTTTTTTTTGCTTTGTTTTGACATATAATACTATCAAAGTATATAATTAGTAGATACCTTGTTGATCTGGTCATTTATGGAGGATTTTTGAAAGGCGGGGAACATAACTTCTCTGAATTTGCTTATTATTTATTTATTTATCTATTTATTTATTTATTTATATGTCATTCATTTTGACTCAAACTGGTGAATAATATTTCCTCCTGTCAAGTCAGCATTCTGAAGCACTTAGTATAAACCGATATTCAGTTAATGCATAAAAAATAAGTTATGAATGAATTAACTATCCTTTTCCTTCAGTTTTCTACCATTAATTTCATTTGATACTTAATACAGTAATACCTATGGAACTAAGAATTAACCACTGGATCTTGTATTTACTCTCCGTCATGAAAACACGCCTATATAATTTTGACCCCCTTAAACCCCACTTTTATATAGTAAAACTCGGGTTTACAGGGGTATACATTATCTTTCTTAATTCTGCTCAAAAACATAGATTGTGGGTACTCGTTAGAACCGCCTCGCCGAGGCGGTTCTAACGAGTACCCACAATCTATGTTTTGAGCAGAAATATAAAAAAGTATCAGCGTTTTTATCTGAAAATTTTCAGTTTTTTTGGAGGTGAAATTTTCTATATACTTGTATAGGCGAGTTTTCGTAATGCATGATTCACATCTCATGATCTGGAGAGATTAGACTTGGGGAGAAAAGCTGTAACATTAATTGGTGTGAAGCAGTAAATTTATTGCCATAGTAATCTGATCTGTTATGCTTATTACCATGGTTGTTTCTCTCAAGAAAGGAACCGGAAAAAGTGAAGTACTGCCTTCTTCATTTCCATTGTCTTCTGACGAGAGCACCTCTATCACAATGATGCACATTGCTGTACTTAAGTGTCGTCTTAACAAGCGGATATCAACATGAGATGCCTTTACCGTTGGATATCACTTGAGTAAGCTACAAAATCTTGATTGTAACTCTTTGCCTGCTGGGTAAAAATCCAGCAGACGACATTTTGAAAGATTTTTTTCTTATTTTTCCAAGAACACAGGTTTTGATATTTCAAGCAAATTTTCTCCATGGGAGACAGTTTGAATCTTGTTTTCTTGGAAAAATAAGAAACACAGTAGACATTTTGTAATATTTGTCATAATTTCCCCAGAAAATAGGTTTTACATTTTATGCAAATTGTCTCCAAAGTGTGCAAGAAATGTCAAATCTTTTTTTCTGGGAAAACTAAGAAAAAAAATTTCAAAATGCAAAATGCCATCTGCTGAAAACTTTGCCCAGAGTGCTAAGCGGTAAACATGCACCGGGACAAGAAAACAAAATACTCATTTTTCATTTGCACTTTGGCCTTTGGCTTTCTGAAGTCAGACAGAAGACTACTGTGATTACTCCAAACTAAAGCCCGTATTCTTACCATGAAACTGAAGCAGATTTATTTGGCAAGCTTGACGGTGTATTTAAACAGACCTGTGTGAATTGCCAACAGTGTACAGTACCCCCTGATCAAACTACTCTAGCTTCAATCTGGGTCTAAACTGCTTCCTCAGAGATGCCCTTATATTTCGGATAAGGTTTGAGAAAACATGCAGCCCAAGATACCATGGTAATGAATACGAGGGTGAGTCAATAAGTAACTTATTTCCGGTTGAGATCCACCTCTTCTTTTTGTAATTGCCCTCTAATGTGATGCACTTAGAGCAACGGTGTTCCAGTGCCATCAGCCCAGAGCTGAAAAAACAGGGTCCTTTCCATTGATCCACTCCTCAACTGCCGTCATGACTTCTTCATCAGACTGGAAATGAAGTCCACGGAAATCCTTTTTCAAGTTTGGGCTTAGGAAGAAGTCGCTAGGAGCTAGGTCAGGCGAATAGGCAGGATGTGGTATTAATTCATACCCGTTTCGCTCTACAGCATCCATTGTAACTTTGCAAGTGTGGACTCTCGCGTTGTCCTGTTGCAACAAAACACCTTTAGAGAGTTTACCTCGGCGTTTTTCACGGATGGCGGTTCTCAGCTGGTCAAACAAGTTTGCATAGTACACTCCAGTTTTTGTACTTATCTTGGGTAAAAAGTCCAACATAATAACGCCTTTTGCGTCCCAAAATACTGTGGCCATCACCTTGCCAGCAGATGGTTGCGTCTTGAACTTCTTTGGCCTCGGGGACCCAGGTTACCCACTGACGACTCTGGGCTTTATTCTCAGGCTCATAATAATGAACCCAAGTCTCATCTACAGTCACCAGACGCAAAAGAAAATCATCTTTTGACCTAAAACGCTTCAACAAGGCGCTGCATACTGATGCTCTGGTTGCCATTTGCTCATCGCTAAGGGATTTGGGGACCCAACGGGCTGTTAGCTTGCGCATACCTAAATGATCATGTAAGATTGTTGAAACGCTACCATGTGAAATGCCTAATGTCTGCGCTATTTCTTCCACATGAATTCGCCTACCAGAGTATACCAGATCCCGAACTTTCTTACACATTTGTTCGTCGGTGGTAGCCAGTGGGCGTCCAGACCTGGTTTCATCTTCTAAAGACGTTCTACCGCGTTTGAATTCCCCTACCCAGAATTTAACCTGAGCATAAGATGGTGCAGAAGACCCATAAACATCGGCTAACTCGCCGTGTATTTCCTTGCCTGGCTGTTTTACCTTTAAAATACAAGTACCGAATTACAGCACGGTACTCAACTTTAGATGAAAAGCATGCCTTTGCATCACTAGCCATGTTTGACATTCAATATCTTTTCTCATGAAGCGTTAACTTTGATTATCTAAACATGTGTTAAACATGTTTAAAACTTAACTATTTTCCTGTTGCATTAGACTTGTATAACTATATCATTTAGCTATGTACATGATGGATAAACTGAAGACAAAACCCTTCATGAAATTAGAGATCGAATATAAACAAAACTTTAGAGACTAGAGCATAAGATAAGCCATGAATACAGCTAATTTCGGGGAAAGACTAAAGTCTGACAAGTAATAGCTTTCACAAAAAAAATAAAAGCTTGGTCTACGCTTAGCACACAGTGTGTGCTTAGCGTAGACCAGGTTTTTTTGTGAAAGCTAATACTTGGTTATTACGTTGCGCAGTCAATCGAAAATACCATTTGACCTGTCCAGAACCTTTCATCAAGTGCTTCCGTAGCAGTGGCGAACTGAAACAAAACCTGATTTTTCTGGGAAAAATAAGAAAAATAGTTCAATATGTCGTATGTTGAAGATTTTACCCAGAGTGGTCAGTGTTAATATGTATAGTCTACGCCCATGAGCAGTATCCAGAGAAAAAGGCTCTCATTGCATTTTAAAACTATGAAGAAGGATTAGCTTACGTATCCGCATTGCTTGGTCAGTACATACAGTATTTTGTCAGCCTCAACGTCAGACATTACGAAAACATGCCTATTCAAATATACTGAAAAGTTAATCACCGAAAAATCGAAAATTTTCAGACAAAAAATTCAAATACTTTTCATATTTCTGCTCAAAACATAGATTGTGGGTACTCGTTAGAACCGCCTCTGTGAGGCGGTTCTAACGAATGCCCACAATCTATGTTTTTGACCAGAAATAAGAAAAATAATGTATACCCCTGTAAACCCCAGTTTTACTATATAAAAGTGGGGTTTAAGGGGGTTAAAATTATATAGGCGTGTTTTCGTGATGAAAATACCTTCGGTCATGTGCACCCAGCGAATAGCCTGCGCATTCGCATAGCTCGATCAGAATCTTAACTGGGCACATTTTGGATAGCCGGGGGTACAAAGTTTCTTCATGCGAACCACGAAGACTAATCAGATTGCGCGTGTGCGCAGGTTGATTTGAGCCTTCGTTGGGCGCACATGTTGAAGAAGGTATGTTTTCTCACGTTGGGGCTCTAATGATTCTTTAAGTTAACCGCAAAGTCATGACCGGATTGTGTGAATGCTGCACAGGCTAATCTGGGTCTTCGCTGTCCCAATTGCACAGGGAACTTTTCTAATACACACATGGTAATCTCGTAAGGGGTAGCCGGTGGTTATGCACTCAAAATCTTTACGCGAACTTCCGGCCATGACTTACGAGACATCCAAATGTCAACAAACGGGTAAGTTCTCCTGATCTATTGTTTTAAGTCAATTTCATAGACATTTTGAAAAAAAATCGGACAATGCTATTCCCAACAACTTTCATTTCTGCGTCGGAGAAGATAGGTGTGGACTTGAAAAAACAAGCTGCTAATTTTTAATTTAATTGCACCCGGATAGGGTAGTCCGATATTCCTGTTTTGACTTTTGTCCAGTGCAAAATGAAGGTATTTTAAGCTATCTGGGCTATGAAGTAAATGTACTTATTTAACATATCAAATGAGACGTACTGCTATCTACGTCCATCATGAAAACACGCCTATATAGTTTTGACCCCCTTAAACCCCACTTTTATATAGTAAAACTGGGGTTTACAGGGGTATACATTATTTTTCTTATTTCTGCACAAAACATAGATTATGGGTACTCGTTAGAACCGCCTCGGCGAGGCGGTTCTATCGAGTACCCACAATCTATGTTTTGAGGAGAAATATGAAAAATATCAGAATTTTTTCAGAATTATCTGAAAATGTTCTTTTTTTTTTTGGTGATAAAATTTTCAGTATATTTGAATAGGCGTGTTTTCGTAATGTACGTTGAAATACATAAGATGCTTAATTTCCCAACCATTTGTTCCGGGGACTGAAATATTTGTGGCGAATATGACTTTTGAGGCCGATTACCCCTTACTTTGGCATTAACCCTTACGGGGACAAGAACGCCAACTGTCACGTGTCTGAATACGAGGCCTGATTATCCCTTATAGACACATAAGCCATTATCAGAATGTCCCGCATTTAAAAACATGCAAATTTTTTACCAAACCAGTTTCAAAACATTCCATTTACATATAATCAAACACCATGAAAGGTTTTGCAAATGAGACAGCGTGTTTTTGCAAAACCTTCCATGGCGTTTAATTCTTTATATGTAAATGGAATATTTTGAACATAACGAAAACACGCCTATATAATTTTGACCCCCTTAAACCCCACTTTTATATAAAAAAAAAATGGGGTTTACAGGGGTATACATTATTTTTCTTATTTTTGCTCAAAAACATAGCTTGTGGGTACTCGTTAGAACCGCCTCGCCGTGGCGGTTCTAACGAGTACCCACAATTTATGTTTTGATCAGAAATATGAAAATTATCAGTGTTTTTTATCTGAAAATGTTCAGTTTTTGGAGGTGAAAATTTCTATATATTTAAATAGGAATGTTTTTGTAATGACTGGTTTGGTCTAAAATCTGCATGTTTATAAATGCGGGGCATTCTGATCATTGGGGATAAGCAGGCCTTAGAAAGTGCCTATGGTTAACTTTTGTTATGACCATGTTTCATAGAAACTTCTGCATTTAGTGCAAACAGTGTAGGCCCTGATTAGACGCCGCTGATCTTGGTCTACACTGTTTGCCAATATCCATTTTACGGGACGCTGGGCATAAACGAGTTAATCAGCACTGTCCGTTTGTTGTTATATATATATATATATATATATATATATATATATATATATATATATATATATATATATATATATATATATATATATATATATATATATATAATCCGGTAGATCTATTTTTGTTTCAGTGGGAAAATGCTCCCCTGCGGATATCCAGTCTATGAGATCAAACATAGAACAGTATTTCTCACAGCCCAGACACCATCTAAAAAATAAGGGATACAAGATTTCAGCGAGAATATTCATTCATGATGAATTTACACGCCTTGGCCTGGAAACAGAATATCAAGAGTTCTTTGATAATGATAACCACCCACCCGTAAGTGTGCAATCGATCAATCAATCATACTTCATACAAATCGTCATTTGAGCCGGAAGGTGAGAAAACGTGGCCTCTGGCAGTCTGATCAGGGTCTTCGGTATCCGTATGTAAACAAAAAATGCATACTTGGCTATCAAAAGTGCGCCAGGTGAAGATTCCGGTCAGACTGCATGAATGCACAGGCAGACATGAATTTTCGCTCGTTGCATATTAGACTGGCTCCAGTCGTTTCTGCACTTTTTTTTTGAATTTCTTTAATACTTTCTGCCACAGGTGCTTTCTGCAGCTGTAGCAAATTTTGTCCCTTTAATCTTTCACAGTTTTACTATCTTTTCCACAAAGGGGCATAACTGAGTAACCCATTTATGCCTGGCGTCCCATAAATGGGACATTGGCAAACAGTCTAGACCCTGATCAGACGCCGCAGAACGCGGCGTCTGATCAGGGTCTACACTTTTTGCGTTTAATGCAGGAATTTCTATAAAACATGGTTATAATAAAAACTGAACAGACACCCCTTCTATTATAAATGGGCCTTTCCAAAATCCTCCGGTAGAAGAGTTTATTCGGCATAAATAGGTTCAATCATATAAACTGTGCTAGATTGTATACCTTTGAAATCAAAAGAGAAAATGATAGAAAAGATAGAGTCTGGAGCCAGACTAGGCGCACATGTCTGAAAGTACGTTTTCTCACGTTGCTGCTAATTTTAGAATCATTACGAAAACATGCCTATGCAGATATATAGAAAATTTCACCGCCAAAAACTGAAAATTTTCAGATTAAAAAACTCTGATATGTTTCATATTACTGCTCAAAACATAGATTGTGGGTACTCGTTAGAACCGCCTCGTTGAGGCGGTTCTAACGAGTACCCACAATCTATGTTTTGAGCAGAAATAAGAAAAATAATGTATACCCCTGTAAACCCCAATTATACTATATAAAAATGGGGTTTAAGGGGGTCAAAATTATATAGGCATGTTTTCGTGATGTAGAATAGAATAAAATATTTTACTGGAAAATCTACATATACAGAAGGTGTTTACCATTGACATGAAATATACATTGATTGATTGATTGTGTTGGGGTTTAACGACACGTCAACCCTTGAGGGTCATTTTGTGTCGTCTCCCAGAGAAAGGGAGAAAAGAGATAGAAGAGAGAGTAGAGGAGATGAAAGAGAGGAACAGGGAAGAAAGAGGAACAGGAATGAAAGTGAAGAAACAGAAGAAATAAAAACATTCCCCCTCTACCCTTACCCACTACAAGGATAGCAGGCCTTGCCCAATTGTAAACCAATATCAGTTGGACGCCCTAGTGATGTAAGATACACAGCACCTTCGCACCACCCGACCACCCCCGACATGAAATATACAATATAAACATAAAAAAAGAATAAACATGAGAAAACAATCAATAGATCTACTATACCTTAATTCTTACGCCTCATGAATAAATTTACAAATACGTTTTGAATTCGCAGCACTGCCAAAATGCATCACGAAAACAAATATCAGATATTTTCACCTGAAAATTTTCATTTTCTGGTGGTAAAATTTTCAGTTTATTTGAATAGGCGTGTTTCCGTAATGGGGTTAAAAATTAGCCCCACTTTGTGGCTATTTTTTAACCTATTTAAGCCTAGCGTCCCATAAAAGGGAATGCGGCGTCTGATCAGGGTCAACACTCTTTGCATTAACTTTTTTACAAAATATGATGATAATAAAAACTAACCAGATACCCTTTATTAGATTGGCTCCAGTCGTTTTTGTTTTATATCTATTTCTCTCTTTCTCTACATTATTTTTTTTTTATCATGATCCTCTTTAATCCAACTTCAAGTTACCTATGGCTGAACAAAAACTGACTTCCAAGCACCCAATATCAGAAATTTGATACAGACCATTAGCTTGTCAGGAATGACAGTCTAAGTTTACCAACCCTTATCTGTTTGGTGAGAACCCATTAAGTGTTGCAATGAGAGAAAGTTTAAAAGGTCAGCAGGCGGAATTCTGTCTAGACCAGTTTCACTTGTTACCAGACCCTTTCTTTCTAGCCAAGGGACTGAAGTAAACAAAAATTCTACAAGCTATACAAGTGTTGTGTCCCCTCAAGAAAAAAAGAAGAATTGATTGATTGTGTTGGGGTTTAACGACACGTCAACCCTTGTGGGTCATTTTGTGTCGTCTCCCAGAGAAAGGGAGAAGAGTGATAGAAGAGATAGTCGAAGAGATGAAAGAGAGGAACAGGGAAGAAAGAGGAACAGGAATGAAAGTGAAGAAACAGAAGAAATAAAAACATTCCCCCTCTACCCTTACCTGCTACAAGGATAGCAGGCTTTGCCCAACTGTAAGCCAATATAAGTTGGACGCCCCGGTGACATAAGATACACGACACCTTCGCACCACCCGACCACCCCCGAAAAAAGAAGAAAAAGAAAAAAAAGAAAAATAAAGAAAGGGTCTGGGGCCAGACTAACCCTTTATATAAGAAATGGAATTGTCCAAAGACTTGAGGTAGAAGAGTCTACTCGGCATAAATGGGTAAAGGGGACTGGATACATTTGGTAGATTTTACGTCACATCATGAAAACACGCCTATATAATTTTTACCCCCTTAAACCCCTCTTTTATATAGTAAAACTGGGGTTTACGGGGGTATACATTATTTTTCTTATTTCTGCTCAAACACATAGATTGTGGGTACTCGTTAGAACCGCCTCGCTGAGGCAGTTCTAACGAGTACCCACAATCTATGTTTTGAGCAGGGATATGAAAAATATCAGAATATTTTATCTAAAAATTTTCATTTTTTTGGTGGTAAAATTTTCAGTTCATTTCAATAGGCCTGTTTTCGTAATGTTTTTTGACAAGGGAGAAAAAAAAACATTTAGACAAAGCTGCCTCCTCTGCCTCATAGTGATCCCTCTCATCAAGATCTACACTGTTTGCCATTCTGTTTTCATCACGAAAACATGCCTATATAATTTTGACCCCCTTAAACCTCACTTTTATATAGTAAAACTGGGGTTTACAGGGGTATACATTATTTTTGTTATTTCTCCTCGAAAACATAGATTGTGGGTACTCATTAGAACCGCCTCGACGAGGCGGTTCTAACGAGTACCCATAATCTATGTTTTGAGCAGAAATCTGAAAAATATCAGATTTTTTATATGAAAATTGTCATTTTTTGGTGGTAAAATTTTCAGTGTATTTGAATAGGCGTGTTTTCGTAATGGATTGCTGACCGAGACCCGTATTTGGCAAAAAAGTTTTGACCAGATTCAAAGATGGAAGAGTCCATTTCAGAAATTCAGGGAGAAAAGGGTTAAGTACTCTCCTTTCGACATCTTTTGGAAAGTCGTTTTTCGCCTGCCGCTTTACACAGACATAAATTTGCAAACTTTTATCATGATTTAATGCAAAATCATTTGTCGTAATTACCAGTGCACAAAAAAAGATATTTTCGCCCTTGGTTTAAAAAAAAAAGAATATTTTTATTTTTCTGTAAGTCAAAATGGCTGCAAAATATGCAAAACTCGATAGGGTGGGTAGTTTGGATACAGATTTTAAGTAAGTTCCACGTGTTTAAACTTTCTGAAATTTTCACAGTTTTGTTCTGGAACATCAGTAATGTAAAATTAGTGAAGAAAAGCAATAACATATTGTTGATAAAAAATTTCCAAAATTCCAGTTTAGTGTAGAAATTGTATAGATCAGACCCATTTTTTGTCATAAAATTAATTTTGAGGTAAATATTTGAAAACAAAACACAAGAACAGAGACGACAAATGGTTTCCGATAAGAGATTGTTAATCAATAATCAAGTTTTCCATTTTTAATAAAACGCCGTATAATGATAATAAAAAACAATGTCTTTCCGAAAGATGTCGAAAGCACAGTATTTTTTTTTTTTTTTTTTTTTTTTTTTTGTCTTCGGCAGTCCGTCGCCCGACCTATCGTTGCCGGGTCATGACTGATTACATGATCGACTGCAACTGTTGGCAACACACTGCTCTGGTTGGTTTTCACTTGTATAGGCAGTACCATCAAGTGGGACCAGGAGCCTAATTACTTTTCCATATGCTTCCATTATTTGGCTAACTCTGACCTACAGTCGAACCTCAATAACTCGAACACCGGTGGCTCGTTTACCATGGCTAATTCGAACTAGTTTTTTGTGTCCCTATGAAATTCTTCCGATAGCTCAAAAAACAAATTTTTAAGGATTTACTTATTTTATCATGAAATTGTATGTTGTATGTACTCATTAGAATCGCCTCATCGAGGCGATTCTAATGAGTACACTCAACATACAATTGTTGTGTTAAAAATCGAAAAGATTTCCCAAAGTTATCGCTATTTGCTTCCTGACCTTGCGCCATGATCAACCCTCAGTGGCTGGCCCTACCCATCTCGACCAAATATGGTCCCGAAGAAGTTCAAGCCATTGAAGTTCGACTGTAATTTGGTCTCAATTTAAAGTTTAGCCTTAGACTGACAATATGTATTACACAAAGAAGGAGTCTGACATGTTTTGGCACTGTTCTGCCATTGAACACATGTATCCTCATTTTGGTGGAAAATAAACACAAGAAAAGATAAGAAGTTTGCCATGTCTGATTTTTCAACACTAGCACATTAAAAATACCATTGACAAGTTTAAATTTGGTCTGCACTTATTTAATTAAACGAAATATATTTTTGTGTAAAACTGACATAAATTCAAACAGTCTAATCTATTTTTTGTCCAATCAGAGTAAAGCTTTTTACCAACTATAGCCCTTGACATCCATATACATTTTGCTGGTTCCAGTCCTCACCATCGTTTCAGGTACCCTATTCACAACTGCAGCCTTCCAGGCATTTTAAAACATCTTGTCCTGACTTTGCGAATGAAATGACCCAAGAATCAACCCAGATATATATCACACGACAGGTCGTACAACCGACTGGATTGCCGACGAATTGCCAGCTTGATCGGTCGTTCATTGGTCGCAAGGCAGGTGTGACTGATCCTTGCGATTAACATACTAAAAGTCCATTTAGACTGGCTCAAGTCTCTAGTGACAAAATATTTTTTCTTATAATCTGTTTAATAATCCACTAAAATAAAACCAACGTAATATCATGACAATAGAGGCTGGTCACTAGACTGGCTCCAGTCTCTAGTGACAAAATGTTTTTTTTTATAATCTGTTTCATAATCCACTAAAATAAAACCAACGTAATATTATGACTAAAGAGACTGGTCACTATTCTAGTGACCAGCCTGTATAGTCATGATATTTTTGTGGTTTTATCTTAGTGGATTAACAAACAGGATTATGAGAAAAATATTTAGTCACTGGAGACTGGAGCCAGTCTAAATCCCATTCTGAATGACTGCATAAGTGATAATAAATCTTTTACCCTTTTTACAGACCATTACAGATACGTATGCAAACAGTGTAGATCCAGATGAGACGGCTCGTTACGAGTCATCGCATCTGGATCTACACTGTTTGTCATTCTGTTTCATACTTTGGCTGTTTTCCCAATTTGAAATAATGGATGTATCCGAATTCAAAGATCGAAGACTTGGGAAGGATCAAGATGTAAAAGTCCAGTTCTGAGTGACAGTGAAAGTTATAATAATTCCTTAACTCTTTCACTGCCACAGATGATAATAGTAGGCGTTTGCAAACAGCATAGACCCAGATGAGACGACTCAATGAGCCGTCTCATCTGGATCTATGCTGTTCATAGACCCAGATGAGACGGCTCAATGAGCCGTCTCATCTGGATCTATGCTGTTTGACATTCAGTCTTTCAACTTTACATATAAACTTCTTTCCAAGCGATAGTTTGTTAAAATAATATAGCAGACGACAAATGTCGTCTGAAATTTGGCGCCGAAAAAGTTACATCTACCCAGTGAGCCAACAACGTTGTTTCGTCGTCGCTGTAACGTTTTCACTTTGTTGGTGCTTGATAAGAATTTTCCCTCCCTTTACCACTTTCCGGGCTAATTCAACAGACGACAAATAGATGATATTTTTCTTATTTTTCCCAGAGAACAGGATTTGATATTTCCTTTAGAGACAATTTGCATGAAATGTCAGATCATGTTTTCTGGGGAAAATAAGTAAACTTTGTCATCTGCTAAGTTTGCTCATAGAATGGTAAACGTTGACTCAGGTATGCTTTGCATCCCCAAAATGGTTGAATTTACAGTGTAGACCCAGATCAAACGCCCTAGAACGCGGAGTCTGATCCGAGTCTACACTGTTTGCTTTAAATACAGGATGTTTTATGAAAGATTGTATGATTAAAATATCAAGACGCCCCTTCTGTTGGAAATGGACCGGTCTAAAGAGTGAAGGTAGAAGAGTCCACTTTGTATACAAGGGTTAAAGTTGACATTTCTATTTTAGGTAACATTTGCTAACGTTATCGGAGTGTTAAAGGGAGAGAACTTCGGTAAAGTTGATGATAAGATACTTGGCATTGCTGCACACTACGACACCGTGCCAAATTCGCCAGGTAATGCTGTCTCTGCAGACGATAATATCATGTATTTTTATGTGCAATCATTCTTATTTTTCGGTCCATTGTTTACAATCGATCTAGAGAAAACTTACACCAAAATTTCCTTATGATTGCTGTCCACGTGATTCTCATTGACCAATAAAATCAAACCGCACGCTAGACGGACTCACTAAATATTCACGATATGAAACCCACAACCTGTTTCTCCGAACCGAACTCTATTCTAAAACCCGAACCAGGCTTAATACTGGGACACTGTCAAACAGTGCAGACCCAGATCAGACGCCGCAGAACGCGGCGTCTGATCAGGGCCTGCACTGTTTGCTGGAACAGTCTTAAGTTCAGGACCATTTTCCCAGCCTATACTCAGAGACAATCGACCCACCAGTGCTGTCAGTACTTTGATAGGAACTATAATCTAATTCCTCGCTTTTGTGGACATGCATATCTCCTTCTTGCGCAAAAGTATGCGGTTCTCAATTACAAATGTGTTAATTTTTACAAATTTATCTCAGAAACTCGCCTTGAACTTTTAGAATGGCATTTTTTGTGTTATACGACTGTTGGACGCAATATATATTATTATTGTTATTATTATTTTTATTTTTTATTTTTTTATTTATTTTTTTTTTTTTTTGCATGACGTAATGTAAGCCAACGAACCTCGCCGGGATGATGCCAGACTGTGATCCCGAGGGGCGGATTTTTCTATCTACTCCTTACTCCCATGATAGATTCTTTTTCTCGCACGCCTTTCTTTTCTGAAGGTTGATTTTTTCAATAATTCAGTCACTTCGCTTGCAGACGTCCGCCATATTGTGATGATATTACTGTGGCGTTTACTGACTTTATTAGTCTCATTACGTCCAGTGTCGTCAACCTTAACGATGGCGTACGTGATGTCCTATACAACTAGTGTATAACTCTCGTTTTTTATTCTACCCTGGGTAGGATAAGAATGTCTATCCCAGGGTAAAATCCAAGATTTCCTTACCTGGTGTGAAAGAATATAGATTGTTTTGAGTCTTTGCTGCTTGTACAAGCCAAATCGTCGGTGCCTGGCCCCGAGGTGATAAAACTTTTTTCAAGCTCAACTCAGCTGAGCATGAAAATTGACCTGCTAATAGATCTCAAATCACTAACAATGGCATTTTTTTTCTTCTAAAACATAGCTCCTAACAAATATGAAAATGCCAACTATTAGTGAGCAGGAAAAATGTTTTATAAGATCGGGGCTTTGTTCAAATAACAAATGATTGTTCAGAGGTATAAGAGATTTGGCTAGTCACAAAGGTAGTGATCATAAATATCCATTTTGAGGTGAATGGATACATCTGAAGGATTTCACCGCCTTTTTTTCAAAGAGAGACAACTGCAGACAGGAAATTACCTCACAAGTATTTAAAATTTACGGAAAGTTGGGGCGACTCTTGATGGAAAGAGTATGCTTCCATAGAATTTGCTCCCACCCCCCCCCCCCGCCACCCCCCGTCCCGCCTTCCCAGAAACAGCAATTCTTGGAAGTAAATTAGTTCCTTTAAGAGAATACATGAGAAGGAGGGCAAATATTTCATTATATTTCATGTCAGAGTTATTTCCCTTGGACATCTATCCTTACTGTTATTTTCCTAAAATTTGGACAAAAGTATAGAAGATGTCCTGGAAGAGCAACAATCACAGAATATAGCCTGCCAGTGACATCAAGACGAAGAGTAAACAAACCAAGACAGACAGTACACAGCCCACAAACTAAAGGAAAACAAAGCAATCACCCAGTAAGCATTCTTTATAAATATATAGCGGGCCGTTATCGGCCCGTCAGGGTAGCTGACGGGCCGATAACGGCCCGCTATAGATGTATAAAGAATGCTAGTTGGGCAGCTCCTTCTTCCACAACAAAAAGCTTCCCCCCTCCCCCACCCCACCCCCCTCCCCCCCTCCCCCCCCCCCCCCCCCCCCACCAGCGAGCAGCCACAAGGACACAGAAAGAATAAACAACACCAAGCCCCGAGGTTATAAAACATTTTTTCATGCTCAGCTCAGCTGAGCATGAAATTTTCTCTGCTAATAAATATGAAAATGCCAATAATAGTTGGCATTTTCATACTAGCAGACAGAGCTTCATGTTCAGCTATGTTTAGCAAGAAAGAAAAGCAATAAGCAATTGTTAATAATTTGAGATTTATCAGCATGACAATTTTATGCTCAGCTGACTTTTCCTCGAATCCATCTTTCAGTGCGCGTGCCCGGCCTTAAAGCCAGGTCTCATGTCTGGTACTTTGGCTAAAGATTTTCCTCGGACTGTCGATCACATGAGCGAACAGGATATGTTCTGGCGATACTGCGCGAATGTGCAGGCAAGCCTGAGCCTTTTCTGGTCGCATGTGCTATACTGGCTCTTTTCGCACGACACGGCTCTTATTGCGCTGCGTACCAACGCAGCGCCATTTGTGATGAGTTTGAGATAATGGCTTATGGGGTTTTCATTGCTGTAAGCAAATTGTCAGTTACTTAAGTTCACGTTGTATCAAAAGTAAAAACACTTTTTTTACAATATTAATTTGCAACCTGATCAAATAATATAATTGAAATCTATATGTTTGCCATATGCATGCTATTTTTCAGATAATATGGATTAATATAACGAACTTTCTTTTTCTCTTTAATAACCGAAAGGGTATTCGGTTTTGACGATTGATTGACGATTGTTAAATCAGTACACTTCCGTCATTTTATTTTAGAATTATCCCAGAATGAACGATTATGTCAATTTACATTGACATTCAGTGTTTGAAAGAAGTGACGGTATTTCAACATAGAATAGTACAATTGTCACTTTCAATTTCAGACGTTTGCTTACTGCGTATTAATAAGCGTGCCTACTTCTCCAAATGACCTCGTGATCTCGTACAAGAGTCGATCTTTGTCGTCTAGTAACTATTTATAAGTAGACTATAAAAACTGAGACTACGCTCAGGAGCCGGAAGTAAATTCCGAGAGTAAACTTTGACAAGTAATTAATGGTATTAAATGGACACGTATGTGGAATATAGTCTCTTCTTCTAAATGAATATTAGATATTTTCATAATTTATCGTATTCTGTTTTTATTCAAGAGAAATATCCCACCCCATCGCAAGATTCGCGACCGGGAGTAGACAATGTCGGGAGTAAACTTTGACAAATAATTAATGGTGCCTAATGCCCACCTATGGGACTTAAATATAGAACCTATGTAGAATATAGACTCTTCTCCTAAACGCATATTAGATGTTAACATAATTTACCGTATTTTGATTTTATATAAGAGAAATATGCCACCCCTTCGCAAGATTCGCAGCCGGGAGTAGCTTTAATCCATTGTTTTTCTTTTAAATCTCGTATTACATCTAATTAAGGCACATTTCTATGTACAGAATAAAAAGACTCTCTTGCGTTTACAACCGGGACTTGGGACCCGGCGAATGCGCAGCCATCTGTCCCAAATCCCGGGTATGAAAGCAGAAAGGTCACATCACGAAAACATGCCTATATAATGTTTACCCCCTTAAACCCCACTTTTATATAGTAAAACTGGGGTTTACAGGAGTATACATTATTTTTCTTGTTTCTGCTCAAAAACATGGATTGTGGGTACTCGTTAGAACCGCCTCGTCGAGGCCTCGTCGAGGCGGTTCTAACGAGTACCCACAGTCTATGTTTTGAGCAGAAATATGAAAAATATCAGAGTTTTTTATCTGAAAATTTCCAGTTTTAAGAGGTGAAATTTTCTATATATTTGAATAGGCATGTTTTCGTAATGACATTTGACAATTTGTGTATTTAATTTGCCAGTGAGGGACAGAAAAAAAAACTTCATGAAACAGCTCAAGCCACTTTTTCATAATTTGAAAACTGCAACAAAGTCTTTGGAAAATTTTTAATATTCTCCCTGACTGTACATGTATGTCACATAAACAAATTGTCAGAAATCCTGCTAAATGATGCCACACGATATTTTATATATAGGTGGGTGCCTATAATTATCGAAACGACTCTTAATACCGAAACGACCACGAAATACCGAAACGGCCAAAAGATATTTGTATTTACAAGGGTTCGATAAGAGACAAGGCTCCGCCTTTTTCAGCTGTGATTGACATTCATAGAGAATTATAGGTATTGTTGAGGATTAAAGTTTCACTCGGTTTTGGTGATGTAAATAGCATGCAGGCATTCAATATGTAGTTTTCGGACAGTCTTTTATGTTGTGTCGATCAGAGATTTATTGTTTAAGAACATGCACTGATGTCATCACCACATCAACAATAAAAAAAGAATGTCTTGTTCCTTCATTTGTAAAATTTTTTCCATGCGATATGACAAGCAGGAATTTAGCATGGAAAATGCAGGAAACTGGTTTGTGTATCAACAGCGGATCTTTATTGTCTATTTATACATAGAAATTGCATACATTTTATGATTTGACTTGTTTTGAAAAGTGCGTTCCCGCTCGTAGCATCACGAAAACATGCCTATATAATTTTGACCCCTTTAAACCCCACTTTTATATAGTAAAACTGGGGTTTACAGGGGTATACATTACTTTTCTTTTTTCTGCTCGAAATCATAGATTGTGGGTACTCGTTAGAACCGCCTCATCGAGGCGGTTCTAACGAGTACCCACAATCTATGTTTTGAGCAGAATATGAAAAATATCAGATTTTTTTTTTATCTGAAAATTTTCATTTTTTGGTGGTAAAATTTTCAGTATATTTAAATAGGCTTATTTTTGTATTTAATGTTGGTAATGGTTTAATGTGCCACTTTCTGGCTTTTATTAGATTATGAGCATGTCTTTATGAAAGGTTATGTGTGCAAACTGAGATGAGACATTATTTATTGCGATCAAGTTATGATACAAAACCTAACTCAGTATTAGCGTACAGTCCATTATTTGGATGTAGGCGTAAAATGTAGACCCAGATTGGACGACGCTGATAGCGGCGTCAGATCAGGGTCTGCACAATTAACTTGCAGAAATTTCAACATGTACCTGACCAATATAAGCATAGAGTCCATGTTTTGACATAACAGAACAGTGTAGACCCAGATTGGATGCCACAGTTAGCAGCGTCTGATCAGTGCTTCCGTAATTTGTTGGCAGAAATCTCAAGACGTACCTAACCAATATAAGCCTAGAGTCCCATTCTTTAGACACAGGCAAACAATGTAGATCCAGATCGGATATATTTATTTTACCTTATTTCTTAAAGGCTCCATATTCCTCAGAAATAGACATTTTTTTTATCCAAAAAAAGTTTAATAAATTGATATATAGTATTAACACGATCATAAGATGTGGCATCTGACAGCCTGTAAAAGTTCAGTTAGTCTCTCGTTTTTGAACTGGATCAAAAACGAAACTATTTTTTATCGCATTTCTGAATTAATGTTGGCAACATTAATTCTGAGATACGATAAAAAAATCATTTCATTTCAAGAACGAGAGACTAAATGAAATTCTACAGGCTGTCAGGTGCCACATTTTATGATTGTATTTATATCATACAAGATGAGATATTTAAACGTAAATGCCTAAGTACCGCGGAAATTTTGTTCATGTTTACTTAGAGATATGGGACAAGGGTATACTAAAGTTTAACCAGTTTTACTTTATAAAATTAGGTTTTGATGGAATCTTCGTTACATAGGCTTGTTAACCTGATGAAAGGTGATTATTATGCCTATGTTGAGAAACTTAAATATAATATGAGTGGGATGGACATCTTTATCCCATTTGTAACTTTGCATTCCATATATCCCATCTGTAGCTTTGCATGCCATTTTACACATAATACATGTAAAATGTGCAATAATCATGCACATCTAGAGAAATGAAAATTACTGGTTGTAGACCAACATAAAAAATGTCACCTTGAAAAGACGCACTAAATTTGAAAAAAAAAATCGGTCACTGCGTGATTCGAACTCACGCCCGTCCACGTGACAGCCGAAGATGCTAACCATTACGTCATAATCCCCATGTAACTTTATGTTGCAAAATTAAGGTACTTATCAATATTTACGATGCGGTTTTAAAACCCCTTTGAGAGCTAATCGAACACGGTCCCATATGTAAAAATCCGAAACCTTTCTTGGATAATAAAATGTCTATTTTTGAGGAATATGGAGCCTTTAAAGAAACAAAAAAAAGAACAAATACACTCTAAAGCCTCTACCCCTCCCCCACCATCACCAGATGGTATTTTATTCATCATATTTCATGGTCGTTTCGTTATTTTTAATCTTTTCGGTAAATCTAGGCTATATACGTTAAATTGTAACAATTAAATTGTAACAAAGTAAAATAATAACATTGTGTTTATTTTCATTTAATGTCCAATAATAATTCTATTTGTGATTCAATAAGAATGGTCATCATGTACCATTTGTACAGTTTCCATAGTAAAACATACTTCTGACCAAAACAAAACAAAAGTAATGTTAGTTTGTCGTAAGATTTAGTATAAATAAAACAAAATTATGTAAAAAAAAAATTCCGCAGCGCTTCTTCCTTTGCTCCAACATGGAGCAGTTTTTTACTTGTTGATTCTGTTGTTATTATCTTGAAGGTGTTAACGACAATGGAGCCGGCGTGGCAGCCATGTTGGAAATAGTCCGCCAGGTAACGAATGAAAATAAACAGGGAACCAAGCGGAAGAATACGATTGTCTTTGTCTCGTTTGATGCTACAGAACTGAGTAGGTATAAGTGTACAGGGAACTAATTATTTTCCACATAAAGTTCTATTTTTATGGTGAAGTTCTTTTAAGGATATGGTTGGGCTTCAAATTTTTCATTTTTTTTTTTTTTTTTTTTTTTTTTTTTTTTTTGCTTTTGTGTTAATTCAGAGACTAGGTTTAGCACAGCAAAACAAATAAGGAAAACACCACCGCCACCAGCAATTTCTGGAATTTTTTGGAGGCTGAGTGTCGATTTGCAAGTATCAAAAATTTAAATTTTGAAATTTCACCACTTCTTTTTGCTCCACCAATCACAAAGAAAAACATTTATTTATTTGAAACAATCGGCAAATTACACACAAACATCTGTTCTTCAAATAAAAACAATAAGATTTAATTCATCTTTATTATTTACCCATCACAGGTCGCCTTACATAAAATAACTACCCCTGTACGTTTTGCACCAATCAGCAGTCCTGGCACAATTGGTTGCTTGTGCCCAATGAAATAGGGAAAGCTATCAACGTTTACCACTCTCTGTCTTGTCTACATTACGAAAACACGCCTATTCAAATATATAGAAAATTTCACCTCCAAAAACCGAAATTTTTCAGGTAAAAAACTCTGATATTTTTCAAATTTCTGCACAAAACATAGATTGTGGGTACTCTATGTTTTTGAGCAGAAATAAGAAAAATAATGTATATACCTGTAAACCCCAGTTTTACTATATAAAAGTGGGGTTTAAGGGGGTCAAAATTATATAGGCATGTTTTCGTGATGTAATTCAGCGGACGACAAACTGATTACGCTGGTTATATTTTTCGTATTTTTTCCCCAAAACAGGCATTGGAATTTCATGCAAATTGACTCTAGTGGAGACAATTTTTTTGAATAAGAAAAACAGTTCTGAATGTTGTCCGCTGAAAATTTTACCAAGAGTGCTAAGCGTTAGACTGTCTCCCGTCATGAAAACGATTCATATTTTACAAAAAAAAATCCTATCTTTTAGAATGTCCTTCTATCTGATTTACTTTCTCACAGGTAAGGGAGATGATATGTGTAGAAAAACAGTCAAAGAGGAGTATTATACCTTTGTTAGATAAGAAAAGAAAACCTCATAGCATGGGGTTAGGCTAACCAAGCGTTAACGCACAATGTGTTAGCGCAATACTAATGAGAGACAGCATTACCTTGATAGGTCAACCGCAAGGTAGACCAAATACTAACCAGGTCATTCTAATTGGAATCCTCGGTTTTTGGTGGCGGTTTAACGCCGCCAAATTTACTATACGGAATTTCTACAATCCGTCTTCTCAAAATTGCAAACCTAATAACTTCCTAAAACGTAGTTCCATACTGACGCTGATGTCGCTTAATTCTGCATTCAAACATGTAAGCCTTCTACACTCTGATAATTATAAAGAGCGACCGAATATACAAAACAAAGAAAACTTCAAACTTTTGAAGAAATAATAATTTAATGATGTTGAGCGCAATCTCGGCGGACGAATATAAACAGAATAAACAATTAACTGGTTTCCTGTGTTCTATATGCGAAGTATTGAGCTATAGGGTGAGGGAACCAGTCAAAATAAACAAACGGTGGAACTTGATTCAGCCTCCAGAACCTTCTGAGGCAGAGAATTTGAAAATTGATGCAAAAAATTATCCGAAAGTCTCCGAAAGCGTATCAAAGAAAGGTAAAAAAATATGAGAAAGCATCAGCAGTTTTTTTAGGCTATTCACCATAAACAGTTTCGGCCGAAATCACTTCGCATGAATATTTTCGAAAAAGTAAAGTACAGTGCGGTTACATATGTATTTAGCAACACGTTTTTCCTAAACGATCGCTTTAATATATGTTTTTATGAAAATTATTTATAAATACTTTTTGACAAAATAAATAAATAAAAAAAAATAAAAATAACGTTTTATTTACATTTTTGCGCTATTACTTCCCTGCGGCCACCAGGCCACTGTGCCTGTCACTTTGTGCCTTCCAGATATACCGGATACTAAGAAAACTGTGAATCGTCCGACCCAATCACACTGACCGATAGTGGCTAATTATTTTCTTCGATAGAACAACAACAAATTATATTTTCTCGAAGATTTTTTGTAGTTCATGTATAGGCTCGCTAAAAATAACGTCCGAAAAGCAGAAAAAGTTTCAAGATCTCCAGCAAAATTCCTGAAGGAGTAAAATGCGTTTCAGGAGGCCAACGGTTAGTGTATCGTCAGTGAGAGGCCTATTACCGAGATTCACTAATTATCGGATATTCTGGAACCACGGTCCCCGCCCATTGGGGCCCGCGAAGTAGATGGGCTGCCTGTAGCCTCCAAGGCAGACCTGCTTAAGCAGGGCCTGAGTTCATCATGTGATCAGGTTGGGTAAAAGTCCCACAAATCTGGAGGCAATATCGTTAATGACTGAAATATTGTTGACCCACATTCTAATTCTCAGTTATCAGGAAAAATTTATGAGCTTTAAAAGTACAAAACAGAATTTGGGACCCTCAAAATCTAATTGATACAGCCCATGAAAAAACAGGGAAATGGCATTTTACATGGAATGTTTGGAGTTGTTATCGTTATATATACCCCGAAGAGTTTTTGTGTTTATAAGGGGATTTTATTTTATCACTCATCTTTTGCTAAATTTATATGACAAGAGTTATTGTAACTGTCTGTAAATCTGTGAAAGTTCTATGAGTTTAAGGAACTTCAGTGAATCCGTAAAAAATCCATGAATCCATGAAAGTTCCGTGGTCAAGGTCTGTCAGTCATTTAAATTTTGTTTCAGTGATATGATAAAGTTCCATGGAAGCTTCGTAGTGTATCCGAGATACACATATGCATGAAAAGTATTAAGTGCAAGGCCAGGAAAAAGAAGCAAAATCAGTCGCTAGAAAAGACATTCAGTAGTAGTATTAACAGAGAATTTGAAAGGAAATAGATCCATTAGAATAAATTGATAACATTTACTCAGTTGCTACGTACATGCAAGTTTTCATTTTAGTCAACATTCAAAACATCCAACAATTCTTGAATGTTTCAACTGGCACGCTTTCAGTTTGATATCTTGACACTCTGGATGGAACCAATGCTGACATTTTGTGCACTGGAACATCAGATTGTAGTGGGATCTTGTGGGCCTGTATATAAAGACGTTTTTTTTCTCGATTCTGGCTTGCTTGGAAATTCAGTGAAAGCACTGCTGTTTATATCAGGATTCCCACTGCATTTTGAAACTGGGGGTAAATCTGCTCTGTTCTCTTTTTTTGTACGCCTATTGTAAAGCAGTATACTACTCTTTTCAAATTTAGGGGTCTAAGACAAATTTTGAGGTGATAAAAAACTCTCTGCAGAGGGTAAATGGAAATGCTGAATACAATTTGAAAGATGCAACAGTGCCAATATTTTCGTGTTTTGTTAACTCCATGTACAAGGCTTGGGACCATTTGGGTGACTATAGTCCAATACTACGGACATTTCAGTACTTTTTTCGGAACTTTCCGTTATTCCATGAATCCATGACAGTTCCATGTTTTGTCAACCTCTAGGCCCCAACACTGCACACACATATGCTTACAAAATATTTATAATATAAACTGATACTAAAATTTCATCATTTCTCACCGCTGTGGTTCGAGTCTCGCTCGGGTCACGTCACATGTGGGAAAGCCGTGTTCTGCTTACGGATGGTCAGGTAGTTTTCCCCCGGGTACTCCGGTTTTTGCCCACCTTTGATGAACGTGAACGATCGGCTCGATATAAGTGAAATATTCTTGAAAGAGACATAAAACCCAAATCAAAAAAAAAAAAAAAAAAAAAAAAAATCATCAAAACACACACACACATTAATCTTATTCAGGCATCAAAAAATCCTGGTGTGGTGATTGGGGGTACAGCCATCTTGTTAGCTCACTAACATCTATGTCTTATAGAACAAGTGCATATATGCCATAAGATTGCTGAGCTTTCTGTGCAATCAAAGTAAAAATAAATAATGTGTTAACTTTAAAATCGATAACTTATAAGTGATTATGCCTCAATTTGTAATATTTTGCCCAGATATATCAGTATAAGTGGCCCTGTCCACTTGTTTGAGCTATATTAAGTGTACATTTTTAAGATAAACTGATACTAAAATTTCATCATTTCTCACCGCTGTGGTTCGAGTCTCGCTCGGGTCACATGTCACATGTGGGAAAGCCATGTTCTGCTTACGGATGGTCAGGTGGGTTTTCCCCGGGTACTCTGGTTTTCGCCCACCTTTGATGAACGATCGGCTCGATATAAGTGAAATATTCTTGAAAGAGACATAAAACCCAAATCAAAAAAAAAATCATCAAAACACACACACACACACATTAATTTTATTCAGGCATCAAAAAATCCTGGTGTGGTGATTGGGGGTACAGCCATCTGGTTAGCTCAGTTGGGTAGAGCACTTGCAAGCTAGAGGTCACAGGTTTCAGTCCTGCATCCAACACACTTTCCCTCCTTAGTTTCCTTTAATGGTGCCCAATGTGAATAACTCACTGCAGCCGACATTGGATTTATGGGGCACCAGGATCAGGCATAAAACAGGGTGGGGTAGCGCTGGTCGATGGTTTTCCCTGTGTAATCTGGGTTCCTCTAACACACATTCACGAAACACCAACATCCATGTCTTATAGAACAAGTGCATAAGATTGCTGAGCTTTCTGTGCAATCGAAGTAAAAATAAATAATGTGTTAACTTTAAAATCGATAACTTATAAGTGATTATGCCTCAATTTGTAATATTTTGTCCAGATATATCAGTATAAGTGACCCTGTCCACTTGTTTGAGCTATATTAAGTGTACATTTTTAAGAGTAAGGCTATATTTTGATTTTTATTTGTTTATATTTATACAGAGTTTAACTCTCCAAATTGAAATGAACACAAGAAATCCTCAAATTGATTGTTTGTCTTGTGGAAATATACCAGAATATGCATAACGCAATACAGCTGTATTTTGTCATCAGATTTTAGCACATTTATTAAGATACACGTTGTAACTTTTTAAAGCAAACAGGTATTTGTTCTTATTTCTTGCCAGTTATATAAGAGTTACATTATTAAATGAATTAGTACCAAGAATCCTCAGATAAATAGATTATCTGGTGAATATTCCCCATAATTTAAGCTTTTCAAGAAATGAATACATTAATTTATGACACATGCTTAAGTTATCCAATGTGTGTGTGTGTGTGTGTGTGTGTGTGTGTGTGTGTGTGTGTGTGTGTGTGTGTGTGTGTGTGTGTGTGTGTGTGTGTAAATAGGCCCAGTATTTTGTTTCTATTTCTTGCCAGGCAAAAACAGTAATGAATGCAAGGAATATAGATAGATTAGTTGTCTCATAAAAATTAGTCAGAAAATATTCTGATTTGAAGAAATGGTTACTTTTTTTACTGATTTCATAAGTAGACTTCCAAAATCCCGGACATAACGCTTCTACCTACATGTCTTTTGTTCAGGCTTATGGGCATGGTGGGCAAAGCTTGCTTACTAAGTAAGGCTTACTGTCCATGGATGCCTGATTATACCCTTTATTCTGGGGTCCATGTCTGTTGGTCTGAACATTCAGATTCATCATTATTTTACAGATTTATGAGTTTGGAATAAGGTTTGTGTAATTTGAGTGTATCATGACCACAACTACTTAAATAATATGGTTTTGAATTAGGCCCAGTTTCTCTTGCTGGTCAGATAATTTGTACCTTTTGAAATGTATAAAAAAAAATCTTAAAATGTATTAACATCAAGAGAATCATACAAGAAATGTCTACATTTCAGAGCTCCAGATTAAAGGAGTGCTTAGGTACATATTTTCTTATTTCCCCTAGTAAACATATGTTGTGGGTACTAACTAGGACTTCTAGAAACGTCCTGGTAGCATGCTTTCATTGAGTTCCCAGAACATATCTTTTGAAAGAATTGAGGTGTGGCACATACAAGAACTACAACTCTAGGTCCCACAGTTATTTAGTCATCTGCCCTGACAGTATTTAGTAAAAGAAACCTTGTGCATTTGATAACTCCAACACCCTTTCAGATATATTGATTGAACTCAGTAGGATTGTACATGAGGTTGAGAAGATGTGTTGCATAAACTACAACTCCAGGTGCTATGGTTTAGAATTATCTCCCCTAATAGAAACTTTGTGATCTTGGTAACTCCAACATCTTTTCAGATGCATTGATGATACTTGGTAGGATTGTACACAAGGTTGAGAAAGCATGTCACACAAAAGAATCACAAGTCTAGATGCCACAGTTTTTAGTTATCTCCCCTGACAGTATTTGGTAATGGAAACCTTATGATTGCCATAACTTCAACACCATTTCCGATATATCGATGATATTAAGGAGAATTGTACAAGACGTTGAGAAGACGCGTCTTGTACAAGATCTACAACTCTAGGTACTGCAATTTTTTAGGTATCTCCCCTGTCAGTATTTGGTAATAGAGACCTTGTAAGTCCAACACCCTTTGAAATATATTGATAGTACTTGGTAGGATTGAACAGGCGGTAAGAAGGTTAGTCGTATACAAAAACTGTAACTTAGAATACTGCAGTTTTTGAGTTCACTCCCCTGACAGTATTTGTCAGTGGAAACCATGTGATTGTCATAACTTAAGCGCCATGGAAGATACATTGATGATACTTGGTAGAATTGTACATGAGGTTAAAAAGATGTGTTGCATGTAAGGACCACAACTCTGGATGCTGTTTTTTTTTTTTTTTTTTTTTTTTTTTTTTTGTTGTTGTTATCTCCCCTGACAGTATTTGGTAGTAGAAACTTGTTTGCTGCATAGCTTCATCAGTTAAAATTGGATCTTCCTTAAACTTGCAGAAGTGGAGGATATGGATATTTTGGAGTTATATCCTCCAGATTAATGAATATTGTAGACATTGAGTGACCTTTTAGGCACAGGTGAGCGTTAATAACCGCCATGGTCCTCTTGTTTATATATGAAGAGTGCAGAGAGCTGAGACAAACAAAAATCACAGTTGAATTCGAAGCTTGATTTTGGATTTTGTGAAACCGTATTTTAACCACAAATATTTTTCATAGATTAAAGCAGACACATCCTCTTATTTCACTTTTGGTTGTATATGTGCTAAAAAGAAAGACATGTGACTAGCGAGTCAAATGGTGAAAACCTTACTGAAATATTCCAAATACTTACATCATTGGTTTTTATGAAAAATTTAAAAAAAATGTTTTAAAAACTTTAATTTGAAAATATTCCAAATACATGTACTTACAACAGTGGTTCTTATGAAATTTTTTTCAAAAATCTTTTAAAAAAATTTAATTTGAAAATATTCAAAGAATGTATACAGAGAGAAAAGGTCTCTTCCCTTTTTGTTAGGGTGCAGTGCTTATACATTTTCATATTTAGTTTGATACAATTTAATTTTGAGAAATCAAATTTATGTCAAACTAAAATTTAAATTCCATTGTCTGAAGTTATTATACTGAAGTTTTATGGTATTTTTTAATGATCTTTGGAATGTAATTATCAAAAATAAATTTGTTCTTGGTAATTTTTTTTTCAACATAGTATCCTGTATCTTGCATTTTTCATATTTAAAAAAAAAGTTTTTGGAATTTAATTAGTTTTCATAATTTAAAAAAAAAATTCTAGCTTGACATTTTAAGTCTTAATATCAATAGTAATAGAATGCTAACTTTTTTTTTAATTAAAATTAGCAGTCTGGAATAAAATGATGTGGATTTAAAATCTAAAAGAATCAGTGACATCATAGGATAATGTATTGTGGGATAGCTTTTTTACAAAGTATAAATAGCAATACCAGTTACTAAGACTTTGAACATTCAGGAATCTCTAAATGGGGTTTTCAACATAATTTTCATTTTGCCAATATCTTTACCGTAATTTGAAATATTCTGAAATTAGGGGATGCATCTGAACATCTTTAAGCTCACTACTGTTTTTATTATACTCGATTTTCAAACAGGGCGTATTAGGTTATGGGGTCTGAAGCCATAAACTTTTTTGTTTCCAGCTAACTCCTCCTACAGTTTACATCCCATCAGGCTGAATCTTGGTT
Organism: Anodontia alba; assembly: GCA_964016985.1. NCBI lineage: Eukaryota > Metazoa > Mollusca > Bivalvia > Lucinida > Lucinidae > Anodontia > Anodontia alba. The sequence goes on along the minus strand of OZ024833.1, from coordinate 76,326,316 downwards.
TATAAATTGACCATGATGTGGAGCAGCACATAATGTTTCGGGGTTACAGTCCACCAAATACTAACAGGGTTATGCCCCTTTGAAAATTCCTGTAAGTTTTTTGTTTCCAGCTAACTCCTCCTACAGTTTACATCCAATCAAGCTGAAACTTGATTTATACTTAGACCATGGTGTGCAACAGTGCATATTATTTCAAGGTTACAGTCCACCTAATATTAGCAGAGATATGTCCCTTTGAAAATTTCAGTAAACTTTTCGTTTCTGACTACAGTTTACATCGGATCAAGCTAAAACTTGATTTACAGTTAGACCATGATGTGGAACAGTGCTTGTATGTTCGAGGTTACAGTCCATCAAATATTAGCAGAATAATGACTCTTTGAAAATTTCACTAAATTCTTTAGTTTCTTGCTAGCTTCTCCTACAGTTTACATCCGATCAAGCTGAAGTTTGATTTATAGGTAGACCATGATGTGATGCAGCGCATGTTGTTTTGAGGCCAAACTCCACCAAATATTAACAGAGTTATGTCCCTTGGAATATTTCGGTAAACTTTTTTGTTTCTGGCCAACTCCTCCTACAGTTTACATCGGATCAAGCTGAAACTTGATTTATAGTTAGACCATGATATCGAGCAGCTCATATATATTCGAGGTTACAGTCCACTAAATATCAGCAGAGTTATTTTCCTTTGAAATTTTCAGTAAAATTTTCACTTACCCAGCTAACTCCTCCTACAGTTTACATTTGATCGCGCTTAAACTTGATTTATAGTAAGAACATGATGTGGAGCAGCGCAAATTATTTCAAGGTTACAGTCCACCAAATATTGGCAGTTATGCCCCTTGGAAAATTTCTGTAAATTTTTTGTTTCCGGTTATTCCTACTACAGTTTACATTGGATCAAGCTGAAACTTGATTTATAGTTACACCATGAAGTGGAGCAGGGCATATTATTTTGAGGTTACAGTCCACCATATATTAGCAGAGCTATGCCCCTTTGAAAATTCTGTAATCTTTTCGTTTCTGGCTAACTCCTATAGTTTACACCTGATCAAACTGAAACTTTGTAAATACTTACACTGAGCTTAAACTCGATTTATAATAAGAATATAATGTGGAGCAGCACATATTATTTTGAGGTTACCAAACATCAAATATTACCAGAGTTATGCCCCATTAAAAATTTCCATAAACTTTGCATTTCTGGCTAACTCCTTCTATAGTTTACATCCAACCATGCTGAAAAGCGATTTATTGTTAGACCGTGGTGTGGAGCAGCGCATATTATTAGGAGGTTACAGTACACCAAATATTAGCAGAGTTATGCCCCTTTAAAATTCTGTTAATCTTTTGTTCCCGGCTAAATCCTCATATAGTTTACATCCAATCAAGCTGAAACTTGATTTGTAGTTTGACCATGATGTGGAGCAGCACATATTATTCCAAAATTACAGTCCAACAAATAGTAGCAGCATTATGTCCTTTTGAAATTTTTGGTAATTTTTTGGTTTCCAGCTAGCTCCACTTACAAATTTACACAGGTCTGGGGCACAGAATTGCACAGTAGTCCGCATATGTGCTACATCTTATTACTTGCCAAGGGCGTATGATGCCTCCGCTTGTAGAGCTCTTGTTTGTTTCTAGATACAATATATATATATGTAATAGAATGGACATAATGACTCCTCAAATGGATGGAATAACAGACGGTAAACGGTAAAAGGCCAGAACTATGTACATTTAAGCACTCTAGATGATTATCCAGATTATCTTTTTAATTATAATTTCTACACAAAACATATGTTGTTGGTACTTATTTGAAAGTTATTGATAGGGTAGTTGTAATGAATACCCACAACTTACAATCCTTTCAGTCCATTAAGAAATAAGTAACATGTAAGAATTTCATACTTGAAAAATAAAAAACCAAAAAAAAAAAACCAAAAAAAAACAAAAAAAAAACTGTGTTATCTAATTATAAATAATGTTACTGTACACAGTACAGGGAAATTAAATAAAAATGTGGTTAAAAGGGGTTCAGAACCACAGTGATGTGGATCAAATATTCATGATACTGAAACTAGTTACTCTGAATTGTGCAGAATGCACACATGGTGTAGCGAAAATGGCATTGCTTTAGTTACATATCAAGAAATATTGAACAAAATGAAAGTACAGATGATATGTAGTCTAGAGGCTTATAGAAATTAAGGAAACCGCTACCATCATCACTCTCAGTGCTTTGATTATCATAGGTCCTCTGAGGAATGTAACTTATTTTTTCACTTTAAATTTTTTCACATCCCCATGAAAAAGATATTCCCATTATATATACTCAACAAAATAATTTAAGGGCCACATAGTGCAAATTTCCATATATACAAACTTTGGTCGGGTGTATGGGCAAAACCACAGAAGATATCAAAATATCGTTGAATGTTTCTTTAAAAGGAAGCCCTAAAGGAGTGTTTCAAACAAAAAAAAATGAAATAAAAATTTTCATTTTAAAATTTGCAAAAAACACTACTTTTTACCCAAAAATTAAAAAAAATTACATTTTCGTTTCAAAAGTGATGTCTGGGCTCCCAAATTTTAAAAACTCATAGAGAAAGCCTTATTTGTTATCAAGAAATGCACATTTTGCTAGAGGTACCCTCTACAGATTATTCGAGGCATTTTTAGCCTCTCCAAGGGTTAGTCTCTTTTTCTGGCCATATCTGTGTGCCTTTTACTCGAATGAAAGTTGAGTTTGCATGACTTTGTGTGTGACAGAGTATTGTTTTCATTAAACAAAGAATTTTTCCGGTATTATCAAAAAACTTCATTTTGGGGTAAAAATCTTTTTTTTTTTTTTTCTTTTTTTTTTTTTTTTTTTTTTTTTTTTTTTTTTGGGAAATTCCTGTTTGTCTTAGAATCTTTTGGTCTGGTGTTGTTGGTGCCATTGACACGTTTGTAGCTGAGCATGTTGCGAACATGTTGAGCTGATTGAAATAGGACTGAGACTTCCAGTTTTGCCCATGAAATAATTGTAAAACTTGAGGGTCGCATTTTAGTGATCATCAAAGGGGAAATAAAACTGGTGATCCTTAAATTATTTTGTGGAGTATATTTTATTGCACTGAAAATGTTTCTTCTTCATATTGTGGAAGCTTTATTGGTATATGGCCATGCTCTAATTAGAGAATATAATACAGTTACATATACAGTTGACTCTCGTTATCTCGACCTCGCTTATCTCGAATAACCGCTTATCTCGAAGTGAAAATCTGGTCCCTGCCTAAACATGAAAATCTAACAACAGGTAAAAAAAATATTGTGGAAAAGGGGAGAAATTGCTCCTAAGGAGCAATTTCTCCTCTTTTCCACATTATTTTTAATATATTTCTAAATTCAAGAGTCCAATTACATATATATTTGTTAAATGTGGTTGTTCGAATTATTTTTTCCTCAATTTTGCAAATCTGATATGTCGAGGTACGGATATCTCGAAGTATTTCAGAGGGTCCCTTGGAACTCGAGATAACGAGAGTCGACTGTATCTGTGTTCAAATCTCACCTTCAATGATGTAGATTCCATCAAGACAAGAATGGTGACAAATTTAGCAGACGACATTCTGAAATATTTTTCTTATTTTTTTCCAAGAAAATAGACTGAAACTCCTTCCAAACTGTTTCCAAATTATTTTTCACAACAACTAGACTTTGACATTCCATGCAAATTGCCTCTTTGGAGTCAATTTGCATGGAATGTCAAAGTCTAGTTGTTCAGAGGGAAAAATAAGAAAAAAATATTTGCGAATGTCGTCAGCTGAAATTTACACTCAACATTCTAAGCGTTAAATTCCCCTAAGGATACCACGGATTATGAATTCGCGATTTTTTTTTTTTTTTTTTTTTTTTTGTTTTGTTTTTTTTTTTTTTTTTTGTTTTGTTTTTTTTTTTTTTGTTCTGTTTTTTTTTTTTTTGTTTTTTTTTTTTTTTTTTCTTTGTTTCTTTTTTGTTTTTTTGTTGTTGTTTTTTTGTTTTAAATATCATTCGCGCTTTTGATATAAAAAATTGCGCGCTTTCAAAACTAAAACTAAACGCTTTTTATAGTCTGATTCGCGCTTTCGTAATATGTCGCATGCCGTTAAATGCGTCAAGATGACGTAACGTCGAAAAACGTATTGGCGTGATTTGAAACTTTGGAAAAACATAATTTCATGTTTTAACTGAATCTATTTGTAAGATTTGCAAGTCTCGATTGAAATGTTTCCTGTATTTTAAACATAAGGTGTAGTTGTAATATATCCTAAAATGGAATCATTTCAATCGAGACTTGCAAATCTTACAAATAAACTCGTGTTATCGCACACGTTTGTTTGTCGGGTTCGCGTTTCTCAGGAAATGTTCCCGCATTTTAAAAGTCGTAGTCAACAAACGTGTTTAGCATGATTAAACGCTTTGCATGTTGGGTAGAAATTTCAGCAGACGATATTATGAAATATTGTTTTTATTTTTCCCAGAAAATAGGCTTTGAAATTTCAAGCAAATCGTCTCCTTAGGATTTGATGTCCTCATGAGCCATGAGACAGATTTTCGAAGGACTCTGTCAACATGTGTGGATGTTGTGGTTACGCGCTTACGGATTCGAATCCGACAATCTGCCATAGTGGTCTGTCATTAAGTAAGACATTATATTTCCACTGTTTACTTCTAAATATACAGTCGAACTTTGTTATCTCGAACTCGCTTATTTCGAATCACCGCTTATCTCGAAGTGAAAATCTGGTCCCTGTTTTAACATGAAACTATGACAACAGGTAACAAAAGGAGTAATTTCTCCTCTTTTCCACATTATTTTATATATACTGTATACATATTTCTAACTTTAGGAGTCAAATTACATATTTATTGTTAAATTTGGTTGTTCAATTTAGTGTTTTCCTCACTCTCTCAACTCTGGTATGTCGAAGTACGGATATCTTGAAGTGTTTCAGTGAGTCTCTTGGAATTCGAGATAACGAGAGTCGACTGTATTTATAAGAACGCAACTACCGCTCCGTGTTTCAACGAAAATTTGCGTATTTTATTATATACAGATTATAAAGGTAGCCAAGCCTTTACGAAGAATTGGGTTGGACCATTTTTGGTAAAGAACTATGGAATGGACGTTGCTAGGAAGATAGTACCTCACGGTGTTATTGTCATGGATACAATAATGAACTACAATGCGACTGAAAAATCGCAGACTATTCCGAAACATCACTCTGTAAAGGTAAATCATCTTCTCTAGCCAAGGCTGTTTTCGAATTATTTAGACATGTTATTTTTGACCGCACTTCTTTATTAGGTCTTGATACTCTCGGTAGATTTCCACCATTTTTTTTTTTTTTTTTTTTTTTTTTTTTTTTTTTTTTTTTGACAAGAGGGGCAACTTTTGTATCTTCCTGTTCAAGAGACTGCAACTACACCACATCTGAAAAAAAGGAGTTTGTTCTAAAAGGAAAGAATGTGCTTCTGCTTTTTCTAAAAAGAAAAATTTGCTCCCATGAAGTGCAAATTGTAGATCCTTTTTCTGGAGGGAGCAAAACCATTCTGCTGCTTCCCTTTCATTACAAAAACACACTTATTCAAATATACTGAAAATTTTACGAAAAATGAAAATTTTCAGAAAAAACATTCTGATATTTTTTTTACATTTCTGCTCAAAACATAGATTGTGGGTACTCGTTAGAACCGCCTCGACGAGGCGGTTCTAACGAGTACCAACAATCTATGTTTTTGAGCAGAAATAAGAAAAATAATGTATACCCTGTAAACCCCAGTTTTACTATATAAAAGTGGGGTTTAAGGGGGTCAAAATTATATAGGCATGTTTACGTGATGAAAGTATAGCATTTGTAACGCATTCACCCCTAGGATAAATGGCTACACCTGTAAAATTTGTCGCCATTTTGCCAAGGGAGACAAGTTTTGCAGATAGGAGATTATAAATTTTCGAAAAAATGGAAGAAATTGCTACCACAGGGAGTAACTTCTTTCCAATAAGAGTAGCCCCAAGTACGAAGAGAGGCAATATTTCCGTATCAGAGTTATGTCCCTTGGGTGTATTTATTCATTTATGTTATTTTAACAAGTATATTTGTGAGGGTGTGGATGGAATTTATTGATTAGAGGATACCGATGATTTTTCATACTGATTAGAGAAAAATGAAGCTTAAAACATAAAGAATAATCTGAAACAGAACAAGCCTAAAAAAAGATATTAAATTGTGTTAGATGGCTTCTCCTGCAATCTAGAAATTCAAAATTGTCCGGGGAAGAACCCGGACCCCCTTGGCAAGAGCATATATGAATCCCAAGTTAAAACCAGTCCCCAACCCCCCTCCTCCCCCGCCCTCGCCCCCGCCCCCGCCCCCCTCCCTCCCCCCCACACACACACTTAAAATGAGTACATGGATTTAACCCTCAGTTTACAAAAACATACATTACCCATCACCAACCTGGGACAAGCTCTAAAGAGAGCTGGAGAGAATTGATTATTAAATTTGCATAATTTGGCTTCTAGGCGGGGGAAGGGTGGAAGTGCTATGCCCTACAGACTCGCCCCAACCAGCACCATTTAAAACAATCTTTAAGATTTTCATCTCATCTTTATTTCAAAGATAAATTGAAAGAAAAAACTTGAAAAGTGGTTGAGGCAAGGTCTTTTTTCTGCGGCAAGTACATGTACATGTACTTGCCGCAGAAAAAAGACCTTGCCTCACTAACTTTATCTTGTACAGAAGCAGAAAATAAACCTTGCCATCTGTAACTCTGTGATCGCCAGATTAAAATTCCTTGTAATGATTGTGCAAAACATTAACTCAGTGACATTCTCTGTAATCTGTGCCTGGCAGAAAAGTTCTATTTTAAGTAAGATCCATGTTTAAATGCACAGTTACTGATTTTTCACTTAGAATCATACAGAAACTGACTAATTTAAGAGTTGAGCTAATGTGTAAATTGTGTTACATGGCTTCTCAGACATTCTAGGTATTCAAAATTCCATTTTACAGAAAGTACAACCTATTAACGTGCAAAGAAACTGATTAATGTGTAACAAACAAGTTAGACGTCTGATCCGGGGCTACATTGTCCGCCCAGTCTTGTCTGTCATAATATTTAACGGTTAATACGTTAGGTTCAGTATTCCAGGGTCAGTCAATAAGCTTCAAAAATTTAATAACCCAAGGTCAATCAATACTTTTCAGGAAGTTTTCCCGCAAGCTTTATCAAACATCGCCAGTGATGATTACAAAGGCAACTTTCTTTTGCTGACCTACCGCAGAACAAGCCTTGAGAGCGCCTTAGCCACAGCTTTCAAAACAGCCTGGGACAGTGCAGGAAGGCCAGAGTTTGAGATAGAGTCTTTTCCACTACCACTGGAAAATCCTGACGACTTACAAACGAAGTTTAGTATCTTAATGAGAAGTGACCATGTTGCTCTCTGGAAGGACAAAATACCAGCTATCTACATCTCCGATTCAGGTTGGTACATTTACAAGACAGTTAATCGGCATGATGTGCTTCCCTTTGAGAAGTCGAACCTCGTTATCTCGAACTCGCTTATTTCGAATTACCGCTTATCTCGAAGTGAAAATCTGGTCCCTGTTTTAACATGAAACTATGACAACAGATAACAAAATAATGTGGAAAAGAGGAGAAATTGCTCCTAAGGAGCAATTTCTCCTCTTTTCCACATTATTTTATATATATATTTCTAACTTCAGGAGTCAAATTACATATTCATTTGTTAAATGTGGTTGTCCAATTTATTGTTTTCCTCACTCTCTCAACTCTGATATGTCGAGGTATGGATATCTCGAAGTGTTTCAATGAGTCCCTTGGAATTCAAGATAACGAGGGTCAACTGTACTAACATCGAAACTTTTCTTTGGTAATAATGATAGTAACAATAATAATGCTTTTGTTGTTGCTGTTGTTGTAACTTTTCTTAGGTAATAATAATAATAATAATAATAATAATAACAATGTTGTTCTTATTGTTGTTATTATTTTTATTATTATTTTTATTATTATTATTATTATAATTATTATTTTTGTATGTTCAGACAAGACATCGCCGGTGTAGCCATCAAGTCTCATCAAAGACTTTGTAGTGCATCATGGTATTCTACAACGCACAATAATTCTATAAGCTGACAGCGAAGGCCCTGGTCAGACTGCACGAAGGCATATGCTAATCAGCATACGCCTTCGCGCAGTCTGATCTGGGCCCTCGCTATCCGTATATGCCTAAAAGACATTCATTACGAAAACATGCATATTCATATATATAGAAAATTTCATCTAAAAAAACAATTGAAAATTTTCAGATAAAACAACTCTTGATATTTTTTCATATTTTTGCTCAAAACAGAGATTGTGGGTACTCGTTAGAGCCGCCTCGGCGATGCGGTTCTAACGAGTACCCACAATCTATGATTTCGAGCGAAATAAGAAAACCCAAGTTTTACTATATCGAGTACAATTGGGGTTTAAGGGGGTGAAAATTATATAGGCATGTTTTCGTGATGTCCAAGTCGCGACACAAACTTAATACCCCGTTTGTATACTTAATGCTTTGTTGAACCGTATTTCTCACGGAACGGATTCCTCACACGTGTGAAAATTTCGGTCGGATTTGTCATGCGGCGTGAAGAATTCGACCGAATTTTTCACAGCTGCCGAACGTATTCCTCACCTATCTGTGACAAACTCGTTCGGTATCAGTTTTATATAGAGCACGCAAACGTAATTGTCATCTTTCAAAAAAACCCTCAAAAAAGTGCATTTTTTTCATGCACGGATTTCTCACAAACGTATTTGTCACAGCTTATGATATAAAACATACGATTAACCATTTAATACAGTTTCGAGGTAATATATTTTTCTTATCATGCATATCTTTTAATCGAGTGATAGATTTATTATTTATTGTATTATTATTTTTAACTTCGAATATTATTGGATATCATAAAATGATATAAATGAAATGTCATATCTGTTTCTTGATACCTATGGATTTGTTCAATAATATCAATCATCCCTTATTCTATACAGATTTCGACAAATCTTATTATAGATATAAGATTGTTGGTACTGATATCAAATATTCTAAATGAAAAGATATCTATAAATTATGGATATCTGTAAAGAGTTTTATTGATATCTATAATTAATTATGGATATTAATAATTACATATATTGATACCCAATTTGTGATTATTTTATTTCGAAAAATCGATATCTAAAAATCAGTCTTTATATTGTTATCTTAAACTTGAAATGTAAATTATTGATATAAATCAGCCCAACTTTAATACTTTAAGATATCAATGCGAATTGTTTGTAACAATGGATTAATTTTGGTAATTGATAATCGTGATTGTGAAAAGCCACAAATGATCTGAATTATACATTAAGAAAACAAGCCTATGCAATGAATACCCCAACAAACCCCACTTTATATAGGAAAAAGTGAGGGTTACAGGGCTATTGACTATTATTATTGACTATTAAGTTGTGACTTATTGGACAGAAAACGTCACATGTGAAAAATGCGACCGAATTTCTCACACCTATATTCGCCGAAAATATCACATGTAAAATATCCCACTGAATATATCAAACGTGAGGAATTCAACCGAATACTTCACAGTTGTGAACAATTAGACCTAATTCGTCACAGTTATGACATATTAGACAGAATTCATCACATGTGAAAAATCCGACCGAATTTCTCACATCTATATTCGCCGATAATGTCACGTGTAAAATATTCGACCGATTATGTTATACGTGAGGACTTCGATGATATACTATACGGCTGTGGAAAAATCGACCTTATTCGTATAAGTTGTGACATATTGGGCAGAACACGTCACATGTGAAAAATCCGACCGAATTTCTCACACCTTTATTCACCGCAAATGTGTCACCTGTTTGACATCTGACCAAATATAGCACACGTGAGTAATTCCATCGATCTTTTCACAGCTGTGAAAAATTTCCACCGAATTCGTCACAGTCATGATATTTTCGACAGAATACATCACATGTGAAAATTCCGATCGAATTTCTCACACATAGATTCGCCGAAAATATCACATGTAAAATATCCCACTGAATATATCAAACGTGAGGAATTCGATCGAATACGTCACAGATAGGAACAATTAGACCAAATTCGTCACAGTTATGACATATTCGACAGAATTCATCACATGTGAAAAATCCGACCGAATTTCTCACACCTATATTCGCCGATAATGTCACGTGTAAAATATTCGACCGATTATGTTATACGTGAGGACTTCGATGATATACTATACGGCTGTGGAAAAATCGACCTTATTCGTATAAGTTGTGACATATTGGACAGAACACGTCACATGTGAAAAATCCGACCGAATTTCTCACACCTTTATTCACCGCAAATGTGTCACCTGTTTGACATCTGACCAAATATAGCACACGTGAGTAATTCCATCGATTTTTTCACAGCTGTGAAAAATTTCCACCGAATTCGTCACAGTCATGATATTTTCGACAGAATACATCACATGTGAAAATTCCGATCGAATTTCTCACACATAGATTCGCCGAAAATATCACAAGTAAAATATCCCACTGAATATATCAAACGTGAGGAATTCGATCGAATACGTCACAGATGTGAACAATTAGACCAAATTCGTCACAGTTATGACATATTCGACAGAATTCATCACATGTGAAAAATCCGACCGAATTTCTCACACATATATTCGCCAATAATGCCACGTGTAATCTACTCGATCGATTATATCAAACGTGAGTAATTCAATGATATTCTGCACATATGTGGCAAAAATCTATCGAATTCATACAAGATGTTATAATCGGACAGAATACATCACATGTGAAAAATCCGACCGAATTTCTCACACCTATATTTGCCGAAAATATCAAATGTAAAATATCCGACTTAATAGGTCAAACATGAGGAATTCAATCGAATACTTCACAGATGTGAAGCGTTTGACCAAATTCGACAAAGTTATCTCATAATCAGCAGAATACATCACATGTGAAAAATCCGACCGAATTTCTCACACCTATATTCACCGATAATGTCACGTGTAAAATATTCGACCAATTATGTCAAACGTGAGAAATTCAATGATATACTACACGGCTGTGGAAAAATCGACCTGATTCGTACAAGTTGTGACCTATTGGACAGAAAACGTCACATGTGAAAAATGCGACCGAATTTCTCACACCTTTATTCACCGAAAATGTGTCACCTGTTTGACATCTGACCAAATATAGCACAGGTGAGTAATTCTATCGAATTTTTCGCAGCTGTGAAAATTTCCATCGAATTCGTCACAGTCATGATATATTCGACAGAATACATCACATGTGAAAAATCCGACCGAATTTCTCACACCTATATTCGCCGAAAATATCACATGTAAAATATCCCACTAAATATATCAAACGTAAGGAATTCGATCGAATACTTCACAGATGTGAACTATTAGACCTTATTCGTCACAGTTATGACATATTCGACAGAATTCATCACATGTGAAAAATCCGACCGAATTTCTCACACCTATATTCGCCGATAAGGCCACGTGTAAGATGTTTGACCGATTATATCAAACGTGAGAAATTCAATGATATGCTGCACAGATATGGAAAAATCGATCGAATTCATACAAGTTGTGGTATACTGGTCAGAAAACATCACATGTGAAAAATCCGACCGAATTTCTCACACCGACATTTGCCGAAAATATCAAATGTAAAGTTCCAACTGAATATGTCAAACATGAGGAATATGATTAAATAGTTCACAGATGTGAACAATTTGACCAAATTCGTCAAAGTCATCACATGATCAGCAGAATACATCACATGTGAAAAATCCGACCGAATTTCTCACACCTATATTTCACCAAAATGTGTCACATGTAAGAAATTCGACCGTATATGTCACTTGTGAGGAATTCGATCCAATACTTTACAGCTGTGAAACTATGGAAAAATAGACTTAATTCGCCACACAGTTGTGACACATTTGACCGAAAACATCACATATGAAAAATACGTTCCAGTTTCTCACACCTATAATTCTCCAAAGTGTGTCACATGTAACACATCCGACCAAAAATATCTGGCACGTGATAAATTCGATCGAAAACTTCCCTGCTGTAAAAATAATTCGACCGAATTATTCATAGTTGTGACATATTTGACCAAATACATGACATGTGAAAAATCCGACCGAATTTCTCACACCTATATTTCACCGAAAAGTTTTCCATTCATTAAAAATTTGTTTACTGGTGTGCAAGCAATAGAAATTCTAATGTGTGACAAACTCGTTTGGGTTAAAAACTCTAAATCCGCAAAACGTATTCTTCACCTTTGTCCGAATGTGAAAAATTCGGTCGAATTTATCACACCGGCGTGAGGAATCCGTTCCGTGAGAAATACGGTTCAACAATGCTTAAACATGCTGCGAAAAAATTGCAGCAGACGACATTTTGAAAAACAAATCAATTTTACCTAGAAAATAGACTTTGATATTTCATGTAAAATTTTCTCCTCTGGAAACAATTTGCATGAAATGTCAAAGTATATTTCTTTGACAATTCATGTAAACTGTCTCCACTGGAAACAATTTGCATGAAATGTCAGAGTCTATTTCCTGGTAAAAATAAGAAAAATATCAATTTGTCGTCTGCTGAATGGCCCAGAGAGCCGTAAAGGTGCACCTGATTCATTACAATTTGCATAGACTGTCTATCAATTTGCCGTCTGCTGAATTAGCACAGGGAGTGGTAAAGATTAATTAATGCACCTGATTCATGAGAAAAATAAGAATAATATTTCAAAGTGTCGTCTGCTGAAATTTATACGCAGCATGATATATGTTTTCATTACGAAAACACGCCTATTCAAATATAAAGAAAATTTCACCTCCAAAAACGGAAAATTTTCAGGTAAAAAACTCTGATATTTTTCATATTTCTGCTCAAAACATTGATTGTGGGTACTCGTTAGAACCGCCTCGTCGAGGCGGTTCTAACATGTACCCACAATCTATGTTTTGAGCAGAAATAAGAAAAATAATGTATACCCCTGTAAACCCCAGTTTTACTATATAAAAGTGGGGTTCAAGGGGGTCAAACTTATATAGGCGTGTTTTCGTGATGATAATGCCGCTGAATCAGTCTTTAATCCTGCTAGCATTCTACATAAATCTATAGCGGGCCGTTATCGGCCCGTCAGCTACTCTGACGGGCCAATAACGGTCCGCTATAGATTTCAGTAGAATGCTTACTGTTTTTAAGTTTCTATTTCCAGCCGACCTACGTGGTAATATGATACAATGTTACCATGACGAGTGTGACAACTTGAACACAATGTTGACAGACGAAAACATGAAATTTCTTGGGAAGACGGCTGATGTTATGACGTCAACACTCCGGACTCTCTCCGAAACTTCAGGTATTGAGCCGCAACGTCAGAAAACGTACCGGCGAAGATTCTAATCAACATGCGCAGTTTCTTCATATGGACAAGGAAGACTCTGATCAGACTGCGCGGATGCGCAGGCTGATTTGAGTCTTCACTGGGTGCGCATGTCAGAAGGTACGTTTTCTCAAGTTGCGGCTCTTATGCCCGGGGAAACCCCTTTCTAAGAGCAGGTGGTGGAGTGGGGCGGGGCTGGGGGTATACCGTATTTAGCCAACCTATTCTTGTCCTAAAAGTTGAACGAGTCCAATTTATTTGTTGAACCTATGATTAGTTGGATAAGTACTGAGGTGTTGACTGATTGGACGCAGCTCAGGTTGGGCACTGGGGCAGAGGGGGAGGAGGCGGTGGCTGCAAACTGTTTTAACCCAAAAAATTCACTCCTTACTATACTTGTCTTAAAAGCTTAACGAGTTCAAATCCTTTGATAGACTTATGATCAGCTGAATTAGTGCTGAACAGTGTTGACTCTGATGAGATGCGGCGTTCTGTGGCTGTTCTGCGTCGACACAGCTTGCTCATGCCTATCTGTCCGTATACTTCGGGTAAGTACAGGGGCGGATCCAGGATCATCTCTGAGTGAGGTCAATTCGATCAAATTAAACTTACTTACCAGCGTATTCGGACAGACAGGCCTCAGCAAACAGTGTAGACCCAAACCGGTTTTCTAATAACCAAAACTGGCCCTAGGGTGTGTATATGTGTGTGTTGGGAGGGTGGGGGGGGGGGGGGGGGGGCTTTAGCAGGGATTTTACCATAAATTTGTCCCCGCTATGCAGGGCGTTTAGCAGGGCTTTAAAAACAGAAAAGTTAAAAGCCCCGCTATTCCCCGGCTCCTTTAAGCTGACTGACTGATTCGAGCTCGCTTTTGAGTCTCTGTGAAATTCCGCCGATAGCTCAAGAAAACATATCTTGGGATATTTTTATCATAGAAATGTATGTTGTGTGGACTCATTAGAATCGCCTCATCGAGGCGATTCAAATGAGTACACTCAACACCCATTCCTTTATAGAAAACAATAGACAGCCCTAAATTGTCCCCGTTTATCTCCTAACCCGAAGCTCTGATTAACTCTCAGTGGCTCGAACTACCCATTTCTAGAACAAATTTCTACGGTCCCAAAGATGTTCGAGCCATTGAATTTCAACTGTCCGAACAGCGAAAACATAGGTCCGCCGCCTATGTGGTGGGCCCACACGCTTTATCTGGTTTACCATTAAATGTTTGTCGTGCTTGGCATTACATCACAAAAACATGCCTCGTATAATGTTGACCCCCTTAAACCCCACTTTTGTATAGCAAAACCGGGGTTTACAAAGGTATACATTATTTTTCTTATTTCTGCTCTCTTTAAAGACAGTTGCAATATCCCTGCAATTTGAGTTACACCTCACCCACAGGTTCATGTGATACTGACTGTAATCTGTACTTTTGATTTCATTGCCTACCCTCAAAAATTTCAGTGGCATGCATGTTTGTTTGTGTTGAAGTTTTACGGCCGAGTGAACCCAATGGGGTCATGTCGGGGGCGGTCAGTTTACCTAACCACACTTTTACTGGGCAGGCTTAGTCCTCTGAGCGGTTAACCAGTATTGTGCACATTCTTTCGCCAGAAACTCACAACTGCCCTTCTTGAATCAGCGGAAGGGAGACATGACCGTCGAACCCGCAACCTCCTGATCACCGGTCGGACGCGCATCCAACGACAACCTAATTAATTTGTAAGACTTCATACATCTGTGAAGTTTCATGAATCGATCACTTCCGATTCATATGTTACGGCCTGGATTTACAAACTGACCATGGACGAGGGACGGCCAGAACACTTATAGAACATTTGCTGAAGTCGACCGATCGAGCTTCGACGGACCTTGCAATTTCATGAATGTTGGAGAAAGAGATAGCTACGGTGATGAATCTATCACTTCCGGTTCAATGTTACGGCCTGAGACTTACAAACTGACCCTGGACGAGGGATGGACAGAGCACTTAAAGAGCATTCGCTGAAGTCGATCGGTCGAGCTTCGACGGACCTTGCAATTTCATGAATGTTGGAGAAAGAGATAGCTACGGTGATGAATCTATCACTTCCTGTTCAATGTTACGGCCTGAGACTTACAAACTGATCTTCGACGAGGGATGGACAGAGCACTTAAAAAGCATTCGCTGAAGTCGACCGGTCGAACTGCGACGGACCTTGCAATTTCATGAATGTTTGAGAAAGAGATAGCTACGGTGAATGAAGGTGAATGGATACAAGTGGTAGATTTTCCGCCTTTTTAAGAGGGGAGACAATATTTTGACTTTCTGTTGGCATTCCTGTACGCCAGTCCTATTTTAAAAATGGGTCTACTCTAAAAGGAAAGAATTTGCTCCCCTTGGGAGCAAATTCTTTCCTTTTAAAGTAGATTCCTTTTTAGAACGTAGCAAAGACAATTTTGACAGAATTGTCTCCCTTGAACGTGTATCGGAAAAACCCTGATTGTAAAAGTTAGACAAATATTTCACCTTGTTGATATCTGCTTTATTATAATGAAGTACATTTTAATATCTATATTGATAAGGTAAATTATTATGTTTTGCTGTTGTTGTCGTCGTCATTTAGTTCCCGAATGTGGAGGTGATAGGTTCGGTTTTCATCTTAGGAGGCTGAATATGTAAGCATTTTTCAAAAAAAAAATACATTTTTTTCAGCGATTTAGGGACGAACCTATTAATTGTAAATGCTCAAAAGGATTTTTGTTTTATTTCGTTTTTCTTAAATTTTGATCGAAAACTGGTATGGCACAGTTGTCGCATATGCAGTTTTTCAAAATCACCTCCAGTATTCAGATATTTTAAAGCAAGGCAACAGTGGCGACTATTTTCATGTCAGAGTTATTTCCCGTATCCATTCTTCCTTTAAGAGTAACCCCTATTGAGAAGGGAGAAACATTTGTATTTCAATTGGAGGTGTATTCTTTCCCTTTAATCATAAAAAATGTAGACTTGTCGTATAATTGTCGTTGCAGGTCCATCTAGCACTGTCTCTCCAAGTCCGGCTGCTGGCAAGGCTCCTGGTATCCATAGCAACGCTTTGGTGATCTTATCCATTCCAGCTCTCGCTGTTCTCCTGGGATAAAGCAGATCAAACGTGTAATTGAGCCGAGGCACAGTTTTTCCTACAAAAATTGCATCCGCGCAGTCTGATCAGAGTCCTCACATGGCACTTTTTCGGTAGCCAAGGATGTAATGCGTCTTCAGGCGGATAGTAAAGACTAATGATTAGACTGCACGGTTTCCATCACGAAAACATACCTATATAGTTTTGACCCCCTTAAACCCAGCTTTTATATAGTAAAACTGGGGTTTACAGGGGTATACATTTATTTTTCTTATTTCTGCTCAAAAACATAGCTTGTGTGTACTCGTTAGAACTGCCTCGGTGAGGCGGTTCTAACGAGTACCCACAATCTATGTTTTGAGCAGAAATATGAAAAAATATCAGAATTTTTATCTGAAAACTTTCAGTTGTTGGTGGTGCAATTTTCAATATATTTGAATAGGCGTGTTCTCGTGATGCGTCCTGAGTGTTCGCTGAGCGCACGTGTAATCTTGTAATCAGTCCAGGATCAAATTATCACTTATATTTTGTGATTTCAAAGAATATTTATGAACTTGGGTAAAATTTGTATCTGTTGTAGGTACTGAAGAGTGCACTTTTATGATAAAGATGTATGAGCACAAGCAAATCAGTACTTTTAGCTTGACACAAATACATCAGTACTTTCAAAGGGAAATGCCCACTAAATGTTATGTATGTCTTAAAATATTTAGTCCTAGAAAATAATAAGTTATTATGGTTTAAAGTTTTTATACCCTCCCCCTCCCCCCCCCCCCCCCCACGCAAACTTTGTTTGTGGGGGGTATACTGTTTTCACGTTGTCCGTCCGTGCATCCGTTTGTCCATCCGTCCGTCTGTGTGTCCGTCCGCGACGCTGGTTTTTTCCTAATATCTTAAAAACGCAGCGATGTATATTCATCAATTTCTGCAGACACATTGATATCAATAAGATGCACCTACATAAGAGAAAGTAAGGGCTAGGGGCCATTTCTTTTGGAGTTATTGCCCTTTGTAAAAAATTTTCTTAATGCAGAAAAAAGTTTGTGTGCACACTATCTCTGTAACCAATGGCTGGAATTTGACCAAATTAGCACAGATACATCGTCAGGATGGGGGAAAGAAGTGATTAGACTTTGGTGACCTTGACCTTATTTTCAAGGTCACTAGATTATAAATACTCAAAAAGTGAGCCTTGTGTGCACTCTATCTTTTTTCTTGCATATCTTGATTAGTATTATTAGGAATCTTAACACATTTTGCATAAATATTCATATTCATGAGATGCTGCTGCTACAAGAAAGAAGGTCAAGGGAGCAATACTGTTATAGTTATTCCCCTTTGTAATATCTTAATGTCCGTAACACTTGGTTTTCCTGTGTATCTTGCTTAATAATTTTAGGAATCTTGTTTTATTAGAGTTTGATGACCTTGACCTTATTTTCAAGGCCACGCCGGCACTTTGAAACTTAATTTTTTATAGAAAAAAGTTTTATGCTTTATGCGGGGGTATCGAATAAGCGCTGCTTATTGACAATTTTCATTTATAATTGTGAGCATGTGCGCCGCCATTTTGAAAACTAAATTAGATATATAATTTTTGTAGCACTCGAATAATAGCTGTATGTAAACAGGAATATGCTTGTTTTGTGAGTTAATTGATAATATATACTCAAATGAAAGTATTTACGGATATATAGCAATAAAATGCTCTTTTAGGTGAGATTTATTTATCTTTTGCATATTTAATTAGTGGTTATGACATCACTAGCTCACCGAAATAGCAGCTTCCATGACATCATTTTCTAGATCTTCAAAGCTCAGTAACTTTTTTATTTCTCAAAAAATTTTCATAAAATTTTCATCCGAATACTCAACTCTGTATTTTATAATGTGTTTATAATGCATTGTTACTTGTAATTTATTTTATATTGTATTTGCCCATTGTTTCCCTTTAACTTGACACAAGTACATCAGTTCTTTTAGCTTAACACAAGTATATCAGTACTTTTAGCTTGACACAAGTGCATCAGTACTTTTAGACTGATACTAGTACATCAGCAAAAAAAAATTTTAGCTTGACACAAATAAGTCTGGTTTTAGCTTGACACATCAGTATTTTAGCCTGAAACAAGTGCATCAGTTATTTTAAGCTTGACACAAGTATAGTCACATTACGTTAACACGCCTATGTGAAATGTAAACTTCTATTCCAATACTTTATATAAAGCAATTCTTCAACCATAATGTGTCGATATTTTTCTTATTTCTGCACAAAAACATATGTTGTGGTACTCATTGGAAGTGCCTCACGGTGGTGCTTCTAATGGCTACCACAGCATATGTTTTCGAAGAGAAATAAGAAAAATATTTATCTGGACATTCTCCTATACAGAAATTTATAGGCAATGGTATTTTCACTCTATAACATGGAAAACGGAGCAAAATTTATATAGTATTAAAGATGGATAAAGATAACCAAACAAACTGATTCAAATTTAAAAGCCAAAAAAAAAAAATGAAACTTCGCTTAATACTTTATACTATTATACACCCCTGTTTTCACTATATATACTGACCCAAAAAAGAAACGTACTACTTCTGCACTTATATTATTGTGGAGAAATAAGAAAAAATTAGTAATTATAGCTGAAAAAAATTTCCTTAGGTAGAATAATGGCTTTAACCTTACCCTAACCACTCTCTGGGCAGATTCAGCAGACGACAAATTATTTTTTTTTCTTCTGATTTTCTCCCCAAAAATAAGATTGACATTTCATGCAAATTACCAGAATAAAAAATGGTATTCTAAATTTCATTCACATTGGAGTGCGTGAAATGTAAAATCCAGTTCAGCAGACGTCTGCTGATTTTTACCCAGCATGCGAACCGTTAAAATATACCGTTATATAGGTGTGTTAACGTAATGTTTATTCCATTGTTTAAACAGATTTGCATAATCTTTATTATTTTGTAATGTTCTGAAATGTGATAAATAAAAGTGATATTGTTTTCTAGCGTTTATTCCTTTTCTTTTGTTGTTCAGTATATGTACAAATTCTCTAATTTAGTTTCAATATTCGGATGCTTTGGCTCAGTTGGATGCGCGTCCGACTGATGATCAGAAGGTTTCGGGTTCAACCCCCATCCCGCAACATTCTTTCATGGAAATTGACCATGAAATATTTTCTATGGTCATTCTTTCCCATCCGCTGATTCAAGCAGGGCAATTGTCAGAATCTGGCGAAAAAATAAGCACAATACTAGTTAAACGCTTAAAGAACTGCCTGCCCAGCTAAAAAAGGGTTAAGTTAAATAATTTTTAAGAGCTAAATTTATAGCAGAAAAAAACTACCTTTCCTTCCAACCATATGTGTGTCATAAAATTGTAATGAACAAGACCATTTCACCACCTGTAGATTGGTCAAATTCTCGCTGGATTAGTGCAAAGCAGTGTAGCCCCTGATCAGACACCGCGATTCGCGCCGTCTGATATGGTCTGTAATGTTTGCTCAGACTTGCCTGTTCGAGTATTTAAGGTACATCCTGTAAGTTTCACTATATCAAAACTCTCAGCCTGTGGACTTCAGGGTGCATGAGGCTGAATTCTATTACTTTTTCTCTTGGTATGGGTAGTGTGTGCGTGCGTGTTCATCCTGAAATAAAATGAAACCACGTGTGTGTGTGTGTGTGTGTGTGTGTGTGTGTGTGTGTGTGTGTGTGTGTGTGTGTGTGTGATTTTTAAGCGCGTTATGCCACTGTCAGACGAGACGTCATATGTTCATGCGTGCGTATGGTGTGTGTGTGTGTGTGTGTGTGTGTGTGTGTGTGTGTGTGATATGATTTTTAAGCGCGTTATGCCACTGTCAGACGAGACGTCATATGTTCATGCGTGCGTATGTACGCTCTTATGTATGTAACCACCATAAGTCTAGTCATGTAGAAGTATATTTTTATCTGTCCTTTCGTTTTACTAAGTATTTTAACGTATACCTAAGACACGCCTACCAAATGATCGGATGCGTAACCGTCGATTTGACGAGCTAAATTTGATTTGGAATTCGATGACGCAAAAAGGTAAGCAAACTTTGCACATTCTGTCTTTGGTTTAAACATATTTTATTTCTTTTCATTAATAGTACATGTGCTACACACATAAATATCTCAAATAAAGGAGGGATTAGAACGAAAGCACGAGTGCTTATAGCGTTCTTCTCTCAAGCATAATTATATTAACTTGTTGATATTATGGCGGCAACATGTTTTACAACAAATGAAACTAAATAAACATATAAAATGTAGTAAATAGATCCCAAATAAAACACAGAAAATATCATAATACATAGTATCAGATAAGGAAATGAGAAAAAAAAATATAATCTATACATGTAATTGAATGGAGATGGGTGGCGCCTTTAGTGGGCAATTTGGATTGCCTTAAGTAGCAAGTCAGTGAGAATATACCGCTACATGTAAATTTCTTAACTCAATAAGGTTGAAAACGTTTTCTTTGTAAAATAAACGCTTGTACCTTTTCAAATATTGTTGCATCAATGTCTGGTGACAAAGCTTTATCACCATACAGTAAAAGATTTAGGCTTGGATTCTGGTACTGGGAAACAGCATCGAGAAGTACAGTTTGATGAAGCTGGTAATTTCCACAATGAAAAAAGAAGTGTTGCGCATCCTTGAATGTGCCTTTCATGAGCGATATAAATTTTTCGAGGACAGATTTCAAAATATCGGGAAATTCTATTCCGGAGTCCATGGATATCCACGTTTGTAGAGTAAATATGAGACCACTTACTTAGTGTAATTTAGCTGAATTACTTTTAACGTGTCGAAGTTGTACTAAAAGCCATCAAGAACACGTGGGAATCGGTGATGCATATGGTAGTTTATTTATTTTGCGGCTGGTTAGAAGTTAAGGCAAGGCAGACAGACACATACGGTTGTAAAACTGAAAGACCTTTTGCTTGACAATGCAGCGTAACTGAGAAACCACGGAGGGAAATGTCTAAAATCATTGGTACAGCATCAGATTAAATTTAAATGATAATAAAATTGGCAACCATCAAAAATCTTTCTTCTTTCGTTTCCACAGCTCTTGAAATACATCCCGCTTCTTAAAAGAGGAGTCTCTTAGCTACCACGTCAGTAATGCATTTGTGTTTCGGAATTAACAGTACTTTCGATGAAACTATATACGAACTTCCAAACTGCAGTGTCTAATGAGTTCTAGAAATATGTCTGCTTTTGAACTCTGTCTGGGTTCCCGCAAATGTCTAAAATGTGATTTAGCATAGTTTGAATGTTTTGTTTTCTCGTGGCGTAATGCTAGTTAGGATATCATCATTTTATATTGATCTGATGTGCAACAAGGATTTTCGACATTTCCCTCCGGGTTTCTCAGTCACGCTGCATTGTCAATGCATTCGATTGTTTGGTAGGTGTGTTTACAGTGAATAAAGAATTGTTAAAGGAATGATGAATTTACAAATTCTCATGAGTAGATGTCATTATAAATCACTGACACAAAAAGTATCATTTCTCAAAAAGACCTAAATAAAATTTAACTGTGTATATTGTAGCTGTTTCTGTGACTAACTGTTTCGGTGATTTTTTTAAACCCAAACTAGCTTCTTACAGAAGGGTTCAATGATGCCGTCACTTTCTGTACTTTCAAGTGTATACAAAGTTTTGTCAGTTTGGTCATGAATATTGAAAATGTTACTTCACAGAAATTAATATTCTTACGACATGATAGCCGTAACAAAGGAATGAAGCATAGCTGAAAAAATATTCCGTCTTTCCTGGGAATCGAACCCGGTCCTCCCGGTTTAAAAAAATCCAATGCTCTAACCACTGAGCCAAAGAGTCGACTCCCTGACGCAGTTTTCAGAGATTGAATATATACTTAGAAGCTATGCGTAATCTGCTTAGGCAGATAATCGAAGGTAGGAGTGCTCGGTCGTAACAATATTTGTTATTTTTTCATGTCCTACGAGATTTTAACTGATTTTCTCAATGCCTTTCTCTGCTCACCTATAGTGTGCCATAATATATAACCATAACATTTTTTAAATATTTGTGTCAATGACTACATTTTTTGTCTTCTGCTACACCATTACGAAAACATGCCTATTCAAATATATTGAAAATTTCACCTCCAAAAACTGAAAATTTTCAGATAAAAAAACTCTGATATTTTTTCATATTTCTGCTCAAAACATAGATTGAGGGTACTCGTTAGAACCGCCTCGGCGAGGCGGTTCTAACGAATATCCACAATCTATGTTTTGAGCAGAAATAAGAAAAATAATGTATACCCCTGTAAACCCCAGTTTTACCATATAAAAGTGGGGTTTACGGGGGTCAAAATTATATAGGCGTGTTTTCGTGATGAATTTCACATGGCCATATGGTTTCGTTCTGATTTCTTATCTACAGAATGTACCTTAAAGTTGATACCTGCCTTAGCTTTCAACAAAGTTTTTTAATGCTTTGAATGATATTATTATATTATGGTAATGAGAACATATTTGCCATCCTATTGCTATATCTATGATTTAAACTGCTTTGATTAATACCCTTCTGTTTTGTTGTATGTTGGTTTAGAGTATCGATGTTTTTATTTTATTTTTTTTTTTTAATTACTCAATAATAAATTTATCTTGCCCACCCCAAACAGTAGTTAGTAACCAGTCATAATTCTTTAAACTCTTAAGGGCTGCTTTTTAATCACTTTGTGTCACTAATTGTGTCACCCTCTTAGTTTTGTTGATAGTCAGTGGTTTCATCTTGGAGTCATTTATTACTAATTTTTACACATTATCTAACTATCTAGTAGTACTGCAACACCCCTTCCCGAGGATTACGTGCAGGATGATTGCGCGTTGTGACAATAAAGGAAGATCATCAGGAAAACATACCTATATAATTTTGACCCCCGTAAACCCCACTTTTATATTGTAAAACTGGGGTTTACAGGGTATACATTATTTTTCTTATTTCTGCTCAAAACATGGATTGTGGGTACTCGTTAGAACCGCCTCGTCGAGGCGGTTCTAACGAGTATCCACAATCCATGTTTTGAGCAGAAATATGAAAAAAAAATAGAATTTTTATCTGAAAACTTTCAGGTTTTTTTTTTTTTTGGTGGTGAAATTTTCAATATATTTGAATAGGCGTGTTTTCGTAATGGACTAGTGAGACTAAAATAGGTTGGATAGTGAGATGTGAGAAACTGATGACAATGTTAGCTGTTAAAAACAGGTGAGATTAAAATCAGATTAAAAACAGTGTTTGTGGCATTTGGTGGTCAAGGGACCAGATTTCCACACTGAATGATTCAGTGTAGGCAAGAGCACAACATTCGGGGGCAGTCTATTCCATAGCCAGGCAGCCAAGGGGAGGAGTGAAAATTTATAAAAATTAAACAGACTGTATAAATGGGTAAAAACCAAAGGTTACCTATTTAGCCATAACTATTTGCTGTATTGCGGTCTGTGTGCATATTCTATTATTTCAACATCATTGGAACAAGCTAAAAGACACCGAAATAGGTTAGCCGGCGATAAATAGCTGCAATCATGAAACTATTTCGAAAAGCCAAAGCTTGTATGAAGGTCCGATTCCAGTTGCAGTAATATGGATTATTACAGTTGCGGCTATATTTAGTAAACTACTTGTAAGAGTTCCTTTTCATGTTTTTACATCCCGATGAACGTAAAAACAATAAACAATTATGGCGAAACAGTTTCTTGAAATTACTAAAACGTTTCGTAAAAAGTTTACAGTTCCAGATCCGCGGTCATTAGTTTGGTATCCAGGTAGGGTCAGCCGTGTTTAGAATAATATTAATAATAATCTCAGTCAAGTATACCTTGTTTCGTGTAAGACTAAAATTCGTACATAAGCTGCCACTCGCACTAATTGTGGCCACTCACACTTCTAATTGTGGCCACTCACACTTCTAATTTTCAGCCAGTCAGATAACTAGATCCATGTTGTTGATACAAATCTGCATACAATGTGACAAACAGTGCAGATCCAAATCAGTTGGCTTCAGATCTGGATATTCACTTTTGTAAATCAGGGCATATCCACAGGCACCTGACATATGAACAGTGTTTTTCACTGACTTTTTATGTGTTTGGGGCTATCAAGTTGGCCCTTACAGACATTTATGCCCATATCTCCAACTTTTAAACAAAGTATATAAAATTGCCCCGCCCACTAATGACTAAATTTTAATTGCTAATAGAATCACTGGCTACTACAGAATGTATGAATGGAGAGCAAACACATTACAAGAACATGCCTATCCAAATATATAGCAAAAGTTAACTCCAAAAATTGAAAATTTTCAGATAAAAAAATGCTAATATTTTTCTTATTTCTGCTCAAAACATAGATTGTGGGTACTCGTTAGAACTGCCTTGGTGAGGCAGTTCTAATGAGTACCCACAATCTATGTTTTTGAGCAGGAATAAGAAAATAATGTATACCCCTGTAAACCCCAGTTCTACTATATGAAAGTGGGGTTTGAGGGGGTAAAATTATATAGGTATGTTTTCGTGATGATCACGAAAACATGCCTATATAGTTTTGACCCCTCTTAAACCCCACTTTTATTCAATAAAACTGGAGTTTACAGGGGTATACATTAATTTTCTTATTTCTGCTCAAAAACATAGATTGTGAGTACTTGTTAGAATCTCCTCACTGAGGCAGTTCTAATGAATACCCACAATCTATGTTTTGAGCAGAAATTTGACAACTACCAGAATTTTTCATCTGAAAGTTTTCAGTTTTTGGTGGTAAAATTCTCAATATATTTGAATATATGTGTATTCGTAATGGGCCAGGATGAAACTTTGTGCTTGATCTGAATCTGAGCATTTTGCACATGTTCGCAGGCACTTTTTTGCTTGATGTTGCCCATCTAATGATTCTATAAGCAGGCATCAAAGACCCTGAATGGACATCCCAGATGTGCCGGTTGTTTTGGATCTTCACTATGTATACCCCGAAGGCAAATTTTCGCATGGTGTAACACATATGACAGTATATTTATCCTAAATACATGTATTGGGATGGGCAGACCTGAGCAAATAGTATATGGTAAATGTCCTAAAATTTCGCACACCAAAGTTCCTGACGAAAATCAGGGTTTTCATTAGGATTCTGAAAGATTCTGAAAATAGGAGTCCTAAAGTCATTTTCTCCAAAAAGCTGGAGTCACACAACAATGCAATTTGCTTAATTTTTTAAGTGTACTGAGTAGGAGTCCCAACTAATAAATAACAGTCCGACTCTGAAAATGGCATATGCAGACAGTGAGACCAAATAAAAAAATATGTGTGTTTCAGGTTACATGGAATTTTAGAGTAGGGATGGTAGGTTGGAAAATATTTTATATTTTGCTAAAAGTTTTTATATGAGGTTAATAGGAGAACAATATGGCCAAACTGGGAAACTCCCTAAACTTTAGGGTTGGTGGTGAAAAATTAGGCACAGTTAGGTAACCTGAAACACACTCTTTTTTATTTTAGGTCTGAAGACCCAGATCAGACTGCTCCTTCAGGGGCAGTCTGATCAGGGTCTGCACTGCCATTCCACTAAGTATTTAAACCCTTAAAGTGCCAATCACAACAATTGTCGTCTGCTTTGTCATCTGCTTGTGATTTTAAAAGTCGTTTTTGCAAACAGTGTGGACCCAGATCAGACTGCTCCTTTAGGAGCAGTCTGATCAGGGTCCACACTGTTTGCCTGTATGCAAAAATAGGTTTGAAAAGTCTGCAGGAATATTCAGCAGATAACATAAACAGACGACATTTTCAGATGCAGTTTTTCTTGGCGCTTTAAGGGCTAAGACACATCTGCATAAATAGCAAAATTTAAGCCAAAAATGAATGAAATAAAGTATTCAGAATTTTAAAAATTAACCTACGGTATGCAGATCATATGCAGCATATGATCAGGGTCTACACTGTTTCCACCACCCAGTTGTTCATAGACACATTTACAAGTAATAGAATGGGTGTTGTTCAAATTTTAGGACAAGTGAGGCAAGAATTGTCTCAGAAAGCAGTGTTTAGTTCATAATGGGCCAAACAAAAACTGTGAGGTTGTACAGTAACCATACCCTATGTAACTTTCCTGGTGAAACAGGTTAGCTTTTCTTTTTTTGTTCTTTTTTTTTTTTTTTTTTTTGTTTTCTTTCCTTTGTTTTTTGTTTTCTCAAAAAAAAAAAAAAAGAAAAACAATAAAACAATTATGTTTCACTGGGATAAAATATTTATGCTACCATATTATACTCAAGTAGGTCGGAGCAGACAGTGTAGACCCAGATCAAACTGCTCCTACAGGAGCAGTTTGATCAGGGTCTACACTGTTTGCCTTTCTATTAGTATTTTTTAGACACATCAAGGTGTAGTCAAACAGACTTGGTAAAATTTTATGTGAATTATGGTGCTGAGTCCAAATATATATGGTAATTATGGTATAATTCTATTTAAAGAAAATGTTCAAAGAAAAAAGTGATAATCCTTACCTTCCCAACATATTTTTTTCTAACATGTTACTCTAAGCACACACTTTTTTTTTTTTTTTTTTTTTGCCTTAGCATAAAGTTTTACTTCTCAATCCATAGCTCTGTATATAAGGGGTATCAGATTTTTTTTTTTATTTTTTTTTTTTCTTACAAAAACACATGTTGGTACAGTCAACCCTCTTTATACTGACACTCGATACAACAACAAAATTCGGACCTAATTATACCCTGACTTATCACTAACAGAACTGCCAAACTATGTTGTCTTGGCTTTATTTTAGCGCTATTTTACAACACTGTGGTCATTAAAAATGGTTTTGGATAATAACTGAAGTTGTAATAAATAGTTTATAATAGGTTTGGTTGAAAAATGTTAAGTCACAATTCATAAAATTGAAGTTATACCATCATTTTGGGTGACTTTCTGACGGTTTTCTGCTAAAAGTGCCGAAAATAGCTAAAACGGGTACCTAGGTTTCTTGTTGATGTTTACAAAAAATGTTTGATTTATATATATAATCATATATATAAATCATATATATAATCATACAAACTTATGAAAACTCAGCCATGACAACATATTTCCAATAAATACAATACCTGTTCCATAGTTACTTGTCCAGTGTATATTGGGTCCAAGGATATAATGACAATTTGAATATCATGAAACCTTCACTCAAGAGGTGGCTGTTGATGAGAAATTAATTATTGTTATGCAAGGATATTGCATTAGAATTTCAAGCGACATATGTTTTGGATATTTGTTAGAATTGCCTCACCGAGGCAATTCTAACAAATATCCAAAAACCATATGTTCACTGAGACAGTTCTAACAAATATCCAAAACACATGTTCTATGAGGAAATAAGAATAAAGTATGGTCTATCTAACATATCATTCTGTCCATTAAGGATTTTTTACAACAACAGCAAATTCATTATAATGGCAAGATCTTCGGGAACAAATGCTGTCCTTGTAACAAGGGTTCACTGTATTCGTTTGAAGTGCTTTATGATGATTACCAATTCACCACAACACGTTTTCATGGAGAAAAAGGAAACATATCAATACGTTTTGGTTGAATAAAATGCCTTATCTGGAGCTATGCCAATCTGCTCAAACTTAGAAATTTTGGAATGTCCAAGTACATGTAGTCTAAAACGAGCTCTGATATTTTTTCTAGTAGAGTATAGACCTCTAAGAATCATATTTTTATACAAATTTATTAATACATGGCATGCTATCAGTAGGTAAAATTTCAGCAGATGACATTTTGAAATATAATTCTTATTTTTACCAGAAAATAGGATTTAACATTTCAAGCAAGTTAGTATCCGTAGAAGACAATTTACATAAAAGGACAAGTCCTATTTTCTGGGAATAAAAAATAAGAAAAATATGACCAGTTTGTCTTTTGCTGAATTGTGAAATAAAAAAATGTCAGAATTATCACCAAATAGTCCATAACAACAACGTCTGATCAGGATCTCCTCTGTTTGCAAATAGTTTAGTCATTTTTCTTTAGGAATATTTAAATAACACAGCCTGACATACCTAAAATCGAAATTGGACTATTCCAGTATATAGGGTGGAGGAGTCCATTCAGTCTAAATGGGTTAACAACAACTCTGATTAATGATATATACAGTAGACACTTGAAGATAGGAAGATAATTATACTGTTAAACCTATGTTAAACTTTACCCTTGTCACTCTGAATAAATTAAGATGCCATGCCCACTTCTAATTTTCAGCCAATCAGATTACTTGATCCAGTTTTTTTTTTTTTTATAGAAATTCACATATTTAATGACAACCAATGCAGATCCATATCAGTTGGCTTCTTCAGAAGCCAACTGATCTGGATCTACACTGTTTTCTAAGAAAGGCATGTCATGTTCAGCAAGAGAAGGTTAAACTTAACCCTTGTCACTCTGAATAAATTAAGATGCCATGCCCACTTCTAATTTTCAGCCAGTCAGACTACTTGATCCAGGTTGTCAATATAAATTCACATACTTAATAGCAAACAGTGCAGATCCAGATCAGTTGGCTTCATAGAAGCCAAACAATCTGAATATACACTGTTTGCAGAGGCAGGGCATATCCGGGTTCAGCAGGACCAGGGTTAAGCAAACACCTAAGGGATAGCGAAAAACTGGTCGCTTAAGAAAGGTGCTTACTTATACATCACAAAAACATGCCTATATAATTTTGACCCCCTTAAAGCCCACTTTTATATAGTAAAACTGGGGTTTACAGGGGTATACATTAATTTTCTTATTTCTGCTCAAAACATAGATTGTGGGTCTCATTAGAACCGCCTCGTCGAGGCGGTTCTAACGAGTACCCACAATCTATGTTTTGAGCAGAAACATAAAAAATATCAGAATGTTTTATCTGAAAATTTTCATTTTTTGGTGATAAAATTTGCAGTATGTTCGAATAGGTATGTTTTCGTAATGACATGTAAATTAACACTTATTTGACTTTTAAGGGATCTGTATAGTTGGTCGTATAGTTGGTCTCTTAACAGAGGTGATTGCTTAATACAGGTGGCTTTTAAGACAGATTTGACTGTAGTTTATCTTTCCTCACAAATCTTTTACAGGTCACATGAAAAGGGGTCTTGATGGGATCCACTCGTCGTTACGATATACAGATGCTGTACTTGAAGTGCATGACGCTCGTATTCCATTCTCTGGTCGTCACCCAGAGCTTAAAACTATCATCCAGTTACGTCCCCATGTCTTGATTTTGAATAAGAAGGATCTTGCTGACAATACAAGGGAAAACGATATTATTAAGAAATTAAAAGAGGATGGTTTTGATAATGTTTTGTTCATGAACTGCAGTTCAGACAAAATTATCGGACAAGTGAAAAAGAAAGTAGTACCTCTGATGCTAAAAGAGGTGGAACGAAGACCAAGATTCCGTAAGAACGTAATTAATGAGTATAATATTATGGTGATTGGTGTTCCGAATGTTGGAAAATCCACCTTACTCAACAAACTTAGATATGCATATACAACAAAGGGAAAAGGGGCTACTGTTGGAGCCAGCCCTGGAGTTACCCGAGCTGTTATGAACAAAGTAAGGGTTTCTTTTGATCCAGAAATGTTTGTTGTTGATACACCAGGAATTCTTAGTCCGAAAATCCCAACTGCTGATGCGGGAATGAGGCTGGCTTTATGTGGTTGTTGTCCGTCACATTTAGTTGGTGAAACAGACATTGCGGACTATTTACTTTACTGGTTAAATACACATTATAACTTCTCCTATGTGGACTTGTATAACATGAAGCAACCGACTGATGATATATTTGAGTTTTTGTCAAGTGTTGCCATGGAAAGGAGATTGGTACAAAAAGTGAGACATATCACGTATGCAACAGAAAAAGACCATGTTCAGAAATACAATCTCAATTTAAACGCTGCTGCTTCTGCTGTGATTAAAGATTTCCAAAGTGGGTTGTTCGGAAAAGTGCTTTTGGATGATGATTTATTAGACCAGGGCTCCAGATAAGGCATTTTTTTCCAACCAAAAATATTGATATGTTTCTTTGATACTTCTCCACAAAAAAACATATGTTGTGGTACTCATTAGAAGCGCCTGCGGCCTCACAGAGGCTCTTCTAATGAGTACCCACAGCATATGTTTTTTTATGGAGAAATAAGAAAAATACTATCTGGATACCCCCTCTCATCAAGAGCTGTGATAGACTTTGGGAATGAGTGTATAAGTGTTGGGAATCAGCCAGAATTAGACTACAGCAAAAGAAATTTGGGAATGAGTGTATAAGTGTTGGGAATCAGCCAGAATTTCAGTCGGTCATCGTTTGTGTAAAACCGACTGATCATCGACGAATAATCGACTTGTAGTAAATATACAGTCGACTCTCGTTATCTCGAAATCAAAGGGACTCTATGAAATACTTCGAGTTATCCGTACTTTGACATATCAGACTTGCAGACTTGAGGAAAAAATAATTCGAACAACCACATTTAACAAATATTGATATATGTAATTGAACTCTTGGAGTTAGAGATATATTGAAAATATTGTGGAAAAGAGGAGAAATTGCTCCTTAGGAGCAATTTCTCCTCTTTTCCACAATATGTTTTTTACCTGTTGTTAGATTTTTCATATTTAGGCAGGGACCAGATTTTCACTTCGAGATAAGCAGGTATTCGAGATAAGCGAGGTCGAGATAATGGGAGTCAACTGTATTTGACCGGCGCGGAAATCGCACCGGTCTGTTAATATAACTTTGGAATTTTACATATGGGAGCGTGTTAGATTAGCTCTCGAATGATTTTTAAAAGCAAATCGTAAATATTGATATTTACCTTAATTTTGTAACATAAAGGTGCATCGGAGTTATGGCGTAATGGTTAGCATCTTCGGCTGTCACGCAGTGACCGACTTTTTTTTTTTCAAATTCAGTACGTCTCTTCATGGTGACATTTTTTATGTTGGTCTACAATCAGTAATTTTCATTTCTTTAGATGTGCATGATTATTGCACATTTTATCTGTATTATGTGTCAAATGGCATGCAAAGCTACATGTACAAATGGGATATATGGAGTGCAAAGTTACAAATGTGATAAAGATGTCTGTCCTACTCATATTATATTTAATTTTCTCAACATAGGCATAATAATCACCTTTCATCAGGTTAACAAGCCTATGCAATGAAGATTCCATCAAAACCTTATTTTATAAAGTAAAACTGGTTAAACTTTAGTATACCCTTGTACAATATCTCCAAGTAAACATGAACAAAATTTGCGCCTGTACTTAGTCATTTACATCAAAATATTTCGTCTTGTCTCTCTTAATTTAGCCCTCTTCCTGATTCTTATTCATAGCTCCAGATCAATAAGAGTGGTATCCAGATAATGTTTTCCTTATTTCTCCATGAAAACATATGTTGTGGGTACTCATTAGAAGCGCCGCCATGAGGCACTTCTAATGAGTACCAAAACATATGTTTTCATACTGAAATAAGAAAAAATATCAGTACTTTTGGGTTGAATTTTTAAGGCTATTTTATCAATTATTTCACTTTTATTGACCACAAATCTATAATAACCCAAATAGACAGCTGTGAATTTCAGTTCTTTATAACTTGCCTATAAAAAAAAAAAAAAAACAAAAAAAAAAAAAAAAAAAAAAAAAAAAAAAACCGAGAGAATAATATGTTTCTAAAACCAGAATTCCCGATTAGTGGACTATTAAAAATTTTCCGATCATCAGTCACAAGAGGAAAAAGTGACTGATGATCAATTATAAATGATCATCAGTGGCAACACAAGGGTATACTGGTGTCATCCTGTCAGACTGTCTGTTGGTTTGTGGTCAGTCTCAACATTACGAAAACATGCCTATATAATTTTGACCCCCTTAAATCCCACTTTTATATAGTAAAACTGGGGTTTAGATGGGGTATACATTATTTTTCTAATTTTTGCTCAAAAACATAGATTGTGGGTAGTCGTTAGAACCGCCTCGCCGAGGCGGTTTTAACGAGTACCCAAAATCTACGTTTTGAGCAGAAATATGAAAAATACCAGTTTTTTTATCTGAAAATTTTCAGTTTTTGGAGGTGAAATTTTCTATATATTTGAATAGGCGTGTTTTCGTAATGAAGCGTGTTTTTTTTTTTTTTTTTTTTTTGTTTTTTGTTTTTGTGACTCTAAGATTTTCATGACACTTTATAGAAACAAGCAAGATGATGAAAAGTATTTCATGACAAATACATTTCCTTGCAGGATTATCTGCCCTTGGCATAGCTCCAGATCAGATGCTCTGCTGAAAATAACTTACACTTTTTTATTTCTTCTAAAACGTATGTTGTGGGTATTAGAATCACCTCACTGACGTGCTTCTAATGATTAGTAGCACCTCACTGAGATGCCTCTAATGAGTACCCACAACTTATATTTTTGTTGAGAAATAAGAAAAATATTAGCAGAGTATGATGTAAAAAATTTTTTCATTTGTTAGCATCTGATTTGGGCTTTAAGGTCGTATACATGATAATCTGACATTTGAGTTTTTTGGTCTGAACTACTTCTACACACAGAAATGAGATTGGTGATGAATAACAGTGCCTGACATTAATTTTTTTTTTTTTTTTTTTTTATAATTTTTTTCCTCAAAAATAGACATTTTATTATCCAAGAAAGGTTTGATAAATTGATATACATGTATGATAGTAATGCAATCATAAAATGTGACACCTGACAGCCTATAAAATTTCAGTTAATCTCTCGCTCTTGAAATGAAATGATTTTTTATCGTATCTCAGAGTTAATGTTGCCAATATTAATTCAGAGATACGATAAAAGATCATTTCATTTTTGATCCAGTTCAAAAACGAAAGACTAACTGGAATTTGTCAGGCTGTCAGATGCCACATTTTATTAATCGTATTAATATATATATAATTTATTAAACCTTTCTAAACCTTTCTTCGATACAAAATGTCTATTTGTCTATTTTGAGGAATATGGAGCCATTAACAGGGTTATCTGCCCATGGCTCATTGTCCATATTATTGTGTAAAAGTGTTGCTGCAGCATAGATCCAGGGTATCCGCATTTTATTCTTTTAATATTACACCACGAAAACCGGTCATATGACTTACTGAAATACCGGAACACTACCGGAATACCCGTAAAAATTCCAGCTTCACGAAAACATGCTAGATATAATATTGACCCCCTTAGACCCCATTTTTATGTAGTAAAACTGAGGTTTACAGGGGTTGACATTATTTTTCTTATTTCTGCTCAAAAACATAGATTGTCGTTACTCGTTAGAACCGCCTCGTCGAGGCGTTTCTAACGAGTACCCACAATATATGTTTTGAGCAGAAATATGAAAAATATCAGATTTTATCTGAAAATTTTCTTTTTTTTGGTGGTAAAATTTTCAGTATATTTGAATAGCCATGTTTTGATTAATGTCCATTTCATTACTATTGATATATTATGTAGTCAAAGAAATGTATTGGCGAAAAGGCCCAAAACATATTTTTAAAATAATCTATGCCGAAATTACTTGGAGGCATATATAAAGAAATATGTGTTCGGACAAAAACGTATCAGCACGAGCGGACCAGACGCGTCCTTCACAAAATTATGGGAAAATGACGCCGACTTGGGCCTCAGCAAGCAATTAAAAGGCAGATCTAGCCCTACTACAGCTCTCATTACATAGGGGATAATTTTTGTCTGGGGTCAGGCCCATTGTGGTCCTGTGGATTTCTTGTGTTCTGGCTTTAGATCGCCATTGAGCCCTTGTGTTTCATTGTGATGTTTCACAGATGAGGTAGAGAACCCCTACCCCGACCGAACATATATTTGTAATTTGGAGCTGCATCAAAATTCAGGAAAACATCACGAAAGCATGCCTATATAATTTTGACCCCCTTAAACCCCAGTTTTATACAGTAAAACTAGGGTTTACAGGGGTATAAATTATTTTTTTTTCTTATTTCTGCTCAAAAAAAATAGATTGTGGTACTCGTTAGAACCGCCTCGCCGAGCCGAGGCGGTTCTAACGAGTACCCACAATCTATGTTTTGAGTAGAAATTTGAAAAAATATCAGTTTTTTATCTGAAAATTTTCAGTTTTTGGAGGTGAATTTTTTTATGTATTTGAATAGGCGTGTTTTTGTAATGGAAGCTTTGCACTAGTGAAACTGGTTTAAGTACCCTGGTATTTTTCCTACGGGCTGTTCCTAGGTTGTTCCCCTTTTGCAATTCTTCTTTCTTTGTGCGTCGGTTGTTTTATAGGTGGTATTTGTTTCTTCATTAGTTCCTCAACTCTCCTTCATTAGAAGGTTCCCCGGGAAGGCTTTGCTTCATTTCTGTGACATGTCCCGATTACCTTAACCCATGAAGTGCCAAGCAAAATTTGTAGTAGACGACATCTTAATTTATTTATTATTATTTTTTTTATTTTTTTTTTCTATTTTCAGAGAAAATAAGTCTTGACATTTCATGTGAATCTTCTGCTTGGCAGACGATTCACATGAAATATCAGGACTTGTTTCTCTGACAAATATAAAATAGTCAAAATCGTCGTCTGCTGCAGTTGTGACTGGTGGTTTAAGGGTTACCTTAAGTTTTTCCTGCTTACCTTTCTCTATACACCGTCTGAAAGAGGTCTATTCTTAAAGGAAAAAGATTTACACCCAATGGGAGCAAATTCTTTCCTCTAAGAATGGACCTTTTTCAGAAGGGGTTTAAATCAATTTAGAGAGAGTTATTACCCTCGAAAGTGTATCCATACCTCTTAAGTTCATACAATTTTGTCTTACGTTATATGCACCTCAGTTACAAATATTACGTAACATTAAATGTTCTAAAATTTCAATCTTTCTACTTTGATCACTCCCCATCCGTCGTCCGTCCGTCTACACCTTTGAACGACTCCTCCTCCGAAACCCCTTGGCCAATTTTCTTCAACTTCATGTGGAGCATTCTATCAAAGAGGCATTAAAATTTTGTACAAATGGTCACGGTCCGTTTAAGGCTCCATATTCCTCAAAAATAGACATCTTTTTATTCAAGAAAGGTTTAATAAATTGATACTTGGTATTAATGCGATCATAAAATGTGGCATGTGACAGCCTGTAAAATTCAGTTCGGCTCATGTTTTTAAACTGGGTCAAAAATGAAATGATTTTTTATCGCATCTCTGAATTAATGTTGGCAACATTAATGCAGAGATGCGATAAAAAATCATTTCATTTTTTATCCTGATATCCAGATCAAGAATGAGAGACCTACTGAAATTTTACAGGCTGTTAGGTGACACATTTTATGTTTGTATTAATACCATACATCAATATATTACACCTTTCTTGAATAATAAAATGTCTATTTTTGAAGATATGGAGCCTTTAAGTAAGATGGCCGCCATGCCCATATATGAAAAAAAAAAAAAAAAAAAAAAAAAACACTTAAAAAATCTTTTCCAGAACCAAGAACGCTTTGAGGCTGAAAATTGGTACATAGCATTTGGTACATAGCATTGGAGACTCAAGGTCTACCAAGTTTGTTCAAATGATGACCCTAGGTTGACTTTTAACATTTTTACGGCAAGGTTAAATTTGCGTTCCTGTGCATGTGTTGGGAAAATATTGAAAAATAATTTTCTTAAAATGTTTTAAAGATTTGCGTGTATGGCTGAAATTTACATTGTGTGATCAAAGTAGCAAACCCTTTTAGTAACAATCATAATTTTGTCCCCGGGTTATCTGCCCTTCTCCCTGGGCTTTATACATATATAAATTCGAGTTATCTTTAAAACGTCTTCTTCTCTGAAACAGCTTGACCAATTTTTATTGATCAAATGGTTCTACATTGAACAAGAGGGCCACTTTGCCCATATATGGTAAAAAAAAAACAACATTTAAACAGCTTCTCAAGAACTAAGAAAGCCTTCATGCTGAACTTTGGTATTTAGCATCGAAGACTCAAGGTCTACCAAATTGTTTTCAAGGGACGGTCCTAGGATGACCTTTGACCTTTTCACGGCAAGGTAAGGTTTACGTCTCCATTGTTTTGTGTGTGGGTTGTGGAGGGGGTGGGAGTTGATGTGTGTGTGTGTAATTTTTGTTGTTCTTGCTTTTTGTTGTTGTTTTTTTCATACTTCTTTTTACATAATCTGGGAAGGGGCATACTAGTTTAAGTTTTTAAGGTGACAGAGCAAGATGATATCTTGTCCGCACAAGATAATATATTAACACAAGATAATATATTGTGCGGAGAACTTATCTTGTCCGCCCAACTTATTATCTTGTCCGCCCAACTTATTATCTTGTCCGCCCATCTTATTATCTTGTCCGCACAACTTATCTTGTCCGCCTAACTTATTATCTTGTCCGCATAACTTAATATCTTGTCCGCCTAACTTATTATCTTGTCCGCACAATTTATTATCTAGTTCGCACGACATAATCGGACACCAAGACTGGTTGATTCCTTTGTATTGCAATATCTAATCAGGATATCTGATTAAATTGTGCGAACAAGAAAATAAGTTAAGAGGACAAGATAATAAGTTGTGCGGACAAAAGAAGTTGTGAGGACAAGATAATAAATTGCGCAGAAAATTTGTCAAACAAGATATTTTCTTGTGTGAACAAAATCTTATCTTGTGCGGACGATATTGTGCAGACAAGAAATTAAGTTGTCTGAACAAAATATTATCTTGTGCGGACATGTATTTTATCTTGTGCTTCGCACAACTTAAAACATAAAACTAGGTACGTCTTTTTCAGCCAAAAAGTATAGATACAGTCGAACCTCGTCATCTGGAACTCGCTTATTTCGAATTACCGCTTATCTCGAAGTGAAAATCTGGTCCCTGTTTTAAGATGAAACTATGACAACATGTAACAAAATAATGTGGAAAAGAGGAGAAATTGCTCCTAAGGAGCAATTTCTCCTCTTTTCCACATTATTTTATATATATATTTCTAACTTCAGGAGTCAAATTACATATTCGTTTGTTAAATGTGGTTGTTCAGTTTATTGTTTTCCTCACTCTTTCAACTCTGATATGTCGAGGTACGGATATCTCGAAGTGTTACAGTGAGTCCCTTGGATTTCGAGATAACGAGAGTCGACTGTATTTTCTCATTTCTCCACAAAACTATAATATGTGTATCCACATTAGAAGCGCTTCACAGAGCCGGCCTCTTCTGATAAGTACCCACAACATATGTCTCGGTGAAGAATTAGGAAAAAAAAAAAAAAACATTTACGGCCAAACCAGTGTTAAACAAGCACGTCTAGTAAAGCCAAATAGTGATTGCTTAATACAGGTTGATTCACACATTTTTGCCTTTCAAGGGATATAAAAAATTGGCTTCAACACAGGTGATTGTTTAATACAGGTAGTCTTAAGGACAGGTTCCATTGTATCTTGATAACCCTTTTAATATCTAGAGCTTAGACTGGCTGCAGTCTCCAGTGACTATTTCTTTTTCTTATAATCTGTTTACTAATCCACTAAAATAAACCAAAGTAATGTCAAGACTATTAAGACTGGTCACTAGAGTCTCTAGTGACCAGCCTTTATAGTCATGATATTTTTGGGGGTTTTATTTTAGTGGATTATCAAACAGGGTCCAGTTGTTCAAAACATCGTTAGCTTAACGAGCTCGTTAATGGTCAAAATGTTAACTGTTCTAGTAAGTATAATATCTAATTCACAGTTATGTTTGCTGAAAAACATGTGAGTAGCTTTTGCAAATGCAAAAGCTGCTTACATTTTTTTTTCAGCAAAAATATTAGCATATATCCTGTATTTAAAGATCAAAGATTTAACGATACGTTAACTAACGACATCATTAGTTTTGAACAACTAGGCCCTGGAATATGAAAAAAAATATTTAGTCACTGGATACTGGAGCCAGTTTATCTAGAGCAATGTAAGCCATGGTATTTCACCATATGATACGAGAAATGAGGACGTTTGGTTTTTAAGCTTATAAAGACTGATATATGCAGGAAATGTAATAAACAAGTTGTAAAGCTGCTTTAGAAACTGGAAAATTGTGAACATCCCCTTTGTTTGTTTGTGTTGAGGTTTTACGGCCCAGTCAACCCAATGGGGTCATGTCGAGCGCGGTCAGTTTACCTAACCACACGTTTACTGGCCAGGCTTAGTCCTCTAAGCGGTTAACCAGTATTGTGCACATTCTTTCGCCAGAAAATGACAACTGCCCTTCTTGAATCAGCGGAAGGGAGAGAATGACCGTAGAAAATATTTCATGATCAATCTCCACGAAAAAAAAATCCTCTTTATAAGGAAGACAAAACCTACAAGAAGACCTGTGTAACCAGCAAAAAGTCAGATCAACCTATACATCCATCCAGTAAGGCAAGGGTTCTCGTTTAGCTCTCTTTTGATAGACTGGAGGCTGTACAAGGCACGACGCTGATGCGCGGATGCGCAGTCTGATCTGAGTCTTCGCTGGTCGCGCAAGTCTCCGCACAGTCTGATCTGAGTCTTCGCTGGTCGCGCAAGTCTTCTTGTAGGTTTTGTCCTGCTTGCTCATTATTATATTATGGGGATATATTTACACAGACTTGTAGCCAAGCCACTAGGCATTAAAATGAATAATATGCAAACAAAGCCATCTATTTGCATTAAAAAGAACAGCATAATATTTTGGCTAGTCTAGTCTCCTTTCTCAAGTATAAGAAGAAGAAGTTTTATTCAAAATTCCAAAAGGCTATGAAGCCAGTGAGGATACAAATATA
This sequence comes from Anodontia alba, assembly GCA_964016985.1. Taxonomy (NCBI): domain Eukaryota; kingdom Metazoa; phylum Mollusca; class Bivalvia; order Lucinida; family Lucinidae; genus Anodontia; species Anodontia alba. The sequence continues at coordinate 76,286,803 of OZ024833.1, read as the reverse complement.
TACATATAATGTGATGGCGATTACAATATGTGTGTATATGGCCATAGTCTCCATCTAACACACTGACATAAAATCATAGACACATGCAGCACATTAGACTGGCTCCAGTCGTTTTTGTTTTATATCTATTTCTCTCTTTCTCTACATTGTTTTTTTTTGTCATGATCCTCTTTAATCCAACTTCAAGTTACCTATGGCTTTCTAGCCAAGGGACTGAAGTAAACAAAAATTCTACAAGCTATACAAGTGTTGTGTCCCCTCAAAAAAAAAAGAAGAAAAAAGAAAGAAAAGAAAAATAAAGAAAGGGTCTGGGGACAGACTTGCAGCACATGAGTAAATTGTAAAGGCTGCGGAAAAGATGTGTACAATGTTTGAGGAAGCAGCACAGCGAAACAAGTTTTTAAGCAAAGACGATGTGAAAATAATCAATCAAAAACAAAATTTCTTAATGACTTCCATAAGTGCAACCTGCCACGAACTACTTTAACTGGTGCATTGCTCATGTATATATGTAGGGTAGTTTATGTTATATAAAACGCCATTCAATCTTTAAGCAAAGAAACAGACGGCAACAGTTGGCACTGAACTGAAGTCACACGAGCCGCAACGTAAGAAAACTTACCATCACATATGCGCCCAACGAAGAAACGTTGCATCCACGGTTATGTGAAATGCGCTCAGTGAAGATTCTGATCACATTGCGAAAACACGCCTATTCAAATATATTGAAAATTTTACCACCAAAAAATGAAAATTTTTAGATAAAAATTCTGATATTTTTACGTATTTCCTCTCAAAACATAGATTGTGGGTACTCGTTAGGACCGCCTCGGCGAGGCGGTTCTAACGAGTACCCACAATCTATGTTTCGAGCAGAAATAAGAAAAATAATGTATACCCCCGTAAACCCCAGTTTTACTATATAAAAGTGGGGTTTAAGGGGGTCAAAATTATATAGGCATGTTTTCGTGATGAGACTGCGTGAACGCGCCGGCTGATCTGATTATTCACTGGACGCACGTGTCTGATGGTACGCTTTCCCACTATGCGGATTACATGACGAAAATAATTAAACAGCCGGGAAAGTGTATGTCCACTCAATTCCAAATCTACTTTTTAGGCAACTTGACAGCTCATTCGTCGCTGCAGTAATAGTTCTAATCATATCGTCGGTGTAGATTTCTTTCAAAGGTGTCTCTATTGTCTTTCTGTGAAATGCCCCCTCTTGTATTTTCTCAATGCACGCCAGCGCGGTTTTGTTTATGGGAATGTTTAAGAATTCAAATAATTTCCTCATTTCAGTCGGGAGATCCGATTTCAGATTTTCGTAGAAGATAATATGTAGTGGTTTTGTGTAATTACGTATCCACTCGAAAGTTTCGGTTTTCCACTGGTTAACTTTTTCGTGTACGAATTCAGCCCAACCTGAAAATAGAGAAATAATTAGAGAATCGCGCGTGTGTGTGTGTGTGTGTGTGTGTGTGTGTGTGTGTGTGTGTGTGTGTAAGTCACATGATGATGTTTTGAAACAGGAAAGATCGATGGTAGCCGTCGCAGCGTCAGATCATCTTCATAAATTGCGACAAAATATTCTCGCAAAGCAAGAAAATAACCCTTGTTATGCTAAATAAATTAAAATGCCACACCCACTTCTAATTGTCAGCCAATCAGATTCCTTGATCCATATCGTGATATAAATTCTCGTACTGAATGGCAAACAATGTAGATCCAGATCATTTGATTTCGTTTGTTTGCAAAGGCAGGGTATATCCGGGTTCAGCAGGACAAGGGTTCCTATTTACCACAGTCTGGTCAAATGCAGCAGACGACACTTCTATGTTATAAACTGTTTTTTGTTGTTGTTGTTTTTTTGTGTGTTTTTTTTTTTTTTTTTTTTTGTTGTTGTTGTTTTTTGTTTGTTTGTTTTTTTTTTTGTTGTTGTTTTTTTATATGTTGTTGTTGTTTTTTTGTTGTTGTTTTTTTGCTTTTTTTTTTTTTGTTTGTTTGTTTGTTTTTACCAGAAAACAGGCATTAACTTGTCAAGCAAACTGTCTCCAAGAAGAAAATTTGCATGACAAGTAAAAGCCCATTTTCTGGGAAAATAAAATAAGAACAATAATTCAAAGTTTCCGCTACAATGTTTACCGAGCATGGTAAGCGTTAAGACAAATATACCAGCAGCGTTCTGTGACATCAAATCTGGGTCTACACTGTTTGCCTATTACTCTTTGAGTGTCTCCATATTACAATGGCTGAATGAATGATTTCGCAAACGAGAACCAGGGCTGCGTTCAGTAAAGCGAAACACTGGCGAGTGTTTTTCAAAAACTGTTTTGATCTCGTGAACGGTTATTTTAAACCCGTCTTATTAGAGAGTATCCGCTATTCCAGTAGAGGAGATTTGATGTTATGTCGAATAAACTACAGTCTACTCTCGTTATCTCGAAGCCCAAGGAACGAAATGCTTCGAGATATCCGTACTTCGACATATCAGATTTGCCTTAATTGGGAAAAAATAAATCGAGCAACAACATTTTACAAATAAATCTGCTGAAGTTAGAGATACATTGAAATATTGTAGAAAGAGGAAAAATTGCTCCTCTTTTCCACAATATTTTGTTACCTAATGTTACATTTACAATAGGGACCAGATTTTCACTTCGAGATAAGCAGCTATTCGAGACAATTCGCATAGGCCACCGTCTTGGTTGTAACAAAAAAAACTTGAGAATAGTTTGGGGATGCTCGCTACCCTCCGCCGAAAACTTTTACAAATGAGCGGAAAGTTTTGCGAGTAACTGCGAATGTTTTGGTTAAGTAAACGCAGCCCAGGTAAAGCTTCCTACACATAAATGTTTTTAGTGGGTGGGTGAAGAGGGAGAAGAAGGAGAAGAATAGAAAAGGGAGTCGGACAGACGTCTTGTGAAACACAAAAAAGATCCAACGGTACGTGACTGGAAGTGTGACTGAGGTGATGAAATTGATGAAAGGTATCTTTATTAACCCATGTATGCCTAGCTTCCCGTAATGGGACACTGGCAAAGAGTGTAGACCCTGATCGGACGCCGCCATATAGTAATTTCTATGAAACGTGGTAATAATGAAAACAAACCAGACACCCGTATTATTGGAAATAACCGGTTCAAAGATATAAGGTATAAGAGTTCATTCGGCATACGTGAGTTAAATTTTCTCAACTGGTTCAACGTTATGTACCCTTGACACACCTTTTATCTAGAGCTATTTATGCCATGTTATTTTCACCATACAGTATGATAAAAGAGGGACATTTTGGCCGTAACGCAAATTATATAAGAAAGGCATTGAACGAAAAGTTGATTTTAAAAATTACAAATTCTGAAAATCAGGCGAATAGCACGGACACTAGTAGATCTACTCAATGTTTGCTAATCCTAGCATCGGACTGATATACGATTTATTTCGATATACCGTATTCGACCTAATTACCGCACTGTGCCCTTAGCTTTTTCAAAGTTATTGGGGAAAAAAACGTAGTGAAATATACCTAATAAAGGTACACGTTGAAGAAAGATCAACAGAGAACTGCTTATTTAATGATGCTTATGCGATATGCTTTTGATTTTCTTTATAAAATCATGTTGTGGGTACTCATTTGAATTGCCTCGACAAGTCGAGGCAATTCAAATGAGTACCCACAACATATGATTTTATAAAGAAGTCGTTAAAAGTAGACGGGCTGTAATCTAAAGTCTCGGAAATTGCTTGACTGTGCGCTTATAGGAGTATGTGCGGTTATTAGTCGAATACGGTAGGAAGAAAGCTTGGACAGGTCTGTATAAAAACGACTGTATAACAGATACATGTACATTCGACTCTCGTTATCTCGACCTCGCTTATCTCGAACAACTGCTTATCTCGAAGTGAAAATCTGGTCCCTGCCTAGACATGAAAATCTAACAACATGTAAAAAATATTGTGGAAAAGAGTAGAAACTGAAGGAGCAATTTCTCCTCTTTTCCACAATATTTTCAATATATCTCTAATTTCAAGAGTCCAATTACACATGTGTTTATTAAATGTGGTTAAACGAATTATTTTTTCCTCAATTCTGCAAATCTGATATGTCGAAGTACGGATATCTCGAAGTATTTCAGAGAGTCCATTGGAATTCGAGATAACGAGAATCGACTGTATGCATACATTGTATTTTGAGAAAACTTACACGTTTCTATGGAGGCCCAGTTGATACTTAACAAATTCTAAGTATACAAAACCTTCTGTATTCAGGTTAAAATCATAAAAAAAGAAAGAAAATCATGCTCAAAACAGAAAGCAGACTGGTTATTTTCATATGTACAGATGCAAACATGACGTCATAGGGTGATACTATACCCGACTATCAACATCATAGCGCCGGAGATAGCCGAAGATTATCGGTCTCCGTAGATTGGTGTGGGCGCATTTACCTGTCCAATAATTACAATGGAAACCATAAGGAACGAAAAATAATATTTCATATAAGATATTTTCTTTACAAATGTCATATTTTTTTCTGTTATATTAAGAAAGACAATCTGATTACATTTAAAATGGTATAAATTTTATTAAACTATTATGATGTCTTCATGCTTCTCGAGATTCGAAAAGGAGACTAGTATGCAAATGGCATACTATATAGAGAAAAGCTATCAGAAACGCGAATTTTCACATTGTAAACAAATATAAACCTATTTTCATTTTAAATGTTATATTTTTTCTGTTATGAATATCTTTCTTGTTTTCTGAACTTTACAATGGTATATAATTTGTTTATATTCTTTTCGATCTTTTTGCTTCCCGAGATTCCCAAAAATTGGGCTGGACTCTCTATCAGTGTGAATGGAATAGCAGCTGATTTTTTATCTAAGTCCGAATCCACTTATGGCTTTTATGATATTATGATAGTCAAAAAGGTATCGAAGTCATTTATTTTATTACAGTTATCAGGAATTTTGAATTCAATATTATACCTATGCAGGTGAGAAAAATATTTCTCTAAAGAACTATCATTATGTTTTTTTTTTTTATTATTTATTTATTTAGTTTTATTTCAACAAACAGCACTGTCCTAATCATGTTTAATCATACTATTTCGATTTTTAATGACCTTAAGTTACTTTTTTTAATATGATAAATCAAACAATAGGTTTTTATACTTCGGGACATTAAAATAAACACCTACATCTTTTGAATGTTAATTTTCCACCTGGCAGTAATTACAGCATTTAATTACCGTATTCGACCTAATTACCGCACTGTGCGCTTAGATTTTTCAAAATTACTGGACAAACTTGTGGTAAAATATCAACCTAATAAGGGCACACTTTAAAGAAAGATCAGCAGAGAGCGTATTAAATGATGCTTTTGCAATATTATTTTCTGATTTTCTTTATAAAAACATATGTTGTGGGTACTCGTTTGAATTGCCTCGACTTGTCGAGGCAATTCAAATGAGTTCCCACAACATATGTTTTTATAAAGAAGTAGATAAAAGTACACTGACTGTAATCTAAAAGCTGCTTAATTGCTTTACTGTGCGCTTATAGGAGCATGTGCGGTAATTAGGTTGAATACGGTATATTGCAAAATTATTTAAAAATTTGATGCGAAAAACAAACGGGGCATTTGTGTTGATAAGCCGCTTATCAGGATTCATTTCACTTTCATTCCGACACACATTTTAGACAATAACCACCCACCCACCCATCCAGCCAGCCATCATTTCTGTCTTTCTTTCTTTCTTTTTTCTTTCCTTCCTTCCTTTTGTTTTCGTTCGTTCGTTCTTTGCAAATAGACGATTTATCTTTATAACGTGCGCATTCAGATGGGACAAACTATACTGGCCTCCAAAAAAGCACAGGTAAATGCGTCTGCTGGAATAATCTCACGTTGGTCAATTGGAAAATCACTGCAAACAAGAATTTGGCTATTTTACGAACATGACACCAAACTGTAAGATTTATTTCGACATGCCCGGTTGTTTTCCGCATTTAAGGGAGAGTACTCCGCTTTCCCGTCTGACATCAATTTTTAAATTTCGCAATGTGCGTTCCAGATAAACCGTCTACCGTTTTCTATAGCCCTTATTTGAAGGTATACAGAAATGGACTAACACAAGAGCTCCTCACAAGCTCCTTAACTAACAGCAAAAAATGTTCGATGTTTCGTCCAGTATGGCCGCTACAGTAAACCTGAAAGAAAATGTTTGATTTCAAACTTTATGACACCATTTTGAATGACACATTTTAGATTTTACCAGACATCTTTCGGGCGTTCGAGCTTATGTTTTTTTTTTTTTTTTTTTTTTTTTTTTTGTTTTTTTGTTTGTTTGGGTTTTTTTTGTTTTTGTTTTTTTTTGTTTTTTTGTTGTTGTTTTTTTTAAATATTCGTATAGAACACTGTATTGCACTTACGTAACTCTTAAGCATGCATGTTGAGGGGAATCGCCGCGCAATTTTTCATGTCCATAATTTCAAACCGTTCTCGACGAACTCATGATACTGGATAAAATTAATGTATGAAGACCAAACATAATAACTGACGTAATTTCCGTAAAGTAAAATCAAATTCCGTAAAATGCACGCCCGTTTACAAATCGCGACAAGAGTATTAAACAATCAGTGCTAATTTATATTTAGACATCAACTGTACAGATTACTTCATCACGAGTTGGGTGTATATTGGGTGTATTTTACCTGTTAGTATATATATATATATATATATGTGTGTGTGTGTGTGTGTGTGTGTGTGTGTGTGTGTGTGTGTGTGTGTGTGTGTGTGTGTGTGTGTGTGTGTGTGTTAAACGCTTAGCGAAACATTAAACCAGTATCATGCAAAATGCATGCGTTTCTCCAAAATGCAATTAGTTTCGCGTTTCGTATGAACCAATATCCAAAGTTTTTATATATACCGGCGCAAATTTTTTGTTTATGTTTACTTATATATATGGGACAAAGATTAACTAAAGTTAAATAAATGTTCAATGTAACAGGTATAAAGAACAACAATGTGATTCTTTAATGTATGTTTTTATTAAATTTTAGGAAATTTCTTGATTGAAATGAAAATAAAATAGACATTAATCTGTGTATGACAAAGTTTGTTATAAGATAGTCAGCTCTAGCACTGATTTGTTGAGTAATAAATAACTTTTTGGAGGTCAGTTGTAAAGTAGATCAAATTACGAAAAAAGATATTATATCCTTCAGAGTCTTTCAACTTTCCGCCATCGCAAAAAGAATTCAAGCCAACAGTTTTGACTGAAACGCTAACTTTAACATGCATTTCTAACGTTGTTGACTTTAGACTGTCTAACGTCGTTGCAGCGAACACTCACGTCAGCAAAGTGTCAAAATGACGTCGGAACGGCGCAAGATAGCGTCGCACGCTTCCGCCTTGTGATTTGTTGCAGAATAAATCACTGGTTTTCTTCATTGCCTATTTTAGCGCGCTGTATTTGAATTCAGCCGTATATTTTTCCGATGCTAGGGTTACGTTTTTTGTAAGATACAGAAATTGAGAAACCCGATTAGAATAATGCAGCCCTGCGTACCAGTTTTTAGTATACAGTGAACTCTCGTTACAACGTCAACATGTATTCCCAAAGAGTTGCCATTGAAATGAATTTGCTGTTGTACAGAATTCCTAATGAACAGATCGATACGTAAGAAATGTCTTGTTTTGTTCTTATTTCCTCGTAGAACATATGTAAGAATCACCTCAAAACGTATGTTTCTTTAAAGTTTTAAATACAATATATTTGCATTATTTGTATCTAATTGTTACCTTTGAAGCGAAGATTTCTTGACAGTCAAACTGTTATTTTAACGAATTGTGTCGTTATATCGAATGTCGGTGTAAAGAGGGTTATCTATATACATTGTATTATGGGGGAAACATGGATGTACATTACATAGATTCATGAACGTAACCCAGCAGGCACACAACGTTGAAACAACGTCGATTCAACGTTGAATTGTTGAGTCGACGTTGTTTCAACGATGTGTGCTTGCTTGAATTTTGTACGCACCAAACACAGAGTGTTCTTGGGCGTCACGTTTTGACACTCGGCTCGGACAAGAACCAAAAGGAGCACAAACAGGCCCCAAACAGCAGGAACAATTCACCTGGTCACTCGCTCTAATGAACTGGACAAGCTAATGGGCTAGTAACGAAAATATATGCTATTTGCAATATCCAGCACATTGGAATTAATGGACCATTACATAGATAGAATTATGTTAGTTAAATTTACAAGTAGATCAGCTGTAGTAGTGAAGTTTTAAATAATAATTCGCTGATTGGAGATTTGTTTGTAAGCGCGAATATTCATCTTCATCTACTTACAACTGACATCCAAACATCGAATTATTACACAACAAAGCACGCACTAGAGGTGATCTTATTCGATTCTTACACTTTAAATCGGAGAAAACTCATTTGTTTCCTTCAGATTCTACAGTTGACTCTCGTTATCTCGAACTCGCTTATCTCGAATAACCGCTTATCTAGAAGCGATAATCTGGTCCCTGCTTAACATGAAAATCTAACAACATGTAAAAAATATTGTGGAAACTCTTTTCCACAATATTTTCAGTATATCTCTAACTTCAAGAGTCAATTATACATATATTTGTTAAATGTGGTTAATCGAATTAGTTTTTACTCTATTCTGCAAATCTTATATGTCGAAGTACGGATATCTCGAAGTATTTCAGACAGTCCCTTGGAATTCGAGATAACGAGAGTCGACTCTATTAATTATTCGCCATTGTCGAAAAGACTCCCGCCAACTCTTTTGACTATCGCATGCAATTCCTTGTTTTTGACAATGGAACGACAGTGGCGTCAAAAAAAAAAATAATAATAATGACAAGACGTCATTTAACGGCGGTTCTTCGCGTAATGCTCTTAAACGTTTTTTTACCATTGACTATATGGGCGAGAGATGTTAGAATAGTGATTATAAATCGTAATTCAAAGCAACTGAAGTGGCGCGTATGTTTAGGCAAAACCCTCACTTTTAATTGCTTTGCACCATGTTTGTTCTTGGCGCTCCTGCCTGAGAGGAACGTGGTGTAAAACTGTATTCCGAGAACGTTCGGCGAAGTTCGGAAAACATTCGAAGACCTTCGGTTTTCGCGAGTCCTGTTTTTGCGGTTTATGTGATGATCCAGGACAACGGTTAACCTTTACCATTTTCTTGGCAAGTCCAGCTGCTGACAACTTGATTTTTGAGTCTGCTAGCGACAGCTAGCAGGCTCTAGGGTACAGTGAACTAATTATTTTTCCCATAGAGCTCCATAGTGATTCCACCCTTTTTGGTGCTTAAGGGTTCATTTCAGGGTATGGCTGGGCTTCTAAATTTTGTTTTAATTCAAAGCCCAGGCTAAACAAGGAAAAATACCACCATCACCAGCACTTTCAGGGACTTTTTGGAGGCTGAATGTAGCAACCCCTCAATTGGCAGGTATCAAAAATTGAAACTTTGCAATTTCACCACTTCTTCTTTGGGCTCCAGCAAACACACACAGAAACATTTATTTCTTTGAAACAATCAGAAAATTACAAACAGACATTTTTTTTCTTCAAATTAGAATGATGAGTTTTAATTCATCTTTATTATTAACCAATCACAGGCCGCCTTGCACAAAATAACTACCCCGGGCTTCCCTACACTTTTTTGCACCAATCAGCAGTCCTTTCACAATTGGTTCACTGTGCCCTCTATGCAATCGCATGGGGTTTTTTACTACGTCACAAGCGGATTTTCATCACCGCTATATTCATACGCGCACTACTTCTTAATCAGACGCAATGCGGCACTAATACGGCGAACTGAATGTGAAGCAGGGGAATTTTTTATAGCTTTTCTATTTCGCTAACATAACTGTACCTGAAATCGATTTAGATAGTGCAATTTGAAACATAGACTTCAAAATTCGGTGTAGTAATACACGCGCTACTTTTGTCAATCACCCCACGCCATCTTTGATGTTGTGCTTAGCAACGGAAGCTGAACGAAAAGAAAGTATCAGAATCTACTTATTCGATATTGAATATAGCAAGACATCAGGCATTTAATTCATTCCTCCTACATGAAATTACTTTATTCACACCTCAGTGACACGCAGTTGTCTGACGACTGCTGGCCCATTTATACGTTATGACCCTTCTTTTGTGGACATCGGAAAATCTCTTGAAAACAGAAAAGGGTAGGCATAGCTGGTCGGGCTAATCTGTTGATGCTTAGGTGAAGCACTATCAAATGACAATCAGTTATTAAAGCTAATCTGGATTGAACATAGCCATTTCAAATTTATTTAATCTGCTCGTCTTCATAATAAGTTGATAAAGATAAATTTATAAAATTGCACCAGAATAATCGTGGAGCTACATCAGGTGTTGAATATGTATGAACTGGAGCATATCTAGACTTGAACTTTGATAATTCTAGAAATTGGAAATTGCTGCTGGAGATACACTCATTTGGAATAATCAGGTGGTAAACTTCATTGGAAAATAAAGCGGTTCATTACTCCAATCACTGCATTGGCTTATTAAGTTATATATGCAGATAATAAAATGGATTTTTTTTGTGAAGAAACAAAACAGAAGAGAAATAATTGTATTTAGTTTTTCAGTACATGGTTAGATTATTTATGTATATCTGTTTTACACAGATGCCTCAGTAAAGACCCATTCTTATTTATACATTAAAAGAAGTAGAATGCATTTCCATCTGACTGATTTTGAGAAATTAAATTGATAGTGAAAGCATGTAGTACAAAGTGTTCATGTTGGTTGTTTTTCAAGGAATAGTAAATTTTCTCACAAAGCCTTGTCTCTGAATGTAAATTTAATATTGGATGAAGCCACTGGTTGTAAGAAAGTGTGAAAATATGGATATAGAGCAAAATCCATCAAATCATATAAATCTAATTATGTAATTAAGTTAATGCCTTTTTTCGCGACACCGCCTTCTGAACAATTCAGAGTAACTACAGTTGCTATACTGGATGTACATTTATCACATGACCGTCAAGTTATTCAGTGAAATAACCCATGTCATAAAAATTATATAACCACACGTGTTATAACACCTGCAAGGCTTCCCATTGGTTAGCCTAATTACCCTCATTAATATTCGTATTACACCGCTTATTGATAGCAACCAAGATGGTGTCCGCATTCGTCGATACATCTTTCACATTTGGAACAGATCCTTTCTTCAATTTTGAGATGATTTTGAGAAGAACGATAAATGTCAGACCGACGGAGAGGGGAAGACACAAAACAATGACACTGTGAATAACACGGCTACCAGAAATATTCATGGTGGTTAAAATTCGATGTTTTCCGGCAACATATTTGTAGGCACTCTCAACATCGATATCGTGAAGCCGTCAATGAAAAAAAAAAAAAAAAAAAATCATCACCTTCTCAAAAAAAGCATTGGAGGATGACATGACTCAGACAGTCAATAAATGTGTCATATCAAAATCCAAACTACAGTTAATAGTCTTGAAATCTGTCGTTTACTTGAGTGCGTCAAACACCGCATAAAACTGTATTGATCAAGGTCAATGACCTTTAAATACATTTATGACAGCTGATTGTGGGGGATTTCCCTATTGATTCTCAGTGACGTATTGACTCGCTATGACGTTGTTCAATGGAATGTTTAGTTTTGAATAGATTTATTCAAGTGAAATTTTTATTAGCTCAAATAAAAATTATCATTATTTCCTTCAGTTTAACGAAGTAATAAATGGCATATTTATCTTGTTTCTAGTTATTTTCGGGGTAATCAAATACTATGCGAACTATATTTGTTGCGTAGTACTACTTAATCCTTGGTAGTGAGTTGTTCCGCTTAGCTATGGAAAGCCGATTATTATATCTTTAAAATATATTTTTTGCATATTTTGTCATCGGAAGGGCCATGTGATAAACAGAATCTTACATTCGTGGTCATTTAATATGAAATTTATGAAACTCGTTGGGTAATTTCGGTATTTTGCTCGCTAAAGCTCGCAAAATACCAAAATTACCCAAACTCGTTTCATAAATTTCATATTAAATGACCACTCATGTAAGATCCTCTATTACTCTGTGGTGGTTCTGAATCTCTTTTAACTACACTTTAACTTTAACATGCGTAAAGTAACGTTATTATTTACCTGTATTATCAGTTAGATAACACACTTTTTGAATAAAAATTACTGGCATGTTTCTTATTTTTCTTAAGGAATATATGTTGTGGATATTCATTAAAAGAGCCCTACCAATGAATGACCTTCTAATAAGTTCCAACATGTTTTTGTGTTGAAATTATAATGAACTAGAACGTGTGTTTGAACAACACTATGACCCCAACTATATGGTTTCCCTTAAACATGCATTGTCCATAATACTGAAACACAAAATGGCTAACTTCAAAAGTAAGAATAGGATGGCCGAAACATTCCCATACAGAACTAGTATTTTTACCGCTGGGCGGCGAATAAATTCCAACCACAGTTTCGTCTGCCATCATAATGAGAGTAAAGCAAAATGCAATTGGCTATCAGTCAAGCGTCATCCAATCAAAATCGCGCTCTGAAAATGTCACTTTGTAGACCGGATTAAAGAATGTAACGAACACAAATAAGCGAATCTGAATAGAAGCGTTCATCATATCGATACTCCATCATGTGTATCGATACATGAAGCGTATCTGGATGCACCAATGCATCGATGAATCGTCCCACCACTAGGCGTAACTCAGCTTATATTTGGTGGGCTGTAACCTCAAAACAATACGCCCTTCTCTACATCTTGGTCTAACTATAGCATAAATGAAGTTTCAGCTTGATCGGATATAAATTGTAGGAGGAGTTAACCAGAAACTAGAAGTTTAAAGAAATTTTCAATGGGGCTTAACTCTGCTAATATTTAGTGGACTGTAATCTTGAAACAATATGTGCTGCTCCACATCATGGTCTAGCTATAAATGAAGTTTCAGCTTGATCGGATGTAAATTGTAGGAGGAGTTAGCCGGAAACGAAAAGTTTAATGAAATTTTAAAAGGGACATAACTCTGCTATTTGGTGGACTGTGACCTAGAAACAATATGCACTGCCCCCACATCTTGGTCTAATTATAAATGAAGTTTCAGCTTGATCAGATGTAAATTGTAGGAGCAGTTATCCGGAAACGAAAAGTTTAAAGGAATTTTCAAAGGGCTATAACTCTGCTGATATTAAGCGGACTGTAACCTCAAAACAATATGCACTGTTCCACATCATGGTCTAACTATAAATGAAGTTTCAGCTTGATCAGATGTAAAGTGTAGGAGTTAACCAGAAACGAAATGTTTTCTGAAATTTTCGAAGGGGCATAGCTCTGCTAATAATTGGTGGTCTGTAGCCCAAAAACAATATGTGCTGCTTCACATCATGGTCTAGCTATATACCAAGTTTCATTTTAATCGGATGTAAACTGTAGGAGGCGTTAGCCGGAAACGAAAAAGTTTTCTGACGGACGTCATACCCCGTAAAATAATATGTCCCGTTTTTCAAACAGGTGTATAATAATTCAAAAAAGTATAAATGCAAGAGTTATGGTTCTTGCGCGCTGCATGTTGTCTAATGCTGATTGATATTTACATGACCTTTCTTGAAGATATCTTGAACAGGTTTCAAGTTACAGAGCGGACACGATTTTGTGACGCATAAAGTTCCAAGTGAAATAACTCAAAAAGTATAAATGCAAGACGTATGGTTCTTGTGCTCTGCATGTAAGATAATGTTGATTGATATTTATATGAAGTTATGTGGAGACAGCTTGAACCATTTTCAAGTTACAGAGTGGACAAGATTTTGTGACAGACGCCCGAGGGAAAAAACAATACACATCTCCCTACCCTAAAGGGAGGAGACATAAATATCAGAATCCTAGCTCAAGCGGGAGGGGGTATATTGCTTTTGGTGCAGATCTTATCAGCACTGGCGTCCCCATCCAAGGGTGTGTGTGTGGGGAGGGGGGGGGGGAATATTTAGAACAGAATAGATTCAAAAAGCAGGCATAACTGGCATGCTAGGTCCAATGGGGGAAAAAAAAAAGCAAGAGGACCATGATGGTCCTATATCGCTCACCTGAGCAAACAGCTTTGCATACTTACTGTTGAAGTTTCAGCCAAGTTTACTGCTCTAAAATTTTTGTATAAATTTTATAACCCTGCACCCCAGTGGCCATGTTTTTTTCATCCATCATGATGGCTTGAACTGAATAGTGAAAGAGGATCACCAAAGGAACAATTCTGCTGTTATATTGAAATTGGTCCAGTGGTTTCTGACAAATAGATTTTTAAAATGTCTTATATAGATATATAGGGAAATTAAGCCCCACCCCCTAACGGCCATGTTTTTTGACAAATCATGACAGCTTGAACAAACTTGGTAGAGGGTCACCAAAGGAAAAATCCTGCCAAGTTATATTGAAATCGGTTCAGTGGTTTCTGACAAGAAGATTTTTAAAGTTTTCTATTTAGATATATAGGGAAAATAAGCCCCACCCCTAGCAACCATGTTTTTTGACGAATCATGATTGCTTGAACAATCTTGATAGGGGGCCACTAAAGCAACATTCCTGGCAAGTAATATTAAAATCAGTCAGGTGGTTTCTGACAAGATGAATTTTAAAGTTTTCTATACAGATATATACGGAAAATAAGCCCCGCCCCATGAAGGCCATGTTTTTTGACGTATCATGAGGGCACAATCTTAGTAGAAGGTCACCAAAGCACATTCCTGTCAAGTTACATTGAACTCAATCCAACGGTTTCTTACGAGAAGATTTTTAAAGTTTTCTATATAGGGAAAATATGCTCCGCCCCCTAGCCGCCATGTTTTTTGATGAATCATAACGGCTTGAACAATCTTGGTAGAGGGTCACCAAAGAAACATTCCTGCCAAGTTATATTGAAATCTGTCCATTGGTTTCTGAGAAGAAGATTTTTAAACTTTTCTATATAGATATATTTGGAAAATAAGCCCCTCCCAGTGGCGGCCATTGTTTTTTGACGAATCATGATAACTTGAACAATCTTGATAGAGGGTCAACAAGGAAAGATTTCTACCAAGTTATAATGAAATAGGTCCAGTGGTTTCTGACAAGAAGATTTTTAAAGTTTTCTATAGAGATATATAGGGAAAATAAGCCCCACCCCCTGGCAGAATTTTTTTTTAGACGAATCATGACTGCTTGAACAATCTTGGTAGCAGGTCACCAAAGCAACATTCCTGCCAAGCTATACTGAAATTGGTCCATTGGTTTCTGACAAGAAGATTTTTAAACTTTTCTATATAGATATATAGGGAAATTAAGCCTCCCTCCCCACCCACCACCCGGCGGCAATGTTTTTTTTGACAAATCATGATAACTTGAACAATCTTGGTTAAGGGTCAAAAGGAAAGATTTCTGCCAAGTATTAATGAAATCGGTCCAGTGGTTTCTGACAAGAAGATTTTTAAAGTTTTCTATATATATAGGGAAAATGAGCCCCGCCCCCTAGCTGCTATGTTTTTTGACAAATCATGACGGCTTGGACAATCTTGGTAGAGGATCACCAAGGAAACATTTTTGCCTAGTTATATAGAAATCGGTCCAGTGCTTTCTAACATGAAGATTTTTAAAGTTTTCTATATAGATATATAGGGAAACAAGAGGCCCACGGGCCACGGCTCGCTCACCTGAGTCACTGCAGACATGCAGATGTTATGCAACATTTTTCCAATCCTATCATCACAACTAATGAAAAGATCATCATTTGAGCAGTTCTTAGTTTTGAAGAAGAATATATGGGCCTGACAGTCAATGGAGCATGATCATTTGAATAAACCATCAATCACATTTCAACAGTAGGATCAATGTGAAATTTGGTGGAAATTGGCTAAGTGGATTCTGAAGAATCATGATTTTATACATGTAAACAGCACAGTGGCAGAGAAATATAATAAATATAAACAAGATGATGGCCATCTAAGATTTCCAATTAGAACAATTTTAACTACTGTTGATCTACAATTCACTTGAATACTTTCAATATAAATGTATATGGCCCATACAAATGCATGGGGAAGCAAATTTGACCTTGGAGGTAAAAAGGTCAAACGTCAACATAGAACCATCATTTTAGCAATTTTGGTAGCTCTCCTGTCCCCCATAATTTGTGCAAAGATAAGGGCCCAGGGCTTATTTGGTTATGGAGAAGAATATTTGTAATTTTTTTTTTACCATTATATGGGCATGGCAGCCATTTTGATCAATGGACCATGCCCATTTTAGCAATCTTTCATTCTCCTGCCCAAGGAGGCTCTGCATGAAATTTGAGCAACACTGGCCCGGAGACTTCAGAGGAAAAGTCATTTGAAATTATCAACATTTTTTCCATACAAATGTATGGGGCCCATACAAATGCATACAGAAGCAAACTTGACCTCGCCGTAAAAAGGTTAAATGTCAATGTATGACAATTATTTTAGCAACCTTGGTAGACCGCCCGTTCCCGATGATATATGCAAACTTTCAGCCACATGCCATCCTCGATTTTGGAGAATAACATTTTTAAATGTTTTTTTCCCATATAAATGCATAGGGAAGCAAACGACCTTGCCGTAAAAAGGTCAAATTTTAGCAACTTTGGTAGACCCTCCGTCTCCGATGAATTATGCAAAGATTCAGCCCCAAAGCATCCTCGGTTCTGGAGAAGAAGATTTTTAAATGTTTTTACCATATATGGGCATGGCAGCCATCTTGGTTAATGAACTGCGACCATTTTAGCAATCTTTTGTTCCCCCAACCTAAGGAGGCTTAATATGAAATTTGAGCAAATTTGGCCCAGAGGCTCCAGAGGAGATGTTATTTTGAAATTCTGAACATTTTTCCCATATAAATGCATAAGGAAGCAAAATTGACCTTACCGCAAAAAGGTCAAATGTCAATGTACAACCATTATTTTAGCAACTTTGGTAGCCCTCCCATTCCCGATGATATGTGCAAAGATTCAGCCACAAGGCATGCTCGGTTTTGGAGAAGAAGATTTTTAAAGGTTTTTCCCATACAAAAGCATAGGGAAGCAAACTTGACCTTGCCGTAAAAAGGTCAAATGCCAACGTACGACAAATCTTATAACAACTTTGGTAGACCTATTGTCCCTGATGATTCTTGCAAAGATTCAGCCCCAAGGCATCCTCGGTTATGGAGAAGATTTTTAAAGGTTTTTACCATATATGTGCATGGAGGCCATCTTGGGTCAACGGACCATGACCATTTTAGCAATCTTTCGTTCCCCCACCCTAAGGAGGCTCCACATGAAATCTGAGCAAAATTGGCTCAGCGGCTTCAGAGGAGAAGTCATTTGAAAATGTTAATGGACGGAGGAAAAGTGATCACTATAGCTCATCCTGAGCAGAGGTCAGGTGAGTTAAAAAAAAAAAAGTCCCACCCCCCTGGCGGCCATGGTTTTTGACGTATCATGACGGCTTGAACAATCTTGGTAGAAAGTTACAAAAGAAACATTCCTGCCGTGTTATATTGAAATCGGTCCAGTGGTTTCTGACAAGAAGATTTTTAAACTTTTCTGTATAGATATACAGGGAAAATAAGCCCCGCCCTCTGGTGGCCATGTTTTTTGAGGAATCCAAATGGCTTGAACAATCTTGGTAGAGGATTACTAAAGGAATGTATCTGTAAAATTATATTGAAATCGGCCCAGTGTTTTTGACAAGAAGCTTTTAAAAGTTTTCCATATAGATATATACATGTAGGAAAAATAAGCTCCGCCCCCTGGCAGCCATGTTTTTTGACGAATCCAGATGACTTGAACAATCTTGGTACAGGATCACCAAACAAACATTCCTGCAAAATTATATTGAAATCGGTCCAGTGGTTTCTGACAAGAAGATTTTTAAAGTTTTCTATATAGATATAAAGGGAAAATAAGCCCCGCCCCCTGGCGGCCATGTTTTTTGACGAATCCAAATGGCTTGAACAATCTTGGTAGAGGATCATCAAAGTAACACTCCTGCAAAATTATATTGAAATTGGTCATACTTTACTGGATGTATTTGGCCAGACAGTCCCGAGCAAACATTGTAAACACCCATGAGATGCTACAAAATGCGGTGTCACATCAGGGGCTAAACTGTTTGCCACCCATTGAGCTATTTTTAGACAAAACATTCGGTAGTAAATTGTACTTGTTAGCTCACCTGTGGTCAGTCAATGTCCGTCGTCCGTCATGCGACGTCAACAATTGATTTAAAAGCCCACTCCTACACCCCTGGGCAAATTGACTCGATACTTGGTAGGAAGCATCGGGGTGACTTGTACATCAAAAATAGCTAAAATCATGCCGATCGGAAATCCAAGATGGCCGCCATGGCCGCCATCTTGAAAATCTATTTTTCGCTTCTTCTCCTGAACCGAAAGGCCAATTGACTCCAAACTTTCTAGGAAGCACTGGGGTGACTTGTAGATCAAAAATAGTTAAAATCTTGCCAATCTAAAATCCAAGATGGCCGCCATGGCAGCCATCTTAAATCTATTTTTAGCTTCTTCTCCTGAACCGAAAGGCCAATTGACTCCAAACTTGCCAGGAAGCATCGGGGTGACTTGTAGATCAAAACTAGCTAAAATCGTGTTGATCAGAAATCCAGGATGGCCACCATCTTGAAAATCTATTTTTCGCTTCTTCTCCTGAACGGAAAGGCCAATTGACTCCAGACTTGCTAAGAAGCATTGGGGTGACTTGTAGATCAAAAATAGCTAAAATCATGCTGATCGGAAATCCAAGATGGCCGCCATGGCAGCCATCTTGAAAATCTATTTTTCGCTTCTTCTCCTGAACCGAAAGGCCAATTGACTCCAAAGTTGCTAGGAAGCATAGGGGTGACTTATAGATCAAAAGACGCTAAAATCATTCCAAACGGAAATCCAAGATAGCCACCATGGCGGCCATTTTGAAAATCTATTTTTCGCTTCTTCTCCTGAGCCGAAAGGCCAACTGACTCCAAACTTGGTAGGAAGCATCAGGGTGACTTGTAGATCAAAAATAGCTAAAACCATGCTGATCGGAAGTCCAAGAGGGCCACCCTGGTGGCCATCTTGAAAATCTTTTTTTCGCTTCTTCTCCTAAACCCAAAAGCTAGTTGACTTGAAACTTGGTAGGAAGCATCGGGGTGACTTATAGATTAAACATGGCTAAAACCGTTCTGATTGGAAATCCAAGATGGCTGCCATGGTGGCCATTTTGAAAATGTAGATTTTTCACTTCTTCTCCTGAATCAAAAGGCTTATTGGCTTTAAACTAGGTAGGAAGCATCAGGGTGACCTGTAGATCAAAAATAGATAAAATCATCCCTATCAGAAATCCAAGATGGCCGCTATGACAGCCATCTTTAAAATCTATTTTTCGCTTCTTCTCCTGAATTGAAAGGCCATTTGACTCGAAACTTGGTAGGAAGCATTTAGGTGACTTGTAGATCTAAAATAGCTTAAATTGTTTGGATAGGAAATCCAAGATGGCTGTCATGGCGGCCATCTTGAAACTCTTTTCCTTTCACTTATTTTCCTGAACCAAAGGGCCAGTTAATTTGAAAATTGGTAGGAAGCATCAGGATGACATGTTGATATAAAAATAGCTAAAATCCTTCCGATTGGAAATCCAAGATGGCGGCCATCTTGAAAATCTATTTTTCTTTACTTCTTCTGAACTGAAAAACCATTTATTGACTCGAAACTTGGTAGGAAGCATCAGGGTGACTTGTAGATCAAATAACGCTCAAATGGTTGCGATAAGAAATCTCAAATTGCGGTTATGGTGGCCATCTTGAAAATCTGTTTTGAACTTTTTCCCCTGAACCGAAAGGGCAATTGACTTAAAGTTCATTGGAAGTATCGAAGTGACTTGTAGATCAACAGTAGCTAAAAGTCATTCTGATTGGAAATCCAAGATGGCTACCATCTTGTTTATGTTTATTATATTTCCCTGCCACTGTGCTGTTTACATGTATAAAATCATGATTCTTCAGAAACCACTTAGGCAATAGCAACCAAATTTCACATTGATCCTACTGTTGAAATGTGATTGAGAGTTTGTTCAAATGATCACGCTCCATTGACTGTCTTGCCATATATAATATTCATCTTAAAAATTAAGAACTGCTTAAAGGATGATCTTTTCATTAGTTGCGATGACAGGATTGGAAAAATGTTACATAACATCTGCATATCTGCACTCACAATGCTACTCAGGTGAGTGGCCCGTGGGCCTCTTGTTCAATTTTAAATAAAGTATGGTAAGGAGTTGAGGTGAGTAACCGACCCAGAAATCAAATTTCGGGTAAGGTGTTCACATGCTGTGTTTAAAGGAGTGTAGATATTGATGTAGTGTATGTACAAGAATCTCAGACAAGTGACAGACTATTGAAGCGATATATGAGCCTCTTCATGGGATAAAAATCTTATGCCATATGCGAACAACAAAGACACGTGGTTTTTGCTATGCGCAGTCTGATCAGCACCATTGTTGTTCGCTGTCTAGACAGTAAACAACCTATCAAAACTTTCAAGACTAGCTAATCTGGCACAATGGCCGAGTTAGCCAGTCTACGGCTGAGTAAGCAGGTCTGAGTCTTATTTGGTCGAAAACCTCGAAGACAGGTTTTTCATGTCGTTGCTTATATATTATTTTAACGCATAAAATTGTTATGCCATGAATTATACGATTTTTGCTTAAAGGATCTGTTTTAAGGTCTTTGTGAACATGTCGCTTTGCGACAAATGTCTTATATTGAATTAATTTTTTCCGTAACACATTATCCAAGTTGATAAAATAATATATAGAGGCTGTTGCATTATGTGAGGGATTTTTACAGATCCCTCATTTATTATTCGGAACTAGCGAAACTATTTGGAACTAGCCAAATCAGTGGAGAACTTCACATTCATCACAAGGGCAGATAACCTAAGGCGAAGGACAAAGTCTTTGGTGTGATATTTCAAGGAAGACTAGTACTCTGTATCAGCCAATAAAGTCCAAATTTTGATCAGCCACTTATTTGGAAATTGTTATGAAGCATAACTTTACCTGGTTCTAGCCAAATGACTGTATCTGATCAATTGTGCCAGCTTTAGTGTTCAGACAACAAAATTCACTTGCCTACACCTATATGCTTATGTGTGTGCAGAGTTGGAGCATGGGCATGTCACTATGACTTTGAGGATTCAAAATGTTCTTGGTATTTTTGCAGCTAATAAAAATTGTCCAGATAATTGAGGAGTGTGGGTAAAAAATATTTCAGTCATTATAAATAAAGATAAAGAGCCTTAAATAAAAGGTTGCATATAAGAATTTAAGAAATAGACAACATAAGCTGTGTAGAGCTTTTAATGCTTATAAGTTCTTTCAACGGCTAGCCCTACTGGGATGTCCAACAGAACCATGATCAAAATCAAGATTTGTGATCTAGTTTGCTAAGTTTTTACTATACATATGTGTACAGTATAATAATTACTGTATTTTTTAAGTCTAGTCCCATATAATTCACATCTTAGAATTTTTTGCTGTTATTATTTAGCCCGGTTTCATGTATTTTCACGTTACTAATGGTAAAACGTTTCATCATAACTACTTACAGAGACAAATGCTGAAAATAATTCTGAAGTCATCTGAATTATTATCTGAGCATTTATTTTATGTACAAATAATGCAGTTCTTTGGATTTGATTTGTGAAAGCATTTGTGTAAACAAGCCAACCATGTTGCCGCCATTTTGAACCAAAAGCCATGTAACTTCGCGTTAATTAAAATTTTGGCAGAAAATCATCATGTAATTGTAATGTGATTTTTGCAAATTTTGGCCATTTTCAAAATAAAATACGGATACCGTATTAATCCGCCTATAAGACGATTTGTTTATAAGGCGGGGGCTGTTTTTGGGCCCTTCCCAGGCAGGATTTTGCTTTTTTATTAATTATAAGATGGGTTAAAAAAGTCGCCTGTCGGAGACATTCCCTGCCACTCAGAAATTCCTAAAGTACATGAAGACATCGGCGATGATTGGTCAGATTTGTAAGTGAATTTATCACAGAGCAGGAATTAAAAAAAACTCCCAACACCACTTACAAGCATGCATACCGTATTTAACTGTGTATAACACGCACCTTATTTACCCAGAAAACGTTCATAAAAATCCGATGTGTATTATTTATAGGAACACCAAAATCGGGACAGAAATCACCAAGATAATCGGTCGCGAAAACTCGTGACATTCACGATCGCCCGTTAAAAATGCGAAATAGAATGATTGCTATAAGATATTCATGATTTTTTATACCTATCTCGCCCATACCAGGGTTCTGGCAGCTCAAAACAAGCAACTCGATCTGATTTGTAGTAATTTGATATCCTTTTCATGTCCATGCTTTTTTTGTTTACGCTTTTTTATTTTGCTGATCATGTGATCTCTTCAAAGGGAAACTACTCAAACAGGCATATGCATATGAATCTGTATTGATTACCGGACTTTGACAAGACTCAACCGTAACTTGAATAAATCAGCCTGCACAACTGATTTATTGTAGTTCAAAATAGGAAATAAATTTGGTAGAACATAAATATTGGCACGAACGATCATACATTGAAAAAATAAAAAAGTATTTAAGTTTATGCAATTATTAAAATTATTGATAATAAACAAAACCAACTGGGCTTTTGAGGTAAGTAGATCGGTCATTTGCATTTTATCTTTTATTTTCTTACCACCCAGCTAGCATTCTACGTAAATCTACATCGGGCCGTCATCGGCCCGTCAGCTACCCTGACGGGCCGATGACGGCCCGATATAGATTTACGTAGAATGCTGACTGGGCATATGTTTATCTTTTTTTTTTTTTTTTTTTCTTTTTTTTTATTTAAACTTTTCTTCCAACTTACCAAAAAATTTTGTTTGAAATAAACAATGTTTATGATAAAGAAAATCAAACTACCAGCATACATCTGTGCACTTAATTGGTTAATTGGCAGTCAGAATGACAACTAGTCGACTTTAGTTGTTGTTTGCATTGCCCTGAGGCACTGAGTTGATAATTTCACGTCTCAGTTAAGAAAGTGACACAAAGAAGGTGTTAATTATGAGAACACAAAAGAAATAACTACATTTTTATTATCATAGCGTCTGCAGTGGGGAAGCAAAGAACTGCCTACACTACATCAAGTTGCCTGAGGCCCATGGTAACAGAGCTGCACAACGAAAATTCAGTTAGCATTATCGTAAATTCGGCCTGTTTCTACTCTAAACCTTCCGAGTTCGGCCATTTTCAACTCAATCCTAGTGAAATTTGACACTTAGTATCTGGTAACTTAGTAAATAATGCACAGATAAATTCTTCGTGTTTTACATAGAACATCTCTTTTTTTTTATTTCAAAACTATTTAGCAAATATTCAGTGCGTGTTATACACGGATGCGAGTAATACACAGAAAAATTCGGTACTTCACCTACAAAATTACCTTGCTGCTATTTCTGTCAAGGGACGAAGGTAAACATTATATCCTTCTACCGGTTTCGAAGATCGGCATTTTCCGTGACCACGTGGCACCACCGGACTTTGCCGAAAATACCGATATTGCCAAAGATCTTGATTATAAGATGGGTCTGGATTTTTGGGCGCTTTTTTTTTTTTTTTTTTTTTGGAAAAATCCCCGTCTTATAGGCGGATTAATACGGTACCTTAGATTTGATATTTTCATAGAAAAAATAAGTTAGTCTTAGCTGTAAAAATTGATTTAATAGATATAGGTGTAAATGTCATTAAGGACTGCTATCACCACGGTCAATATATTTCTTTTCTAAGCGGAAATCACAAAACAACAGTGTTTTTCTGAAAACAAATCTTGCCCACTAAAGCGTGACTTTGTATTTAAAACATCCAGCAGGTATGTGGCGCTGCCGTTTATTTTCATTGAGAAACGCAATATTGAATTTAACGCGAAAATACATGAAGTATATTACTTTTATTCACACAGACTATTTAGGCTGACAAAATTAATCAGATAATTGATTAACTGATCTATAAATTCCACAAAAATGATTATCATTACAGATGTCTTATAATCAATGAGACGCCACATTTTGCGGCATCCCATCTGGGTCTACACTGTTTGCTCAGGCCTATTTGACCAAATACATACAGTAAAGTATAACATGGGAAGAGTCCTGCTCAGACAGACAAGTAAATTGACCAAATCTTTTGTGATAAATAATCGATCACAATGACAGGAGTGATAATCGACCAGATTAGCCAGCCTTAGAGTCTATTTATACATTGTATTTGCTGTATGATGATTCTAGCGAATAAAAAGAAAAGAAAAAAAATGCAACAATGTATCCATTTAAAGATACTGCCTCCAGATTTGTGGGACTTTTACCCAACCCGATCACATGATGAACAGGCCCTGCCTAAGGCAACTCTGCCCTGGAGACTATAGGCAGCCCAACTACTTCGCTGGCCCCGATGGGCGGGGGCCGTGGTCTGTGGGTCGTGATTTCTGAATACCCGATAATCAGTGCACGCCGGTAATAGGTACCAAGTTACGCTACACTACCGGTCACAGGAGCTTGATATTGGATAATTTCTACTTATAGGGCCTGTCCTTCGAACCTTCGATTATTTCATAATCGTAGGGACAGGCCCTATAAGTAGAAATTAGCAAACGTCAAGCTCCTGTGCTACCGGTTGCCTACATGAAATGCACTTTACGGCATCAGGAATTTTGCTGAAGAACTGAACAAGTATCTGTTGTTGTTTTTCGCGTGCGACACACCATGAATTTCAAAAATGCAGGTAAAAGAAGCTTTCATGTCTGTAGCCTTGCGAAAAATAAACTGTTCGACAGCCGGTAGATTCTAGTAAACAAGCTGGTTGTCATACGACAACACACACAGTTGTCGCAACACCCAGAAGGTCGGAAACCAGACACGATACGTATCGCTGAGCACTTTCATTGGCTGACTGACATCACATGTCTCAGTCGAAACACTCGGTGTTATTCGCTTTAATCATTGCGACTTTTCAGGCCACGGCAAGGGTCCGTACACACAATTCTGTTCTATTCCATACGTGTTATCATTTGACGCCACCGTCGTGGCTGCTTCTTCGCGGCTGCTTCTTCGCAGCCACGAGGCGGTGTCGCTACAAGAAAAAGCATCTGTATTATTGCAAGGAAGTATCCATCAAAGAGATGGGATATTTAGTCCTGATTCAAGAGGGCGTCAATGCCTACCATGTTGTTTAGTATTATTGGTGAAAGCTGTATAGAAAAGGATCTGTACCAACAAGTTGAATGTCAACAACATGAATGAAATTCTGTTTGCAGGAGATAAATTATACAAGTATGCAAAAAAGAATGCCAAGACATATCATGACTTTAGAGCCATGTAATTTGCCATCTTATTTTTCACTTGACAACCAGCATTATCCCTGGAAAGTGAAAAAAACAACAAAAAAAAACATTTTCAGGAAATTTAAATATCTTATCCTTAGTGGAGTATCCTTTCCTTGATTTAGAGACAGGACTCGCTATGACTTTCTCATTCAACCCATATGCAGTCTTCATTTGCAACGGCTTTTCTATTGCATTATTGGAACAAGGTGACTGTTTCTAACTTTTTGAGTCACATGCAAGAGCTTCAGATTGAATGCCAAATGTTAATGGCAAAAACATTTTGTTAAAGAAAACAAATATAACTGGCATTTTCCTTACATTTGCGTAGATTGTTTAGTTTTGATAATTCCTTTACTACAACAGCGGTGAGTCAGTTTGATTTGCATTCGCTCTGTATATCTCATGTTTGCAGGGAGACCATAAAATGATACCAATGAGCTGGGTTTCAAATTTGTGACATAACTACCTATCCTCCTTTACAAGAATGTATTTCATTTGAGTTGTGTCCATCACAGCCTTATGCTTCCTCCCAGCTTGCTGACAGCTTAAATGAACACGGTTCCGCATTACTTGATTCACCCCTTATATGTGAAGAATTGCAAACCTCCCTGAATAAGAAACTTAAGTTAAGTGACACATCAAAAGATGGTTTGAGCAGTAAGAAATTTAAAAACAAAGAAAGTGCTATAGTCACACAGTTTCACAAGTTGGTGTCTTGTGGTCCCCAGTACATATGTACAAGTTGTTGTCAAACATTTTTCAGACATTCTGATGTTAAATTTGATATTCAGGGTCTAAAGCCCGAGATGAAAAGACTCTGTACATTAGGACATAAAAGTGTGGAGGATAAGGAATGGATCTGTCAACAATGTGCTAATAGTTTGAAGAAAAATAACTTGAACAAATATCTTCCTTTTTGTCAAGCCCGCTTGCGCTGAGCAAGACATAGTCACCATAGCTGTATTTAAGTGTATATTAGTGAGTCCATCCGTATTTGTCCGTCCTAGCTAGAAATTTTGCATGCAGAATCATCTTTCAGTGTAGTTTGAAATTTCTCCAAGACTTGGCCTTGAGGTCAGATTTGTCAAGGACATGCACTTACCAGCAGAATTTAAGAGTTTTTAAAGAAAGTCTTCTATTCAGGAAGTGCAATGCCCAGATGCTTGATATATTCCATAGAGCTCCATCTTATCGTATAGTATTGGTAGCATTGGAATGTCGTCTATCTTCTTTGCATGTATTGTGTAAAATTGCATAGAAGATACACAGCACTCCATTAGTACTTTACAAGCTAGCAGACTCTTAGGACTATCAGTCCTTTGATTTTTCTCTTCTTATTTTTCCCAAGAAACAAAATTTGAATGTCACAACCAGTATTCTGGGGGGAAATATGAAAGCTATTTCAATATGTCGTCTGCTGATTTTTATACGCCCGTTTGAAAAACGGGACGTATAATGTTATGTCCCTCGGCGTCCGTCCGTCTGTAAACTTTTCGTTTCCGGATAACTCCTCCTTCAGTTAATCCGATCAAACTGAGACTTAATGTGTAGATAGACCATGATGTGGAGCAGCGCATATTGTTTCGAGGTTACAGTCCACCAATATTAAAAGTTATGCTCCTTTGAATTTTTAGCTCACCTGAGCTATGCTCAGGATGAGCTATTGTGATCACTTTTCGTCCGTCTTCCGTCCGTGCGTCCGTGCGTTTGTGCGTCCGTCCGTCCGTCAGTTAACATTTTCAAACGACTTCTCCTCTGAAGCCGCTGAGCCAATTTTGCTCAAATTTCATATGGAGCCTCCTTAGGGTGGGGGAACGAAAGATTGCTAAAATGGTCGCGGTCGGTTGACCAAGATGGCCGCCATGTCCATATATGGTAAAAACCTTTAAAAATCTTCTTTTCCAGAACTGAGGATGCCTTGGGGCTGAATCTTTGCAGGAATCATCGGGGACGGGGGGTCTACCAAAGTTGTTTGTTTGTTTGTGTTGAGGTTTTACGGCCCAGTCAACCCAATGGGGTCATGTCGAGCGCGGTCAGTTTACCTAACCACACATTTACTGGGCAGGCTTAGTCCTCTTAGCGGTTTACCAGTATTGTGCACATTCTTTCGCCAGAAACTGACAACTGCCCTTCTTGAATCAGCGGAAGGGAGAGAATGACCGTAGAAAATATTTCATGATCAATCTCCACGAAAGAATGTTGCCGACCTCGGCGGGGGTCGAACCCGCGACCTCCTGGTCTCCAGTCGGACGCGCATCCAACTGAGCCACCGAGGCCGGTCTACCAAAGTTGCTAAAAGAATTGTCGTACGTTGACGTTTGACCTTTTTACGGCAAAGTCAAGTTCGCTTACCTATGCATTTGTATGAGCCCCATACATTTGAATGGGAAAATTGTTGAGAATTTCAAACGACTTCTCCTCTGAAGCCTCTGAGCCAATTTTGCTCAAATTTCATATAAAGTCTCCTTAGGGTGGGGTGACAAAAGATTGCTAAAATGGTCGCGGTTCGTTACCAAGATGGCCGCCATGACCATATATGGTAAAAACCTTTAAAACTCTTTTTCTCCAGAACCGAGGATGCCTTGGGGCTGAATCTTTGTACGAATCATCGGGGACGGGATATCTACCAAAGTTGCTAAAAGAAATGTCTTACGTTGACGTTTGACCTTTTTACAGCAAGGTCAAGTTCGCTGCCCTATGCATTTGTATGAGCCCCATACATTTGAATGGGAAAATTGTTGAGAATTTCAGACGACTTCTCCTCTGAAGCCTCTTAGCCAATTTTGCTCAAATTTCATATAAAGTCTCCTTGGGGTGGGGGAATAAAAGATTGCTAAAATGGATCTCGGTTCGTTACCAAGATGGCCGCCATGACCATATATGGTAAAAACCTTTAAAAATCTTCTTCTCCAGAACCGAGGATGCCTTGGGGCTGAATCTTTGTACGAATCATCGGGGACGGGAGATCTACCAAAGTTGCTAAAAGAATTGTCTTACGTTGACGTTTGACCTTTTTACGGCAAGGTCAAGTTCGCTGCCCTATGCATTTGTATGAGCCCCATACATTTGAATGGGAAAATTGTTGAGAATTTCAAACGACTTCTCCTCTGAAGGCTCTGAACCAATTTTGCTCAAATTTCATATGTAGCCACCTTTGGGTGGGGAAACAAAAGATTGCTAAAATTGTCGCGGTCCGTTGACCAGGATGGCCGCCATGCCTATATATGGTAAAAACTTTTAAAAATCTTCTTTCCAGAACCGAGAATGCCTTGGGGCTGAATCTTTGCACAAATCATCGGGGACGAGAGGTCTACCAAAGTTGCTAAAAGAATTGTCGTACGTTGACATTTGACCTTTTTACGGCAAGGTCAAGTTTGCTTCCCTATGCATTTGTATGAGCCCCATAACATTTGTATGGGAAAATTGTTGAGAATTTCAGACGACTTCTCCTCTGAAGCCACTGAGCCAAATTTGCTCAGATTTTTAGCTTATCTGAGTATGAAGTGCTCATGATGAGCTATTGTGGTCATTCAATGTCCGTCGTCCATCATGGGTCGTGCGGCGTGCGTCATGTGGCGTGAACAATTGCTTTAAAAGCCTACTCTTCCTACTCCCCTGGGCCAATTGACTCGATACTTGGTAGGAAGTATCAAGGTGACTTGTAGATCAAAAGCAGCTAAAATCATTCCGATCGGAAATCCAAGATGGCCGCCATGGCTGCCATCTTGAAAATCTATTTTTCGCTTCTTCTCCTGAACCAAAAAGCCAATTGACTCCAAACTTGCTAGGAAGCATCAGGGTGACTTGTCGATCAAATATAGCTAAAATCGTATCAATCGGAAGTCCAAGATGGCCGCCATGGCAGCCATCTTGAAAATCTATTTTTCGCTTCTACTCCTTAACCCAAAAGCCAATTGACTCCAAACTGGTTAGGAAGCATTGGGGTGACTTATAGATCAAAAGTAGCTAAAATCGTGCCGATTGGAAATCCAAGATGGCCGCCATCTTGAAAATCTATTTTTCGCTTCTTCTTCATAACCGAAAGGCCAATTGATTCCAAACTTGCTAGGAAGCGTCAGGGTGACTTGTGGATCAAATATAGCTAAAATCGTGTCGATCGGAAATCCAAGATGGCCACCATGGCAGCCATCTTGAAAATCTATTTTTCGCTTCTACTTCTTAACCCAAAAGCCAATTGACTCCAAACTGGTTAGGAAGCATTGGGGTGACTTATAAATCAAAAATAGCTAAAATCGTGCCGATTGGAAATCCAAGATGGCCGCCATGGCAGCCATCTTGAAAATCTATTTTTCGCTTCTTCTCCTGAACCCAAAGGCCAACTGACTCCAAACTTGCTAGGAAGCATCGGGATGACTTGTAGATCAAAAATAGCTAAAATCATGCCAATCGGAAATCCAAGATGGCCGCCATGACAGCCATCTTGAAAATCTATTTTTCGCTTATTCTCCTAAACCTAAAAGTCAGTTGACTCGAATCTTAGTAGGAAGCATCAGGGTGACTTGTAGATAAAAAAAATAGCTATAATCGTTCCGATCGGAAATCCAAGATGGCCGTCATCTTAAAAATCTATTTTTTGCTTCTTCTACTGCACCGAATTTCCAGTTGACTCGAAAGTTCGTCGGAGGCATTGGGGGTGACTTGTTTTACGTGTGACGTTTGAAAATTTCAGTATTTTAACCTTGTAAGCAAGATATTTCAAAAACTGTTTAAGCCATTGCCTTGTCATAAGGGTATTGGAAAAAATGTTGCATGCCATCTGCATATCTGCAGTGGCGGTTTCACTCAGGTGAGCGAGTTGTGGCCCGTGGGCCTCTTGTTTGTAAACATTTCGTTTCCGGCTAACTCCTCGTACAGTTTACATCCAATCAAGCTAAAAATATATAGTCAGACAATGTTGTGGAGCAGCGCATATTGTCTCGCGGTTACAGTCCACTAAATATCAATAGAGTTATGCCCCTTTGAAATATTTTGTAAACATTCGTTTCCTCTAATCCTCCTATAGATTAAATTCGATCAAGCTGAAATTTGACTCATAGTTAGACCATGATGTGGAGCAGCGCATATTGTTTCGAGGTTGCAGTCCATCAAATATTAACAGAGTTATGCCCCTTTGGAAATTTCTGTAAACTTTTCGTTTCCGGCTAACTCCCCCTACAGTTTACATCAGATCAACCGGACACTTTATGTATAGTTAGGCCATGATGTGGAACAGAGCATATTGTTTCAAGGCCACAGTCCATCAAATATTAACAGGGTTATGCTCCTTTGAAAATTTCTGTAAACTTTTCGTTTCCGGATAATACTTCCTATGGATTACATTATATTAAGCTGAAGCTTTGTAAATAGTTGCATCATGATGTGGAGCAATACATATTATTTCGAGGTAACAGTCCACCGGATTGTAGCAGAGTTATGTCCCTTTAAAAATATATGTAAATGTTTTGTTTCTGGCTAAATCTTCCTGTTTACATTCGATCAAGCTGAAACTAGATTTATAGTTAGACCATGATTTGGAGCAGCACATACTGTTTTGAGGCTACAGTCCACGAAATATTGGCAATAAGCCCCTTTTGAAAATTTCATTAGCTAACTCCTTCTATAGATAACATTATATCAAGCTCTCCCATTGTTAAAAGTTACACCATGATGTGAAGCGGCGCATACCATTTCGAGGTTACAGTCAACTAAATATTTCCTCTTGCAGTTTACATCCCATCAAGCTGATAAATGATTAATCTGAAGCAGCGCATTTTGTTTTGAGGTTACAGTTCACCAAATATTAATAGAGATATGTCTGTCTGTCCATCCGTATAAACTTTTCTTTTCGGACTAACTCCTCCTACTCTATATCAGAATAGGTGCTACATCTGATTACTTGCCACGGGCGTATCATGCCCCGCTTGCAGAGGTCTTGTTCCCAGAATGCCAAGCGTAAAGAAGAACATAGTGCTTAAAAACTTAAAAGTACCCCAACCTCCACCCCGCGCCCCCCGCCCCCTCCCCACCCACCCTCTCTGACAGTGTTGTGTGTTCGGTTTACTTACTTTTGCGACGAAAATATTTCGATTTAGCAAGCCCTGTGTGGCTATGGCTTCTCTTATAATTATAATATGCCAGGATATTGTTGTAAGGATTTCTGATCAGTAAAATCATTCTGTCGAATGACGTCCATTCTGGGTAGTGACGTCGCAAATGGAATTTCACGGCAATCACCCTGTCAAACTGGCTCTCGCATTCAAAGGGAAAGCTTTTTTTTCGCAATTTGGGATCGCAGTACACACTGGCCGTTGCGATACCTGAAAAACAATATTACATAGAGAATAATCAGTAGTGTTTTAGAATAACAGTGTTTAATTGATATGAAAAATCTGTCACGAAGGATCGTGGTAATACGGTAAAACGAGTTCCAAATAAATGCGTTTTTACTAAATAATCAATGCTCCTGAGTGACATTTTTTTTTCATATCAAGCAAACGCTGTTCATAACTGACCGGCGCGCGAATCGCGCCGGTCTCTTAATATAGCTTTTGATTTTTACATATGGTAGACTATTCGATTAGCTCACTAAAGATGTTTTATATTTGCCGGGACGTCGGTTTGTGACGATCCCGGCAAATATAAAAAAATCTTAAAACGAACTGTGTTTTAAGCAGATTAATGTTTATTTTATTTTCATTTCAATCAAGAAATTTCATAAAGCTTAATAAAAGCAAACATTAACTCTTTCAGTGCCAAATTTCAGACGACATTAGTCGTCTGCTTTTATTTTTTTTAAACAAACTGTCGCTTGAAAAGAAGTTTATCATATGGTTGAAAGATTGAATATCAAACAACCTAGATCCAGATATGAGCCGTCTCATCTGGATCTATGCTGTTTGCAAAAGCCTATTATTATTGCCTGTGGCAGCGAAAGTTAATGAATCACATTGTTGTTCGATTTTACCTGTTACTCTGTTGTTTTTTTTTTTTTTTTTTTTTTTTTTTGTTTTTTTTTTAACTTTAGTATACCCTTGCCCCATATCTCTATGTAAACATGAAGAAATTTTGCACCGGTACTTAGACGTTTACGTCTAAATATTTTGTCCTGTTCTATCTATTATGTACCTTCTTGCCAGTATTGTCTCTTGCATGCGCCATAAAATTGCTTCAATTTGAGCGGAAATACAGTAAACAACATAAGAAAATGGCATTATTCAGTCCATTCATTTGCAACATTCATGTCACTTCATGACATCAATATTTTCATGGCGTGGTAGTAATGTCTTTTATTATGTCCCTTTTGGCAGCGGATGATGTCAAGGTGACATGCGAAAACGCGGGAAACAGTCTATAAAAATAATTCGACACCGTGAAACAATTCACTAGTTGCTGCAATCATATCACTACAATGTGAGTTATATGAAATAACTGAGATGTAGAGTTTATTCTCCTATTTTAAATATAGGATTTATAAACCGAGGGAGGTAAAAAAAATCCGATAAAGAAACGAGTGCGAAGCACTCGTTTCTTTATCGGATTTTTTTTTTACCTCCCTCGGTTTATAAATCCCATATTTGCACTCGTTTCTTTATCGGATTTTTTTTACCTCCCTCGGTTTATAAATCCCATATTTAAAATAGGAAGCACTCGTTTCTTTATCGGATTTTTTTTTTACCTCCCTCGGTTTATAAATCCCATATTTAAAATAGGAGAAATGAATAAACTGTATATTACATGCATTTCGCCGCAATAGAGTACACCATTTAAGAGGCTTTTGTGGCAAGTCTAGTCTGCCAGTTTGTTTACGCTGTCATTTCTATTTTGGGTCGGCGTAGTAATAAATAATATATTTAGGATAGCACTTGTTTTTATCCTAAATGATATTGACAGCAGGGTCAAAATCTAGGCTGTTCATATGTTACAAAAAAAGTAGTTCCGGTTAAAGAGATTTATTTCCCAGGCTAAGAGGAAATCTTTCTTCTTAGAAAACAAGGAAAATACCAGTTTTATGTCTGGTAGAAATCATGGTATTTCTTGGTTATGCATGTAATATATCCGTATACTTCTCTGTTAGGTATATAATAAAACAAAATTATAAGAAAATGCATGACCATTTCTCCAAGTGCAGGATTTCATAGTTAACGATACAGTATGGGTTATAATATCATTTTTAAGCATTTTTCACATTTCCGTAGAATTGTGTTCCTCACTGAAATGGGACATGCATACAAAATCTACAAATTTCTATCTTTAATAATAAAGCTATTATTTGAAGAAAAAAACGGTAGTTGCTAATTTAGTTTTCCTTACCAACACTGCCGTTAAGATGACAATGGCTATAAAATTAAGAAATAGATCAGCTCTAGCAGTGATTTGTTGAGTAATAAATCACTGTTTGGAGGTCAGTTGTAAAGTAGATCAAATCACGAGCGCGGAGCGCGAGTGATTTATCTTCTTACAAATGACCGACAAACTGTGATTTATTACTCAACAAATCACGCACAAGAACTGATCTATTTCGATTCTAACACATAGAAAACGACGAAAAGGTAATTGTATCCTTTAGATTTTTCAAACTTTCCGCCATCGAATAAAGAAATCCCGCCAAAAGTTTTGACTGTAACGCTGACGTTTACATGCATTTCTTACGTTGCTGAAGTGAGAAAGATGACGTTACACAGTCTAGCGTCGTAGAAACTAAGACTGACGTCAGCAGCGTGTCGAAATGACGTCGGAAAGGCGCCAGATAGCGTCGCGCGTTTCCGCCCAGTGATTTATTGCATAATATATCACTGAGTTTAACCATTGGCTATATAGGCGAGGAGTGTTAGAATTATCCATTACCCATGTTAATACTCCTGCTTTCTTTTGTCCGTTGCTCTTTATTCGTAATTACCACAGAATGAACATAACATTTTATGATCTTTATGCTGCTGGAATGAATAGTTTTACTGGTTTGAAATCGTGAATTCGTGAAGTTGAAGCCTTGAATTAATGTAGTTGAAATGTCACTACCGGTCTTTCGTACGAAAGACCGGTAGTGACATTTCAACTACATTAATTCAAGGTTTCAACTTCACGAATTCACGATTTCAGCTTCACGAATTCACGAATTCAACTTCACGAATTCACGAATTCAACTTCACGAATTCCACTTCACGAATTCAACTTCACGAATTCACGAATTCAACTTCATGAATTCACGAATTCAACTTCACGAATTCCACTTCACGAATTCAACTTCACGAATTCACGAATTCAGCTTCACGAATTCCACTTCACGAATTCAACTTCACGAATTCACGAATTCAACTTCACGAATTCACGAATTCAACTTCACGAATTCACGAATTCAACTTCACGAATTCCACTTCACGAATTCAACTTCACGAATTCACGAATTCAACTTCATGAATTCACGAATTCAACTTCACGAATTCCTCTTCACGAATTCAACTTCACGAATTCACGAATTCAACTTCACGAATTCAACTTCATGAATTCAACAATTGAATTCGTGAAGTTGAATTCGTGAATTCGTGAAGTTGAATTCGTGAATTCACGAAGTGGAATTCGTGAAGTTGAATTCGTGAAGTTGAATTCGTGAATTCATGAAGTTGAATTCGTGAATTCGTGAAGTGGAATTCGTGAATTCGTGAAGTTGAATTCGTGAAGTTGAATTCGTGAAGTTGAAATCGTGAATTCATGAAGTTGAAATCGTGAATTCGTGAAGCTGAAATCGTGAATTCGTGAAGTTGAAGCCTTGAATTAATGTAGTTGAAATGTCACTACCGGTCTTTCGTAGGTTTGGACCAAGGTGTAAATTGCTGTCTATCATTGAATAATAACATAGCGGTTCTATGCTTATGGTAGACATTGGAAGCTGATTAGTTTTGCTTAATTATTTCATGGAAGAAGGATTTCTGATTTGCTATCCAGTAGTAATGGACAAGTAGAGACGGTCTTTATTAGACTGGCTCCAGTCGTTTTTGTTTTATATCTATTTCTTTCTTTCTCTACATTATTTTTTTATCATGATCCTCTTTAATCCAACTATAAAAGAAAATAAAGAAAGGGTCTGGGGCCAGACTAGGTCTATATGGGCTAGCCTTACTTTAGTCCAAATTTCTGTCTATAGTCATGAGAAAATGAAGATTACCGGTGTCAAGCAATCGTGGCTTATTTCTGTAAACTGGAAATCAAGGATCTGAGAAAACTTAAATGGATTCAAAAACTCAAATGGATTATTTCGGGGTAAAATTAAATATTCGGCATATCTAAAATTAATATACTGTATAAAAAAACGTACAATAATTTCTTTATAACTGCTTCCATTCAGAATTTGTGTGATCTTTATTTTTCTTGAAATGAAGGACTGAAAACAAATACTCTTTTTTTTTTTTTTTTTTCAAAATTTTGTGAAGGCTTTTTTCATTAACAGTTCTTCGGTCTGCTCCAAGATTTGGGGTTCCTTGGGGATCTTTGCTTTGATACTGAATCAAAATTAATGCTGGCAGGACTGTAATAATGGCATACTTTGCTTAGTACATTTTACTTACTAGATCCAGATAAAAAAAGAATAAGTCATTTGAATGTATAAACCCAAAGCTTACAAATGATGTATAATATCATTATATGCTATTTGGGAAAAGGGCGAAAAAAAGGTTGGGTGAACTGAATCCTTAAATCAGAGACCTTTATCAAATGAGCTGTAACGTAAGAAAACGTACCTTCGGACATGTGCGCCCAGCGAAGATTCAGATCAGCCTCCGCATTCGCGCAGTCTGATCAGAATCTTCGATGGGCGCAGTTTTCGGAGATGTAGCACTGATGAGTTAGGAAGCCTTCATGCGGACTGAACAAATTATGTGTCTAAACCGCGGCAGAAGTAAGGGCGAGGAATGTGGCCACGTAAAATCGATTTAAGCCCCCCTCCCCCCCCTCCCCCCTGTGAAATACTTTTCACTGATCGTTCCAAGGAAGTTCTTCTGTCATGGTTTATTTTTGTTATAGTTCGTCTTTGAATGTGTGTGTCTCTTACATCCTTTTGTTTTGGAAAGCCATTTTGTGGGAAGGTAACTGTCCGTTTGGCTTTCTGCTAGTGATGTTTCCATTAGGGTCCAATTATTTCGTGGTTGTGTTTCTTTCCCTTTGAAGTCTCTGATGGGAGGTGTGGGATAATTGTATCGGTTCCTCATCAATGCCTTCCTTTCTATTTTGGTAGCAAAGAATGAGGCTTTATTAATATGGACAACGAAGACTGATCAGACTGCGGATAAGCATGTGTGGCCGCACAAGCAGACGGTACGTTTTTCCAGATCAAAACCGCATGCTCTCTCTCTCTCTCTCTCTCTCTCTCTCTCTCTCTCTCTCTCTCTGTTTTATTATCCATACACTTTACAACATTCATCGTTTGTACGTGCTGAATTATTATTTGTTTACAGGAGATGACTCGCAGATAAGCGTTATACTTACCATCAAATCTTGTACCAGTATGTATGTATGTATGTATGTATGTATGTATGAAATCAATGGGATAGGTGTGAAATATTGGACACCTTAACTTCTTACTATACTTGTCCTGTACTTTCAACAAGTCCATTCATAAATACTGTACCCTTTAACGTCTTACCATACTTGTCCCGTACTTTAAACAAATTCATTCTTAAATATTGGACACTTTAACTTCTTACCCAACTTGTTCTAAATTGTCAACAAGTCCATTCTTAAATAGTGGACTCTTAAACTTCTTACTATACTTGTCTTGTATTTTTAACAAGACCATTCTTAATATTTGACACCTAAGCTTCTTACCATACTTGTCCTATACTTTCAACAAGTCCTTAAATATTGAACACCTTAGCTTCTTACCATACTTAACCTACACTTTCAACCGTTCTTTAATATTGGATAATTTCCAGAATTGTTTCTGATGTTTTTGCCAATGACGCGCCATAAGTAGATATCCCAAATCCCGGACATACGCTTCTACCGACATTTCTTTCGTTCAGGCCTATGGGCATGGTGGGCGAAGCTTGCTTATCAGGTAATGCTTACTATCCGCGGACGCCTGATTACACCCTTTATTCTGGGGTCCATGTGTGTTGGTCTGAACATTCTGATTCGTCATTTGTTTACGGCTGTATGAGTTTGGATTATGGCTTAGGTACCATGACCGCAACTACAGCTCACTTTTTTACCATACTTGTCCTAAATTTTCACCAAGTCACGTCTTAAATGTTGGACACCTTAGCTTCTTACAATACTTTTCCTATACTTTCAGCAGGACCATTCTTAAATATTGGACACCTTTTCTTATCATACTTGTCCCAAACTTTCATCTAAATCATTCTTAATTATATGGGGCAGCTTTATTTCTTACAATACTTGACCTAAATTTTCAACAAGTCCCTTCATAATATTAGACACCTTAATTTCTTAACAATACTTGTCCTATACTTTCAACAGGACCATTCCTAAATATTGGACGCTTTAACTTCTTACTATACTAGTCCTATACTTTCAACAAGTCCCGTCTTAAATATTGGACTCCTTAACTTCTTATCATACTTGTCCTACTTTAGAAAGGACCATTTTTAAATATTGGACACCTTAACTTCTTAACATTCTTGTCCTATACCTAAATAGGACAGTTCTGAAATATTGGACCCCTTAACTCCTTATCATACTTGTCTAAACTTTCAACAAGACCATTCTCAAATATTGGACATATTAGCTTTTTACCATTCTTGTTCTATACTTTACACAAGCTCAGTCTTCAATATTGGACACCTTACCCTCTTTTGTGTTTACGGCCCAGTCAATCCAGAAGTGTCATGTCGAGCGCGGTCAGTTTACCAAACTACACTTTTACTGGGCAGGTTAAGTCCTCTAAGCGGTTAACCAGTATAGTGCATATTCTTCCGCCAGAAACTGATAATTGCCCTCCTAGAATCAGCGGAAGGGAGAGAATGGCCGTAGAAAAATTTTTTTATGATAAATCTCCACAGAAGAACGCTGCCGACCCGGCAGGGTTGAAACCGCAGCTTCTTTATCACCAGTCGGATGCGCATCCAACTGAGCTACCGTGGCCGGCAATACTCGGCAATACTTGTAGCTTCTTACCATACTTGTCTTGTACTTTCAACAAGACCACTTTTAAATCTTGGACACCTTAACTTCTTATCCTATCATATTTGTCCTATACTTTCAACAAGACCATTCTTGAATATTGGACACATTAACTTCTTACCATAATTGTCCTATACTTGACATATACTTACAACAATACTATTCTTAAATATTGGACACCTCAACTTCTTACCATACTTGTCTTATACTTTCAACAAGACCATTCTTAAATGTTGGGAACCTTTACTTTAACATACGGCACTGTACTTTAACATGCCTATTCTTAAATATTGGACACCTTAAGTTTCTTACTATACTTGTTCTGTATTTTCAACAAGTCCATTCTTAGATATTCAAGAGCTTGACTTCTTATCATACTCGTCCTATACTTTCAACAAGACTATTCTAAAATACTGGACAACTTAACTTCTTATCATACTTGTACCATACTTTCAACAAGACCATTTTTAAAATGGTACTGTTAGCCTCTTATCATAATTGTCCTGTATTTTCAACAAGACCATTGTTAAAAAAATGACCGCTTAACTTCTTATCATACTTGCTAATACAAGTACTTTTAACAAGATCATTCTTAAATATTGGACAGCTTATCATAATTGACCTGTACTTTAAACAAGACCATCCTTTAATATTTGACCGCTTAACTTCTTATCATACTTGACCTATACTTTCAACAAGATCATTTTTAAATATTTGACAGCTTAAATTCTTATCATAATTGTCTAATATTTTCAACAAGACCATTCTTAGATATTGGACATCTTAATTTTATTATACTTGTCTTACACTTTCAACAAGACCAGTCTAAAATATTTGATAGGTTAACTTCTTATTATTCCTGACCAATACTTTTAACAAGATCATTCTTAAATATTTGACAGGTTCACTTTTTATCATACTTGACCTACACTTCAACAGGGCATTCTTTAACATCGGACACCTAAACTTCTTATTATACTTGACCTATACTTTCAACAAGATCATTCTTAAATATTGGACACCTTAATTTCTTATCATACTTGCCCTACACTTTCAATAAGACCGTTCTCAAATATTGGACACCTTAAGTTCTTATCATTCATGACCTATACTTTCAACCTGGCCATTCTTAAATACTTGTATTGTACAGCTTAATTTCTTATCATACTTGACCTATACTTTCAATATGACCATTTTAAAGTATTGGACGCCTTAACTTCTTATCATACTTGTCCTACACTTTCAACAAAACCATTCCTAAATATATTACACATTAACTTTTTATCATATGTGTCCTATACTCTCAATAAGACCATTCTTAAATCTTGGACAGCTTAACTTCTTATTACATTTGTCCTATACCTTCAACAAGACCATTCTTAAATATTGTACACACAAACTTCTACTCATACTTGTTCTACACTTTTAACAAGACAATTTTTAGTATTGGACACCTTAACTTCTAATCATCCTTGTCAGATACTTTATACAAGAACATTCTAAAATATTGGACACTTGAACTTCTTATCATACTTGACCTATACTTTCAACAAGACCATCTTAAATCTTTGACAGCTAACTTCTTATCATACTTGACCTATATTTTCAACAAAACCATTCTTAAATACAGTCGAACCTCAATGGCTCGAACATCTCTGGGACCATGGAAATTCGTTCGAGACATGGGTAGTTCGAGCCACTGAGGGTTAATCATGACACCAGTTCAGGAAGCAAATAGCGATAATTTAGGGCAATCTTTTCGATTTTCTACACAATGATTGTATACTGAGTGTACTCATTAGAATCGCCTCGATGAGGCGATTCTAATGAGTACAAACAACATACAATTCCATGATAAAATAAGAAAAATCCCTAAATATTTGTTTTCTTGAGCTATTGGAAGGATTTTGTAGGGACTGAAAAACGAGTTCGAATCATCCACGGTAAACGAGCCATCCGGGTTCGAGCCATTAAGGTTATACTGTATTGGACACCTTAATTTCTTATCATACCTGACCTATACTTTCAACAAGACCATCTTAAATCTTTGACAGCTTAACTTCTAATCATACTTGGCCTATACTTTCAACAAGACCATTCTTACATATTGTACAGCTTAACTTCTTATATTTGCCATATATTTTCTACAAGACCATTCTTAAGTATTAGACACCTTACTTCTTATCATACTGCTCCTATACTTTCAACAAGACCTTTCTTTAATATTGGACACTTTAACTTCTTATCATACTTGACCTGTACAGTCAACAAGACCATTCTTAAATATTGATCAACTTAACTACTTATCATGCTTGTCCTATACTTTCAACAAGTTAATTCTTAAATCTTTGACAGCTTAACTTCTTTTACTTTCAAACTGACCATTCTTAAATATCGGACACCTTAACTTCTTATTATACTTGACCCACACTTTAAACAAGACCATTCTCAAATATTTGACAGCTTAACTTCTTATATCATACTTGTCCTATAGTTCCAACAAATCCATCCATAAGTTTTTGATGCCACAAAATAGGTCGTCAAGTGTTCCTTAAATGGAGCCATTAAAGGCTAGCAATATCAACTACTTTGATCAATTTTAGGCTGAATAAACCCCCTTTAAAATATTGGAAGAGTCGAATTTGAATTTTAGGTATGACGGGCTATGTGATTTTGATAATTCAAGAGAAAAAATAATGGCTAAATTATTTGCAAACAGTAGAGATCCTGATTAGATGCCGCATTCCGCCAATTACCCATTTAGGGGTCTCCGTCTAAAATGGATTATTTGGTGTTAATGATGACTGTAGGTCATATTGATCCCGACCTGGCGAATAGAAATCGAAGGCCTCAATGAATATCTGAAGCTTCACCACAGGATAACAACAAAAAGGACCACGAGCATTCTCCATTATAACGCCCTGAGGGCATTTTCTAAATCCTTAGGCATATACCAGCAGGCACATAACGTTGAAATAACGTCGATTCTACACCCCTGCTCGTGTTGTTCCTTATTTGTCTTTACATTTCTAGCCGTGCTTTATCTAAGGCATTTGAGCACAGGAATTTCGTCGCGCGCTATCAACGGGAAACCAATCATATTACTGTTGCGAAAGTTGCGTCCCTGGTAACTATGGACGCTAACTTACAATACTGGTCGAAACTTTCATATACATAATAAATTACATTAGTAAGACAGAAAATGATCTATGAACATTGCAGTTCTTTGACCTTTTTTACTTGATGAGTTCCTCTACCTCTACATTCAAACACATTCGTTTTGCTCATTATTTCCATCATGTAATTTTGTTGACATTATCGAAAACAAAAGTATGGGTTAACATTCTTATTTTGCTGTTTTATATCTGTCCTCCCAAGGTCCATCCCGGCACTCCAAATTCATCCGTTTTGCAATTCTTCCATGAACACAAGATACAAGTTTTTTTTATGTTTTACATCATTTTAATATTTAAATCGTCAGCTGATTCGTATCAGTATCCGCCATTTTGAATATTCTTCATCGAACCTTGTTACTACGTAACCGTGTGTTTGTTTGTTTGTGTTGAGGTTTTACGGCCCAGTCAACCCAATGGGGTCATGTCGAGCGCGGTCAGTTTACCTAACCACACGTTTACTGGGCAGGCTTAGTCCTCTAAGCGATTAACCAGTATTGTGCACATTCTTTCACCAGAAACTGACAACTGCCCTCCTTGAATCAGCGGAAGGGAGAGAATGACCGTAGAAAGTATTTCATGATCAATCTCCACGAAAGAATGTTGCCGACCTCGGCGGGGGTTGAACCCGCGACCTCCTGGTCCCCAGTCGGACGGCGCATCCAACTGAGCCACCGAGGCCGGCACGTAACCGTGTGACGTAATGCTTAAGAGGTATTGTCAACTACCAAATGGAGAAGTCAGGTAATAACAAAAATCTCAAAAATCAATAAAAATCTCATTTTTAAAACATTCGCTCAGAGAGGGGTGTTAGAAAAGAATCCCGTCCCAGCCACAATTATATGATGCTACAAACAGCCATATTGTACTGCCAACGGTGCGAAAAGTCCTGGTTCTTCCCACTTTGGCTGAGGGCCAAGACAATGAGCAGTGTACCACTTTCAGAATTCTTATGTATGACCCGGCTGGGGATTCAATTCAAAATCTCCTGGTACGAAGGCGGTTTCTCTTTCAGCTAAACTGGTCTGATGGGTTTTATGTTTTAAAAGCATAGCGGGCATGCTAAGCCTCTCCCCATATAAATCTATAGCGGGCCGTAATCGGCCCGTCAGGGTAGCTGACGGGCCGATAACTGTCCGCTATAGATTTATGAAGAATGCTAGCTGGGTCGCTTAGAGGATGACCATGGTTTTGAACGGACGAATAAGGAATCAAATAACAGGGATGAGTTGCATAAGGCGAGCGTTACAGAGCGCTTCGCTATGCAACGGTACGTTACCAAAAAGCGCTTTGTGGCACTTCGTAACTGTGTTTGGAGCTGACTCGCTGTCTGAAACAGAACGTTGCATAGTAACCAGACAAAACGAAATGGCGGCGCCCGAAGTAGTCAGTGCCCGTTTTAAGAATTTAAATGTTTTTTTTTTTTTTTTTTTTTTTTTTTTTTTTGTTTTTTTTATTTGTTGTTAATGCTGCTGTTCTTGGACGAAGTGCATTGTACATAAATGATCATAGAACACAAAACCAATCGCTGAAGTAAGCACCGCTAGCTTTTTACGAGAAATTCACAGCTTGAAAATCGTGTCATTTTTGCAGACATTTTAAAAAGCGCTCCCATCAAACGGACCGTTGCATAGCAAGAACAAATCGTTGCAGAGCGCTTCCTGAAGGCGCTTTCCTTTGCAACTCACCCCTGGAGTACCTCGTTCATAATTCTCTACAACTCCTACCTGCTCTTTTCACATCCTAAACACGCGTCGTCGTCCCTACCAATAACATGTATCATCCCGAAATTATTTCCGATACTGTACATGCTATACAACAAAGCATGATATTTATTACTCGATGAATGTTTACTGTCGTGTCAATGTACTTTTAATATTGGAATAATCCAGAGTCAAGGTGAAGCAGGTTGTTACGGGTATAAATAATGGGGTACTTTCCGGTTCACCGAATCCGTTAGATTGAGTAAGTTATACATTGAAAGCGGTTTCTTGCAAGTGTATTGAATCATAGCGCCAACGGTAAGATCGTTGTCCATAAACTCAAAAATTAAATCGACGGTCGGAGTTTCGACCCTTGTAACAGTCGTTTTTGTTTTTTGTTTTTTTTTTTACTCATAATGATATCTTATCTCTGTGCGTATTTCTTTTTATTCTTTTTCCTTTCTTTTTTTCATCTAAATCACCGCGATGTGAAAATTCTTATGCTGTTTAACTGTCACCACTCTATGGGCAGATTCAGCAGTTGAAAAATCGATGTGATCCCAGTCAGCATTCTTCATAAATCTACAGCGGGCCGTTATCGGCCCGTCAGGGTAGCTGCGGGGCCGATAACGGCCCGCTGTAGATTAATGAAGAATGCTAGCTGGGATATTCCTTTTTTTTTTCCAGAAAAAAAAAGGATTCAATCGAGTAGACAGTTTGCATGAAATATTGAAATGGCGAATTCTATTTTCTGGGAAAAATAAGGAAAATATTTCAAAATGTCTGCTGAAATGTTTACCCAACATGCTAAACGTTAGTACAAAAAACTCTTTAATGCGTGTAATGAGCTCTTGTTGCATTCGAAAAGCAAAGGTCAAGTTGGTTTAAACAGTATTTATTTAGAACTCTTCACATATACATAGAAAACACAATATTTCATCGTACAGGATCTGATAAAAAGCTTAAAGCTTATATGAATCATCTCCTGAAACAATTTTGGCAATTTTAATATATGAATGATGGGTACTAGATGAGCAGTATAACACAATAGATAAACAT
The DNA here is from genome assembly GCA_964016985.1 of Anodontia alba. NCBI lineage: Eukaryota > Metazoa > Mollusca > Bivalvia > Lucinida > Lucinidae > Anodontia > Anodontia alba. The sequence continues at coordinate 76,242,224 of OZ024833.1, read as the reverse complement.
TAATAATAATAATAATAATAATAATGGTAATAATAATAATAATAGTAACAATTATAATAATAATTATGATAAACGTAGGAACATATTAATTGGTACTAAACATTGCATGACAACAACTGTAGTACATACAGACATCGCAATAGATGAAATATGTATTTTGTAATATAAAGATGTACACAATTGAATGACATATATTTGTTGGTAGCAAGAGTAATTAGACAGTGACCGAGACCGTAGACACCACCCCAAGGACAAGCTGGACCAAGGTTGTGTTAAAAATTGAATGACTGCTGGTGCCATGGAACATAACAGCTACATGAATCTTTTAGTGTTTAGAATGTAGTTTTGAACTTGTATAAATAGTTGTTCGTTTTCAGTATTTGACATGTCGTCTCTGCCGAATAGTAAGTGTTCCATAGTAAAGTCAAGTAAGTTTGGTGGTAAAAGCCAATTTCTTGTCCTTGAGTATTTTGGACATTGAAAAAGAAAGTGGTATGTGCTTTCAAATCCACCGCATATGCAAGAAGGACTGGGTACTATATTTTTTTCGAAAGAGATGAGAATTTAGGGAACTACACTCCATCCTTAATCTGGCATGTAGTATTTGACCCTTCCTTGAGCCTACATTGAAGTATTTAGGTGGAGTATATCTGTTCCTGCTTAAAATTAAAGGAGGAGACTGTAGGAGAGTTTTTTTTTTTGTATCTTCCGGTAGGTCGTTCCAAGCCCGTATTGACGAAGGAAGGAAAGAATTGAAGAACAGATTGGTATTTGCTCTCGGGTTTCTTATGTCGTTGGAGTTTCTAAGGTCATAACTGGTAGTTTCGTGTACAAGTTGGGGCAAGGTATCCTGAAGGTATTGTGGCGTTAGACCATTTATTATTTTGTAGAGTATTATAAGTTTGTGTTTATTTCTACGTTCTTGGAGTGATTCCCATCCCAACTCCGCAAAGAGCTTTTCTAAACTGCAGAGTTTGGTCGCCCCAGTAATAATTCGAGCAGCTTCGCTGTGTACTGCATCAAGTTGTTTCTTACTTTCGGCAGAGGCATTGTCCCATACTGAGTCGCTGTATTCCAGGAGCGGTCTTATGTATGAAAAGTACATTTTTTCGAGGGAATGCCTTTTAAGTCTGAATTTTAGAGCGCTTAAGAGATTTAATCTACTCCAAGCGCTTGCTGCGATTTTATTGATGTGTTCGTTCCAGTTGCATGTGTTAGAAAATGTAAGTCCTAAATGTTTGTGTGACTCTGTATCTTTTATCATAGTACCATTCATATAGAGTGGAGGATGTTGAATCGGGTTGCGTTTTCGAGACATGAGCATTGAATCTGTTTTAGAAGCATTGAAGTCGACCAGCCATTCGGCGGCCCAAGCAGTTATGTATCTTAAGTCATTATTTAGTACCAGAGCTGCAGAGTTCGGTGTGTCAACTATGATATATAAGCTAGTGTCGTCCGCAAAAAGTCTGACAGACGCACGTAGCTTATTCACTATGTCGTTTATGTAAATGAGAAATAACAAGGGACCAAGGATCGAGCCCTGCGGTACACCTGCCTGTACATAAGCCCATTTTGACGCTTGCCCATTAATAACTACACGCTGTCGTCGGCCCAAAAGATAGCTAGAAAACCATTTAAACAGACTTTCAGGACACCCTAGACTTTTTAGCTTATGAAGTAAACCACGGTGCCACACTTTATCAAAGGCCTTGCTTATGTCACAGAAGACCACTCGAACCTCCTTCCCGCTATCCACAGCCTCAAAAATAACGTGGTAAGTGTGGATTAGTTGAAAGGTGGTTGAGTCCCCAGGAATAAAGCCCGACTGGAGGGGTGTAATGAGGTTGTTTTCCTGAACATAATTGTATAGTTGCTTGTGCACACAACGTTCCATACATTTTCCAGGTTGGCAGAGGAGAGAGATTGGCCGATAGTTGGTGGGAGAAGCTCTATCATCTTTCTTGTAAATTGGCGTGAGATTAGCATCTTTCCATGGAGAGGGAAAATGTCCAGCTTGTATCGATCGATTACAAATAATGCTATATGGCAGTGCAAGGATAGAAGACCCTTCTTTGAGAAGTCGAGGGTTCAGGAGGTCTGGACCACAAGCTTTGTTGATGTCAAGATTGTCAAAAACATCTTTGACGTCTTGTACGGTAAAGGGAGTCAGTTCTAGATGTTCATGGGACACAGCAGTGTTTGGTGGAAGAGGTGTGTTATTGTCGTTGACAACAGACTGTGATGCAAAATAATTGTTTAACATAGAAGCTTTTTCAATGTCAGTTTCAGCAATTTCATTATTGTGTTTAAGGGTTGGTACTGACTGGGTGCTGTTATTGACTTTTAGAATTTGTTTAGATGTTTTCCAGAATAGTTTTGAGTTAGGGTTTTCAGTGTTTAGTGTTGTTTCAAAGTTGTCATAATATTCTGTCTTAGATTTTCTAACATGATTAACCACTTTGTTTCTAAGTGCTTTGAACCACAGGTCAAGTTCAACCTGTGCATCCGCACAGTCTCATCTGGATCTTCTCTGGATTGCTCCCGTCTATTCATGTATTCTATAGTATCCGTTAACTTTAAGTGGACAAAGGTCCTGATCAGACTGAATGATAATAAAGTGTTGAGATATCGACGTAATATCTTGCTGTTTATTGCAAAAAAATAAAAAATAACAGAAAGAAAAAATAAAAAATACCACATTTACCCTAAACATTCTGACACCTTACCATACTTGCCCCAAAATATTAACAAGCTCATTCATCTACCTGTTTATTTATCTAAAATTGCCAGATGAGAGTCATTCATTAACGACTCTTCTTTGTTTGTGTTGAGGTTTTACGGCCCAGTCAACCCAATGGGGTTATGTCGAGCGCGGTCAGTTTACCTAGCCTGCACACGTTTACTGGGCAGGCTTAGTCCTCTAAGCGGTTAACCAGTATTGTGCACATTCTTTCGCCAGAAACTGACAACTGCCCTTCTTGAATCAGCGGAAGGGAGAGAATGACCGTAGAAAATATTTCCACGAAAGAATGTAACGACTCTACTCACTCCGCATTTTGCTCTGGGTCCACACTGTATGCTCAGACTTCGGGTAAATGCAGTAAGTGCCAATTAGCCGGCGTCCTTTATAATGATGTATGAACAGCAGATGCAATAAGGCCCATTTAGCCGTTTTTTTGTTTTTTGTTTTTTTTTTTTGTTTTTTGTTGTTGTTTTTTTTGTTTTTTTGTTTTTTTGTTGTTGTTTTTTTTGTTTGTTTGTTTGTTAAAGAGAGAGAGAGAGAGAGAGAGAGAGAGAGAGAGAGAGAGAGAGAGAGAGAGAGAGAGAGAGAGAGAGAGAGAAGATTGCGAGGTGCCAATACGAAAATTTACTCTACTAAAGACAGTCATACTCCAGCGATGTATCCACTACACCACGCCGTCCGCTGTTAAAGAATATTGTGTATATATTCGCTATCGCCGAACAATTCACGAATAAGTCCGAAAATGCACGAGATGTTATTTTCAGTCATGCTTACCTAAAAACGGATTTTTGATGTACTCGTCCAACCTTTGACACGACAGTAAACATTCACCGAGTTATAGTTGATCCATAGTCAGTATAAAGATTATTGACCAACCCACCCTAACGGTCCTAAGTAATCCGTGAAAAGCATGTCCTTAAATTACATATATAGATAGATAGATATTTAGATAGATAGATAGATAGATATAGATAGTTTGTTTGTGTTGCGGTTTTACGGCCCAGTCAACCCAATGGGTTCATGTCGAGCGCGGTCAGTTTACCTAACCACACGTTTACTGGGCAGGCTTAGTCCTCTAAGCGGTTAACCAATATTGTGCACATTCTTTCGCCAGAAACTGACAACTGCCCTTCTTGAATCAGCGAAAGGGAGAGAATGACCGTAGAAAATATTACATGATCAATCTCCACGAAAGAATGTTGCCGATCTCGGCGGGGGTCGAACCCGCGACCTTCTGGTCTCCAGTCGGACGCGCATCCAACTGAGCCACCGAGGCCGGCAGATAGATAGATAGATAGATATGAGGTATGTAGGTAGGTACGTGGGGGCGGTCGGAAAATATCTGGACATTTTACTCATTCTCAAAAACCATTACATATTTTTCAAAGCTTCTTTCTATTCTTTTTCATAGCATTCCCCACCTACGTCTTTACACTTTTGTCATCTTTGTTATAGCTTTTGTATTCACTCTGCAAACCATGCAGTAGACCTACTGCCGCCGGGGATACCATTTACAACTGAAATCAAAGCCGCCCTGGTCTCATATTTGTTTCCAGCGAGCCTTTTTCAGCTCTGGAAACAAATAAAAGTGGGGAGTGGGGGTGGGGGCGCAAGGTCTTGGCTGTACAGAGGGTGTGACAACAATTCCCACTGGACGGAGTTGATAAGTTCTAATGTAGATGAGGTAAATAAGAGAGATGGGAGCATTGTCATGCAAAAAATAGGACATTTTTCTGGGCTACCTGGGACCCGTATTTTTCGATTTTTCTTTGAGTTTTTTTTGTTTTTTTGTTTTTTGTTTTTTTTTTTTTTTTGTTTTTTTTTTTTTGTTTTTTTTTTTGTTTTTTTTTTGTTGTTTTTTTTTCAAGATTTCTTCTGAATATTATCTAGCAGTCAGAGTTTGACCTTTTGGCATGAAATGAACCAGTATTATTTTAAGTGAATCCCACAAAGCAACCAGCATAAACTTGCCAGCAAATGGAGTCAGCTTAAACTTCTTGGGAGGTTGGGAACCAGCTCGTTTCCACTACTTTGGTTGAGCTTAACAAAATCACTCTCCAACAGTCAGCACATTTAATTTGAAAGTAACATTGATCCATAGCCTAACAAATGAGCAACAAAAGTACATGACTCTCGGTGATAGCAATGCTTTATAACCATAACTCGCTCTTGGACTCATTAACTGAGAATCAGTGTTATTGTTCAATGTATGGTTTGTGGTCGCCAAAACGATATTTCTAGAAATCTACGGAGTTTTTCGTGAAAACAAGTGTTATAACAATCTTGAACCTCAGCATGACATTTTCCCATTCTTAGTAAAACACAAAATAAACAAATAAACTCACACTTTATCCAGCTGATCAGCACACTGGGAAGTTGTTTACACGAGTCAATACAATAGGTCCACCGGAACAGGTCAACTTATTATTTTATAGTAGACCGTCGGAGTACAAGTTGACCGATTCCCGGGTGTCTGTTAGAAATGTAATAAATTCAGATCCTTTTCGTTTATTCAGTCTGCTACTGAGGAAGTGTGGTTTTGCGTTGTTTTTTCAAGTCACTAAACCTAATCCTTTTCTTTTTTTTTTTTTTTTCACTGACTACAATAATCAAACCGCGCGTAAGATGAAATCCCAGTAACGGTTATTTATAGCCACGCTAGTCTTGTCGCAGTGATGTCAGAGTGCTGTTGATAGAGGGTCATCTGCAAAACCTGGACTGGGACATTTGGTATATTGGCAAACAGACCCAGATCAGGCGCCGCTGAACGCGGTGTTTGATCAGGGTCTGCTTCGTTTGCTTAATTTACAGGAAGTTAAGGGTGAAATGAAACAGTCTTAAACCCCCATTCAGGACAATTTTCCCAGCCTGCACTCAGAGACAATAGACCCACCAGTGCTGTCAGTGCTGTGATTCTAACATAGTATCTTTATTTACTTCGTGTCAAACAAGCTGCAGATTTCATATCACAAGGTCTCTTTTCAACCAAGAAGCATTAGTACGGTTTTCTTATTTCTTCACGAAAATAGATGTTTCCGTTACAGGAACTTCTCCGTGTCATAAATATCTATCGCATTTATCCTAATTTTTTGGGTACACAAACCTAAGCAAACATTGTAGATCCAGAAGATGAAAGTGTGGTGTCCACATAGATATTGCATCCTTGGATAAGTTTAAACCCATACCCATTGTTTCCTGGGTGTTTACTGCATAAAATATAGAAACCACGGGGTGCAGTGTAAACGAAAAAGTTCCCAGAAATGTCTTGGTACTCATTAGAAGAGCCTGTCTGAGTATAACATACATTTTGATGGAAAAAAATAAAAGTTTTGGATATCTGTTTATCTAGAACTGTTGATCCGACTCACTATTATAGTGCTGGAGGTCCGGGGGTTTTATGGACCTTTTAAAAGGATTTCTGTTAAATCAGGATTGTGGTGGGTGTCTGCTTGTGTGAATTCGTACCTTGACCACATTTGCAAGATCAAGTGGTGGGGAAATGCGTTTTTTTTTTTGTTTTTTTTTTTTGTTTTTTTTTGTTGTTGTTGTTGTTTTTTGTTTTTGTTTTTTTTTTTTTTTTGTGTGTGTGTGTTTTTTGCTTGTTTTTTTTTTATTTTTTTTTATTTTTTTATTTTTTTATTTTTTTTTGTTGTTGTTGTTGTTTGTTTGTTTGTTGTTGTTTTGTTGTGTGTTGTTGTTGTTTTTGTTGTTGTTGTTTTGTTGCTTTTGTGTGTGTGTGTGTGTTTTTGTTTGTTTTTTTTTGGTTGTTTTTTTTGTTTTGTTTTATTTTTTTTTTTTTTTTTTTTTTTTTTTGTTGTTGTTGTTTTGTTTTTTGTGTTGTTGTTTTTTTTTGTTGTTGTTTGTTTGTTGTTGTTTTTTGTTTTTGTTTTTTGTTTTTTTTTTGTTTTGTTTTTTTCAAAAAGAAAAACAACACATTTCCTTATCTTTGAGCCCTAAAAATGGGATTTGCTCACCAAACTCTAACTGACTCTTTTTCCAATCCCATTGATGTAGTCATGTAAATTAGTTAAGCACCTATACTTATTGATTCAAGAGATAGGTTGCATTTCACGTAAAAAATTACCTTGAAAGTAAATTTATTATAAGGTGACCAAAACCCAATCAAGTCTGGCCTAGCCCAGTGATGTAAGCATGAAGGCTTGATTCAAGCATGTATTTTGGGCAAAGTTTGGAGTTTCAAAATCCCGTGCTGATCTTGAAAATTGGATCAAGGTCACCAAACCCAAATCAACACTGACCACTCCCAGCAATGTAACTATGCAAGTTGGAAATTAATACACCTGACGAGATAGAGTGCAGGCAGGTTATTTTGGGCAAAAATGTGTGATTCTAACCCTCCTTCTGACCTTGAAAATGAGACCAAAGTCACCAAAACCTAATCGTCTTCTGCCATCTTCCACTGATGTATTCACGCAAATAAGTAATATTTTTCATGTTAACTGATTATAGTTGTATGTACTAATTTTCATTATACTGGTAGAGGAGTTAAAACAACTTTGCGCAGCCTTAACTTTTGACAAATGCCCAGGAATTCATCACGTAAACATGCCTATATAATTTTGACCCCCTTAAATCCCACTTTTATATAGTAAAACTGGGGTTTACAGGGGTATACATTATTTTTCTTATTTTGCTCGGATACATAGATTGTGGGTACTCGTTAGAACCGCCTCGATGAGGCGGTTCTAACGAGTACCCACAATCTATGTTTCCGAACAAAATAAGAAAAATATCGGTTTTTATGTGAAAATTTTCAATTTTTGGAGGTGAAATTTTCTATATATTTGACAAAAAGTCGTGTTTACGTGTGTTCAGTTTTTTGATACACGTAGTTTAATACTATAGACAATGGCCACTTGTCTATCATTATCTGAGCTCAAACTATAGAAAGAAAAAAAAAAAAAAACATGAAAGGGTTCTAATTAGAGCTTCCTCCTGGTCATCTTTTTTTTAACCTGAAATAAATTATCACAAATTATCATCGGAAAATATGCCATTCCGAAGGCCATGAAAGATGGCATTATACTGCTCATATTTGTTATAAGGTAATAAATACTTCAGTATTTCTGCACACAAATATGCTGACACCTGTTGTCAAAATTTAGCATTATGTCTTCTAGCCACATTTTTGTTCAGGTTGTCAACGCGCTAGAAGCAACGGTAACCTAAGTTTAGGACACTATCAAGGCCCGTACCGGAGCCTGGACAACAGGATTGACATGGCATAGGATGCAGATCTTCGCCTACGGCTTGTATTATATCAAGCCTACGGTCAAGATCATCTCGTTTATTTTATACTCACAGATTATATCAATATAACAACATAACAAATACAATAGCAATTATTTTACAATTTTATAATGTTACGGCGGCTTAAAATGTTTTATGGGCCGCGTAAAGTGAAGAAGTGCCTTCCATCATGTGCGTAAATTGTGCAGATTAAGATTATCTTGCGCATGCCAAACGTATCACTCGGACTCTGTCTGTCCATTCATACCCTCCATTTGGCATGACGCGGCCAACATATTGTTTCTGCATTCCATGACTATTCCTCAACGTCTGTACTAGTTTGTATGTAACATATCATTAACCCTTCTCTTGCTGAGCACGACATGCCCTATCTCAGCAAACAGTGTAGATCCAGATCAGTTGGCTTCTGAAGAAGCCAACTGATCTGGATCTGCACTGTTTGTCATTAAATATGTAAATTTCTATCAAAAATCCGGAACAAGTAATCTGATTGGCTGGAAATTAGAAGTGGGCGTGGTATCTTAATTTATTCAGCATGAAAAGGGTTAACACTTAGCAGATTAGGAGCAAATTCAGCAGGCGACAAATTTATGATAATTTAATTTTATTTTACCCAGAAAATAGGATCTGACATTTCATGCAAATTGTCTCAGGAGACAATTTGCATGAAATGTCAAATTTTATTTTTCTGGAAAAATTAAGAATAATTATTAAATTGGCTTTTCTTAAATTTTTACCCACCATGCTAAGCGTTGATGGTCATCTGACTTAACAATACAGTCGAACCTCAATGGCTCGAACACCGATGGCTCGTTTACCATGGCTAATTCGAACTCGTTTTTGAGTCTCAACGAAATTCTTTCAATAGCTCAAGAAAACAAATATTTAGGGAAATTTTCTTATTTTATCGTGAAATTGTATTTTGTGTGTACTCATTAGAATCGCCTCATCGAGGCAATTTTAATGAATACACTCAATAATACAATTGTTGTGTAGAAAAGTCGAAAAAAATCCCTAAATTATCGCCATTTGCTTCCTGACTTGGCACCATAATTAACCCTCAGTGACTCGAACCACCTATGTCTCGAACAATTTTCTATGGTCCCAGAGATGTTCGAGCCATTGAAGTTCGACTGTAGTGCATTGTATGGATTTTGCCTGAAATATGTTTTTCTTTTTTTTTCTGAATGTTATGACAATATGACACTGTTAAAATAACATCGATTCAACGTTGATTCAACGTTGATCGACGTTTTTCCAGCGTCGTGTGCCTGCTGGGCTATAGTCTGATTCAGAATCGTTATTTACATAAACTATAGGTGCTGCAGCTATATTCGAAAATGTTTCTTTATTTTATTGCAAGCAGTGAAATCACTGTATATCTGAAATAAATAAAAATGATATTTTCACATGTGTGAAAGGATAAGATATTTTCACATGTGAAAAATATCATGGTCGTATTATTTTCAATCTTCGTTTCGGATTACTTCGGTTGTCTTCATTGTTTCCCTAACACGATGCCTACCCCACTTCGATTTTTTTAACTCCTCTAACGTCTCTGTTTCTGAACAAAACTATCAAGTGTAGGTATTAATTTTCTTAATTAGAATGTAAGGAACATTTTGGTAACAAGATTACTTTGATTTGTCGAAACTTTTTGTTTTTGTCCCTCCAGCGCTTCACATGTTAAGGACTGAACATCGACGCTATGGCGTATATGTTTAGTTTGGCGACGTAATTTATGACGTCAGAAGCGCGCATTGGCATGTAAAAAATAAAAGAAAAAGAAAAAATTACTCTTTTTCAGTGAATACGACAAAAAAATTCATCTCATGTAATGAAAACATTCAAATTTTCACTCGTGCTTCGCACTCGTGTAAATACTGATGTTTTCATTACACTCGATGAAAATATTTTTGGTATTCACCACAAACGAGTAAATATCCTCTATATATTTGTTTCTCTGTATTATTATGCTAATCAACAATACCAAAATAATTAAATAACGTCACTGCTCACTTATGACGCACGATCATTAGGTTTACGTGACGTCATTCAAAAACAGCAAAATGGCGTCCAATAATAATACAGCATTGAAAATGCCACTCAAAAAGAGTTCGTCGATTTTCTGACAGTCGCCAGGAAATATTGAAGAAATAGGGCTAAGTTCAAAATATTGTTTGTTGTTGTTGTTGTTTATATAAGTGGTAAATTTGTTATTGAAAGCCGCATACCTTTTGCACAAGAAGCTGAAATGCAAGTTCACAAACTAGAATTCCGAGAATCAGATGTGTCGCCTGCTTAAAGCGCCAACCATTTGATATGAAAAAGGAAAAAAACACTGGACCTTATAATCACTTCTATCCCTAAAGGCAACCCCTCACTACAAACTTCGAATGAAATCAATACATCCCTTCAAAAGTTATTGAGAGGAAACAATATTTTTACCTTGTATTTTACCCCATAACAAAAACTAAGTCGAAAAAGGGCCATAACTTGGCCAAACTTTAGCTGATGATTACCAATATCGAACTTGACCTGTATTTTACAATGATATATCCTTCTGCAAACTTTCAATAAAATCAATGCATCCCTGCAGAAATTATTGAGCGAAAACCAATATCAACATACCAAAAAAAAAAACTAAGTCGAGAAAGTGCCATAACTCAGCCAAAATTTTGCGAATGATTACCGATATCGAACTTGACCTGTATTTTACGTTGGTATAAAGTTCTGCAAACCTTCAATAAAATCAATGCATCCCTGCAAAAGTTATTGATCGGAAACCAATATCAACACGCCAACAAAAACTAAGTCGAAAAAGGGCCATAACTCAGCCAAACTTTGGCGGATGATTACCAATATCGAACTTGACCTGTATTTTACGTTGATATAAAGCTCTGCAAAGTTTGAATGAAATCAATGCATCCCTTCAAATGTTACTGAGTGGAAACAAACAACAAAAACTGAGTCGAAAAGGGGCCATAAGTCAGCCAAAATTTGGCGGATGATTACCAATATCGAATTTGACCTGTATTTTATAGTGATATAAAGTTCTGCAATTTGAATGAAATCCATACATCCCTTCAAAAGTTTTTGAACGGAAACGAAAAGTGTGACGACGACGCCGACGACGACGAAGACGCCGACGACGCGGACGGACAACATGATTCCTATGTGTCTGCCATGCTACGCAGGCGACACAACCAGACACCCTGCTATTGGTACTTTACATGAACATTGTCCTAAACTAAGACTGGCCACAGACTCCAGTGACTAAATATTTATTCTTATAACCCTAACGTTATTTGATAATCCACTAAAAGAAACCAAATTGATATCACTAGACCAGCAATTATAGGTTTAGTAATAATATGATTTAGGTCTGCGCCAGCTAATGCTCAGATCAATCTGACCATGCGACAGTCTGGTCAGAGTCTTCGCAGGGCCCTCTGTGTAAGGCGGATAGCGAAGGCTCTGATTAGCCTGCCACATAGTCAGATTGATCTGAATCTTCGCTGGGCGCACATTTAGGTAATCTGTAGGAAATGCTGTGCCCTGACCCATTTGATATTTAGCTGAATATTGTTGATGCATTACATGAATACTACCCAGGGCCCAGTTGTTCAAAACTAAAGATGTCGTTAGTTAACGATTCGTTAAAATTTACATCGAGTGGTACGCAAATATGCTGAAATTTTTTGCTGAAAAAATGTGAGTAGCTTTTGCAGTGCAAAAGCTACTCACATTTTTTCAGCAAAAAATATCCGAATATTGTATATTGAATCCGCTAAAACAGTTAACGAAATGACCTTTAACGAGCTCGTTAAGCTAACGACGCTTTGAACAACTGGGCCCAGAATATTAATTCTGATCATTGTAATAATATACCTAGGAGTCCACAAATCTATGTGCATGCAACATACATAAACAACATTGCAGCAACACTGCAAAAAACAAACATTGTAAAAATGTCTTTGTTTTATTATTTGGTTCAATTACCTGCTAGCATTCTACTTAAATCTATATTGAACAGTTATCGGTCCGACAGAAAACGGTCCTTTATAAACTTAAAGTATAATGCTAGCCAGGAATATTGTTGGTTCGTTACAGGTATGTTGTCCAAAATATTACTTCTGGTCATTGTTACAATATAACTCGGACTGTCCACAAATCTATGTGCTTACAGCATACAAAAACAACATTGTTGCAACAATGCAACATTGTCCTAACGTTGAAACAATACAAACCGCAGCGTGAGAAAACGTACCAACGGACATATGCGCCCAACGAAACCTCAAATCACACTAAGCATCCGCGCAGTCTGGTCTGAGTCTTCGTTGTCAGCATGAAGAAACGTTGCATCCTTGACCATCTAAATGCGCTCAGTGAAGATTCTGATCAGGCTGCGCGAAAGCACAGGCTGATCTGAATCTTCGCTGGGCGCATATATCCGGAGGTACATTTCTGCTGTTGCGATTCATAGCTGGGAAGACACGATAAATACGATCAAAAAGTCGGGAAAGAGTATGTCCACTCAATTCCAAATCTACTTTTTAGACTACTTGACAACTCATTTGATGCTTCAGTAATTTTTTCAATCATGTCGTCCGTGTAAAGATCATTTAGTGTCAAAAGTTGCCCGTCTTCTCCTAATATCGCATTCTTTCTACGGAATCTTCCTTCCTTGCTTTTCTCAATGCATGCCAGTGCGGTTTCGTTTACGGGAATATCTAAAAATTCAAATATTTTCCGCAGTTCGCTCTGGAGATCAGTTTTCAGATTCTCATGGAAAACAATATGTAGTGGTTTGGTGTAATGACGTATCCACTCAATGGTTTCATTCTTCCACTGTTCAGTTTTTGCATGTACGAATTCAGCCCAATCTGAAATGAAGTAAAATTGTAGTACTCTGTGTGTGTGTGTGTGTGTGTGTGTGTGTGTGTGTGTGTGTGTGTGTGTGTGTGTGTGTGTGTGTTACAGGATTTATCGTAATAAACGACCGCTTAATACAGCATTTTTTTAATACTTAATACTTGATACTTAATACTCTGTTTGATGACTACTGTAAAACTGGCATTTACCTGAATATATCTAAAACACGAAAGCACAATGCGTTAAACTCAAACAAGTATTAGCTTTCGCAAAAAAATAAATAAATAAAAATAAATAAATAAATAAAATGATCTACGCTAGGACACAATATGTGCTAAGCATAGACCAAGCTTTATTGTAAAAGGTAACACTTGATTATAAAGATGTTCAGCAGTCCATTGTTAGCATTGAACTAGTCTATGACCTTTCATAAAATACTTCCGGGGCAGTGACAAACGCATAATTGACAAAAAGCATGCGAGTTCTTTACTAACACATAACTGATGCATAATAATTCAATAGAACACATTCAGAAATAAAACTATTTCTTTATAAACAAAAACTGATTTTTGGCCAGATTTGATTTGTTTATATCATAGGAATATCTACTTTAAGTAATGCCAAGGTAAATTGATAGAGGCGGTGTTGTTGATTTTGAGAAGAGAAGAAAATACAGTCGTTATCTCGAATTCCAAGGGATTCTCTAAAATACTTCGAGATATCCGTACTTCGACATATCAGATTTGCAGAATTGAGTAAAACTAATTCGATTAACCACATTTAACAAATATATGTGTTATTGGACCCTTGAAGTTAGAGATATATTGAAAATCTTGTGGAAAAGAGGAGAAATTGCTCCTTAGGAGCAATTTCTCCTCTTTTCCACAATATTTTTTTACATGTTGTTAGATTTTCATGTTTAGGCAGGGAACAGATTTTCACTTTGAGATAAGCGGTTATTCGAGATAAGCGAGTTCGAGATAGCGAGAGTCAACTGTATATCGACTTACAATGATGACAATTTGAAAAAATAATGTTTATTAAAATGCAGGTATCATTATTAGATCAGAGAAAATGATACAACTGCTGAAGGGTAACTATATCTATTGCTTCTTGTCCATGGGTTTGTACTTAATACCTGTTTGTGATTGTGTGTCTTTTTCCAGGACTAAATCATCCAGAAATGGCAACTTTTCATCATCGCATTGCATTATATATTTTGTGTTTGTACGTTAACTGTTTCCCAGCTAGCATTCTACGTAAATCTACATCGGGCCGTCATCGGCCCGTCAGCTACCCTGACGGGCCGATGACGGCCCGATATAGATTTACGTAGAATGCTGACTGGGCTTGAGATACCATTTAACGCTACCGAGTGTGCTGTATATCCGGTCCATTGATTATCTCATTATGAAAACACGCCTATTCAAATATTTTTAAAATTTCACCACCAAATACTGATTTTTTTTAAGATAAAAATTCTAATTTTTTTTTTCGTATTTCTGCTTAAAACATAGATTGTGGGTACTCGTTAGAACCGCCTTGCCGAGGCGGTTCTAACGAGTACCCACAATTTATGTTTTAAGCAGAAATAAGAAAAATAACCGACTTCAGGCCAGTCTGCAACACAACCATGTGAATAGATTCTGAAAGGAATGATCCTTGAGAACAAAGAAAACATACACATAGCTGCAAATTCCTGAAGTTCCATATTTCTAGGCTAGACCATTAAGTTTCGGCCTTATTAGCCCTCATCAGTGACCCTTTATATCATTTTTAAAAATTCCCAGAATGGTCTTAATGATCGCATGGGACCAGAAAATATAAACTGCACTATAGTGAAGTACGGCGAGACGTTTTACGGCCGCTAAACGACACGAACACCAACTGTAATAAAGATGTAAGGAATGACCCGTGGCAGCAACGAACACACACACCCACACACGCACAGGACTGAAAATTCCTGAAATGTCCACGGAACATTAAAAACACAAACTCAAGAAGCAAATCAACCAACCATGTTATTTGTGGTTTAGTATGTTGGTTGCTGATTTACGTTCTTGGAGATGAAGTAATAATATTTTACTTACATTTTCAGAACTTGTTAGTCAGAAGGCTGGATACACCTCGTAAATTTTACACCATTGTTTACAAGGGAGATACTTTTTATGGCTTCCCTTTGGCTTTTCTGCACACCAATACCTTTTGAAAAGGGGTCTAGTCTGAAAGGAAAGACTTTGCTCCCGCTTTCCTTTTACATTAAACCCCTTTCCAGAAGGAAGGTAAAAAAAGACAAGAGTTCATTCCTTAAATGTGTTTGCATTCCCACTTAGATTTTTTCAGCGTCTGGTCTTGTTTTTTTGCCTGATCGTCAAATTTCATTCAACTGCACTGCTGTGTTCGATTTCGCAGATATAAAGTGTTTTACAGTAATATAGGATTTAAAACAAAGGTACAACCCAGCTAGCATTCTACGTAAATCTACATCGGGCCGTCATCGGCCCGTCAGCTACCCTGACGGGCCGATGACGGCCCGATATAGATTTACGTAGAATGCTGACTGGGAATTTGACATTTTCAGGACGATTTTCCAGTGAGCATGCCTATATCGGATAGTATCGGTAACTGGCCGGGATTTAGGTCCAATAACGGCATGATGTCCGTCCAATATAAAACATGAACCACATATATATGTTTTCATTGTCGAAAATGAGTATGGAGTTTTAAATGCATATTGAAATGCTTTTGAGCGTGCCCGGTTGCTACCTAGTCAGCATTCTACGTAAATCTATATCGGGCCGTCATCGGCCCGTAAGGGTAGCTGACGGGCCGATGACGGCCCGATGTAGATTTACGTAGAATGCTAGCTGGGTATTTGGTCATTTTATATCAGTTTTGTAGCCAAATATCGGGCCGATATCTACCCGTTGTCGTTCAAAATGCAGTAAATGAAAACAGATCACTTTTACAAACATGTACTTAAACAGAAAAGAAATATAGCATAAATATTTGTGATCTAGAAAGTTAAATATTTATTGAAAACAAAATTTATAACCAAACTAGTTAATGAATTTATATAATATTCAGTGGGGACACGTCATTTATTTGAAAAAATAACACGCCGCCATTTTGTTAAAGGTGGGGAACATTTATTAAGTTAAACAGCTTAAAGTCATAGTTGGAATAAAAACATTGTGTTTTATAATAGTATAAAGCAATCGTACAATAATATTTTCAAGTAACGGTTACTAACAAACAACTTTTTTTAAGTGAGTTTACCCAAGTACACTGAAGAGTGTAAGTGTCACTCTCCCTATTCTCAACTGCTTGCTAGGTGATATTTCATGAATATGGAAAACCTTTTGCACCAATGACGGACAGATAAGTAAAGTGATAATTACACGATATCAGGCAAATTGGGGAAAATGTTGGATAACTCCCTTAGTGATAACGGTCTTATATCGGACCGATGTGGAAAAAATGTCGGTCCGATGGCGTATAGCTGACTAAAGCGATATCTGTCCGGTACCGGACCGTTGTGTATCCGACAAGATATCGATCCGACTTAATGCCGATGGGCAAAATGATATCGGTCCAATATCACGATATCTAGCCGATATACAAAAGATATCGGTCCGATGACGTTTAGATATATTTTTCTGACTGCACCCAGCTAGGATTCTACATAAATCTATAGAGGGCCGTTATCGGCCCGTCAGCTACCCTGACGGGCCGATAACGGCCCGCTATAGATTTATGTAGAATGCTTACTGGTTGGGTTGTAACAAGTTCTTACACCAGAAAAAAATAAATAAATAAATAAAAAAAAGTTCTTACACCAGAACCTACACTGGTTTTGATAGATATTCCGATTTGCAGTAATGCATGTATCCAAAATTTAAAGCTGGAAGAGTCGACTTCAGAAACTGAGGGGTAAAAGGGTTGTGTCATTGCGAGTCTTCACCATTTTAAATGAACGTATATTTATGACCTCAAATTTCATATACAAATTGCAAAAAAGGGCAATTTGCCAGACACTGATATTGTTGTTAGTTCTGTTTACTTACCTCGACCTAAAAAGTGTTTAGGCTTAGCAACTCCAGTGTGAGTATCGCTTTTCCTAAAATTGAAGAATGCCAAGATATTGCGGTACGGATTTCTGATTAGTAAAATAATTCTGTCGAATGATGTCCAATTTCCTAGATGGTGGAAGTGTAACTTCACTGCAATCACCTTGTCATGCTGGCGCTGACATTCTAAAGGAAATTCTCCTGTTAACCTTTTATCGCAGTAAACACTAGATGTTCCGATACCTTAAACACAATATTACAAGAGCCGTATCATGAGAAAATGTGTCTTTGGTTTAAAACATATTTTATTCTTTCAGTTACAATAAAATTTCAATGACTCGAACACCGTTAACTCTTTTACCGTGACTGATTCGAACGCGTTTTTAAGTCCCTAGGAAATTCTCAAGAAAACAGGGCCCAGTTCTTCAAAACTAACGTATCGTTAAAACTTTGATAAATATGGCATATACACCCCCAGCAAACACACAACGTCGTTACAACATCGCTGCAACGTCGTGACGTTGCAGCGACGTTGTAACGACGTTGTTGCGACGATGTGCTTGCTGGGAATATTTTTGCTGAAAAAAATGTGAGTAGTTTTGCTATATATATTTGCAAAAGCTACTCTTATTTTTTCAGCAAAAATACTTGTGAATTAAATATTGTACTTCTAGAACAGTTAACATTTTTACCACTAACGAGCTCGTTAAGCTAACGACGCTTTGAACAACTGGGCCCAGATATTTAGGGATAGTTTGGAGAAATGTTCTTATTTTATAATGAAAATGTATGTTGTGTGTACTCACTAGAATCATTGAGGCGATTCTAATGAGTAAGTCAAAATACCATTATTTTACAGACGATCAAAAAGACATCCCTAAATTATTCTTATTTGCCTCCTGACCTGATGCTATGATTAACCCTCAGTGGCTCGAATTACCTATGCCCAAAAACAAATTTCCATGGTCACAAAGATATTTGAGTCATTGAAGTTCGACTGTGCAAGGATATCAGTTTGACAACAGATAAAGTGTCAAGACCAGACGATAAGCTTAGAGCTTATACAACCCTCTTTATATCGACATTCGTGATAATGACAATTTGACTTTCACGAAACTTCCGCTTCCGCTTAAGAGGTAACAATTAATCACAAATTATGCAAGAATATTGTATTTAATAATGTAAAGAAACATATGTTTTGGATATTTGTTAGAATCGCCTCATTGAGTACCCACAATCTATATTTTAAGCAGAAATAAAAAAAATAATGTATACCCCTGTAAGCCCCAGTTTTATGATATAAAAGTGGGGTTTAAGAGGGTCAAAATTATATAGGCGTGTTTTCGTGAGGTATTTATATCTATTCGTTCTGACGTCAAGTCTCTTCAACGGGAATAACGGTAACACTAATAATTTGCGGTCACATGAGACGGATTTACAATTAACCGTTAAAAGGATGCAAAACAGGAAAAACTCTTGTTCTTGCGAGAAACTCTCGGTAGTGTTCGGCTTTGCTGAACGCAACCCAGATAAATACATGCACCAGATGATCAATATTTAATTATTTGTAATTCTAAAACAAGAGCATACAGTTCGTTTTAAGGGAATGCCAACAACGAATAAGAGCTGCAATAAACCACTTACTCCATTCACATCCCAGTCAGCATTCTACGTAAATCTATATCGGGCCGTCATCGGCCCGTCAGGGTAGCTGACGGGCCAATGACGGCCCGATGTAGATTTACGTAGAATGCTAGCTGGGATATTAAAGGCTCCATATTCCTCAAAAATAGACAGATTTTTTTTGTTTTTGTTTTTTTTTTTTTTTTTTTATCCAAGAGCGGTTTCATAAATTACCATATGGTATTAATACTATCATAAAATGTGGCATCTGATAGCCTGTAAAATTTCAGTTAGTCTCTCGTTCTTGAACTGGATAAAAAATTTAAAATGATTTTCATCGTATCTCTGAATTAATGTTGGCAATATTAACTCTGAAATACGATAAAAATCATTTCTTTTCAAGAACGAGAGACTAACTGAAATTTTACAGGCTGTCAGGTGCCACATTTTATGGTTGTATTCATACCATATATCAATTTATTAAACCTTTCTTGGATAATAACATGTCTGATTTTGAGGAATATTACTTTCTTCTGGATCCCCTTTTTTTTTTTTTTTTTTTTTTTTGTTTTTTTTTGTTTGAGTTCATTTACGTGTGTGTTAATGCATTGTAAATATACATGCATTATATTAACCCTTGTCCTGCTGAATAAATTAAGATGCACGCCCACTTCTAATTTTCAGCCACTCAGATTGCTTGATCCGAATTGTTGCTATAAATTCACATATCTGATGGCAAACAGTGCAGATCCAGATCAGTTGGCCAACTGATCTGGATCTACACTGTTTGCTAAGGCAGGGTATATCTGGGCTCAGTAGGACAAGGGTTAATAAAATATATACTAGTATATATATTCATCCCAATATAGTCTGGAGACCAAAAAAAGGAAACTGGCAAACAATGCAGACCCAGATCAGATTATCTGTGTCTACACGCTTTGCAAATAGTTTAGCCATTTTTCTCTTGGAATATCTAAATCACATAGCCTGACATACATGTACCTAAAACTGAAATTTGACTTTTCCAATATATAGTGTAGGGTCTAAAATGGGTTAAACCAACCATTTACTGCAAATAGTTTAGCCATTTTACTCCAGGAATATCCAACTTACATAGCTCGACATAACTAAAATTGAAATTTGACTCTTCCAATATGTATAGTGTGGTTCCAGTTTATTCAGTCTAAAATGGGTTAAACCAACCACCTACTGCCATCAACTGAAAACTAAAATCTGCGACCAACAGATCTCGCACGATTTCAATTTGTTTTTCGTACTGATTTGGTGTAGGCGTATGTGTACTAGAAATTCGTCTCTCAAGGTTGCACGCACTCACAGTCTTCAGTTCTATGGGTTTACGTGTCGTTAAACTTGAACTTATCATCATCATCATTATCATCATCATCATCTAAGGTTGATGCAACAAAAAATTTTCTTCGTGGACACCATGATAATCTGTGCACACAGACACATCGAAAGGTAATAAAATGAACTTGTTCGAAATTTAGGACAAGCATGTTTTAAGGAATTAAGGTGTTCCTATATTTACGATAAATACGACTATATTTGAACAAACTGTGTAGACCCAGATCAGACGCCGCAGAACGCGGCGTCTGATCAGGGTCTACACTGTTAGCCACTCATCAACCAACTTTAGACACATCAACGGATACAGATTTGTTCGTATTTTAGGAGAAGCAAGGTTAGGAGGTCTGATAACCGAATATTTAGAGAATAAGAACGATAAGCATCAACCCAGCCATCACACAATATCGTAACGGCGTTACTCCGACGTCACCGCGACGTTATGATGTCAGCATAGACGTTGTAGTGACGTTAAAACCTACGTCGTGACGTTCCGACGCCGAAGTGACGTAAAAACCTACGTCATGACGTCGCGGCGAAGTCGGAGTGACATTGTTCTCCGACGTGTACGCGCATCATGACGTCGAGGCGACGTCGGAGCGACGACGTTACGACCTTGTGTGTTTGCTGGGAATGTGTATGGATACTGTAAAAACATTTATATTTGACAATCACTTTATTTTGACACAATATTTTTTTTTCTTGTCAAAAACCGCCAAACTAAAACTCTGCCAATATTCAATTTTCAATAGCTGTTTGTACTATGGCATACATCTGAAAGTAAAAACGCGTAAAACAATGTGTAAACAACCCAGCTAGCATTCTACGTAAATCTACATCGGACCGTCATCGGCCCGTCAGCTACCCTGACGGGCCGATAACGGCCCGATATAGATTTACGTAGAATGCTGACTGGGAAGCCCTTCTCGTCAAACTACCAAATTTTGATGCCTCAGACATAAGCTGTTTTACAAAAATATTAATCATAAAGCATCGCACAGAGATAGAGAAACCGCAAATAATAAAATAATCGTGGCTAATCGGACCAAAACCTAATCACAAATGAGACGCAGTTGTCGAAAAAAAAGAAGAATGGTAAAGAACCGACATGATACAAGGGTCATTCATTATATAACCGGCCTAACTTACTTACCATTAGTTCTCACTTCGCCATTCTGATCATCATTAAGAAATGTCGGGATATAAATACCCTCCCCCTCCCTAGTGTTAAACTGATTAATGGACTTTTGGCCTTTAAAGAATCGTTGGACAAAATGCATCGACCTCAGTGGTGAAAGAAGAAGTGAGGGATGCTGGTAAATATGTTAGGCTGGTTACATAATGAATGACCCTCGCATATTGTAGTACAGCGAAGCAGAGGCTTATAATTCTACTAACGGGGCTATCAGCTACCTAGTATAGGCGTGCAACATGTAGTGTGCGGGTTCCTATCATCGGATAGGCTGCTGACTGAGAGTTTTTCCGGAATACAATCTAGTCCTCTAAGAGAAACTGGTATTATAATAGCTTTCACCTCTACAGGACTTCATTAAATGTTTACAGAAATAATAATTACACATGCCAGTTGCACAGTCAAAGAAACAAAATCAACAGACGACATGTTGAAACATTTTTTCTGATTTGTTCCAGAAAACAGAGTTCGACATTTCATGCAAACTGTCTCCTTAACATTTCCTAAGGGGTCATAGCCCCGTTAGTATATAAACCTCTGAGCGAAGTTATACTAACCTGAAACCTGTTGTAGAAGATGCCTAACCCAGGTGTTGCCTGCGCCCGGAAAACTGACAAGCCCAGTGATAGGAAGAGATTTTGTCGATAGACGGGGAACCACTGGCTCACAGCTATAGTTCTCTGACTTCTTTCTGTCACTATCATTATATAGTTCATTTTCTCCATGCGGAGGTACAGTCGTGTTAACCAGTTCTGTCCGGACTATTTCATCTTTTATAACCTGGTCTATGGCAGTGTAAGGTACACGGTTTATTGTATGATCCACTGATTCATACTTTCTATTAATGGTTTCTTCTCTTGACTTATAATGTGTAACCATAAATGTAACTACAAAGAGACTAGCCAAACAAAGTAGTTTTGTTTTCTTATCCATGTTACTATTACATTAGTCTCTGCTTTCTTTCGTTCTCTCTCTTTCTCTCTTTGCTAGATTTATGTCTCTTCGTATTGGACAGTTTCTGATCAAGAATTAAGAGTTCATGCAAAAATTTCCACGATTACTATAAATTCTATAACCACAGACCTTCGGTCTTGAACGGAGTTCTGTTATCTGTGACAAAACATCAAAATGGCCGCGTCAAGCGAAAAAGTGTCTTTGAGCGTGCGCAAAAAGTGCGAAGTCTCATCGACCTGCATGTGCGCAGTCTCATCCGGGCATTTTCTCTTCATTGAAACATTCTGTAGTATCCAATGATTTGGTTTGCGGACAGCAAAGGCCCTGATCAGACTGCGCGGATGCGCAGGCTGATCTGGGCCTTCGCTATCCGCATAGGCTCAAAGACACGTTTTAGCATGGCGCAGATTTATATAGAATATTACATGGCTGAGAGAGGCCGAGGGCCGAGACCAGGGTCGAGATCAAAACAACCGTGTTATATTCTATTTATCATATACTTATTTACGTAAAACTATCTTAGGATAAAAGTAAAATCTCCTTAAAAACAAGTTTATTCCTTAACTACTTGTTACTAACGTTTTCCCATTGCGCCTAACGGAAACGTTACCGAGATCAATTCACGTCAACGTAGTGCGTGCAAAAGGGCGCGTTTGCTGACGTCGCATGTAAACATCCGCTTCTGTCGACGTCTACTGCTAAAGAGTTCTCTTGAAAATATTGCAACGATGTCAGTATTCCTTTATGTATCATGTTAGAATCGAAAAGCTATTTTTAACGCGTCTCCAGGTATTTATTACTGTCAGTTTAAACACTTTTATGCCATTTCTCAGTGATGGTTTTTACAGGGCCGATAGGTTCTCAAAGGCAGGATAGACTTCTGTTCCGGTTCTCGAGACAACTCTTTGGACTGTGTAGGCGAGATAGCAGCTACTGTCCTTTCGACATCTCTCGGAAAGATGTTCTTTGCTTGGCGTTTTATTTTCAATGAAAATATTTTGCTCTGATTGACCATATCTTATCAGAAACCATATGTCTTTTCTGTTTCTGTGTTTTGTTCTTAAATATTTACAGTAAAATTAAATTTACGGCCAAAAATTAGTCTGACCTATGCAATTTCTATTGTAAAGTGACTTTATGGAGTTTAGGTCTAAGAAAATATTTTTTACTTTTCTTTGCTGAATTGAAATTATTAATGTTTCACAATAATATTGTGAAAATTTTCAGAACAATTGATCAAGCGGAACTTGTAGAAAATCTGCCTCCAAGTTACCTACCCTACAGATTTCTGCATAATTTGCATTAATTTTTACTATGGGAAAAAGTGAAAATATTTGAATTTTTATAAACCAATGACTAGAATAAAAACATTTTTTGTGCATAGGTAGTTACGACAAATGGGTTTGCATTAAATCATGACAAAATTTTGCAAATTTTCTTCTTTTGTATAAAGTGCCAAGCAAAAAACGACTTTCTGAAAGATGTCGAAAGTACAGTAGTAAAAGGGTGAGAACATGGGGGCAAAATATGTAAGT
Source organism: Anodontia alba (assembly GCA_964016985.1). NCBI lineage: Eukaryota > Metazoa > Mollusca > Bivalvia > Lucinida > Lucinidae > Anodontia > Anodontia alba. Next base: position 76,218,596 of record OZ024833.1, on the reverse strand, counting down.
CTCAAGAGCAGTACAAGCAACCCTTGTCCTGCTGAACCCGGATATACCCTGTTATTGCAATCAGTGTAGATCTAGATCAATTGGCTTCAGAAGAAGCCAACTGATCTGGATCTGCACTGTTTGTCATTCAGTATTTGAATTTATATCAACAACCTGGATCAAGAAATCTGATTGGCTGAAAATTTGAACTGGGTGTGGCATCTTAATTTATTCAGCATGACAAGGGTTAAGTATATGATAAAATATAAACCGTAAAATTAGAAAAAATGTATTTTATGTCATGTGCACCTAGCGAATTCTGTGATCAGTCTCTACGCTGTCCATTTTAAGAAACTTCATACCTTATCCATCTAAAAAACGCTCAGCCAAGTCTCTGATCACTATAAGTGCAAACTATAGGCGCTGTAGCTATCTTAAAAAATGAGCCAGCGCATGACAAAACCTACAAAATGGTATGTGCGCCCAGCGAAGACTCAGATCAGCCTGGGCATCCGCCCAGTCTGATCAGAGTCTTCGCTACCCGCATGAAGAAAGCTTGGGTCCTTAGCAACCCAATGAGCGCACAGCGAATACTCTAAACAGACTTGGTGGATGCCCAGACTGATCTGAGTCTTCGCTGGGCGCACATACCCTTTTGTGGGTTTTGCGCTATAGCTCAAGTAATTGTTTTCTATCATGATTTCTGTTTAATTTTACTAATAAATTATTTATATATAAGTTGAATACTGTTTTCACTATGTATTATGGAGAAACATGGGCATACACATTAGAAAGACTTGTTAACATAATCATCTCCAAGATTAACTATATGCACTACCTTACAGCATTCATATTCCTGTATGTTGTGATAATTGTGGCCTGTCCGATTTAGAAAAAAAACAAGAGGCCCATGGGCCACGGCTCACTCACCTGAGTGAAATAGCCACTGCAGATATGCAGATGTAATGCAATATTTTTCCAGTCCTGTCATTGCAGCTAATGAAAGGATCAGCATCTGAGCAGTTCTTGGTTTTAAAGAAGAATGTGTTGTTTGTTTTTTAATCATTATTTATAGAGGACGAGCTTGGGTAATTTCGGGGTATTTTGCGAGCCTTGGCGAGCAAAATACCGAAATTTCCCAACGGGTTTCAAAAATTTCATATTAAATGACCAAGAATGTAAGATTCTGTTTATCACATGGCCCTTCCGATGACAAAAAAAATGCACAAAATATATTAAGATAACGGCTTTCCATAGCTAAGCAGAACAACTCACTACCAAGGATTCAATAGTACTACGCAACAAAAATACTTCGCATATTATTTGATAAGTACCGAAAATAACTAGAAACAGATAAGTATGCCATTTATTACTTCATTAAACTGTAGGAATTAATGATGATTTTTATTTGAGCTAATAAATATTTCATTTGAATAAATGAATTTAAAAATAAATATTCCCTTCAACGTCATTCAGCTAGTCAATACGTCACTGAGAATCAGTAGGGAAATCCCCCGAAGTCAGCTGTCGTATTTTAAAGGTCATTGACCGAGATCAATACAGTTTATAAGGTGGTTGATACACCCAAGTAAATGACAGATTTCAAGAACATAAAACATTTTAACTGTAGCTTGGATTTTAATTTGACACATTTATTGACTGTCGGAGTCATGTTATCCTCCATGCTTTTTTGGAGGAGGTGTATTTTTTCCGACTGTTTGACGACATGGATATTGAAAGTGCCTCTAAATATGTTGCGGGAAAACATCGATTTAACCACCGTGAATATTTCTGGTAGCTGTGTTATTCACACTGTGATTGTGCTGTGTCTTCCCCTTCCATCGGTCTGACATTTATCGTTCATCTCAAAATCATCTCAAAATTGAAGGCAGGATTTGTTTCAGTTGTATCGGCGAACGTGGACACCATCTTGGTTGCTATCAATAAGCGGAGTAATACGAATATTAATGAGGGTCATTAGGCTAACCAATGGGAAGCCTTGCAGGTGATATAACACGTGTAGTTATATGATTTTTATGACATGGGTTATTTCACTGAATAACTTGACGGTCATGTGATAATACCATATACATGTATAGCCATGACAGTCAATGGAGCATGACCATTTGAACAAACTCTCAATCCCGTTTCAACAGTAGGATCGACATGAAACTTGGTGGAAATTGGCCAAATGATTTCGGAAGAGAAAGTGTTTAACAATATCATGATTTTATGCATGTATACAGCATAGGGGCAAGGGAAGATAAACATTGCAGAATAAACTGTTGATTGTAACATAAAGCTTTTGCTACTTCAATTATATATTGTAAGTTTTAGACACTTCAGCTATTTTTGTCTTTGTGTGTGTGTGTTTATTGCTCTCAAGGGTCATTCTTTTTATAATATAGCCATTTCCATCTAGAGGATCCTGTTGCTACAGTGTGTTTCAACTCAAATCGCCCAACAGTTTAGGTAGAGAAGTCAAAAACTGGTTTTCGAGATGGCGGCTATGGCGGCCATTTTGGATTTCCAATCGGCATGATTTTAGTTATTTTTCATTTACACATCAACCTGTTGCTACATTAAAAGTTTCAACTTAATTTGCCTTGTGGTTTGCGAGAAGATGTCCAAAACATATTTTCCAGATGATGGCTATGGCGGCCATCTTGGATTTCCGATCGACACGATTTAAGCTCATTTCGTTCCAGAAGTTGTCCTGTTGCTACAGAGCAAGTTTCGGCTCAAATCGACCAAAGGTCTGGGAAGAGATGTCCAAAATTGATTTTCAAGATGGCGGCTGTGGCGGCCATCTCGAATTTTTGATCGGCTCAGTTTTAGCTATTTTGTGTCGACTAGGTGCCCTGATGCTCCTCATCAAGTTTCAATTCAATTGGATTATAGTCTTTAGAGGAGATGTCCAAAATAAGAATTCTCAACATTTTCCCATATAAATCTATAGGGCCCATAGAAATGCATGGGGAAGCAAATTTGACCTTGCCCTAAAAAGATTAAACGTCAACGTAGGACCATCATTTTAGCAATTTTGGTACACCTCCTTCCTCGATGATTTGTGCAAAGATTAGGCCCCAGGCTTGTTTAGTTCTGAAGAAGAAGATTTTAAAGGTTTTCACCATATATGGGCATGGCGGCCGTCTTAGAATGGACCGCGACTATTTTAGCAATCGTTCGTTCCCCTGCCCCAAGGAGGCTCCAGTTAAAATTTGAGCAACATTGGCCAAGAGGCTTCAGAGGAGGTCGTTTGAAATTCTTAACATGTTTCCTATACAAATGTATGGGGCCCATACAAATGCATAGGGAAGCAAACTTGACCTCGCCGTAAAAAGATCAAACTTCAATATACGACCATCATTTTAGCAACATTGGTAGTCCTCCCGTCCCCGGTAATTTGTGCAAAGATTCAGCCCAAGGGCATCCTCAGTTCTGGAGAAGAAGATTTTTAAATCTTTTTACTCTTTATGTGCATCGCGGCCATCTTAGTCAACGGACCGCAACCATTTTAGCAATCTTTCGTTGCCCCAACCTAAGGAGACTCCATATGAAATTTGAGCAAATTGGCTCAACGGCTTCAGAGGAGAAGTCGTTTGAAAATGTTAACGGACGGACGCACTAACGGACGGACGACGGACAAAAAGTGACCACTATAGCTCATCCTGAGCATAGCTCAGGTGAATTAATCAATACACTTTCGGTGTATTGATTTCTGTCAAAATAGTTTTGCTTCCCTTCTGAAAAGGGGTCTACTCTAAAAGGAAAGAATTTACTCCCTTCTAGGCTAAGAGCAAATTCTTTCCTTTTACAGTAGATCCAAATTCAGAAGGGACCTGGGGTGCTAGAAAGCATACAGGAAGTCACAAAAGTTATCTCCCTTAGTGTAAAATACGGCAAAAAATATCTACTAGATGTAGCCAGCCTTCGTATTTATGCCAGGAAGCCTCCATGAAAAGAAAACGTAACAGATTGGAAAAAAATATTGACTAACATTGAATACTCAATCAGAGCTATAGAATACAGAATAATGAAATGAAAAAAATGTAGGAACAGCTGTTTACAAATCCTGAACTGGGACACTGGCAAACATTGTAGACCCAGATCAGACACCGCAGAACGGGGCGTCTGAACAGGGTCTGCATTGTTTGCTTAAATTGCAGGAAGTTAAGGGTTAAAAGAAAAAGTCTTAAGTCCCCGTTTGGGACCATTTTCCTAGCATACAGTTGGAGACAATCGACCCACCAGTGCTGTCAGTGCTTTGATTGTTGTACAAGCTGTACTGTATCTAACCAACATGGCTTTTGGGATTCGATCTGCGAATTGTCAAACAACAATACACTTTAAATCACCTTTTTTGTGGACATGCTTTTCAGCTTTTTTGTGCTAAAAGTGTGCGGATGTCAATAAATAATTCCCTTCGTATAGATAAAAGAAAACAAAATATTTCGAATTTACATCTTTTTTTTCCTCAAAACTTTACTGGCGACAATCAGAAAATCGCCAAACTATTTTGAATGGCATTATAATGTTGTACAGCTGGATGCCATTATGAATGACGTCAAGTAAGCCTAACGCTCTTGACGTCACAAATGAACTTAATTGGAAACAAGAGGCCCAAGTGAGGCAGAAATCGCTCACCTGGATTAGGCTGATCATGATATGTTACATTGTGCCAAGGTGGCCATCTTGGCTATTACTTGCCTTTAGCAATTCAGAATCTGATGTTGTTTGAAGAGTTTCAAGACTGCCATCATGGCCGCCATCTTAGATATTGGAACTGAACGATTCAGCAATTCTGAATCTTCATGTCACCCCGATGCCTCCCATCAAGTTTCAGCTCATCCTGACTTACATTTTTGGAGGAGATGTGGTTTGAAGAATTTCCAGATGGCGGCCATCGTAGACAGTGGAACAGAAGGACTTGAGCAATTCTGAATTTCCATTACATCCCATTGCCTCCCATTATGTTTAAGCTCAATCAGACTTAATGTTCGGTAGCAGATGTGATTTGAAGATTTTAAAGATGGCTACCATGGTAGCAATCTTTGATACCAGAACGGAACCATTTTAGCTATTCTAAATCTCCATGATGCCTTCCACTAAGGTTTCGCTCCATCCAATTTACTGTTCGGGAGCAGATAACAATCGATGACCAGAGGAGATGTTGTTTAAAGATTTTCAAGATGGCTGACATAACGGCCATCTTGGATATCGGAAATGGCCGCCCAGCGGGCTATCTTGCATAGCCACATGAAACGATTTTTGCAATTTCTATGTCGCTCCGATGCTTCTCGTCAAGTTTCAGCTCAGTCCAACTTACGGTTTAGGAGGAGATGTCGTTTGAAGAATTACAAGATGGCTCCCATGGCGACTATCCTGGATATCAGAACAGAACAATTTTAGCAATTCTGAACCTCGTTGTCCCTCCGATGCCTCCCATCAAGTTTTGCTCAATCCGACCTACGGTTTGGGAAGAGATGTCGTTTGAAGAATTTCAAGATGGCCGCCAAGCCATCTTGGATATCGGAACAGAACGATTTTAAATATTCTGAATCTCTATAATGCTCCAATGCCTCCCATCAAGTTTCGGCTCAATCTGACGTATGGTTTGGGAGATGTCGTTTGAAGAATTTCAAGATGGCCCTCATGGCAGCCATCTTAGATATCGGAACGGATTGAATTTAGCAATTCTGAATTTCTGTGTCACTGTGATGCCTCCCATTATGTTCTTGGATATCGGAACGGATTGAATTTAGCAATTCTGAATTTCTGTGTCACTGTGATGCCTCCCATTATGTTTTGGCTCAATCCATCCTATGGTTTAGGAGGAGATGTCGTTTAAAGAATTTCAAGATGGCCGCCATGGAGGCCATCTTAGATACCGGAACGGAACGATTTTAATTATTCTGAATCTCCAGAATGCTCTAATGCCTCCCAACAAGTTTCGGCTCAATCTTACGTATGGTTTGGGAGATGTCATTTGAAGAATTTCAAGGTGGCCATCTTGGACATCGGAACAGAACGATTTTAGCAATTCTGAATCTCTGTGTCACTATGGTGATTCATATCGTTTTGGCTCCATTGGACTTAGGGTTTGGGAGGAGATGTCGCTTGAAGAATTTCAAGATGGCGACCATCTTTGATATCGAAACGGAAACATTTTAGCAATTCTGAATCTCTGTGTCACTGTGATGCCTCCCATCAAGTTTTGGCTCAATCGGACTAAGAGTTTGGGAGGACATGTCGTTTAAAGAATTTCAAGATGGCCACTATGGAGGCCATCTTTGATATCAGAACGGAACGATTTTAGCAATTCTGAATCTCTATATTGCACCAATGCCTCCCATCAAGTTTCGGCTCAATCTGATTTATGGTTTGAGAGGAGATGTCGTTTGTAGAATTTCACGATGGCCGCCCTGGTGGCGGACATCTTGGATATCGGAACGGATTCTGAATCTCTGTATCACTGTCATGCTTCTCATTAAGTTTTGGCTCAATCCCACGTCTTGGGAGCTGTCGTTTCTAGAATTTCAAGATGGCCGCCATCTTGGATATCGAAATGGAACCATTTTATCAATTCTGAATCTCTGTGTCACTGTGATGCCTCCCATCCAGTTTCAGCTCAATCGGACTTACGGTTTGGAAGGAGATGTCTTTTGAAGAATTTCAAGATGGCCGCCATGGCGGCCATCTTGGACATCGAAATGAAACGTTTTAGCAATTCTGAATCTCTATATCGCTCCAATTTCTCCCATCAAGTTTCGGCTCAATCTGACTTATGGTTTGTGGGGAGATGTTGTTTGAAGAACTTCAAGATGGCTGCCGTGGCGGCCGTCTTGGATATCGGAAGGGAACGAGTTTAGTAATTCTGAATCTCTGTGTCACTGTGACGCTTCCCATCAAGTTTTGGCGCGATCCCACTTATGGTTTGGGAGGAGATGTCGTTTGAAGAATTTCAAGATGACTGCCATGGCGGCCGATTTTAGCAATTCTGAATTTGTGTATCACTGTGATGTCTCCCATCAAGTTTCAGCTCAATCGGACTTAGGGTTTGGGAGGAGATGTCGTTTGTAGAATTTCTAGATGGCCGCCATGGCGGCCATCTTGAATATCGGAACGGAACGATTTTAGCAATTCTGATTCTCCATGTTGCTACAATGCCTCCCACTAAGTTTTAGCTCAATCCAACATGGTTCTAGAGGAGATGTCGAAAATGTGAAAAAGATAACGACGGACGGACGACGGACAACATGCCATGGCATAAGCTGACCTGTAGCAAAGCTCCAGGTGAGCTAATAATTGAATTATAATAACACAGAAATAAATATAGACAATAATTACTTTTAAAATGTAGCTACAGCACTTATAGTTTGTTAAACATTACGTAAACACCCTATATTGAAAATTCTACAAGCAAAACAGGAAAGTTTTCAGATGAAAAATTCTGATATTTTTCATATTTCTGCTCAAAACATAGATTGTGGGCGCTCGATAGAACCGCCACAGCGAGGCGGTTCTAACGAGTATCCATAATCTATGTTTTTTAGCAAAATAAGAAAAATAATGTTTATCCCTGTAAACCCCTGTTTTACTATATAAAAGTGGGATTTAAGAGGGTCAAAATTATAAAGGCGTGTTTTCGTGATGATAATGGCTCTAACTCAGACTATAATTTACCCACACTCAGTTTATCAAACAAATGTTTATATAATTAAAAAAAAGACAAGTGGGTCCTCTGAAAGCAAATATTACATTAAAGAAAGCAAAAATAGTAGACTAGAGTTTTCTGAGTCTGTTTATGAACGTTAATTTCCAACACTGCTCACGTCTTTTTAGCACCGGCTTGAGCGATCTTCTATTTTCAAACTATTCAAAATGTGTCCATTGATCCCTAAGGACCAGAAGTTATGAACAACACTATGGTAAAGTACGAGGAGACGTTTTACGACAGCCGCACGGCACCTGGCACTAGCTGTAGTGAAAATTAATAAATTCTGAGAAAGAAAAGGGAATAGCGAAGAACACATTAACCCAATAATGCATAGAGCCTCATAAACGAGGCATTTACTGACACTCTAGACCCAAATCAAATCCCAACACATGCGCCAAATGGGTCTGCTCTTTTTGTAACAACATCAGGGCCCAGTTGTTCAAAGCGTCGTTAGCTTAATGAGCTCGTTAAGGGTCATTTCGTTAACTGTTTTAGCGGATTCAATATACAATATTTTGATATTGTTTTGCTGAAAAAAATGTGAGTAGCTTTTGCACTGCTAAAGGTACTCACATTTTTTTCAGCAAAAAATTTCAGCATATTTGCGTATCATTCGATGTAAATTTTAACGAATTGTTAACTAACGACATCGTTAGATTTGAACAACTGGGCGCGGAAATATCAGTGACAGAAGCAAAAAGAACAATCCCTATATAACACCCCTTTGAATATCATTACATGTATTATGGAAGAGCTCATAGAAAATGTTCAGGCATAAATGGGTTAATGAACGCGAAAATAGAAGATCCGGTTTTACTATGGCTATTAATGAAAAGAAATATAATTAGAAAAACATTGTTCACGGTTTCTAGCACCGACCTGAGCGAAAATCGACTCTCGTTATCTCGACTTCGCTTATCTCGAATAACCGCTTTTATCTGGTCCCTGTTTAAACACGAAAATAGAACAACATGTAATAAATATTGTGGAAATGGGGAAAAATTGCTCCCAAGGAGCAATTTCTCCCCTTTTCATTAATATTTTCAATATATCTCTATCTTAAGGAGTCAATTTACATATTCATTTGTGAAATGTGGTTGTTTGGTTTATATTTTTCCCCTCAATTTTGCAAATCTGATATGTCGAGGTACGGATATCTCGAAGTATTTCAGAGAGCTTCTTGAACTTCGAGATCACGAGAGTTGACTGTACTTTAAAGAATATTAAAAAACGATTACCTTTTCGTTGGTCAAACAGCTATAATAATCCGTGCGACACAGAGAACGAAGTACGAGTATCAAAACAAAAACAAAAACAAACTACTTAACCTTTATTACTTACTTGACTGATTCAGCAGACGACAAATTGATGATATTTTTTCTTAATTTTCCCAGAAAACAAAGTTTGACAATATTTCAAAATGTCTGCTGAAAATTTTACCCAGTATGCTAAGCGTTAAGGGGCATAGGTACCCTTTCAAGGGACGTAATGTAAAAATGAAAAAAAAAAAAAACAAAGAAAATCTAAACTTGACTCCCTTGTGAAAAAGAAGAAAAATGAAAGTTGACTCCCTTGTTAAAAAGAAAAAGAAAATTTAAAGTTTTAATGTTGACTCTCTTGTAAAAAAAAAGGGAAAGAAAAAGAAAATTTAAAGCTGACTCCCTTGTTAAAAACAAAAAAAAAAGAGGAAAAAATAAATAAAGTTGACTCCCTGGTTAAAAAAAAAGATAGAATAACACTCCCTTGTAAGAAAGAAAAAGAAAAATTTAAAGTTGACTCGCTTGAAAAAAAAATTCCGAAAATATACCAAATGTATGAATTCCCCTTTGTATGAGTGATTTGAAATGATGGACGTCAGAAATTAAGTCTATCCTATAAGGAAATGGCAGCAGGTATTTCAACGTTTAGCTTGCTTTGCTTATAATTTCATCGGAGCCAGAAGACGACATTTTATAATAGTTTACTTAATTTCCCAGAAAACAGCGTTTGACTTTTCATGCAAATTGTTTCCTTAGGATTTTTTTTTTTTGAAATATCAAACTCTATTTTCTGGACACTTAAGAAAAATAATATCAATTTGTCCTCTGCTAAATTAGCCCAGAGAATGTTATGGTATCAAACACAGTTAGGTATGTATGTTGCAATGGACTTGAAATCATGACGTTTTTGCGGATCGCTTGCCAAACCGCCACCAGATTTAACCCTTAAACTGCCAATCACAACAATTGTCGTCTGCTTTGTCGTCTGCTTGATTTTAAAAGTCATTTTTGCAAACAGTGTGGACCCAGATCAGACTGCTCCTTAGGAACAGTCTGATCAGGGACCACACTGTTTGCCTGTAAGCATAAAATAGGTTTGAAAAGTTTGCAAGAATATTCAGCAGACGACATAAACAGACGACATTTTCAGATGTAGGTTTTCTTGGCGCTTTAAGGGATAACAATCCGCATGCCAGTTACTACCAACCTACTAATAAAGAATTCCATGCTAATACTCATAACGCTAAGTTCTGCATTCAAACATATTAGCCTTATACACTCTGATGCTTATAAATAGCGAAAAAACAAATACAAAGAAAATTTAAACTTTTTTTTTAAAGAAATAAGATTTTAATCAACATAATCATATTAAATCGGCGAACCAGTATGAATACTCCAGTACAACGCGCCAAATGTACAGTTTGGGGTAAAAAGTGTAACCCGAGCCGCGGTCCTACTAAACATAAAAAAAAAGTATCTTTTCCACCGAAAAGGGGCTATCGGGTCGAAAAGGACGTGTGTGTGTGTGTGTGTGTGTGTGTGTGTGTGTGTGTGTGTGTGTGTGTGTGTGTGTGTGTGTGTGTGTGTGTGTGTGTGTGTTGTTGTTGTTGTTGTTGTTGTTGTTGTTGTTGTTTTTTGTTGTTGTTTTTCCTTAATTTCAGCGCATCACGAAAACATGCCTATATAATTTTGACCCCCTTAAACTCTATTTTTATACGGTAAAAATGGGGTTTACAGGGGTATACATTATTTTTCTTATTTCTGCTTAAAAATATAGATTGTGGGTACTCATTAGAACCGCCTCGACGGGGTGGTTCTAACGAGTTCCCACAATGTATGTTTTGAGCAGAAATATGAAAAATATCAGAATTTTTATCTGAAAACTTTCAGTTTTTGGTGGTGAAATTTTCAATATATTTGAATAGGCGTGTTCTCGTAATGGTATATCTAAATAAGTTCTAGAGGCCTTTTGAATTTCAGGCAACCGCACCATCAGCACACACAACTTTGATTTTTTTTTTTTTTTTTTTTTTTCGATCTTGTTGATTATGATTTGATTGATGAACAACCGCCGGCAGATATACATGTTTCGGCTGGGGTTAAGTGGAGAGACAAATAACGTGATTGTAAATTACGTTTTGACTTTTTTTGATAATTGTAAAAATATCAATAGATATAGCTTCTTGAAATAATCAAAGTTGTCCACGTTTCACTTCATTTTACATCTAAGCTTTGCTTCATCAATTTATGATTTTTACGAATGTTTAGCATTCTTCAACTGTAAAACACTAAAGTCTCATTCAGAGTCGTAATTTACAAAAATCTACATAAAAAATACGTGTTTTCTATGTTTGTTCCTGTATACTAATCAAATATTTTCAATTAATTGAATAAAGTCACTGTCGAAATATAACGTCAACAGCATTAGATTCACGTGACCTTATTTGAAACTAACTAATTTGCGTCCAAAAAGGTCATTTAAAATAGTTTGGCGATTTCTGAGTTCTGCTAGGGAAGTATTAATAGAACAAAGTATATTCTAAATAGTTTTAAGAAAGTAAAACATATTCTAAATAGTTTTTTCTTGTATTTACAAGTGATACATTTAAGAAATATCTCTATGGTTTCTCTGCTGTGAATTATCGCGAATAACGCATGGTGCTGGAAGACAGATTGCGAAGTATTAATTCACAACGGCGAAGCATCTGCCCAACACCATGCGTTAGTCACAGTAGAGAAAAATTATTTCGATTCTTATATGATACAGAAAAGAAAATCAACATTATTGCAATGTTTTCAAAAGAACTCTTTTGCAGCGGACGTTGTTTACGTAAATGTTTACATGCGACATCATCAAACGTGTCCTTTTGCACGCACTGCGTTGACGATGTGAATTATTGTACCTTGATTACTGTGACGTTCCCAATAGGCTCAACTGCCGATTTTTTTTTTTTTTTTTTTTTTGTCTTCTTTTTTTTTCCAGAAAACAAGATTTGACGCATCATGCAAATTGTCTCCTATCCTAAGTTACGAACAGAAACGCATATATTACATACCAGATAATATCTTCAGTAATTTCTGCGGGATGTAGAACTCATAATTCCCTTTAGGAAATGTTTCGTTGCGAACAGAAACGCATATATTACATACCTGATGCTGTTTTCAGTAATTTCTGCGGGAGGAAGAATAATCCCTTGTAGGAAATATTTCGTCCTAGAGTTACGAAATACTTCCACTAGAGCGATATTATGACGTGTGATGAGTGAAGATGGTGTAAAGTTCAAAACTTATTGACGTCATCTGAAAACATCGAAAAAAAAAAACATAAAAACAAAAACTGAAGGAAAAGAATTTTATTTTACGACATGAAATATATAAGCCAATACAAATGTACACTTTGTATTTAAAACACAGGATATACTTCCCTCGAGACTTGCAAATCTTATTTGGAAAGTCTTGCTATCGCACTCGTTTGTTTGTCGTATTTACATCTCTCTCTAGAAAATTTCCCTGTATTTTAAATGCAGTATTTATAACCCTTTTATACCTAGTGAATTTTTCTACCTCTCTCTTTGGATAGGTTCATTTCTAATTTAAGTGTCTTTCTTTTATTATTATTATTATTATTATTATCATTATTATTATTATTATTACCATGTTTTATAGAAATTCTTGTATGTATTGCAAACAGTATAGACCCTGATCAGACGCCGCGTTCTGCGGCGTCTGATCTTGGTCTACGCTGTTTTTCAATGTATCTTTTATGGGGCGCTAGGCACAAATTGGTTAACCCCGGTCCTGTTGAGCCCGTATATGCACTGGCTTTGCAAGCAGTGTAGATTCAGATCTGATGGCTTCTTAAAACGCCGACTGATCTTGATCTGCACTGTTTGTCATTAAGTATGTGAATTTGTATTAACAACCTGGATCAAGTAATCTAACTGGATGACAATTAGGAGGGCGTGGCATCTTAATTTATCCAGCAGTGCATATATATATATATATATATATATATATATATATATATATATATATATATATATATATATATATATATATATATATATATATATATATATATATATATATATATATATATGAAGATGCCCAGGAATTGCCACAGTCACGAAGCACAGCACTCCCGAGGCACCATAAGAAGGAGAGATGCACAAATAAGGGCGGCACAAACGCCATATATAAAACCATAGACGCACAACCAAAGAAGAATTTACTTGGAACGCTCAGTAGGAAAACTACTAGGGCCGGGCTTGGTATTACAATTTTGGGTAGGAGAGGACATGTGATAAACACGTGAACCACATCTATTAAACATATACTTCCTATCTTTTGCCGCTAAGGCTCGCAAAAAGATAAAGTTATTGAACTCGTAAAATAAAAATCATATTGTATGACCCTTCACATAAGAGTCTACATAGGGAAAAAATATAACCTTGTCCGGAGACCCGAGGGTTCTGGTTGCCGGCTATAGGAGTATTACGTATGATAGACGATTATTGCATAAAAAGCAGTGTCGCACGTTATTAACAGCCGTGCATTAACCGGCGAAAAGTCGTGTATTAATAAGGCAATTCACGCGCTGTTAATGCACGGCTACGCAACTTTCAATATGTTCGCACCGGGGCCACAGATTTGCTGCCGTTACGAGATGTGTACTGCCCGACCCTAGAACGAGCATAGTCAGTGGAAATTACGTTCGCGAGACATTGGTGACAAGGCGAAACAAAATAGAGCAAGAAATAACGCGAAATATAGTAAATGTTTTCAGTTTTTATGCAATAATAGCGATCGAACATGGCTTTTCAGTGCATTAACATTCGCCAGGTCTCTTGGGAGGTGTTGAAAACCGCGGCCTTCGGCCTCGGTTTTCAACACCTCCCACGGGACCTGGCGAATGTTAATGCATGAAAAACCACGTTTGATCCCTATATTGAAACCAGAAGTCACAAACAAAAGCTTGGTCTACGCTTAATATACATTGTGTGCTAAACATATATAGTGCATCAACATTAAAAACTGAGACATTAGCATATTCCGTGAACTCAATTCGGTAATCATCGATTTCCGAATGACAATTCATTGTGATAAACCATTACACCATAGTCTCGCTTGATTAACTGCAATGAACAACCAAAAATACCTTAGCTCCCCAATCATTAAACGACAATGCTATTTTCACAAAAAAAAAAAAAAAAAAAAAAAAGAAATGTATAGATTGGATTGTTTGAGCTGAATCGTTTAATCCCGCATCACAAAAGTCAGCAGTCGCCTAAATGTTAGGCCTCAAATCAGCAGTCAATAAAAATTAGGCCATTAATAGGCAATCAATAAACCCCATTGATATTCTCTTCTGCTAAACAGTTCGATTTTGTCTTACTATATACCAAGCTTTTTTGTGAATGCTAATACTTATTTACCTGAAACGGTAATAATGTGTCCGGCAATAAGTTTAAAACAGCATTTGACGGCAATTTTTCGTTAGAAAAATCGTCAAGACTCCATGTCAACTGGAACATACTCACCTAACCGTGCTGTTAAAAAAAAACAACGCGTTTCAAGCACACAAAAGACAAACTGTTATTTTTAATGTTTTTGTTTTCTACTCACGATTTCTTTTGGTTTTTGCTAAAGAAAACACACAACCTGTTCACTTAAACGCCACTGGATCAGTCTGTAGTTGAAAAACTTTATACAAGCTGTCGCATGCCGATCTGTGTTTTCCTGTAAAAGATAGAAAGTGGATTAAAATGACTGAAAGCACTTGTCACTTGTGAAATTTTCTGGCATTTCACAAGGGACTTTTGTGGGTTTTTTTTTTTTTTTTTTTTTGGTTTCTTTGGGTTTTTTTTTTTTTTTTTTTTTTTTGCTATGTATTATATTCTTTGTTTGCAAAGGCAACCTTTATAGCTTTATTCCTGTTTGTTTTCCTGCACAAAATGCCCATTCTGAAAAGGGTCTACTCCTAAGGGGAGCAAATTCTTTCCTTTTAGAGTAGGCCCCTTCAAAAAATCTTTGACAGAGGTGTATTCAGTCCCCTTAACAAAAAAGGCTATACCAAACTATAAATTACCATCACATGTACATCCATCCGCTACCACACTCCTCCCCTCCGCAATGAAAATCTCAAGCTTCTGCACAACCACTAAAGAAAATAAGTGTAATTGTTGTCACAAAAATACATAAAATATGATTATACCAAAGGATTCGCATGCACGAACAAACACACCAGACGCGTGCGTGTGTGCATATGTGTGTGCGTGTACGAAACCATTGGTATATATTTATATTTTATATATAAAGATACATAGAGTTTATTTGGATGTTTTGATCGATTACGGAGAAATAATTCACTAGTGTTCGAAGGCTTGTGAACGAGTGAGCGAAGCGAACGAGTTTTGTACAGGCAAACCTTAGAACACGAGTGATTTATTTCTCCGTATTCGATGAAAACAACAAAATAAACTGTTTATTACATTTTGATCCATGTTTTACCTTTGATTTTTCACATTCAGCCGTTATGATTTCCCGCAAAAATAATTCCAGTCAGTGTATGAATTTCAGGAGGCGTGGTTTAGTTTGAAAATCAGTCGCCATCTTGGTTTCACTTTAATGCAAAAATCATCCTGTGCTTGAAATACAGACATAACAACGTCACGAAAGTAGAACTGGGTTATCAAGAAAATCATACTTTATACTTGTGTTGCAGGTCTTTCCTTAAAAACGCCAACAGGACGTGAAAATTGCAGTCTGATTTCCATTATTTTATCAAATTTTCCGCGAAACGTCAACTATTGTTATTGTTGTTACCAACAATGTCAGCAATGTCGCCTAGCAATTATGACGTCAAAAAGGTCGAAATGAAATAATTCACTCGGTGAATTATTGATTATAATTCACTGATAAATCTTTGTAAATCACTGCTTAAAATGTATTAAACTAAAATACTCTCATCTTCCTACCTGTCTACATTAATCGTTATTGAAAACATTCATTCCAAATAGATGTGGAGCAAAATTATTAAAACGATTCGATGAACAGTAAAAAAAAAATGAAAGAATAATGATAACCGGCGCTGTATAAGGACCAGAATGCGACATCAAACACTATTTGCCAACCAACCTTGGGAAAGAATTTATAAGTACGAGCTAGCCTAGATGCAATAATAACGAAAGATCAATCGTGTGAAAATAACCCTTAAAGGCAAACAAGAAAGACTTGAAAACTTATTGCAGAAGTTGTTTTGTTTTTTTGTTGTTGTTGTTTATTTTATTTTATTTATTTTTTTTTTTTTTTTTTTTTTTTTTTTTTTTTTTCATAGAAACAAAGTTTTGATATTACCTGAATCGTCTGGAATGTCAAGACTTATTTTCTATGAAGAGTGATATATATATATATATATATATATATATATATATATATATATAGAGAGAGAGAGAGAGAGAGAGAGAGAGAGAGAGAGAGAGAGAGAGAGAGAGAGAGAGTAATCACTAAGTGATAATAATTTGTTTTACTGAGGACATTGGCTTTCACCTTCTGCAGAGGTTCACTATTGTATATTTGCAGAAAGATATATAAAAAAGGGAATGAAATTATAGTAAAATTTGCAAACACAAGTTATACGAGTTGAAATAGTTGCAAAACAGATTATGCCCTTTTCGGGCCCATGTTATCTAGCCCGCTGCGACTTGATAACTGAGCGTGTTTGGGTGATAAACACAGCGTGCTAAAAGGAAAAAAAGCTTAACTTTCTTATCAGTACTACTGTGCCTATATACAGAATGTATACAACGCGTCATAAAAAGCCCGCTGAAAGGGCTATACGCCAAACTGAGCGTTTCTCACCAGTACTTAGGGCAAATAGGCCCAACATTCGCTGTGACTCCGGAAAATTACATGAACACAACGTTTTACATAAACTGTCGTATGCCTGCAGATGACTAAGGAGCGGTGATTCCCTCTACTGGTCGCCTTTGTTGATGCCATATGGCCTTAGAGTGTTCAAACATAGGATCCAATAGCTCTCTCGAGTTTTCCTGGTTCGATCTGCCCACTCCGGGTTATGATCTATACAACAAAGCGAGGCGTGGTTAGGAAATTATGTTCGGATGAACAGATGTGTTCTGCGACAGGAGACCTCTCGAACCACTTGTGATTCCAATCATCTCAGTGGCCGTTCATCGGTTACATTACGAAAACACGCCTATTCAAATATACTGAAAATTTTACCACCAAAAAATGAAAATTTTCAGATAAAAATTCTGATATTTTTTTCATATTTCTGCTCAAATCATAGATTGTGGGTACTCGTTAGAACCGCCTCGGCGAGGCGGTTCTAACGAGTACCCACAATCTGTGTTTTGAGCAGAAATAAGAAAAATAATGTATATCCCTGTAAACCCCAGTTTTACTATATAAAAGTGGGGTTTATGGGGGTCAAAATTATATAGATATGATTTCGTAATGACTAACATATTGTTTCCTCACTTGGTGCATGTTATAAGATAAACAACACTGAACGTTTTACAACTACTGTGCTACCGATATCTTTTAGAAAGTCATTGTTTTGGGTGGGGGGGGGGGGGGGTTAATCAAATATTTTCATTTTCCCCTTAGTAAAAATGAATGCAAATTATGTAAAAATCTGTAGGCTAGGTAACTTGGAGGCTGACTTTCAACAAGTTCCGCTTTCTGTTTCTGAACTTTTCATAATATCATTGAGAAACGTTAGTATTTTAAATTCAGCAAAGAAAGTTACAAAAAAAAAAGAATATTTTCTAAGACAAAAAGTCAAAAAAAAATTACTTTACTATAAAATTGATAGGTCAGACCAATTTTTGGCCATAAATTTAATTTTAGGGTACATATTTGAGAACAAAACAAAGAAACAGAAAAGACAAATGGTTTCTGATAAGATATTGTCAATCAGAACAAAATATTTTCATTTAAAATAAAACGCCAAGCAAAAACGTCCAAGCGCTGACTTTTGCCCCAAGCACCGACCGCGATCTGCGGGTGGAGTGGGGGGGGGGGGCTTTGCCGCACGGTCGTGTTTCCTCAAGTGGTTCAGCATCACGCGTGTCGGGTTTGATTTGAGCTTAGCACGTACAAGAAGACAAGAAGATCCAGTTTTGTATGTATAACAGAAGTAGTCTAAATTTTGTTGTTTATTTTTTGTGAGCGCATTCACAATCTTCAGATAGTTGTTTTCAATATGTTTGTCTGAAGATCAGCTTTAGCTGTGAAAGCGCACACAAAAAATTACTAGTAAACAACAACAACAGTTAGACTACTTCTATTCATTATCTCTTATTTGACTTTTTACTATATTGTACGTCATACGAAGAGTTTCAACGCGAATATATATATATATATATATATACCCTGTAAGCATTCTACATAAATCTATAGCGGGCCGTTAACGGCCCGTCAGGGTAGCTGACGGGCCGATAACGGCCCGCTGTAGATTTATGAAGAATGCTAGCTGGGTATATATTGTCTGCTGCAGTTGTGATCGGCGTTTTAAGGATTTATGCAAGACAAGGTAGGCACAAATGGACAAGAAATCGCCATGAGCACCGCATGCGGGTGACAACGCTTGGCTGCAGTTTCTTTTAGAAATATATAGGGCATGTTTGATTATAAGCAACAGAACTACTTAAAGAAACCATTTTTCAACAAAAATTCTAAGTCGAAAAAGAGGCATAACTGTGCCAAAAATATTTTGAGGATTACCTCCCCTATTGGTATGAGTTCCCCTTTTCATAATGAACAATTAGTCCGAGTTTCCAGGAAATATCTTCAGTAACAGAGATATTACAAAATGTCCAAGTTTTTGCACGATGACGACGACGCAGACGACGCCAGAGCTATGACAATACCTCGTCGTTTTCTTCGAAAACAGCCGAGCTAAAAATAAATTGGCTACGGTTCAGCCATAACAACCCTAAAATGAATTAAACTTTTAAATACAAGAATGATTTTTTATCAATGTGTAATGCCGGCGAATCGCCAACGGTTACAAACTGCATTAAGCCCCGAGTGCTTTATGTTAACCCTTGTCCTGCTGAACCCGGATATACCCTGCCTTTGCAAACAGTGTAGATCCAGATGATTGGCTGAAAATATGAAGTGGGTGTGGCATCTTAATTTATTCAGCAGGACAAGGGTTAAGTTTGGGAATGGTTCGCCCGCCGCGAAATAGTTCCAAGATTCCTGCTAGGTGAATTTATCGAAGCATACATACCGCTTTAAATTTGCTCTTGACCAATCAAAGTTCTCTAAAATTGTGGAAGCCTGCGGAGCTGGAATTATTAGACAAAATACAGTAACTTCAATAGTTTGGCTGCCAAGGGGCTTTAAATTTATTGTACAGTGGATTAAGCTTCGTTAGGTACACATTATAATACATTTATAAGAGCATAAGCAACCAGTGCTTAATTTCGAGTAAATCCATTTTGTCTGAAACAGAGAGCGACACATAATTTTCCCGGCTATGAGATACTCAATAATATAATGTTATTAAATGGATGTTTTTTGTTGTTGTTGTTTTTGTTTTGTTTGTTTTTTTTTTTTTTTTTGTTTTTTTTTGTTGTTGTTGTTGTTTTTTTTTTTGTTTTTTTTTTGTTTTTTTTTTTTTGTTTTTTTTGGCCCTGTTGCAGATACGAGGGCAGTCGTATTGGACTGATAATTGCTGTATTGGTCCGATGCGAAGCTGAGAGCCAATACAGCCATCCGAAGACAAATGCGACTGCCTTTGGACCTGTAACAGGGCCACTGTGAAAACGTCCATTTCATGACATTAGTATTAATCACATTTTTGTTTTCAACTATTAAAGTGTTGAAAGTCAATAAAACCTCTTTTTGAGTAGTTTTGTTCTTGTTGCTTGCTTCACCATGCACTTAATTACTGACTTTAAAAAAAATAATATTGCTTTGTTTGAATATAGGGATCGAACATGGTTTTTCATGCATTAACATTCGCCAGGTCCCGAGGGAGGTGTTGAAAACCGAGGCCGAAGGCCGAGGTTTTCAACACCTCCCAAGGGACCTGGCGAATGTTAATGCATTGAAAAACCATGTTCGATCGCTATTATTGCATAAAAATGAAAATATTTGCTACATTTCGCGTTATTTCTTGCAATATTTTGTTTCGCCTTTTCACCGATGTCGCGCGAACGCGAACTATGCTCTTTCTGGGGCAGGGCAGTACACATCTCGTGACGGCAGCAATTCTGTGGCCCCGGTACGAGCATATTGAAAGTTCTGTAGTCGTGCATTAACAGCGCGAGCCGTGCATTAACAGCGCGTGAATTGCCTTGTTAATACACGGCTTTTCGCCGGTTAATGCACGGCTGTTAATAACGTGCGACACTGCTTTTTTATGCAATAATGGATAATCAAATTTGCTGTCTGCAATTGTAGCATCAACATCTGCAGATATCATCTTGTACTCTAAGCACCAAACAGAAGAAGTATCGCAT
This sequence comes from Anodontia alba, assembly GCA_964016985.1. Taxonomy (NCBI): domain Eukaryota; kingdom Metazoa; phylum Mollusca; class Bivalvia; order Lucinida; family Lucinidae; genus Anodontia; species Anodontia alba. The sequence continues at coordinate 76,198,140 of OZ024833.1, read as the reverse complement.
TGTTTAAAGTCTCGTCGACAGGTTAATACCGTAAAATATTGGCCCTCCTGAACCCCTCGGTTTTTATCCCCTTAATCCTTGTAACTTTCAGCATTAGCCATCGTATAAAGCCCAGGCCAAAACCATATATAGAAATCATGCCAAACATTGCATTGGTATACTGCAGGCTGTTTGGCACATATTAGAACAATAATTACTTGGTTGACAAACAACGTATACTGACTCAATACAATAAATCCGTTTTGTCTGAAACAGAAAGATATGTACACTTTTCCACGAGATATACATCAAGCCATTTCTAAGGTAATTATGAAAATAACGCCTGATCATTGATTTAACCACATTACAAAAATGGTCAAGTCGAGAGTTTTCAGTTATAGAAATTTAATTGAAATACTGTTGGGGTAGCGCAACAGCTTTCTCAATGAATGGAAAAAAACTGCCAATTAGATTTATCATTCATTTCATAAAGGAACGTATAATCGCCAATTAGCCCTTACAGCAACACAGATGTTTTTATATGTATATAAAACTGAAATCAATAAATCAGATTCGTGCAAAAGAAACTAAATAAAATAAAAACCTGTTTTTGGTAGCAATGATAAAGTGTAAAAAAAAAACAACAACTAAATACTCTAGACTCATTATCTCAAACTCCAAGGAACCAGAATGTTTGGTCTGAGATAAAAGTAGTTTCAGATAAAGGGAGCTGAAATGTTAAGGACAAAGAATAAACCTAACCAATATTGTCCTTCATGTAGTTTGACTTAAGCGGTAGTTTGAGTTATCAGTGTTTGAGATAACGAGTCAGCTGTGTTTGATTCAACCATATAAACCGCTACGTCAGAAAACACACCTTCCGACATGTGCGCCCAGCGAAGATTCAGATCAGACTGCGCATTCGCGCAGTCTGATCAGAATCTTCACTGGACGCATTTCAGATAGCCAAGGATGCAACGTTTCTTCATGCGGACAACGAAGATTATTGATCAGACTGTACGGATGTGCAGGCTGATCTGAGTCTTTGTTGTGACGCCCATGTCCGGAGGTATGTTTTCCCTCTTTGCGAGTCATATGATTGCCAGCATAGGGAACATATCCCAGGAAGCATTTTTTTTTATAAATCTATAGCGGGCCGTTATCGGCCCGTCAGGGTAGCTGACGGGCCGATTACGACCCGCTATAGATTTATAAAGAATGCTAGCTGACGGGCCGATTACGACCCGCTATAGATTTATAAAGAATGCTAACTGGGATATTACTGACGATTATGATTATAATAATTACCGTATGTACCCTGAGTATTAGGACACCTTATCTACTTCTTGTTCTAAAATTTGAAATAGTCCATTCTACTACCAGTTAAGTCGTCTGAAATATTGTTGGATGCATGGCAAACAGTGTAGACCCTGATTTTTATTTATTTATTTATTTATTTAAACAATGTTTAAAGAGGATGACACAATTAGCTATAAATAACTATTCTACCTTGCGGTCCTCTAACTAAAATTTATATACATATATACAACAAGACTTTACTAACAGCTAAGAAATTCATGGGATAAAAGTAGCTTGTAGCGAAGTGAATGCTTATATAAAGTCTTTGTCAAATGAAAAGTGCTAATAGGTATGTGCAAGTGATTTAAAACCAAACATGGCACTTAATTATATCAAAGACAAATCTATATGTTATCACAGTTTTTATAAGTGCTTTAAGATTTGACGAGCGCATTAAACCAATATCTAAAACAATTATGCTAGGTGATAAAAGCTCTCAATTCAGTTACAATAACGGTTTCAGCGATAATTTTACACATGGTATATCATTTAAAATCATTGTTAAAGACATTTTATACGCCAAGAACGATCATGTACACCTCAGCCTTATGAAAACCCTACTTCACGTGTTGCGGCCCCCCGTAGCCTAATGGATAAGAGAGCTGACTCTTAATCCATTAGGTTTCTCACTGCTGTGGTTCGAGCCTCGCTCGGGTCCCATGTGGGAAAGCCAAGTTCTGCTTACGGGTGGTCAGGTGGTTTTTCCCCGGGTTCTTCGGTTTTCGCCCATCTTTGATGAACGATCGGCTCGATGTAAGTGAAATATTCTTGAAAGAGCCGTAAAACCAAAATCAAAAAAAAAGTTCACTGTTTTCCCGGAATGTATTTCTAAAGGTTGTCTTTCAAAGTCGTATAGTATAATGAGCAACTCATACATGAAATTTCAAGACCGCAGCAATCAAATTTTAATTTTATGAAAGTTTCATTAGATGAAAACTGGTGAAGTCATTTGAGAATTTGGTGCCAGTAAAATCGATTAAAGTGAAGTCATTTGAGAATTTGGTGCCAGTAAAATCGATTAAACCCATTTATGCCGGATGGACATTTCTCTTTGGACAGGTCCATTTCCTATAAAAGGGGTGTCTGGATAGTTTTGATTATTATCATGTTTGTAGAAATTTCAGATCTTAAAGCAAACAGTGTAGACCTTAATTATACGCCGCGTTCTGTGGCGTCTGAATTGGGTCTTCACAGCTTGTCAATGTCCCTTCTTTGGGACGCAAGGCTTAAATGGGCTAAGTCTGGGACGCTTAGCTTGAATGGGTTAAGTATATGACGCTAGGCTTAAATGGGTTAAGTCTGGTAACCTAAGCTTATCTGGGTTAAGTCTGGGACGATAGGCCTAAATTGGTTATGTCTGGGACGATAGGCTTAAATGGGTTAAGTCTGGGACGCTAAGCTTAACTGGGTTGTCTGGGATGCTAGGCTTAATTGGTTTATATAAGTCTGGGATGCTAGGCTTAAATGGGTTAAGTCTGGGAAGCTATGCTTAAATGGGTTAAGTCTGGGACGCTAGGCTTAATTGGCATACAAGTCTGGGACGCTAGGCTTAAATGGGTTAAGTCTGGGACGCTAGGCCTAATTGGTTTATATAAGTCTGCGACGCTAGGCTTAAATGAGTTAAGTCTGGGAAGCAAGGCTTAAATGGGTTACGTCTGGGACGCTAGTCTTAAATGGGTTAAGTCTGGGATGCTAGGCTTAAATGGATTAAGTCTGGGAAGCTAGGCTTAAATGGGTTGTCTGGGAAGCTAGGCTTAAATGGGTTAAGTCTGGGACGCTAGGCTTAAATGGGTTAAGCTTGGAACGCTAGGCCTAATTGGTTTATATAAGTCTGGGACGCTAGGCTTAAATGGATTAAGTCGCACCCCCTGTTGTTTTTACTGCTGACCGTTCTTAGTCGGTAGTTTCTTTGTGTGAACTTGAGACTACTCGCTGCGGGGCTTTTTCTTCGTATTTTGTCCTGTTCATTGTCTTGTTGTGTTTAATGGATCCTGTCTAACATTGTGATCACCTTGTTGGTGAAGGAGGAGCTGGTTTTGGTTTTCTTTGGTTTGTGGTATGTATATTGTCGGTCTTTGTTTGTTTGCTCTTCCTCTTGGTGTCATTGGTAGGCCATCACGAAAACATGCTTATAGAATTTCGACCCCCTTAAACCCCAATTTTATATAGTAAAACTAGGGTTTACAGGGGTATACATTTTCTTCTTTCTGCTCAAAAAACATAGATTTTGAGTATTCGTTAGAACCACCTCACCGAGGCGGTGCTAATGAGTACCCACAATCTATGTTTTGAGCAGAAATATGAAAAATATCAGAATTTTTATCTGAAAATTTTCATTTTTTGGTGGTAAAATTTTCAATATATTTGAATTTGAATGGGTGAGTTTTCGTAATGCTATGTTCAGAGATTGTGGCTCTTCCTGGATATCGTCTATACTATTCTTCATGATTTTATACGTGTATATCGCCCAGGGGCAGCTAACACCCAGGGGTTAAAATTTTGTCACTGAAGGGTTTTGCTCCTTTGATCATCTACCGTAAATTTGTTGAAAACCTTTCACTAAAGTTGTAAGAAAAGGTGTAAAAAAAAATATCGGGCGTAAGACACATTGTATTAACCACAAGAGCTCACCCTGTGACATTGGCTCAGGCGAGCTAAAAATGGTGTTCATCTCCCAAAATTTGACTTGACTGTCATAGATGTATTCATTAAGATATATATTGACTTTTATGTCAATCCATTCTAAAATGAGCAAAAGATAAAGTTAAGTATTTGTAAATATTATTCCAGAAATTTGGGATATTTGCTGAAATCATCATCTTTTTTTATCACAAAAGACGACTTCCGTTCGTATTTTATTCATGCACTCTTTGATGTTAATATAAGCATATTTTTCTCCTTCGACTGCATCAAAACAAGTGAGGATCATCAACGTAGGACGTGATACTCCGATTATAGCCAAAAGCCAGCGGAAGACAACAAGGGGAAAATCTGTATCTAGGCAGAAAGCTTTAATTTGCATCTTAACACTATGGTCACTTCAATCATTTGTTGTAAGTTTCGTAAAATAACTTTCAGTCTTGATTTTATAGAGATTTTGTATTAATATATTTAAATTTGTACATCTGGGTTATGGGTTGCAGGGACAGGCAACCACGAGTGTGTGTGGTGAGTGTGAAAGGACAGGGCGATTTTTTTTTTTTTTTTTTTTTTTTTTTGGACGAAGTCTTATAAGATCATTAGTGACCTAATTCTGTCGGCCCCAGTATAGAAGAATGTACGTGCCTTGTACCGATGATAAATCTTATGAAACGGGTATTGCTGTCAAAAAGTTTGATTCTAATTTCATTGTGTGCATTTTAAAACATATTTACAAAATGATCTTCAAGTCCACCCAAAATGAAGTTTTGAAAATCAAAGAAAGAACAACAATTTGATAAGTTAATGATGTACATTGTGCGAAGTTGCTTTCTTAAGGAAGGATAAATCAAATGCCTATTTGCCGGGACCGAGCATCCAAAAAACATTAAACAAGTGGCAAGTCAGAATGTTAGGATGAACAGTCATGGACCACAAAAGAAAGGGTGAAATCGGGCGTCTTAGAAAAAGGATTGCAGTCCTTCAATCTGAGTCCATAACAAAGCTCAATCTTTAAAATTCACGTATTTTCAATACCCTTCCCCTACCCCCACCAACCAGTCTCCATTCCTACCATTACCTTTCGCTTTCGTGTACGTGACTCCCTTGCGGGAGATAACTCCTTACAGAGTTTTACTTGTTTTGCGCCCTTGCTCCTTTCCCCTTTCCTTTATAGCAAAGGTTGTGATGCAGCATCATTCTTTGTTGGCGGCAGCTCCATCTTATAACCAGGCGATTGATGGACACGCTGCTGTGGCAGTATGTATTGCATGCTGTGATATAGCTGTATATTTTATATATATTTCATAGATCGATTATCTATTTCTTACCTTTGTATATATGTGATATTTTTTCTAGTTATCTTTACATTGTCGAAATAAAAACCTTACAGGGATTATGTTATTGTACTCAATATTCGACACTAAATAAATTCTTCTTTGTATGCAACACTCATTCGGGCACATTCCATAGATTTATATTGTGGTATGTCTACATAGCGAAAAAAAAGCTATAGTGCAAAGAAAAGCGTGGAAGGCAGTGAAATCAACTACGTATCCAGCATTACACAGATTGGGATGTGACTTTGACAAGGAAACTGTCAAATTTTTTGGGTATAAAGTGAGCTTCATTTTATGACCCTCTATTATAATACTGGAAATACTATTATAATACTGGAAAATTGCCAAAATTATCTACTATTTTTCGTCACATCTTTTTTGAACATATTTCTTGTCTATTATTATAGCAAGCCTTTGTTACTTCAATCATTTCTGAAGTATAACTTCCAATGACAATTTTATAGAATATATCAATACTAAAGACTGTATCAATGGACAGCAAAGGTACGGATGACACTTTGCGCATGCGTGGGATGAATCTGAATCTGCGCATTTTGTGCATGCTCCAAGACACATTTTCGCTTGGCGCGACCCAATTTTCTTTAGAACTACTATCTATATTCCCAGTGGGCACATGACGTAAATATAACGTCGCCTCAACGTCGATGCAACGTCAGCGGGCAAATGACGTAAATATAACGTCGCCTCAACGTCTATACAACGTCATGACGTTGCATCGACGTTGAGGCGACGTTATATTTACGTCATGTGCCCGCTGGGTTACTAAATAAATAGATTGTAAGATTAACCGAGACAAGAGGTGTCAGAAGACTTTGATGTTGGAAGAATGTCAAACTGAGGGATGGGGTATATGCCACTGAAACATCTTCCCTTAGGCTTCCCATACTTCAGCAGCCATGTACACTTTTCAAAACTTAAACACGGCTATAAATGACAAAGTATGACCTGATCTTGACCAAGGCAGAAGGTCAAACTGAGGAAGGGGTGTGTACTATTGAAAGGTCTTACCCTTGAATACTTTAGCACTTACGAACACTTTTCAAAACTTAAACGCAAAACTTAAACATGGGTTTAAATGACTAAGTATAACCTGACCTTGACCTAGGCAGAAGTTCAAACTGAGGAAAAGGTCTGAGCTATTGAAAGGTCTTACCCTACTATTGGTGCGGGCCAAATATTAAAGCAGTTTCTTGAATACTTCAGCAGTTACAAACACTTTTCAAAACTTAAACGCAGAACTGGAACATGGGTTCAAATGACAAAGTGTGACCTGACCTTGACCTAGGCAGAAGGTCAAACTGAGGAGAGGTGTGTGCTATTGAAAGGACTAACCCTATTGAAAGGCGCTGTGGTGTAGTGGTAAAGCATCGGACTAGAGATCGAGTGGTACCGGGTTCGATCCCCACTAACAGCAAGTGTTGTTTCCTTGAGCAAGAGACTTTATCCACATTGCTTAGTACTGGTTTCTACCCAGGAAAAAAGAGGGCCACATGGAAGATTAGTACTAGATTACTAAATGTGTTACCCTCTATAAATAAAGTCGATTATTATTATTATTATTATTATTTTAAGGCTCGTGTGGGCCAAATATTAGAGCTCTATTTTGAACACTTCAGCAGTTATGTACACTTTTCAAAACTTAAACGCAAAACTTAAACATGGGTGTAAAAGACAAAGTAAGAACTGACCTTGACCTACATAACGTGTCTATTTTTGGGGATGGGGGTGTATGCTACTGAAAGGTCTTACCCTAAAGTAGGTGTAGGCTAAATATGAAGGCAGTACCTTAAACAGTTAAAAAACTATGCACACATTTGAAAACTTAAACAATGGGCTAACGCGGACGCCGACGCGGACGCCGACAGACGCCGACGCCAACGCCTGGGTGACAACATAAGCTCCCCAGGGACATAGTCCCGGCGAGCTAATAACGGTACAGGTTAACAGCATGGTTTCAACTCCGTCAGCATATTGCCCTCATTGATAATTTCGATTTGAGATTTATGGAATTTTGTTTGCTTTTTCTGATTTTTTAATTCAAAAACACATTTTTTTTTTCAAATTCTCCCAGATTCTGTCGCAGATTGGCCTTACTGACCTTCAAGTGCGTGGGAAATAAATCAGTTCATCCAAGTACATTACAGACAGTGAGCAGCTTATTTATGCCTTCTGATGTCTGTAAACAACGAAGCTGTGAACACGAAATTTAAGAATAGTATTTGTGTGTGTGTGGGGGGGGGGGGGGGGGGAGGGGGAGACGAGAGGAGGACGGGAGAGGTGATTCACATTTCAAACTGTGTATGTGTGGGGAGCGGGGAAGGGGACTGGAAAGGTGATTCACTTATTTCAAACTGCTTTGAAAAATCTAGCCAATAGGCCTAAGTACGAATTTTCATTTTGGTCAATTCTTAATACTGTCCTCTGTGGTGTAGTGGCCTCTCCTACGAACGGACTCGGGTTTCAGTCTCATTGGTTACATTCTGTGTGTATGTGTGTGTTTTGTTTTGTTTTTTGTGTTTTGTTTTTGTTTTTTTGTTTTGTTTTGTTTTTTTTGTTTTGTTTTTTGTGTGTGTGTTTTTTTTTTTGTTTTGTTTTTTTGTTGTTTTTTTTTAATTTAATGAACATTTTTAGCCGTTGTTTTTCTTTATTTCTTTGTTTCATCTTTTACTTTATTTTGATATTGTTCAACTTGTTAGCAAAAGCAGTAGATGTACTTCAGTACGATCCAATCATATTACGGAAAATCAAAAAAACAACATATTCTTATGGGCAATGGCGTAAAATACTGCCTTTCTTTCTTTCTTTCTTCCATTACGTCTAAACTTCCTAGGAGGAGACAGGCGGTGTAAATTGTACACCCCGGGTATGAAGGCCTACAAGGATAACAAGACGTTTCGCCCCCAAGACGTTTTACCCCTGGTCGTTTCGCCTCTATTTTTTATCCTTAGTCGTTTCTTTCCCCCCCCCACCCCCCTAGTCGTTTCGCCCCCACTCCATAACCCCTAGTCGTTTCGTCCACGACCCCGTTCAACCGTGCCTTGTGCGTGTGCGTATGAATATCATACAATATCATATATATAACATTCATGAACATTTGTATGGAGAAAGAATACAATTTAATTAAGCACACAAACATCATTTTGAAGGACAGTTGTCAGCTACTGGAGAGCTACAGGGCACTTAGTACATTTTATGCAGTTTAAATGTCTACAAAAAAATGAATATTATGCAAAGGCGCGTTTGTGTGTGCGTGCGTGCGTGCGAGAGAGAGAGATTTCGCCAGTAATCAACAAATCAACAAAAGAGCAAGAATTATGAATAATAAAATACAATATGATCGAATAATAATATTTTTTTTTTTTAATTATTTTAATATGAAAAAGAAAGAAAATATTTGTTTTGTGAATCGATGTCGGCTTTCACTGTAGTTTTTTAATCAAAATTAATAAAGTTTTAACTGCTGTGATCCATACCGTTAATCATCTTGTTTAATTATCTCGTTAGTACATTTACCTGTTTTAAAAAGTGTATTTTAAAAACCGGTCGGTTGATCCTTTGACATTGTCGGTGAACAGTCGGTGAACACTGACGATAAAAGGTAAAATGGAATCCCAAATTGTCATCACGAAAACATGTCTATATAATTTTGACCCCCTTAAACCCCCCTTTTATATAGTAAAACTGGGGTTTACAGGGGTATACATTATTTTTCTTATTTCTGCTCAAAACATAGATTGTGGGTGAGGCGGTTCTAACGAGTACCCACAATCTGTTTTGAGCAGAAATATGAAAATATCAGAATTTTTTATCTCATTTTTTTTTTAATTTTTTGGTGGTAAAATTTTCAGTATATTTGAATAGGCTTGTTTTCCTAATGTGATAATTGCCATATCTTTTGTATCAAGAAAACCATTCACATGCCGACGTCAAGGCTGGACAAGACTACAGAACGTCTAAAAACTTGAGTTTTACTGTTCAGAGAGCATTATTTTCACTGAACATTTGTATTGTTACAAGGAAAAGCCATATTGATAAAAATTGTCTTAGACGAAAGATCTTGAAAAACGATGCATTAAAACTTTATGGTGTCTTCTTAACCCTCGTCCTGCTGAATAAATTAAGATGCCACGCCCACACCTAATTTTTAGCCAATCAGATCACTTGATCCAAGTTGTTGATACAAATTCAAATACTGAATGGCAAACAGTGCAAATCCAGATCAGTTGGCTTCTTCAGAAGCCAACTGATCTGGATCTACACTGTTTGCAAAGGCAGGGCATATCTGGGTTCAGCAGGACAAGTGTTAAATATTTTCAATGACGGCGTCCATGCTTTGTCAAGATCTTTAATTTTAGATACTTTTTTAATCAAAATTGCCCTTTCCCTTTTGGATTTTTAACCCTCTCACCCCGGAGTTCCTGCAATAGACTTTTTCTGTCTCAGACATACGTATCTATTGTTGCAGATGGTACATAACCCGGAACCAAATGGCAAACAGTGTAGATCTTGATGAGACGGCTAAGTTTGAGCCGACCCATCTGTTTCTACACAATTTGCAAAGGTGTATGTTTTTTATCTGCAGGGTTGAAAGAGGTATTCATCAAATTTAAAAGGTTTATAAAGGAAAAGATAGTGGAAAAGGAAAAAAAAAGATAAAAAAAAAAAACAGATGAAAGAATGAAATAATAGATAAAAAAAAAAAGAAAAAGAAAGAAAAAGAGATGTAAAGAACGAAATAAAAAAGAATGTAAAAAAAAGTAAAAAAAAATAATAATAAAATAATAAAAATAATAATAAATAAATAAAATCTTTGCGGAAGACAATCCCAATATTTTAGTGTAACAAGTCCTAGTCACATTTCCCAGTGGCCACTTTTAAGGCCGGTGCCGGCCGGGAACTAAGGATAAGTTATCCTTAGGCTGACGTAACAGGGTGATGACAGGTTTACGAGTTGTTTCTCAAATAACGTTATACAACAAACGTTGTTGAAATGGTGTTATTATCCGCTAAATGTAGTAAAACATTTATGTTGAATGGACTCTTCTACCTTCTCTTTGGACCAGTCCATATAAAAAAATATGGGGTATCTGCTTAGGTTTTACTATTACCATGTTTTACAGAAATTCCTTAAAAGAATTAAAGGAAACAGAGTTCTGCGGCGTCTGATCTGGGTCTATGCTGTTTGCCAATGCCCCTTTCAGAGGACGCCATGCTTAGATCGCTGAGTAAATGGGTTAATGGTCCTTATATATGTGCCTCATCTCCCTACGGTCTTTTAAAGATGATTAAATATAACTTTTGAGACGTTATACTACCTAAATAGCTAGTAAACTTTATCTATTTAAGTTTTAGGGGGCGAAATGACTAGGGCAGCGAAACGAACAGGGGGAGGCGGGGCGGGCGAAACGTCCAGGGGTGAAATGTCTTGGGGGGTGGGGGTCGACACATCTCCAAACCCCTACAAGCAGACAAGTAAACCAGTTTGAATTACCATATGGTTCTGTAACCTGCATATAGTGTGACTTTCCCTGCACATGGGGACCTCCAGTTAACATCCCGTTCCTGTCTTTGCAAACAGTGTAGCTCCAGATCAGTTGGTGAAGAGGCAGTGGTACTGTGTAAAATTCAATAGTTGAGATGATCGTACATGTAGTCTCTAAAATTTTAAGAGGACTGGGTACGACTTTTGTGATATCCTGTTTAGTTTCCTGTTCACCAGTTTGAAAAAGGTCTACTTTAAAAGGAAAAAATTTGCTCCCCATGGGTGCAAATTCTTTCCTTTTGGAGTAGACCTTTTCCCAGAAGGAAGGCAAAAAAATTTTGAGTTACATCCCCACTTTAAAGCTATCAATTTTCTTTAACGCTGTATTTCTCCTAAAAGAAAACAACATATTTTTTATTGATGGCTAATATATAGTGACTTCTCAAGTAAAAGCCTCCTAACTTACATTTCAATTTACTTGAGACCCTTTCTACAAGATTTTTCTTTTCTTTTTTTTTTTTTTTTTTTGATTGTTAGGGTTTAACATGTCAACCCTTGTGGGTCATTTTGTGTTGTCTCCAAGAGAAAGGGAGAAAAGATATTAAAGATAGTAGAGATGAAAGAGAGATATGCTTTTGGAGGTTCCACGGTACCACCTTTTTAACCCATTGTAGACTGAGTGAACTCCCCAACACTATATATAGGAAGATTTTAATTTCGATTTTTAGGTATGTCAGGCTATGTGATTTAGATATTCCAAGAGAAAAATGGTTGAACTATTTGCACACAGCACTTGGAGACTTGATCAGAGGCCGCGTTCTGCAGCATCTGATCTAGAACTGCACTGTTTGCCAATTACCCATTATGGGTCTCCAGACTACAAAGTATTAACCTAAATCATTGTCATGCTGAATACATTCAGATGTCACACCCACTTCTGATAGTCACCATACCCACTTCTAACTGTCAGCCACTCAGTTTGCTTGATCCAAGTTGCTGATACAAATTCAAACACTTAATGACGAACAGTACAGATCCATATCAGTTGGCTTCTTCAGAAGCCGATCTGAAACCACACTGTTTGCAATGGCAGGGCATATCAAGGTTCAGCAGGACCAGTTCACTAGACCTATGAACTGAAATATATAATTAAAGTACAAAGACAGTTCCCTGGTAAGGAGCATTTATTCTTTTTTTTCTTTGTACATACAATGTATTAAAATCTTAACTTCTGGAAAAACCATCTGTTCTTGCCACTCTTGTATCTGAAATAGAAAATAGGAAGGTACCATAACAACCCTAAATATTCGGACATCTTAACTCATGTCCTGCTGAACCCGGATATGCCCTTCATTTGCAAACAGTGTAGATCCAGATCAGTTGGCTTCTGAAGAAGCCAACTGATCTGGATCTGCATTGTTTGCCATTCAGTATTTGAATCTTTATCCACAATCAGGATCAAGTAATTTGATTGGCTGAAAATTAGAAGTGGGTGTGGCATCTTAATTTATTCAGCATGACAAGGGTTAACTCTTTACCATACTTAGGGCTGGGGAATTACCATGCCCGACTTGTCCAACTTGTCCAATTTTCATGAAGACAATTAAGAAATTTTCGATTTATTTGTCCCGGGACTTCATAGCTCCAGCCAAGTATCCATATTATGAGAAACTTATTTTTTTCTTATTTCTGGAAGAAAGCACATATTGTGGGTACTCATTAGAAGTGCCCCACAGAGGTGCTTCTAATTAGTATCCGCATCATGTTTTCTTCAAAAAGTAAGAAAAATGTCAGTTTTCGGACAAGTAAATCTTGGTGTCAAGTGGATTTCGACCATTTACTTGTCTGTGGACAGGTAATAAAATTTGATAATTCCACATGTCTGCCTTACTTGTCATAAAATTTGAACAAGTCAAATATACTAGTGAATGATATGTCTAAAATATTGCTGCATGAGTGGCAAACAGTGTAGACCCTGATTAGAAACTGCATTATGCGGCATCTGATCTGGGTTTGGACCGTTTGCTCAGACCTGTCTGTCCAAATACTAAGGGTTATTACGGTATTCTGAATTTATCCAAAGTATTCGTTTTGAGTTTGAGTTTTACTGCCCAGTCAACACTATTAAAACCATGTCGAGCCGGTCAATTTACCTAACAACGCTTTTACTGAGCAGGCTCAATCCTCTAAGCTGCTAACCAGTACTTGTGCACATTCTTTTGCCAGAAACTGACAACTGCCCTTTTTGAATCAGCTGAAGTGGGAGAATAACTGTAGAAAATATTTCATGATGAATCTCCACACAGAATGTTGCCGGACCAGACAAGTTTGAACCCGCGACTTCCTGATCACAAGTCAGACGCACACCCGACTGAGCCACCGAGGACAGCTAAGTATTCGTACACACACTAGTCATGAGTAAACTGAAGACCCACATCAGATGCAATACCTGGTGTCTGATCAGGGTCCACATTGTTTGCCACTCATACAGCTATTTTTATACCCCTGGCATACGAAGTATGCCGAAGGGGTATATAGTTTTCGTCGGTTCCGTTTGTCCGTTCGTCTGTCCGTCCTTCCGTCTGTCTTTCCGTCTGTGATTCCATCCGTTAACCTTTTCTATAACCAAGTTTTACTTCAAAGTTTTTAATTACTTATAACTCTGCAGCCACTGATCAAAAACTTATCATATTTGGTTCTCTTCCATTCTACATCTATGAACCCCTGGGTCATCTTACATTCTACATCTATGAACCCCTGGGTCATGCCCCAGGGCGGGGCTAGAGGTCCAAGTCTAGGACACCCCAATAAAGTAGTATATTGAAGTTTGTTTATACAAACAAGCTCTTAATAAAGAAGGATCAGACATGTTTATCACATCAACATTCAGTATAATAAGGTCAAGGTCATTTTGACCTTATTTTCATGCTCCAGTGATTTTGCCTTATATTTTGAAGCCTATTTCATGGATTAATGCCTCAATAAAGTAGTATGTTGCAGTTTGTTTATACAAATAACTTCTTAATAAACAAGAGCTGTCGGAGGAAAGCGAGCTCGCCTGCTGGGTACATTTTATATTGTAACATTTTTATCATTAAGCCATATAATATAGGTCACACTGACCTAGATGTATTTGTATGTAAATCATTTTGTCACATAGATATAATAATCCAGGTATGACAATTCTCCATGAAATAGTAATGAAAATAAAAGGCAAAATCACTGAAGCATGAAATATAGGTCACAATGACCTAGATATAGTAAGTGGTCATTCATTGGGTCACATGGAACTAATATCCCAGGTGTGACATTTATCCAACAAATAGTATTCAAGATATAAGGCAAAATCACTGAACCATGAAATATAGGTCACACCAACAGAGATATATTTTGACGTCAATAATCGGGTCACAAGGAACTAATATCCCAGGTGTGACATTTATCCAACAAATAGTATTCAAGATATAAGGCAAAATCACTGAACCATGAAATATAGGTCACACCAACAGAGATATTTTGACGTCAATAATCGGGTCACAAGGAACTAATATCCCAGGTGTGACATTTATCCAACAAATAGTATTCAAGATATAAGGCAAAATCACTGAACCATGAAATATAGGTCACAATGACCTAGATATAGTAAGTGGTCATTCATTGGGTCACATGGAAGTAATATCCCAGGTGTGACATTTATCCAACAAATAGTATTCAAGATATAAGGCAAAATCACTGAACCATGAAATATAGGTCACACCAACAGAGATATATTTTGACGTCAATAATCGGGTCACAAGGAACTAATATCCCAGGTGTGACATTTATCCAACAAATAGTATTCAAGATATAAGGCAAAATCACTGAACCATGAAATATAGGTCACACCAACAGAGATATATTTTGACGTCAATAATCAGGTCACAAGGAACTAATATCCCAGGTGTGACCTTTATCCAACAAATAGTATTCAAGATATAAGGCAAAATCACTGAACCATGAAATATAGGTCACAATGACCTAGATATAGTAAGTGGTCATTCATTGGGTCACATGGAACTAATATCCCAGGTGTGACATTTATCCAACAAATAGTATTCAAGATATAAGGCAAAATCACTGAACCATGAAATATAGGTCACAATGACCTAGATATAGTAAGTGGTCATTCATTGGGTCACATTGAAGTAATATCCCAGGTGTGACCTTTATCCAACAAACAGTATTCAAGATATAAGGCAAAATCACTGAACCATGAAATATAGGTCACACCAACAGAGATATATTTTGACGTCAATAATCGGGTCACAAGGAACTAATATCCCAGGTGTGACAGTTATCCAACAAATAGTATTCAAGATATAAGGCAAAATCACTGAACCATGAAATATAGGTCACAATGACCTAGATATAGTAAGTGGTCATTCATTGGGTCACATGGAAGTAATATCCCAGGTGTGACATTTATCCAACAAATAGTATTCAAGATATAAGGCAAAATCATTGAACCATGAAATATAGGTCACACCAACAGAGATATATTTTGACGTCAATAATCGGGTCACAAGGAACTAATATCCCAGGTGTGACATTTATCCAACAAATAGTATTCAAGATATAAGGCAAAATCACTGAACCATGAAATATAGGTCACAATGACCTAGATATAGTAAGTGGTCATTCATTGGGTCACATGGAAGTAATATCCCAGGTGTGACATTTAACCAACAAATAGTATTCAAGATATAAGGCAAAATCACTGAACCATGAAATATAGGTCACAATGACCTAGATATAGTAAGTGGTCATTCATTGGGTCACATGGAAGTAATATCCCAGGTGTGACATTTATCCAACAAATAGTATTCAAGATATAAGGCAAAATCACTGGACCGTGAAATCTAGGTGACCTGGACCGTAAAATGTAGGTCACCATGACCTTCACTCTCTTACACTTAAACCAATGTCACATAGTTAGCTGATGTATAACCAGTTGTGTCTATAACCTGTAGGCATATAAGATTTTACAAATGTGTCCTAGATTTTGACCCCTAGCCCCACCCCAAGGCCCACCCTGAGGTATGAACCCAGGGGTATGTTCTTTTGGAATCTCGGAAGACTCGTCCAGGTACCCAAATTCTAAATATGAATGCTCTATGAGGAGTGAAAGTCAAGATATAAGAATTTGAAAAACTTTAACACAGTATTACAAAGGTGTCCTAGATTCTGACCCCTAGCCCCACCCAGGGGCATGAACCCAGGGGTTTATTCTCTTGGAATCTCAGAAGACCCTCCAAGGTACCTAAGTTCCAAATTTGATGCCTCTGTGAGGAGTGACTGTTGAGATATAAGCATTTGAAAAACTTTAACGCAGTGTGACGGGAACGGGAACGCAAACGTGGACGACCGGGGTGACTACAATAGCTCTCCTTGTACTTCGTACAGGCGAGCTAAAAAGAATGGGCATCAAACATGTTTATCACATCAACATTCAATGTAATAAGGTCAAGGTCATTGTGATCATCTTTTCATGCTCCAGGCATTTTGCCTTAAATCTTGAAGACTATTTCATGGATTAATGTGATACTTGGAATGTTGGTTCTGTGCGACACCATGATTGACAGCATAACAAATGTAGGTCATCTTGACCTATATTTCATGGTCCAGTAATTTTGCCTCATATCTTGACTGTTATATATGCCTTATATCATTGTCATTAATTTTAAAATATTTTATAATTAAGAAATGGCGCCAGCCGGGGGTATTCGTGATCCTCTGGGCACGCTCTAGTCAGACACAGTAAAAGGAAGTAAAATTGAAAAGGAGGTTGGGGTTGAGGTTTGTGTGTGTGTGTGTGTGTGTGGGGGGGGGGGGGGGGAGGGGGGGCTCAGACTTTGCCTAAGTTAATCAGGTATTCTACCTTATATCAGCATCCCCAATGAAGTTGGAGGCATAATAAATTGGGTAGGCTGGCAGTTTAATGGCCTAATCAACAGTATTAAGGTCATGTTGAGCCACTTTACATAACCACACTTTTCCTCAGCATTCTAAGTTAACCACTACTTATTCACATTCATTCACTAGAAATTTACAACTGCCCCTCTTGAACAAGCAGAAGGGACAGAACAGAAAATATTTCATGATCAATCTGCAGGAAAGCATGTTGCCAGACCCAGTCAGGATCAAACCCACAACTCTAGCAGGAATCGAACCTGCATTGATTGATTGTGTTGGGGTTCAACGACACGTCAACGCTTGTGGGTCATTTTGTGTCGTCTCCCAGAGAAAGGGAGAAAAGAGATAGAAGAGATAGTAGAAGAGATGAAAGTGAGGGACAGGGAAGAATGAGAAATAGGAATGAAAGTGAAGAAACAGAAGAAATAAAAACATTTGCCCTCTACCCTTACCTGCTACAAGGATAGCAGGATTTGCCCAACTGTAAGCCAATATCAGCTGAAGGCCCCGGTGGCGTAAGAATCACGACACCTTCGCACCACCCGACCACCCCCAAATCGAACCTGCAATCTCATGATCACTCGGACGCACATTTGACTGAGCTACCGAGGCCCGCTTGGGGCATAATAACAAAGTTATATCTCTGATTGCTTATGGTAGAAAGTACATGCGAGTCTTCATGTGCTTAGGAAAATTGCTAAAATTTGATTTTAAATCAAGTTTCATTTTTGTAGCAGAGGTTTCTAAATGTTGATAACAAACCTTTCTTCAAATTTTGCCTTGACTTCTCTTTTTGCTTTGCGTTTTCTCGCTGGATCTTTGAAAGCATCTTTGTTTACGGCTGCTTTATCAAGATTAACATCCACAGAGTAACTGAAAATATATATGAAAAACTTTGCTCATACAAACAACTTCAACTTGCATTTTTAGCTCTTTTGGGCCAGAGCACACAGTGTAGACCCAAATCAAATACCACAGAAGGTGGTGTCTGGTCAGTGTACACTGTTTACCACTCATCCAACAGACCTATGAATCATTCACATATGGACGGCGCCAAGGGAAAATGTCTCTTTGGGCATATATGGACAGCGAAGGCCTAAATCAGACTGCGCCGATGTGCAGTCTGATATGGGCCTTCACTGTCTGCATATGCCCAAACTGTTTGCCACTCACCGAACAGATGTATAAATCATACACATATGGCCTTGCCAAGCGAAAACGTGTCTTCTGGCATATATGGACAGCAAGGACCAGATCCGCTCAGTCTGATCAGGGCCTTCACTGTCCGATAACAAACACATTGGACACTACCCTGGGTTCAAAAAAAAAAAGTTAGCTAAAATTAGCAAGTAGCATTATTTTTTACTTGCTAAACCTTTCAGCCAACTTGCTTTTTCACATTTATAAACACTGTTAAATGTGGCTTTAAACCTTAGCACTCTGGGTAAAAATTTCAGCAGACATTTTAAAATATTTTTCTTATTTTTCCCAGAAAACAGGTTTTGACATTACATGCAAATTGTCTCCATAGGAGACAATTTGCATGTAATGTCAAAACCTGTTTATGGAGACAATTTGCATGTAATGTCAAAACCTGTTTTCTGGGAAAAATAAGAAAAATATCATCACTCGCTTTTGGAAAAGAAATTGCAAAACTTCAGCAACAATGTCTCAGGTTCCGTCAATTAAAGAGAATCTTTCCATCTTGCTAGAATTAGCAAGTAATCGAAATTGCAGCTTGCTTTTTGAGGAAATTAACCAGCATTTAGCAGGTTTTTTTTTTTTTTTTTTTTGTGTGTTGAGGTTTTACGGCCCAGTCAACCCAATGGGGTCATGTCGAGCGCGGTCAGTTTACCTAACCACACGTTTACTGGGCAGGCTTAGTCCTCTAAGCTGTTAACCAGTATTGTGCACATTCTTTCGCCAGAAACTGACAACTGCCCTTCTTGTATCAGCGGAAGGGAGAGAATGACCGTAGAAAATATTTCATGATCAATCTCCACGAAAGAATGTTGCAGGCCTAGGCGGGGGTTGAACCCGCGACCTCCTGGTCTCCAGTCGGACGGCGCATCCAACTGAGACACCTAGGTCGGCAGCGAAAACGTGTCTTCTGGCATATATGGACAGCAAGGACCAGATCCGCAGAGTCTGATCAGGGCCTTCACTGTCCGATAACTCATTGGACACTACAGAATGTATTAATGAAGCAAATGCCAAATAAGACTGAACATGTGTGGGATCAATCTGAATCTGCATTTTGCAAATGCTCAGACCCTATTTCGCTTGATGCTACCCATATTCATTTTTTTCTAATTTCTTCATGAAAACATGTTTTCAGTACTCATTAACCCTTGTCATGCTGAACCCGGATAATAATAATAATAATAATAATAATAATCAACTTTATTTATAGAGGGTAACACATTTAGTAATCTAGTACTAATCTTCCATGTGGCCCTCTTTTTTCCTGGGTAGAAACTAGTACTAAGCAATGTGGATAAAGTCTCTTGCTCAAGGAAACAACACTTGCTGTTAGTGGGGATCGAACCCGGTACCTCTCGATCTCGAGTCCGATGCTTTACCACTGCACCACAGTGCTCCACTATATACCCTGTCTTTGCAAACAGTATAGAGCCAGATCAGTTGGCTTCTGAAGAAGCCAACTGATCTGGCTCTGCACTGTTTGCCATCCAGTATGTAAATTTATATCAACAATCTGGATCAAGTAATCCTATTGGCTGAAAATTAGAAGTGGGTGTGGCATCTTAATTTATTCAGCAGGACAAGGGTTAAGAGGAAGCCTATGACTACCACAACAAAAAGTAAAAAAAATATCATGGATTTTGATAAGATGCCTTTTTTTTTTTCAATCCAAAAGTATGGATACTTTTCTTATTTCTCCATGAAAACATAAGTTGTGGGTACTCATTAAAACCTCACAAGTTCATTTTTGGTCACTGCAACATGTTATCCCTACTTTATTGTGTCTTAGCTGTATATAAGTCTATGTAAAACATGTCGGCCTCTGGGCGGGGCCATTTTTGGCCCCAGGGCAATAACGAACAATCTTGGTAGAGGTTCACTAGGTGAAGCTTTGTATCAAATATCACAGGTCTGGGCCTTCTGCTTTCAGAGAAGAAGATTTTTAAAGTTTTTCCCTATATGGGTGTATGTAAAACAAGTGATCCCTGTGCCATTTTTTACCCCAGGGCTAAAATTTGAACAACTTTGGTAGAGGTCCACAAGATAAAGCTACATACCAGTTTCTGACAAGAAGATTTTTTTAAGTTTTCAGTTAAAAAATCTTTTTTTAGCTCCTGTGACCTAGATGTGCAATAGACCAGAACCATTTGAACAACTTTGAAAGAGGACCAACCAAGGATCATTCCTGTGAAGTTTGGTCAAAATCCAGGATCATTCCTGTGAAGTTTGGTCAAAATACAATCAGTGGTTTAGGAGGAGATGTCGTTTGAAGAAATTGTTTACGGACGCACGACTGGCAAAATGTGATCACAAAAGCTCACCTTGTCCATATGTGACAGGTGAGCTAAAAACATGAACAAAAGTGCATGGACATGAAAAAGATATTAAATTACTGTAAATCAGATCCAGTAGCTAGTTTTGAATTGGCAGAACAATGGTTGTGCTGAGAGAGGTATCAAGAATCATAGATATCTTCTAGCGATCGATCTGTCGTGTTTATAACAGCTCATTGCATGTGTAATGAGTTTTTGCGACCTATTATTACCTTGGAAATTTACATCCTAGCTTTGGTGTTCCTTTACATAATGCCCATTAGATTTTTTAAAAATGCTTTCCAGGTAAAAAAATGTGTGCTATTGGTCCCATCTGCATCTTCTGAACATTACAGCAACTTTTCCTGTTTCCAAAAATTTTTTGTCTTACAATTCATAGATTTTGGACTACTTTCAAACAGTTCATAACTGTTAAGAGAGATTTTGCTCAGGATTGTACTTCTACACAACAAATGTAAATTTCATAGATTATACTGCAGTATATTGCTCAACACAGCACCAGTCCCTCACATAGATGAAGAGTTTTTGCTCAGTACTAAAGATGTTGTTAACTAGTTTTTGTTTACAATCATAGGTTCCGGATTAAATCATTTTTAAGGTTCTTCAGTCTTAATTGGTTTTCTTGGCATAAATTCTAGGCACCTTAGTTTTGGCCTGGGCCACCGAAATAAATTTTTAGGAGACCAGCTGGCTCCTGAAAAGTCTTGGCCAGCCTGTATCCCCGAGACATTCATCTCTTTATATGATGAGACACCATTTTTTTTTTTTTCTGGCATGCAAAACATATGCAGTCCTGGTTTGTGCTTGAAGGAACTTTTGACCCAGTAACAAAAGCCCATGTGCCAATAGCCAGTGCTAAAGTTTAAGGTATTTAGATGGCTATGCATGTACATAATGCTATGTCCTATTGATGAAGAAAAAGAAAACTTCTGAATAAAATCAGAAATCATAATGGTATTTTTTTCCTTTTATTCTCTTGCTTATTTGATACTTGTAGATTGTTCCACTTTCTTTAAATAATCATTTATTTATTTATTATTTTAAACTAACAGAAGAATCTACATGCATAAGCAGGATTTTCCCTCAGAAATTTACTTAAGGAGACATATGTCTCTATTGACCCATATGTTAGAGGACATATGGGGTAATTTTAGGGTTAATTGTTTGAATTTTACAGAAAATATTGCAAATTTTAAGGACATCAACGTCTCTCTAAGATGAAGGTTTAGGGGGCATCAGAGTCAAAAAAAGGGCCAAGTCTTTGAGTTTTTGAGGGACAAGGAAAATGCTGATAAAGGCTGCTAAATGTCAAATGTAAGCACGCATCTTCAGTGACTCTAACTACCAATGGCTCAAACTTTATAGACTGGTTCCTGCAATTTCGAGCCATTGAGGTTCAACTGTACTTACCGTGTTGGCATCAAATGGTTGTAATTATATACTCTGACAAATGGCTTGATCTTTGACCGTTCCTTTATCTTTTTCTTTCCCATCTTTCGAATCACTCGACGTGGGTAACGCTCAATACCAGCTACAAGGGCATGGCCATAAGGCTTGTCTGATGTGCCATCATCGTAGTTCTGAAAGTTATGTTCATTTAACAGAGGAATTGTTAACTAAGGAGGAGTATCAGATGATAATTCTGGGATAAATTTTTCTGGTTCTTCATAAAAAAAGAACCTATGTTGTGGGTACCTACTCATTAGAAGGTGCTTCTAATGAGTACCCACAACATAGGTTTTTATGAAAAAAACAAAAGAAAACTACCCCAGAATTATCACCATATACTCCCCTTTAACCCTTCTCATGCTGAATAAATTAAGATGCCACGCCCACTTCTAATTTCCAGCCAATTAGATTACTTGATCTGAGTTTTTGATAGAAATTCACATATTTAATAACAAACAGTGCAGATCCAGATCAGTTGGCTTCTTCAGAAGCCAACCAATCTGGATCTACACTGTTTGCTAAGACAGAGTATGTCGTGTTCAGCAAGAGAAGGATTTTTTAACAAATACTTTGATTTTACATGACTGTCATGTAGTTTTTTTCTTTTCTGAATGAATCTTAATTCATCACAGATTCTTTATATTACATTTGCTGGAATCCAAAGCAAAAAATGCATTTAACTCTTGTCATGCTGAATAAATTAAGATGCCACGCCCACTTCTAATTTCCAGCCAATCAGATTACTTGATCTGAGTTTTTGATAGAAATTCACATATTTAATGACAAACAGTGAAGATCCAGTTCAGAAGCCAACTGATCTGGATCTACACTGTTTGCTAAGACAGGGCATGTCGTCTTTAGCAAGAGAAGGTTTAATTCATTGCACTGTTCAAAAACTTATGATTGTATAGAAAAATGAGTATATGTTATTTTTCTATATATAATCTATACATTTTTGTTGTTCATCTTTAAACTGTGTTATAACACAAAACAGTGCTATAATGTAACATTATGAGGTGCCTATGTAAATTAAAGTCAACCTAAAAAAAAATCTTAACTTTTTTAGAGGCAAAAAGATTCACTGAATCGTATCACGATACTTATTCTGATGATATGTGTATCATATCATGCGGCTCGTATCGAGATACCTGACAATATGCCCAAAAGAACAATTTCCGAAGAAAATGATCGCTAAAATATTCAAGACCATTTTTATAACAAATTACAAAGATATGAAATGTAACTGAAATACACTGATCACTTATATGACAAACAGGAGCATCTTACACAGGCATTGTTACACAAGAATGAACCTCTGAGATGGTTTTGAATCTCTTTTTCCAAGAGTACAAAAACTTTCAAGCTGAGACTTGTGCATGAAAATAGTATCGTGATACGTATCATATCATAAGGCAAGTATCGCAATATGAATGGTATCCTGAGGTGACTGTATCGTAGAGCTCTAAATAATTATATTTTCATGGGTGAAGAGGTATTTCTCTTTTTATGCTCATTCCCTGGTATTTGGTGAAACAAGAAATCCGCCAAAGACAAACCTGCCAGTGCCTGTCAGTATTATATGTGTCAGTACTGTATGTGATGGTGATGATTTGGTGTTTTACATTCCTTTCATCATTATTTAAGTCATATCAAGATGATGGAAAGATGCTAATGAAAGGCTTTATGCAATGATGCACTGTACACGTAACAGTCATGAGAAGATTAGTCGGCAGAGCTTAACCCTTGTCATGCTGAATAAATTAAGATGCCACATCCACTTCTAATTTTCAGCTAATCAGATCACTTGGTCCTGGTTGTTGATATAACTTCACATACTTGATGACAAACAGTGCAGATCCAGATCAGTTGGCTTCTTCAGAAGCCAACTGATCTGGATCTACACTATTTGCTAAGACAGGGCATGTCGTGTTCAGCAAGAGAAGGGTTAACACTTGAAACCGAATGCTCAAGTCAGTATTATAAATTTGTTTGTTTGTGTTGAGGTTTTACGGCCCAGTCAACCCAATGGGGTCATGTCGAGCGCGGTCAGTTTACCTAACCACACGTTTACTGGGCAGGCTTAGTCCTCTAAGCTGTTAAACAGTATTGTGCACATTCTTTTGCCAGAAACTGACAACTGCCCTTCTTGAATCAGCGGAAGGGAGAGAATGACCGCAGAAAATATTTCATGATCAATCTCCACGAAAGAATGTTGCCGACCTCGGCGGGGGTTGAACCCACGACCTCCTGGTCTCCAGTCGGACGGCGCATCCAACTGAGCCACCGAGGCCGGCATGGACCATGATATATGTAGGTCATGGTGGCAGAGTGATAGTACCATGTAGCATATTAGGCTGTTAGTGAGGAAGTGTATGCCAGATCCAATGATTCAGCTAGACCAGATCCAGCTCCGGACATTTTGTCCCAAAGGCACTTGCTTTTCTCGAACATTTTTAAAATTTCCTAGACAAATATGTGGGTGTGCATGAGATAGAAAAAAATAATACAAAGTGGTAAAGGTCTTCTTCCTACTTCTTGACTGAAGGAAATCTGGATGGAAAGAAAATCATATGCCTATATGGCATATTGTTATAGAGGAAATTCTTTTTTTTTCTGAAAAAGTCAGGAAAAAACATCAAAGAAACCAACTGAGGTCCTTTAGCTGTTCTCATTGAATGAGATATTTAACAAACCTTTACTACGACAGCTTTTCTCCCTGCAAACCTGCCGCCAAGGACCAACACAACCTTGCCAGATTTCATAAACTTGCCCATGGCTGAAAGAAGAAATAAATCATTGAAAGAAATACCTTAAAGACCTTTATGATGTTATGCATAACATTTTAGAATTTTTTTCAGTTCTTGCAATTTTTATGGAAAGCTCTTCTCAAAAACAATCAAGTTTTCTTCTAACACAAAACCTTTCACAAATTTTCCAAAACCTTTCACAAATTTCCCACCTAGAAATCACATTCTAAAAACTTTTTCAGTTCTTGCAATTTTTAACTAATATTCTTCTCAAAAACAATCAAGTTTTTTTCTAACTCAAAACCTTTCACAAATTTCCCAAAACCTTTCACAAATTTCCCACCTATAAACAGATTATGTGGGTTCAACCGGTTGGTTCCTGGCTAAACTTAGCACCAGCGTGATATCCCAGACACAAATTTTCATCTCGGTAAACCTTTTGCATTAGCTCGAACTTTGGCAGTGCATCATCGCAGCATGTTTCTGGGATATTGTAGTAGTGCCTGAAGCTAAGCTAGGAGCCAGTATGTGACCTATTTATAGATGGAAAATTTGTGAAAGATTTTTTTTTCAAAGAAAACTTAGGCCAAAAAAAATAATCATTAGATTCTCAGGCCCCGCCGCATGTACCAAAAAGTCTGTGCATAAGCCTTTTTTTCTGTGTCCAATAAAAAAAACACATCCGCGTCTGATACAGCATGCCGGTGCGTCGCGGTTTTTAAAATCCTAGTTTTAGATGCAACCGAAGCATACACGGTCACGTAAACGCTTATATTATTGATTTTTTCATTGGATTGAACATTGCGAGTAAGCGTTTTAGCACCATCATTGATCAAAATGGCTGCCGAAGCGCAAGTTGTGTAAACAAAACTTGTGTTTCCTTCGTTTTCAAAGCAGATGTCTCAAATATCCACCCAGATTTCATCTGGGGCTACGGTACATCTGTCCTGGAACATTATAGGCGGTTACGAAAAAGACTGCACAATTGCCGAGTTGTATAACGGCATAAAATCGGGATACGAAGTATCGACGTCTGGTCCTTCCCGGATGAATTATCAAACCACGATGTAAGTGCGTCGATCGGACGCTCCAAAATAGACACATTCGACAGAATTTCTGTCAACACATCCCTCTCTGAAGGTATATAAACCTTTGGTAAAAATTTAAACTGGAGCTGCACAAACTGATTTTATTACTTTACTTTACTTTACTAAACTTTAGCTGGTTTTGTTTGTTTGTTTGTGTTGAGGTTTTACGGCCCAGTCAACCCAATGGGGTCATGTCGAGCGCGGTCAGTTTACCTAACCACACGTTTACTGGGCAGGCTTAGTCCTCTAAGCGGTTAACCAGTATTGTGCGCATCCTTTCGCCAGAAACTGACAACTGCCCTTCTTGAATCAGCGGAAGGGAGAGAATGACCGTAGAAAATATTTCATGATCAATCTCCACGAAAGAATGTTGCCGACCTCGGCGGGGGTTGAACCCGCGACCTCCTGGTCTCCAGTCGGACGGCGCATCCAACTGAGCCACCGAGGCCGGCAACTTTAGCTGGTAGGAGACTATCCTTTATATTTAATAATAATAGGGACATATAAAAAAGTTATCCTCAGTACTTCTCCTTATCTTTAGCTATGTCTAGGTGTCCAAAAATTAAGTATTTTTATGGTTATATTACTATAAAATGCATTTCATGAAACGAGTCCTTTTAAAGGGTTCGTGTAATAAAAAAAAGAAAAAAAAAAAAAAAAAAAAAAAAAAAATTCCTGCCTCATCTGTTTTTGCCAAAAATGGCCTGAGAATCTAATAATTAATTTTTTTTGGCCTTAATCATTTTTTTTACTTTTTTGCCAAAACTTGCAACTAAAATAATTCTAGAAAGTTATGCATATTATCATAACGGTAAATGTTTGCAGAATCGAGAGAGTTAAGTAATTTGTCTGGTTGTCGCTAACTGGAAAGCATGTCACATAAAATAGTGGCGCTAAAATTTCTTCTTGGCAGAATTATCTTCTGTGAACAGATACCTTTCCAGCATACATTAGTTGTTTTTTTTTCAAAACCTGTTTAGACAAGAAAAAAACATAGTCCGACTTAGTAGTGGTGTACTGATGATCAGGTGGTATCGATTAGCAGTGTGTTGGAAGCTCCCGATTCAGATAATTTTTCAAATTAAATAAAACAACCCTGAAATTAACCGACTGCACACTAGTACCCGACACTGGACTTGTAGTCAGACATTTTAATTCTTCCTGAACCATACGGATGGGTTTGAACTTATACAAAAATGTCTTAAACAGCATTTCAAAGCTTCATAGATGTTTTCTATCTATGTTAAGTTTTTTTTTTTCATTATTATTATTTGACTCAAAAAAAAAAAAAAATGATAAAAAAAAAATTAATTTATTAATAACATGCTTAACACAGGCCATCCAATCTCTGAAAAAAAGTACTGAATAGTGCCTTGTAAATAGAGTTCAATTCTTGTGCAGTACAGCTGAAAGAACTTGTAAACATGATCATTAACAGTGAGAGCAAGGAACTAACTTCCCATATCACAGGTCCTGGTGAATGAATGTCATTAGTTGTATCACCAGTAAAAATTCTGAAATTCTGAGCGAAACATGCACGCCAAAGCGAATCATTCAAGAACTGAGTATAATAGAAAGAATCGCATCAGCAGCAACTGATTCCAAACGATAGGGTCGATTGGCAGAGGAACTCTTCATTCGAAAGAAACCAGTAACAGCTATCTGCAGTGCCACCTAGCGCCATATATATGAGGTTAAGTCTCGGTTGTTTTCGTTGACAGCTTACTAAAATCTACCAACTTTCAATTAAAATAACTCGATAATCTGAATTCTATTCTAGAAAAGATAGTGTTCAGTATCAGAATGTGGTTGATTATGAATTTTCTCGACTCACACAATTGTATGGCAGGCTGAAAACTTGTGAAAAATTGACAAAATTTACCCATTATCAATCCCAAACCAGATCTCCGCAATACCAATGCATATACCAAGTTTAGTGAAAATCCAGTGATATTTACTCGTAATGGTCTTTTTTTTTTTTTTTGATTTGGGTTTTACGCCCCTTTCAAGAATATTTCACTTATATCGAGCCGATCGTTCATCGAAGGTGGGCGAAAACCGGAGAACCCGGAGAAAAACCACCTGACCATCTGTAAGCAGAACTTGGCTTTCCCACATATGACCCGAGCGAGGCTCGAACCACAGCGGTGAGAAACCTAATAGATTAAGAGTCAACTCTCTTACCCACTAGGCTACGGTGGCCCGCCGTAATGGTCTGGAAACACATATGGACGGACACACAGAAAACCAAGGACAAACCATAATACCCTACCACTTTTGTGCGGCGGGGTATAAAAATGAAAAAAAAAAAAAATGTGTATCAAAACATGCACTCTTTTCATCATACAATATGAACCCCCACCCTAGTATCCTCTCACAGGACACTTGGGTGGGGGTTCATGTTGTATGAAACAAGTGCCTGTGGTATGTGGTGATTGGAAGGACTAGGCTCAGTTAGCTCAGCTGGTAGAGCACCTGACTTTTGCAAGCAGGAGGTCGTGGGTTCGAGTCCTGTATCGGGTACATTTTTTCCTCCTTAGTTTACTTTAATGGCGACGAGGTAAACCGGTTAGCACAGGGAAAGACTAGAAACTGATAGTATGTTCAGTTCATGCCAAAGCGCAGAGAGCAGGAACAGGCTATACTCTGGTGGCTGACGGACCAGTTGATGCCTGACAGTTGATGCCTGGCTCTCAAAGGTTAAAAGGGGGAGGAGTGTGGTGATTGGCAGGATTGTAGGCCTGATTAGCTCAGTTGGTAGAGCTTCTGACTTGCAAGAAGGAGGTCGCAAGTTCGAGGGTCGGGTATGAAAGCCACGGCCGAGCTGCCGAGTAGAGCCGA
This sequence comes from Anodontia alba, assembly GCA_964016985.1. NCBI lineage: Eukaryota > Metazoa > Mollusca > Bivalvia > Lucinida > Lucinidae > Anodontia > Anodontia alba. The sequence goes on along the minus strand of OZ024833.1, from coordinate 76,169,709 downwards.
AAAAGCCTATCCTGATATAGTGTTTTCTTGTATTTGTTCCAAGATACTTATTTCTTTTAATCTCATATTACAGGTCAGTCCCGTTATTACGCGCTGGTCGGGATGCACAAATCCAGACCGCGATATAGGCGAGGCGCGTAGTAAGTTCGGAGCCGACTGATCAGACTTTATAAATGTTGACATTTGTATGGGACACACGTATATACGTTTGGAGGGATTTATGAATGAAAACAATGATATTTCATGTGTTATTAATATAAATAAACGAATGAGTACTAACGTTGTATGTTTTGTCTTTTTCACACCCTCTGATGTACTTTTTCTGCAATATATACGCTAAATACTTTATTTACGTTTCCATTTTGTGGCTCGATCCGCCATATTTGCCGGTGTTGTAATACAGACGGTGTTGAAGTGCGGTGTAAGTCACATAAAAAGTCCGGTATCAATACCGGTCCCCGCGAGCATAGCGAATTATTTTAATCCAGTAAAAGAAATCTGATTAATAAAACAGCAGAAATCGTGAAGTTTTTTAATCGTTCTGCTTGTATAGAATAGAACGAAAGCTCAAAGAAAAAAAATTGACTAAACCAAAGCATTTGATTCCAACAAAGTGCCATGTTCAATGGCCTCAAGTTTTTCTTTAACCGTGAAGGCTTTTCGTTTTCTTCTTTGGTTTTCCATTTTAATCAGTGTTAAACTGATAGCAGAATGAACTTTTTCAAGACAACAATGAGTGCCGGACAAATTTCACAGTTACATGCTCTACTACCTGACCGCGTGTGCAGTAATCGACGTCCAGTGATCCGCGTTGCTGATTGGATGAATATCTAATTAGGTTGGCAAGGCGGCCATATCAAACTGGAAAATTCGGTGTCTTTCAAGTATTTACAAATTAATTATGGATAACTGTGGCCATATTCCCATTCTTTAGATGCGGGATAAGCCATTTCTTGATAGATAAGTTTTTATCGTTTAAAAGTTAAATGAAATTTTAATTGGCACAAGTTTGTCTTCTTAAAATAAACATCAAAAGGTCAATTACGGTCATTACGCACGTACACAAACAAAAATACAACAGAGACAATACATTGATTAGCTTTATTCTTTCAAAATCATTTTTTTTTATTTGCTATTATGACATGTACAACAGCAGTAAATAATTTCTTTTTCTGCAGATGGAAGCTCTGAAAAACAAAAAACACATTTTGTTATTTTGATCTAATGGATGGGGAAACTGGGACCCTTCGAAAAAAATTTGGGAGGCATGACGTCCCCGCGTTATATCCGTATTCGCGCACTAACGACGCGAGTACTAACGGGACTGACCTGTACCATATTTGTAAAATGCTGTATTCGTAATTAAAATTTGTATAATTATTTGCTCATTTATGACTATATCCAATTTTCCATTCAACAGGGGTATGAAAGCCACGGCCACGAAAGAGATATATTTTGGCCATTTTGTGAACAAATGGCAATATTTCAAAATCGGAGTACAGTTGAATCTCGCTATCTCGAACTCGCTTATCTCGAAGTGAAAATCTGGTCCCTGCCTAAACATGAAAATCTAACAACAGGTAAAAAATATTGCGGAAAAGAGGAGAAATTGCTCCTAAGGAGCAATTTCTCCTCTTTTCCACAATATTTTCAATATATCTCTTACTTCAGAAGTCAAATTACACATATATTTGTTAAATGTGGTTAATCAAATTCGTTTTTCCTCAATTCTGAAAATCTGATATGTTGAAGTACGGATATCTCGAAGTATTTCAGACAGTCCCTTGGAATTCGAGATAACAAGAGTCGACTGTATTTGACAGAAGTTGCAAAAAGATGTTTAAAATAACTTTAAATCATCTTAACATGCAGAAACTGTTTATGTTTCCCATAATTCTTCTTTTCATCCAAATATGGAAGATCGGCAGGATCTAAATATAGAACAGAGAAAACTGAATGAAAATAACCGAAACAGAAAACAAGAGCATTGAAAGGGCCTAAACTTAACAATTACATCGAATACCAGTATGATGACCAGCATTAATGGAAAAACTATCAAATTTGTTATAGATGTGGAGTCATAAATGACTTTATTATTATATCACCTAAGCCTTTAGGCCCTTTCAACTGTTTCAGTTATTTTCGTTTAGTTTATGTCTATTCTATTTTTAGATTCTGCCAGTCCTGTTTTTTTTTATTTGGTGGAAAAAGAGGAAAAGTGGGATATATAAACAGTTTCTGCATGCTATAATGTTTCAATGTAATTTTAAATATCTTTTTGCAATCTCTGTCAAATGCTCAGATTATAAATTCTAACACCCCTGCACGAGTTGTTCCTTATTTGTTTTTACATTTCTAGCCATGCTTTATCTAAGGTATCTGAGCACAGGAATTTTGTCGCGCGCTATCGACGGGAAACCAATCATATTTGAGAAAGTTTCGCCCACTGTAACTATGGACGCTAGCTTACAATTTTGGCCAAAACATTCATATACATAATTAATTATATTATGTATTAAGACAGAAAATGATCTATGAGCATTGCATATCTTTGATTTTTTTTACCTGATGAGTTCCTCTACAGGTTATACCATTCAAACACACTCGTTTTACTTCTTGTTTCCATCGAGTATTTGTTGACATGTTCGAAAACAAAAGTAAGCAGGTTAACATTCTTTTTTTGTTGTTTCATATCTGTACTTCTTAAGTCCAACGCGGCACTCAAATTTTATACGTTTTGCAATTCTTTCATGTGACACAGGATTCAATTTTTTATATTGATGCATCGTTTATTTATATTTTACATCATCAGCTGATTCGCGCAAGTTATCCACCATTTTGAATATTCGTCATCGAACCTTGTAACTACGTAACTGCGTGACGTAATGCTTAAGAGGTACTGTCAACTACCAAAGGGGAAGTCAGGTAATAAAAATAATAATGAAAATCGATAAAAAAATTCATTTATGCAAAATTCGCTCAATGAGGGGTGTTAGAAAAGAAATAAATTATTCCGAACCATGCTCAAATGCTCGATAAAGCACAGCTGAGTTTGGGTTGTATTCATTTGAGCACTCGCTTGCTCAAATGGGTACAACTCAAACTCAGCTGTGCTTTATCTCTTAGGCATTTGAGCACGGTTCGGAATAATTTATTTCTTAAACATCACCATTTGTTCACAAACTGGCCAAAACATATATCTCTTTCGCAGCCATGGCTTTCATACCCCTGTTGAATGGAAAGTTGGATATAGTTTACTTCAATGGCGACGAGTAAACAGTGCAGGGAAAGGCTAGAAACTGATAGTATGTTCAGTTGATGCCAAAGCAGAGAGCAGGAACAGGTTATTCTCTGGTGGATAACGGACTAGTTGATGCCTGGCTCTCAAAGGTTAAAAGGGGGAAGAGAGTAGTGAATGGCAGGACTGTAGGCCTATTTAACTCAATTGTTAGAGCTTCTGATTTGCAGATTGCAGGTTCGTCCTATATCGGACACCCTTTTTCCTCCATAATTTACTTCAGGTATCAACTCTGAACCATACGCACTAGGCAATAACCGTTCAAGAACAAAGCGTTAACATTGCAAAGTTTTGCGGTTTTGGTCAGGCCTAGAGACCGATCTGCCTGCTGCAAAATCTTGGTGATGAATATCATCTGACGTATCTCCATAACCAAATCAGAATACATATTATATTCAGCAAGATGGGGGAAAAAATCACCAAGCACGGGTAACCTTGAAAATAAGGGTATTTTTAATCTTAATTCTGTTGGGACAAAACAACTACAACCGTCACTTTATCCAGGACATCCAAAATATATATTTGAGTGAAAAGGATTGCCATAACTGTTTATAAAAAGTGGTAGCTGTGTCAGATTTTAAAGGCCATAAGAATTTCTTGCCTTAAATTATTGCCACAGACAGGAAAAGGAAGTAGAGTGACAATATAAAATGGTGAGACGACGCTATATAAACAACTGGCGAACACCGTCAAAACGTTTTGAATAGTGTAACCAGTAAATGCGACTACGACCACTTCTGTTATTATTATTATTATTATTATTATTTAGTCTGTAATTTTAATATACTTAAACCAAAATTTGTTACTTTTTATTAATGAGTAATTTTATTTCTGTAATAAATTAGTCCAATTGTTTTCCACGATTAGTCTCAACAGAATACAAGAGAAATCATTCGAACAAGTCATTCCAGTCTCGTTACCTGCATTTTCATGAAAAACAGCATTTTCACATTTTTCTCAACACTTCATCGGGACTCAGGGCGAAGTTAGTTAGCTGTAAAAGTGCTTTAAACCCCCCGGTGGTTTACTCTACTGACCGTTCTAAGGCGGTGGTCCCGGTGTTAGTCTTAATCTTTGTTGCTTTATGGTTTATTCTACGAGGCGATTTGTTGTATGTCTTTCCATGTGTCATTTTGTTCTTGTATTTTTCAGTCCTTTTAGTATTGCGATTACCTCGCTTGGGGAAGAGAGAGCTAATCTTAGTGCTTTTCGTACGTTTGTTCGATTTGTGCTTGTTTGGATTTGTCGGTTTCCTCTTCCTCTTGGGGTCTGGGAAGGGCTGCGGTTTGTGATTGTGGCACTCCCTGGACTTTTCTCTTACCTTTTTGTTTTTTCAAAAGCAAAAAATGATTTTTAAAAAAGATAATCTGAAAGACCATTGTTTGTCGATAAAGTTCTCTGCAAAACATTGTTTTCAGTTCCACCTGGCTAATTAAATAATGACGGGTACCTCTATTCTCCAAGAAAACAGAGCCAGATTCAACCAGCATGCTGTAGACGACACATGTGCCCTGTGCATGACCAATGCTGAGTCTCGGCAACATTTCCTAGTAGAGTGCAGTAGGCTGGAGAATGTAAGGCATCGTTTTAGACCGCAAATAAGCGAAATATTGTTGCAAAACAATTCAGAGAATTGCGCGCAGTCTTACATTTCGGACAAAGAAAGCTTGACTCAACTGCTAATGGATAGTTCAGTTTGTGGGGCTAAAGGAGGTCTGATTCTGACCGAAGAGACAATAGATAGTCTAGAAAAACTTTCCAGGAATGGGTGTTTTGCATTACATAGACTTAGAAGGGAAATCTTAGGGTTAAATTAAGACAGTTCTGGGTACTTGGAACAAAGCACAATCATTCTAAGTTGTAATTAATACTACGTACTGAACTGCGCAACCTGTATACAGACAGTACTGTACATATTTGTCCAGTATAAAGCCTTACTTCTCTTAGGATGCTGTACATATGATAAGCTAACATTATAATAACTGTAAGCAAATAAGTAAATATCAACAAATATTCAAAATGTCGGATATATATATTCTGGCTACCGTGACTTTTAAAATGCCAATGTTTAAAACAATACGCTTGTGACATTTAACATTTAAATACATATGCCCAAAGTCAGCAACAGCTGTGGAGCCTACAAAGGCTGGATCCCAACGACAACAATGGCAATTACTCAAAGTTGCTTCACGTTGAAATAAAAACAATAGTAAATTTTCGTCGCTCCTAAAAGCTATATCTTCGACATGTTCTGGAAATTTTAAACGGTGATTTTTTGGTTAACGGGTCGTTTCGCCCGTGAGTCGTTTCGCCAGTGGGTCGTTTCGCCCGTGGGTCATTTCGCCCTGGGTCGATTCGTCAGTGGGTCGTTTCTCCCCAATTTGGTGGGTCGTTTCGCCCATATTTTTATTCAGGCCCTATGGATTGAGGTAAGGTATGATTTGGTATATAAAGAGGTCGAGGGGGCTATGGGGAGTCGGTGTGCGTTTGGTTATATCTGTGGCCTGTTTATTCAGTATCTTTGTTATACTGAAACGGACGAATTACAGGAATGCACAACTCAGACATTATTTAAAGATTCTTTGACAATCAGATAAAGATTTCAAAGATAAATGATGTGATGGGGTTTGATATTTACTTACATACACAGCAGTCGACATATAAAAGCATTTTTGAAAACGAAAAAGATTTGGTTCATAAAATTTTTTGGGGCTCATTTAGCCTTTCTGGAATGTCGGTCGCCGTCCGCCGCAAAAGACAAAGACTTTACGCGCCGCCTTTAATTAAAAATCACGATCATTCTCATCTCGGTAAATGTGTGATTATAAGTGTGAAAGGATTACCGTAGTGGATTATCGCCTTTGTCAAAGCAAATAACAAAGCAATTAACGTGCACTTGTTTTCACACTTAACCAATTATATTGACTGGCAAAACAACCATATCTATCTATCTATCTATCTATCTATCTATCTATCTATCTATCTATCTATCCCGTCTGTAAATTCACCCGTCCGTTCGTCCGTCTACCCACGCACTATCTATCTATCTATCTATCTATCTATCCGTTCGTATATTCGCACGTCTGTTCGTCCGTCCGTCTATCTACCCACGCACCACTCCATCTGTTTACCCGTCCATCCCGTTTCCTGTTTTACTCATCCGTCCGTTTACCCATTCATCCCGTTTGTCCCCCCCTTAGAAAAATATAATTGGGGCGAAATTACCCACGGGCGAAACGACTCACCTCATAAGGGCGAAATGACCCACCCCTAAATCAGGGCGAAACGACCCACGGGCGAAACGATCAGGATTCGATTTTTTTAACCTCTACAGAGAGTGTATGACCAGAAAAAGATGCAAAAAAATCATGTCAAAATAAAAATGGATGATAATTTCCTGTAGAATTTCCATTACAAACATTGTCAAGTTTGATCAAATGGCCTCCTCGATATAAAAAAAAAATCGACGCGTTCTGAAGTAGCACAAGAGATGATGCAGACTTTTTGTCAATTTAAGACATTATGAAAACACGCCTATTCAAATATATTGAAAATTTTACAACCAAAAAAGGAAAATTTTCAGACAAAAAAATCTAATATTTTCATATTTCTTCTCGAAACATACATTGTGGGTACTCGTTAGAACTGCCTCGGTGAGGTGGTTCTAACGAGTACCCACAATCTATTTTTTTTTATCAAAATAAGAAAAATAAAGTATACCCCTGTAAACCCCAGTTTTACTATATAAAAATGGGGTTTAAGGGGGTCAAATTATACAGGCGTGTTTTCGTGGTGTCAATTTCCAATACATGTTTAAGTGAATATAGCGTTTTTGCCTGGAATCAATCCGTATTTAAGGTGCAGTGACCTCCAAAAGTGAATTAATTATCTTAATTTTGATTTTGCCCAGTTCTGATTTGAGAGATACCCCGTTTGGTTATCTGTTTGACAGAAAGGGATCAACAAATGTGTATCATGTGCACAAATGATTGTTCTTTAACATCATTAAAACATTTTTTAAATTTCACCAAGCAGAAGCCAGTAAAGCGTACAAATATAAGCTTAAAGTTACTTTTGGCATTAAATATATATTGTAAAATTATTCCTTAAGCCAAAGTGAGGCGTCATTGCTTGTCGTCTTAGTCCAATTTTCAAATGTCCCGCAGGGATCGGTCTTTAAAAATCAGTAAAGATACCCATCACGAAAACATACCTATATAATTTAGACCCCCTTAAACCCCACTTTTATATAGTAAAACTGGGGTTTACAGGGGTATAATTATTTTTCTTTTTTTCTGCTCAAAACATAGATTGTGGGTACTCGTTAGAACCGCCTTGGCGCGGCGGTTCTAACGAGTACACACAATCTATGTTTTGAGCAGAAATATGAAAATATCAGAGATTTTTATCTGAAAATTTTCAGTTTTTGGAGGTAATATTTTCTATATATTTGAATAGGCGTGTTTTCGTAATGCATGAAATGCCACAACAATGAAGCACAGCCTCCTCGAGGCACCAAAAGAAGGAGTGATGTGGAACGAATAATAACAAAATAAACGCCACTTACGCACAAACAAAGAAGAACTGCAATAGAAGAACTGCCTTGGAACAGTAAGTGGGAAGGCAGGATCCTAAACCAGAGTTCTTCGCGTAAAACATCACCTTTAAATCTGATGCAGCTCAAAAATTACAAATATATGTTCGGTCTGCATAGTCTACTTCGTCTGCGAAAAATCACAGTGAAACACATATATATTCATTTTTTACACTGTGATGAAACAAAGCAAAGCAAAGCAAAATGCTTTAACTAAACGATTTTTTTTTACAATTTTTTATATAGTCTTGTTTTTAAAATGAATTATGTTTTATGTTGTATATATGTTGTAGTAAAAATAGGAATTCAGCCAGATCCGGAATCTGGCTAGGCCAAATATAGATGTTGTCAAGGAACCCAAGCCATAATCCAAACTCATAAATCCGTAAATGAATGACGAATCCGAATGTTCAGACCAACAGACAAGGACCCCAGAATAAAGGGTGTAATCAGGCGTCCGCGGATAGTAAGCATTACTTGGTAAGCAAGCTTCGCCCACCATGCCCATAGGCCTGAAAGAAGGAAATGTAGGTAGAAATGTATGTCCGGGATTTCGGAAGTCTACTTATGGCTCATCATTGGCAAAAACATCAGAAACAATTCTGGAAACTGCCACACTGTAGGGATTGACCAGATCATGATGTCTCCCATAGAACTTCTTTAGTGCCTACCAGTTTGGTTTTTTGATACCCCTGGTTCAACAACTTTATAGGAATTCTTATTTGGCCGAGCCAGATTCTGGATCTGGCTAAATTAATATTTAGTTTAGCCAGATTCCGGATCTGCCTAAACTCTATTAGTCTAAATAAGAATTCCTGTTTGGCTAGGCAGATTCTGGATCTGGCTAGGCTGATCACATCAAATAGGAATCTTGTTGTTCTATGAATAATGTATGGCTGGATACCTTTACTTCTTTTCCTTTTGATGTTAGGGGCAGAATTTTGGCTATGGATCATTGCTCGTCATATTTATTTTCATATGGTTTTGGTTTATTTACTAATTTATTGCACTCATACTTGTATTAACTTCTTTCTCTTTAGCTGTTGGTTGCACTGTGGCCATCCTTAAAAAATAATTTCTTTGCTGTTTGGTATTGTAGGAAGCAAATATAGCGTCAGTCTGAAAACACAAGGTATATCGGAACCAGAATTTTACTGTGACTTAGTGTACAGATTTAGAAAAATTGTAGGAAAATCTAACTTTTTGGAGCAATTCAGAAAACTTATTAACCTTTATAAAAGAATTGGCTATAGTCTGGATATTATGCGGCAGACTGCATGCCTAGTTGTCAACCCAATCATTGTTGATGGCTATGCTTAACTTTTTAATTGCGCGACGGCGGTCCGGGCCTCAGACTCAATGATGGCCTCTTCGTAAAACTTTAACTAGTGGGTTGGGGCTTGACGATATGTCGTTGGCTTGGCCTGCCGTGGTTCAGCTATTGGTTTTCATTTACTCTGGCATACAGTAGATTTAGCCATGAGTACTCGTCTTTGTTTATTATAGTGATTAATTTGATTTTCATGTATTTTATTTGATGAATTGACTGAGTTGAGAGCCTTTATGCGAACCGAATTTTTATGTATTTCAGTATTAAAGTAGCATCGGGACCCAGGGTGAAGTTGGCTAGCTGTAAAAGTGCTTTAATCCCCCGCCCCCACCCACTCCCACACCCACCCGATGGTTTACTCTACTGACCGTTCTAAGGCGGTGGTCCCGGTGTTAGTCTTGGGGTCTAGGAAGGGCTGCGGTTTGTGATTGTGGCACTCCCTGGACTATTCTCTTACCTTTTTTTACTCTTTGTTGCTTTATGGTTTATTTTACGAGGCGATATGTTTTATGTCTTGCCTTGTGTCATTTTGTTCTTGTGTTTTTCAGTCCTTTTAGCATTGCGATTACCTCGCTTGGGGAAGAGAGAGCTAACCTAAGGGCTTTTCGTACGTTTGTTCGATTTGTGCTTGTTTGGATTTGTAGGTTTCCTCTTCCTCTTGGTGTCTGGGAAGGGTTGCGGTTAGTGATTGTGGCACTCCCTGGACTTTTTTCTCTTACCTTTTTTTTACTCTACTGACCGTTCTAAGACGGTGGTCCCGCTGTTAGTCTTACTCTTTGTTGCTTTGTGGTTTATTCTACGATGCGATGTGTTTTATGTCTTACCTTGTGTTATTTTGTTCTTGTGTTTTTCAGTCCTTTTAGCATTGTGATTACCTCGCTTGGGGAAGAGAGTATGGTGGCATATAACTGACATCTAGAAAAAAAAGGTAAGAAAAAAGTTCAGGGAGTGCCACAATCCCAAACCGCAGCCCTTCCCAGACCCCAAGAGGAAGAGGAAAACGACAAATCTAAACAAGCACAAACCGAATAAACGTACGAAAAGCACTAAGATTAGCTCTCTCTTCCCCAAGCGAGGTAATCGCAATACTAAAAAGACTGAAAACACACAAGAACAAAATGACACACGGAAAGACATACAACAAATCGCCTCGTAGAATAAACCACAAAGCAACAAAGAGTAAGACTAAAAAAGGTAAGAGAAAAGTCCAGGGAGTGCCACAATCACAAAAAAGCAGCCTTTCCCAGACCCCAAGAGGAAGAGGAAACCGACAAATCTAAACAAGCACAAACCGAACAAACGTAAGAAAAGCACTAAGATTAGCTCTCTCTTCCCCAAGCGAGGTAATCGCAATACTAAAAGGACTGAAAAACACAAGAACAAAATGACACACGGATAGACATACAACAAATCGCCTTGTAGAATAAACCACAAAGCAACAAAGAGTAAGACTAACACCGGGACCACTGCCTTAGAACGGCCGGTAGAGCAAACCACCGAGGAGTTTAAAGCACTTTTACAGCTAGCTAACTTCACCCTGGGTCCCGATGCTACTCTTAATACAGAAATACATAAAAATTAGGTTAGCATAAAGGCTCCCAACTCAGTCAATGCATCAAAACGAAAACATAAAAATCAAATTAATCACTATAATTAACAAAGACGAGTACTCATGGCTAATTCTACTGTATGCCAGAGTAAATGAAAACCAATAGTTGAACCACGGCGGGCCAAGCCAAAGACAAATCGTCAAGCCCCAACCCACTGGTTAAAGTACACCGGGACCGCCGCCTTAGAACGGTCGGTAGAGCAAACCAACGGGGGGTTTAAAGCCCTTTTACAGCTAGCTAACTTCACCCTGGGTCCCGATGCCACTCACTACACAGAAACACATAAAAATTCGGTTCGCATAAAGGCTCTCAACTCAGTCAATGCATCAAAGTGAAAACATAAAAATCAAATTATCCACCATAATAAACAAAGAAGAGTACTCATGACTAATTCTACTAGAAGTTGAGATAATAAAGAATAATAAAAAATAAGTTCTCATACAATGTTAACACGCTTTGTTTTCTTGAAGGCAGCTTAGAGCAATATTACGATCTATAGACGCGATAACCATTATCAACGGAAGTCGATATTGTATCAGGTCATACATTTTAAGTCAACATAAAAGCAGAAAAAGTCGACTTAGTACCTTAATATTTAGCTGTTATTTATATGCCACCATAAGAGAGAGCTAACCTTAGTGCTTTTCGTACGTTTGTTCGATTTGTGCTTGTTTGGTTTTGTCGGTTTTCTCTTCCTTTTGGTGTCTGGGAGGGGCTGCGGTTTGTGATTGTGGCATCCCCTGGACTTTTCTTTTACCCCCTTTTTTTATTCTATTGGCCGCGTTCTTAGGCGGTGGTCCTGGTGTTAGTCTTACTCTTTCTTGCTTTGTATTTTTTTTCTACGAGGCGATATGTTTTATGTCTTGCTTTGTGTTATTTTGTTCTTGTGTTTTTCAGTCCTTTTAGCACTGCGATTACCTCGCTTGGGAGAAGAGAGAGCTAATGTTAGTGCTTTTCGTACGTTTGTTCGATTTGTGCTTATTTAGTTTTGTCGGTTTCCTCTTCCTCTTGGTGTCTGGGAAGGGCTTTATGATTGTGGCATTCCCTAGACTTTTCTTTCAACCTTTTATGGTAATCTCAAGAAGAGTTTTCTCTTACCTTTTTTGTATAACAAAAAAATTGCTATTGTTATCCTAAAATATGAAGCCAATCATTCAAAGGCACACTCCTTGGAAATACAAACAACAAAATGTTCATGGGCGTCGTGACAGGGGCATCGAGCGTCCCATTATTTTTTCCCGATTATAAGAATTGGCATATGTAGAAAAATGACAAATTTTCATTTCAGTAAAAGAAATAATTGATAGAAAGTTTGTTTGTTTTTTTCATGTCCCGGTATGTCAAATTCACACGTGTCATCTTCGCTTGCCGTACTAATTGCCTGCGGGGGCAAAGGATAAACAACGAAAGATTAAAACTGGCTTATCATTGCAGACGCATACTTTTTGCACTTCTTTATCAAAAACAATGTGATTAGCTTTTTAAACAAAACAATTACCAATTATTAACGTCACCATAACAAGAGAGACTAGGGAGTCGAAGACGATTCCATTTTTTTAAAATAAATTTAATTAGGCTAATTAAAAATTAGTAAAAATTAAGATTTAGGTGGGCTGCGGCTTGTGGTCTAAGGTGGTGTCCCGGTGTTAGTCTTACTCTTTGTTGCTTTGTGGTTTATTCTACAAGGCGATTTGTTGTATGTCTTTCTATGTGTCATTTTGTTCTTGTGTTTTTCAGTCCTTTTAGTATTGCGATTACCTCGCTTGGGGAAGAGAGAGCTAATCTTAGTGCTTTTCGTACGTTTGTTCGATTTGTGCTTGTTTGGATTTGTCGGTTTCCTCTTCCTCTTGGGATCTGGGAAGGGCTGCGGTTTGTGATTGTGGCACTCCCTGGACTTTTCTCTTACCTTTTTTTGTGATTGTGGCATTCCCTGAACTTGTTTCTTTTCTTTTTTCTAATCCTTAACACCAAAGATCTCTTTGTAAGTGCTGTTTGATTAAAAATGGTGATAAAAATAATTGACTTAGATATAAATAAACAAATAAATGAATATTATAAAAGATAAATAATATTATATAAAAAACCTCACGTTCTGGTCGTATATACTTAAAAAAAAGATAAGAGAAAAGTCCAGGGAGTGCCACAATCACAAACCGAGGCCCTTCCCAGATCCCAAGAGGAAGAGGAAACCGACAAATCTAAACAAGCACAAACCGAACAAACGTACAAAAAGCACTAAGATTAGCTCTCTCTTCCCCAAGCGAGGTAATCGCAATGCTAAAAGGACTGAAAAACACAAGAACAAAATGACACACGGAAAGACATACAACAAATCACCTCGTAGAATAACCTTTACCGCTCTCTGGACTAGTTCAGCAAACGACCAGTTGCTGATAGTTTTTCTTATTTTTCCCAGTAAACAAGATTTGACATTTTATGCAAATTGTCTCTATTGGAGACAATTTGCATGAAATGTCAAATTCTGGTTTAGTTGGGAGCCTTTGTGCGAACCGAATTTTTATGTATTTCTGTATTAAGAGTAGCATCGGGACCCAGGGTGAAGTTGGCTAGCTGTAAAAGTGCTTTCCTCTTGGTGTCAGGGAAGTGCTGCGGTTTGTGATTGTGGCGCTCCCTGGACTTTTTTCTTATCTTTTTCTTCTAAAATAAATGCGTAAAATATTTCAATGTCATCTGCTGTAAATTTAGCAGAGTGCTAAGCGTTCATATACATCCGGAGTAGACTGGAAATCTTTGCAATAAGTTCTGAAATTGATATCTCTTCTGTTTTATTTTGTTGTTAAAACACAAAAGTAAACAAATCGATGGGTTGAGCGCAAGACTGTAGTACCTCAAACATATTTTTGAAACCCTTGTTTAGGGGCAACTTTGACCCCTTTGTAAACAATGCAAATTTAGGTGTCATTGCTCATACGAGCAATGGCACCTACATTTTCACTGTTTACAGAAAGAAATGTTCTAATCTTCATAACGCCTTCATGGTGAGGAGATTAAGTTTGGGGAAAAACAACAATCTGACTTACGTCAGTCTTGCGCTCAACCCTTATTTAATAAATAAAATAATACAAAAGAGCATTTCTTTTAAGTAGTTTTAGCTATTTCCACATTCTACCTCTGGCCACTTTGTAGGATTTTTTTCCCCAGCATCTAGCTGGGAGTTTGTGCGGACACACCTTTGTATTAATTAATTCCAGCTTTTGCTCTTAAAGCGCTATATCCACGCCTGAAAGGCGATCATAATAATCGTAGGAGATCTTAACACATCAACTGGCAAAATATGAATGCTAATAAACAGATTTTACGATCAATTGCATTCGATTATGCATTCCAATTCTCCCTATGTCATCGGATTAGCGACTACGTTGCCGTTTGTTGTCACCTAGATATGGTTGGTAAGTCAAAGTTTTTACCGGGGGATCCGAATGACCGGAAATGACGTAGGTCTTTTTTTCGAGAATGCCTTTGTTTGTCCAAATAAATGTCCTACAGGGCTTATGTTGGCTTGTTCTTCATAGCGAGCATAGGAACGAAGTGAGCTCTACGGTAGAGGATATGATGAAGGAAACGTAACATACAACGATATATACTTTCAGCAGAAATTGCTCTGACCAATATTTTCTTCCCGGAAGTGGGTACGTACAAACACCGGATCGGACCGGATCGGGCTCAATTACCGGATCGGACCGGATCGGACCCGGTTTTCTGTGCTATGTTCATTTTTTCTTCGATATTTTATTCTTTATGCACAGTTGGAAGAGGTTTACAGCATACAAAACTATTTTTACCTCACACCTTCATTCCAATATAAAAAAAAACGGACCAAACATAACTCCACCCATATATATATAACCAAACGGCTAATGTAGGCTATGCTAGGAGTCTGTAGCATTTGCATTAAGTTCGGATGACAAGCCAGCACCAAACAGCGGGACAACGTCGGACCGACAGCGATACGTTGTTACGTCGTATCGCCGTCGGCCAACACCGGACCGTTTTTTTTTATTTTTGTTCACAAACATAGATTGTTGGTACTCGTTAGGGTTGCCTTGCTGAGGCGGTTCTCACAAGTTCCCCGATTCTAGAAATATGAAAAATATCAGAATTTTTATCTTTTTTTTTTTTTTTTTTTTACATTTCATTGGTAAATTTTAATGTAAAAGCAAGAATCACATTACCAGTAATCAAACACAAAGTTCAAAAAGCTTATCAATCAATCTGTCAAGTGTCATCCAAAACACATATCACTTCTAATTGAATGGTATGATGAGCTATTTTTTCTTCTTCTAATTAATGCTGGGGATTAAAATTAGTGATTGACTGATATATGGAAATGATGCTGCGAGTGATAAATTAATATAGTGATTGACTGATATATGTAAATGATGCTGCGAGTGAGGCAAAGTGGCGACGGAGTGATAGTATTGAATCCGCTAATGAAATAGCATCACATACATAATTAAAAAACTAATACAGTATTAAAAATAACAACTAGAAAGAAAAAAATAAAAAAATAATAAAATAAAAATAATAGTCAAAATAGGGTCCGATCCGGTAATTGAGCCCGATCCGGTCCGATCTTGTGTTTGTACGTACCGCCCGGAAGTTGTCACCGGTTGGCAGGACTGGGGCGGACTTGATTATACCTCTAGTAACAAAATTTGGGTCTCACTAATAGGCGTCACGAAGGTGTCAATAAGTGTCACGAACATAATTAATAATAAAAATAAACATATTTTGCTGATTATTTTTATTATCTATTATTGATTTACATATATTTCTTATATACTGATATTCATTCTTTAATGATGCTGTGAAGGACTTTTGAAGAGACTACAGATAGGTCTGTGCTGTGCTCGCAGTTAGGCTAAACCTATTTTCATATTATTCTACAATAATGAAATATTCTGTTCTGTTCTACTAACGTGTGCGACAATTCGTGGTATCATTTTAAGTCGCCGGCTAAAACTGTCAGCCCACTGGATGGGTTTCTGCACTGATTCAAAACGTATGCAACCGGAAACCAGGAAAGTCGGCATGAACTGGCGTTAGTCACTATTAATATGGATCTTTGGGAGCCTGTCCGCTCCACCTTTTGGAGTGAATGGTTTTGGCTTCCGCAAAATATCACTTGGAATCACATAACGAATAAACCTGGCAGTGGAATATATTATTCGCAGTTGTCTGATCTCCTTGTTCCATTTCCGTGTGCACTTATTCTGTATGTGGTCCGGCAGTTGTACGAAAAGTAGGTCACTTTATTCATCACCTTTGTAATGTTTGACATTTGTTTGAATGATGCTGTTTTATATTGTGGGATCGAAAAAAGAACAAGGCAGTTAAGGTGTCTAAAAGATGATCATTCGGAAATAAAAATGTCACTTACACCTACGCCTGAATGCAGCATTCTCTGATGATGAAAGTGATGATCAAGGAAGTGACAGGAAAAAAACTACAGTGATGAAACATTAGGAATGGATGTTGTACAAGCTTTAGTGTACAAGTAACACTGGATCTTCTGTAGTCTGGCCCTGTCCCAGTACTATGTGACTGGCGGTATTATTGGGCCAGGCCCAGATTAGGATTGCAACTAATACAAACGTTAACGGGTACATTCAAAAAAGTCAGTTCATACTCCAAGTCATGCCACCAGTCGGGTATTTGGGATTACCGAAATACAATGTTTACCGGAATCTACTGGAATCCAATATTAAATTACTGAAATCCAACTAAATTATCAAGTTTACAATGTTTTGTGTAAATTTAGACATATATTAGTTCGTCTATACACTGTTAATACTTGAACAGATAATGTGGCCAAGATTGGAAGAATTTTTTGGAAAATTAACAATTTTATTAACATTTTTTACTATTTCAGAATCTGCCAAAATCCAATATTTATTACCGAAGTCCAACTATATTATCAAGTTTACAATGATTTGTGTAAATTTTGACATATACACTGTTAAATAATATATAAACAAGATATTACGTCCAAGTTTGGCAGAATTTTTGGAATAATAACAACATTCCCAAATACCGTCACCAGTCAGTTCATAACTTCATACTCATGCAATGGCAATTTATAACCATACAAGTCAGATCATAACAAAATAAAAGAATTTCAAGTACACCACCAATATGATAGGAGAAAATCACCTATAAAATTGAATATTTTATTTTCTTTGTATGCTGTGTTATGCAAGCTGAGTATGGTTATCGGAGGGCCCGGATCAGTAGTGTAACGAACTCCCAGTGGAAATCACCGTAATTAGATCATCACTGTAAAAATATCAAAAGAATCACCGGCAAGAATGGATGAATGAAGGAAGGAAGGGAACGAATGAATGAATGAATGAATGAAAAAGAAATTAATAAATCAACTAGACGTCAGTAAAACAAGACGTGTTCATGCAGGCCCGTATCCTCAAACGCGCCTACAGAGGTGGGGTGTATTTATCTCCATTTTTTAATATATGTCTATGAAATATCGTTTATCATTTGTGTCAGAAATTACAGTTGTAATTAAGAAATTGTTAAGACAATAGGGACACTCGGGATAGTATAATCAATAATATCAAAACATTTGTTTATATAAAATATATAAATAATTGTATAAAAATCATATTAATATAGCACACATTATGTCGAATTCTTTACAGTACAATTGTCGTCTGCTTTGTCATTTTTGCAAACAGTGTGGACCCAGATCAGACTGCTCCTTTAGGATCTAGGTCCACACTAATCGCCTGTATGCAAAAACAGGTTTGAAAAGTTTGCAAGAATATTCAGCAGATGACATAAATAGACGACATTTTCAGATGCAGTTTTTCTTGGCGCATTAAGGGTTAACTTATCTCGCCCCTACCAAACAAACGACCCCTAACCCATCTCTACCCTATCCTGATCCACCCTAACCTATCATACCTTCCCCCACCCCACCCCTTGATGGTGATTTCCATGGTGATTTCAGTGATTTCGATGGTGATTTCGGTGGGGATTTCGGTTATTCCGGTGACCCGCTGGGTAGGGCACTTTCTGTGCGGTCATACAAGAATGAGAGCACCATGTGTCATGTGATATGCAAAGTATCATGACATGTTACAAAATATAATCCCATTCCACAATAAATGTCTCAGACTATAATACACATATAAAACTGACCTTTAATAATACACATTGATAGCTTTTTTTAATTTTTGTCCGATTTTCATGAAATTTTCAGGAAAATGTAGGGTTTTATGTCTGGAGTTGAAATAAGGCAGAGGGCAGCTTCAGAAGGGCAGAGGGGTGGCAGGAGCACTGTACATATTTTGATCATTTATTCTTAAACGGCTGATAATCTGGTTGCAAATAGTTGTAATAGACACAAAATGAATATTGGCATGCTACAGGGCTTATATGGCACTGAAACTGCAGACTATGAGACCCAAAAAGAGCGAATTTTGCAGTTATTTGTTCATTACGAAACCACACCTATTCAAATATACAGAAAATTTCACCTCCAAAAACTGAAATTTTCAGATAAAAAACTTTGATATTTTTTCATATTTCTGCTCAAAACATAGATTGTGGGTACTCGTTAGAACTGCCTCGGCGAGGCAGTTCTAGCGAGGCGGTTCTAACGAGTACCAACAATCTATGTTTTTGAGAAGAAATAAGAAAAATAATGTATACCCCTGTAAACCCCAGTTTTACTATATAAAAGTGGGGTTTAAGGGTGTCAAAATTAAAAAGGTGTGTTTTTGTGATGTTGAGTTTGCAGGGTTAGCTCTTGATTCCTGAAAAACTTTAAGCCATTGATTTAGATACTGTACCTTATCTCAAAGCAATTATAAACAGATAAAGAAGATAGATTTCAAAAGTATGATTTTTGTGTCATTTAATTTACCTATCTACATGTAGTGCCCAGGATTGCAATGTCATGTCATATTATATCTTCAGTACTTGTGATGCTAGCCATCGTATCTACTTTATTTTCTTAGAGAATAATGTCCTTATGTCAGTAAAAGTAAAAAACAAATCCCAGTATTATATGCTTTCTATTTATTCATATGCTTATAATATTTTTCTTCTGATTGGTGACTGTTGTTGTATGGTAAATTGATAAACAGAGAAGACCCTGATCAAACTAGACAGAACTTCGACCATTTAAAAACTGTTGTTATACCAAGCATCAAATCGTCTGTCATGCCATTTTCATAGATGGCTGCATATTTTGCTGTAAGGCACACCTGAATGATTTTTTATTGCATTATCTAAGGAAGCATCTGGGTTGCCTAGTTATAAGTGCTTCCTGCATCAGATCACAAAGTCTCAGGTTCAAATCCTGCTTGGGACAGAATTCGGCTCATGACTGTATGTTGCTTCATTTCATAGATATCCTTTCATTGTCATCCTTCAGCCTTCTCTATATGACTCAGTGCTCCAGCTAGCTCTGTATGGAGGGGCAGGCTGCCCCTCTTGCCCTCTCCTGCCGCTCCTCTGCCCTTCTTAAGCTGCCCTTTGTCTTATTACCTCCAGATATAGAACCCTACACTTTGATGAAAATTTCAAAAAAATTAGACCAAACTTAAAAAGGTTATCAATGTTTAGAGGTCGGTTTTATGTGTCCTCTATTTTTAGGTATTTATTATGGAATGGGATTATATTTTGTAACATGTCTTGATACTAAGCACATCACATGACACATGGTGCCCCCATCTTGTATGACCGCACAAAAAGTGCCCCTTCTGGCACCCCCTCTGCTCTTAACTCTTTGCTGGAGCATTGTGACTTATACAGGGGTTGAAATAAACGGACACCCGATTGCCTGAATCAGGCTAAAAAGGCCAAGGGCAAGTAGACTCTGTCAGCTGACACGTCAGAATTGCGGTTCAAGTTCAGATTTATCATCGATTGGGGGAGTTTTGGTACATTTATATCAGATTTTATCAGCTAAAGAAACAGCATTTCTGATGGGTCAATTTTGCAGTTTGAATTGGAGCATATTGGAATAGAAGAGCCACAGAAAATATTCTCCTGTACTCTATTCCATTGCTGTAGGATGTTGCTTTTAAAGGAATGAGAGGACAGTGTCCATAAGTTTCCTCTTGGAATACCCTCTTCCCTTTAAAATTAGCACCTCAGAATTGAAGTCTGTATCACTTTGGCTCTATTCCATTCCAGTTAAACATTCCAGGTTTTAAATTGTCCTTTGGAAATGTTAAAGGGATGACTGTTACACACAAAGCAATCAAAACACAGAACCATGCAAATAGTAAGGCTGGCACAATTAATCGGATAATCGATTAATTGATCGATAAATGCCACAAAAACGATTATTATTACAGATTTGCTAATAATTGATCATTTATTTTCTGTGTCTGTTACTTTACCATATTTACCCTTAGTAGTCAAACACCTCAACTCCTTACCATACTTTGTCTAATATTTGAATACATGCAATTTACTAGCCGGACTCGGTGACTCATTTGGATGCCCTGTCCGACTGGAGACCAAGAGGTCGCTGGTTCAAACCCCGCCAAGGTCGGCAACATTCTTTCGTGGAGATTGATCATGAAATGTTTTCTACGGTCATTCTCTCCTTTCCGCTGATTCAAGAAGGGCAGTTGTCAGTTTCTGGCGAAAGAATGTGCACAATACTGGTTAACCGCTTAGAGGACTAAGTCTGCCCAGTAAACATGTGGTTAGGTAAACTGACTGCGCTCGACATGACTCCATTAATGGTTGACTGGGCCGTAAAACCTCAACACAGACAAACATGTAATTTACTACCAAATGTTATGTCTAAAATAACTGGATGAGTGGCAAACAGTGGAGACCCTGATGAGACGCTGCATTTGCGGCATCTCACCTGGGTCTACACTGTTTGCTCAATATAACATATGAAAGGGTCATGCTCAAATAGGTAAAATTAAGATAAGATCTTCAGCGATTCCTAATCGATTGTCAATCACAATGGCAGGACTGATAATCGATTATCTTTTCAGCTCTGATTAGCCAGCCTTAGCAAATAGTACTAAATTATCAGTCTTGGAAAAGTTTTATGAAACATTAGTACTCCGGCAAGTTGAAAATCTGTAGCGCAAACTTAAACTCAGTCCAACTTGCCCGCTGGTTAAGTACACTTTAAGTCCTTATATCGACCCCTGCTGATATAATGTTGAAATGGATGTAAAACACCAACTCATCATCATTTTGATATCTGTGTTTTTTGTTACATTTTTCTTTTTTTTTTTTTTTTTCAATAGTGGCGACAAAGAGCAGCCTCAACAGAACTTGTGTACATGTATAAAACAAGACTGATGTACATTCTTTGTTTTCTTCTGATAACTCAAAGATCTAGATAAGAATGGGTATCAGGATTCAGGTAAACAGTTTTCTTATTTATTTCTCAACGAAAACACAGGTTGTGGGTGCTCATTAGAAACGCCTTGCCGAGAAACTTCTAAAATGTAGTCACAGCATAAGTTTTCGTCGAGAAATAAGAAAAATACCGTATTCGACCTAATTACTGCACTGTGCGCTTAGGTTTTTCAAACTTACTGGGAACACTCATTCGTGGTAAAATATGTACCTACTAAGGGTACACTTTAAAAAAAGATCAGAAAAGGACTTATTTGATGATGATTATGCAATTTTTCTGATTATAAATGCATATGTTATGGGTACTCATTTGAATTGCAAGTCGATGCAATTCAAATGAGTACCCACAACATATGCCTTTATAAAGAAGTAGACAAAAAGTACACTGCCTGTAATCTTAAGACTGCGAAATCGCTTGACTGTGCGCTTATAGGAGTGTGTGTGGTAATTAGGTCGAATACGGTATAGATACTTTTTGGTTGAAAAAAAAAAAAAAAGAGAGCCTTATCAAGAGCTATGTAACTCTTGCTTTGTTTTGTTTACAGGCATATTGTAACTCCTTTTGGACTATTATGTGGAATAAAAAATGACAAACCAAGAACAGCTCCTTATAATCAAATTTTGGAAGACAGCTACAAAAAGAATAGGCATCCATGTGAGGCAGATGTACTGGTAAGTTTCATTTTATCTCAGGATCCATTTTTAGTAAAAGAAAATTAGAGGAGGCTGGAACAGAATTTCAGGCAGCCAATGTGGCTACTGCCTACATTACCATATTTACAGTTCCACATGATCTCTTAGACAATGTCACTACACGGTCAAAATGGTTTCTTCAAATTTTAGGGTGTGTATGGTAGGGTGTCATTGTGTCTGAACAGAACCTTTATTTAGCCTAACTATCGTCACCACAGTTAGGCATTATCTGGAGCTAGAGTCAGTGTTATCTGGAGCTACTGTTGTGTGATTAAAGACATTTTTGCCAATTTGCAGTGCATTTGTTTCTTTATTTCCTGTTTGTCATGTTTGTACAAAGTAATCTGTTTTGTACTATGCACTTTGATCCAGTCACCCTGGTGGTAGTGCTTCACATTTAAGGACTTAGACCCAGTTTTCTACTTCCCTCAAGTGCTCTTGAAAACTTGGTGCAATGCATTTTATCAAAATTTGTCTGATGTTTTTTTGTGTTTTCTTTATTTTCTCAGATATTTATAGCCTCAGATAAGGCAATAATTGAGGAATCATTTTGAATATTTGTTTTTAGTTTTTTTTGGAGGGCTCGTTAAGGTCAAGGAGTCCTGGGCCCAGTTGTTCAAAGCGTCGTTAGCTTAACAAGCTCATTAAGGGTCATTTCATTAACTGTTTTAGCAGATTCAATACACAATATTCTGATATTTTTTGCTGAAAAAATGTGACTAGCTTTTGCACTGCAAAAGCTACTCACATTTTTTCAGCAAAAAATTTCAGCATATTTGCATATCGCTCGATGTAAATTTTAATGACTCATTAACTAACGACATCATTAGCTTTGAACAACTGGGCCCTGAGTATTTAGTGATCATTCTGGAATATCTTTTCTTATTCTCCATAAAAGTGTATGTTGAGGGTACTTATTAGAAGTACTTCACTGAGGCCCTTCAAATGAATACCTTCACCACATGTTTTTATGGTTATCCCAAAATTATCATCAAATGCTCCTCCTTAACCCATGCCATGCTGAATAAATTAAGATGCCATGCCCACTTCTAATTCTCAGTCAATCAGATCACTTGATACATGTTGTTGCTACCGGTTCACGTAATTAATTTAAAGACAGACATTGCAGATCCAAATCAGTTGGCTTCTAGATCTACACTGTTGGCAAAGGCAGGGCATATCTGGGTTAAGCAGAACCAGAGTTAATAGGTATTCAGGTTTTGCATCAAACTATATCTTATGTGCACTTACCGTATTCGACCTAATTATCGCGCATGCTCCTATAAGCGCACAGTCAAGCAATTTAGTAATCTAAAAGATTACAACCAGTGTACTTTTATCTACTTCTTTATAAAAAAAAAAACATATGTTGTGGGTACTCCTTTGAA
The DNA here is from genome assembly GCA_964016985.1 of Anodontia alba. Taxonomy (NCBI): domain Eukaryota; kingdom Metazoa; phylum Mollusca; class Bivalvia; order Lucinida; family Lucinidae; genus Anodontia; species Anodontia alba. The sequence continues at coordinate 76,146,413 of OZ024833.1, read as the reverse complement.
TTGCCTCGACAAGTCGAGGCAGTTCAAATGAATACCCACAACATATGCTTCTATAAAGAAAAAAAGAAAATAATATCGCATAAGCATCATTAAATACACTTCTCATGAAGTCCTCTGTTCATCTTTCTTTAAAGTGTGCCCTTATTAGGTGGATATTTTACCACAAGTTTTTCCAGTGCTTTTGAAAAAGCTAAGCGCACAGTGCGGTAATTAGGTCAAATACGGTATATGTCTGCTATATATTTACCATAAATATTGGGACGCCTTAACTTCTTACCATACAAGTCTGAAACTTTGAAAAAGTCTAATTTACTACCTGATGACATTCTAAAACTACTGAAATGTATAGATTTTTTATAAAAAAATAAAAATGACCATTAAATCTGTACATTTTTGTTTGGATAAAACATATTTGTTTAGCTAAGACTGCTTTTGCTTTGAATCCCAGCAATAGTATTATAAAGAGGTTGTGGTGTATCGAAGAAAGTACCTTTTACCCTTGTCCTGCTGAACCCGGATATGTCCTGCCTTTGCAAACAGTGTAGATCCAGATCAGAAGCCAACTGATCTGGATCTGCATGGTTTGTCATTAACTATATGTGAATTTATATCAATAATCAGGATGAAATAATCAGATTGGATTAAAATTAGAGGTATGGCCTCTTAATTTATTCAGCAGGACAAGGGTTTAATATCTATAGCTTATGTTTAACCTTTACCACTCTCTGGGCTTATTCAGCAGACAACAAATTGGGAGATATTTTCTTACTTTTCTCTTGAATACCAGGATTTAATATTTCATGCAACGGAGACAATTTGTGTGAAATGTCGAATTCTATTTTATGGGAAAAATAAGAAAAATATCACAAATATGTCGTCTTCTGAATTTGCCTAGAGAGTGGTAAAGGTTAATCAAGTGGTGGTTAACATTTTTCATTCATAATTTCCTGTGACTGAGTATGCTGATTGCCATTTGTGTATTGTAGTATATTGATGAAATACTGCATTTAAGTTTAACCCTGTTCCCGCTGAACTTGGATACACCCTGCCTTTGCAAACAGTGTAGATTCAGTCAAACTTTGGCTTCTGATGAAGCCAACTGATCTGGACCTGTACTGTTTATCATTCAGTATGTGAATTTTTATCAACAACCTGGATCAATTAATCTGATTGGCTGACAGTTAGAAGGGTGGGCGTGACATCTTAATCTAAATCTAATCAGAATGACAAGAGTTTAAAACAGATCTGAATCAAAACTGAATCAGTTTGTCATCATTCTAACAAATTAAATTCAAACTACCGGGTACCATAAAATTTCCATGACTCAAACGCCGATGGCATTTACCATGGCTGATTTGTTTGTTTGTTTGTGTTGAGGTTTTACGGCCCAGTCAACCCAGTGGGGTCATGTCGAGTGTGGTCAGTTTACCTAACCACACGTTTACTGGTCAGGTTTAGTCCGCTAAGCAGTTAACCAGTATTGTGCACATTCTTTCGCCAGAAACTGACAACTGCCCTTCTTGAATCAGCGGAAAGGAGAGAATGACCGTAGAACATATTTCATGATCAATCTCCACGAAAGAATGTTGCCGACCTTGGCAGGGGTTGAACCCGCGACCTGGTCTCCAGTCAGATGGCGCATCAAACTGAGCCACCGAGGCCAGCCTAGGGCTGATTTGAATCAGTATTTGAGTCCCTACAAAAATTCTTCGGGAAGCAGGAGGCTAAATTGATTTAAAAGGACAAGGTCTTGTACACACGTTAGATTTGTTTGCCATTTTTCAAGGGAGCCAATCCTCTAATGAAATGGGGTCTACATTAAAAAGAAAGAATTTGCTCCCTAAGGGAGCAAATTGTTTAGGGAGCAAATTCTTTCCTTTTAGAGTAGATATCTAAAGGGAAAAGGAGGAAAAAACCATTTTGATTAAGCATATTCTTCGGGAGAAATTTTTTGCATTTAGAGTTGACTGCTTTTCAGATGGGATGCGAAACCACTCACAAAGGCTGTCTCCCTCAAAATTGTATCCGTTCCCTTAAACCTTTCTTAATAGATCTTTTGTAAATCTGTCAAACACCTGCTCTCTTCTTTACAGATTTAGCCTCCTACTTCAAATTTAATGAAAAGGCAGTACAGAATGTATGAACGGAGAGCAAAGATCAAGATGATCTGAGTATATTGCCCTTGTTCAAAGGCACTGTTTCACTTGATGCAGCCCTGTAAACTTTAGTCAGGGCTTCCACTGCATTTTGAAACTGGGGTGTATATCTGCTCTGTTTTTAGCTCACCTGAGCTCTGCTCAGGATGAGCTATTGTGATCACTTTTCGTCCGTCGTCCGTCCGTCCGTCCGTGCGTCCGTCCGTTAACATTTTCAAACGACTTCTCCTCTGAAACCGCTTAGCCAATTTTGCTCAAATTTCATATGGAGCCTCCTTAGGATGGGGGAACGAAAAATTGCTAAAATGGTTGCGGTCCGTTGACCAAGATGGCCGCCACGCCCATATATGGTAAAAACCTTTAAAAATCTTCTCCTCCAGAACCGAGAATGCCTTGGGGCTGAACTTTTGCAGGAATCATCGGGGACGGGAGGTCTACCAAAATTGCTAAAAGAATTGTCGTACATTGACGTTTGACCTTTTTACGGCAAGGTCAAGTTTGCTTCCCTATGCATTTGTATGGGAAAAACCTTTAAAAATCTTCTTTTCCAAAACCCAGCATGCCTTATGGCTGAATCTTTGCATATATCTGTGGTTACAGGAGAGCTACCAAAATTGCTAAAATAATGGTGGTACATTGACATTTGACCTTTTTACGTTAAGGTCAATTTTGCTTCCTTATGCATTTGTATGGGAAAAATGTTCAGAATTTCAAACAACTTCTCCTCTGGAGCCTCTGGGCCAATTTTGCTCAAATTTCATATGGAGCCTCCTTAGGGTGGGGGAACAGAAAATTGCTAAAATGGTCACGGTCCGTTGACCAAGATGGCCGCCACGCCCATATATGGTAAAAATCTTTAAAAATCTTCTTCTTCAGAACCGAGAATGCCTTGGGGCTGAACCTTTGCAGGAATCATTGGGGACGGGAGGTCTACCAACATTGCTAAAAGAATTGTCGTACGTTGACATTTGACCTTTTTACAGCAAGGTCAAGTTTGCTTCCCTGTGCATTTGTATGGGAAAAACCTTTAAAAATCTTATTTTCCAAAACCGAGCAGCCTTATGGCTGAATCTTTGCATATATCTTCGGGAACAGGAGGGCTACCAAAATTGCTAGAATAATGGTCATACATTGACATTTGACCTTTTTACGTTAAGGTCAATTTTGCTTCCTTATGCATTTGTATGGAAAAATGTTCAGAATTTCAAACAACTTCTCCTCTGGAGCCTCTGGGCCAATTTTGCTCAAATTTCATATGGAGCCTCCTTAGGTAGGGGGAACAAAAGATAGCTAAAATGGTCACGGTTCGTTGACCAAGATGGGCGCCATGCCCATATATGGTAAAAACCTTTATAAATCTTCTACTCTAGAACCGAGGATGCTTTGGGGCTGAATGTTTGCATAAATCATCGGGGACAGGGGGTCTACCAAAGTTGCTAAAATAATGGTCATACATTGACATTTGACCTTTTTACGGCAAGGTCAAGTTTGCTTCCTTATGCATTTGCATGGGAAAAAACATTTAAAAATCTTATTCTCATAAACCGAGGATGGCTTGTGGCTGAATCTTTGCATATATCATCTGGAACGGGCGGTCTACCAAAGTTGCTAAAATAATTGTCATACATTGACATTTAACCTTTATACGGCAAGGTCAAGTTGCTTCCTTATGCATTTGCATGGGAAAAAACATTTAAAATCCTTAATCTCCAAAACCGAGGATGGCTTGTGGCTGAACCTTTGCATATATCATCTGGAACAGGCAATCTACCGAAGTTGCTAAAATAATTGTCATACATTGACATTTAACCTTTTTAGGGCGAGGTCAAGTTTGCTTCTGTATGCATTTGTATGGGCCCCATACATTTATATGGAAAAAATGTTGATAATTTCAAATGGCTTTTCCTCAGACGCCTCCGGGCCAGTGTTGCTCAAATTTCATGCGGAGCCTCCGTGGGCAGGAGAATGAAAGATTGCTAAAATGGGTATGGTCCATTGATCAAAATGGCTGCCATACCCATATATGGTAAAAACCTTTAAAAATCGTCTTCTCCATAACCAAATATGCCCTGGGTCCTAATCTTTGCACAAATTATGGGAGACAGGAGACCTACCAAAATTGCTGAAATGATGGTTCTATGTTGACATTTGACCTTTTTGCCTCCAAGGTCAAATTTGCTTCCCTATTTGTGTGGGCCCTATACATTTATATTGAAAGTATCGAAGTGACTTGTAGATCAACAGTAGTTAAAATTGTTCTGATTGGAAATCTGAGATTGCCATCATCTGGTTTATATTTATAATATTTCCCTGCCACTGTGCTGTTTACATGTATAAAATCACGATTCTTCAGAAACCACTTAGCCAATTTCCACCAAATTTCACATTGATCCTTCTGTTAAAATTCAGAAACCACTTAGCCGAATTCCACCAAATTTCACATTGATCCTTCTGCTGAAATGTGTTTGATAGTTTATTCAAATGATCATGCTCCATTGACTGTCAGGCTCATATATTCTTCTTCAAAACTAAGAACTGTTCAAATGATGATATTTTCATTAGTTGCGATGATAGGACTGGCAAAATGTTGCATAACATCTGCATGTCTGCAGTGGCTATGTCACTCAGGTGAGCGAATTGTGGCCCGTGGGCCTCTTGTCTTATTTTTGTACCCCCAATGTATAGCAGCATATAGATACTCTTCAATTTTGGGGGTAAGAAACCCTCTGCAGTGAGGTAAATGGCAATGCTTTTTACTCATATTAAGGCATGAAATAGCTGAAATTAGGGCCATCTTTGTTTATCATGATATCAGTGTATTGATGATATGTGAACTTCAATCAGTTTACAATACACAATTTCAGATAACAATGCAAATGAAAAGTAAACATGCTGTTTGGTCAGATCTTTATTTGTCATTTCACTGCGAGTGACAGTTACGTCACTTTCAAATTCACTGGTGAAAAAAAAACCCTATGAATGCAAACATTTTATTCAGGTCACATTTTTATCAGGAGACTGTTTTGTATCATATTTTAGACAGGGGTGTGGAATTATCAAATTTTATTACTTGTCCATGGACAAGTAAACGGTCGAAATCCACTTGTCCAACCAAGATTTACTTGCCCGAAAATTGCCATTTATTTCTTATTTCTTGAAGAAAACATATGTTGTGGGTACTCATTAGAAGCACCTCACTGAGGTGCTTCTAATGAGTACCCACAACATATGTTTTCTTAGAGGAATAAGAAAAATATGTATCTTATAATCTGGATACTCTTTTTAGCCAGAGTTATGAATTACTTGTCCCAGGCCAAGTAAAATTGAAATTTCTTGCTTGTCCTCAGGGAAACGGGACTAGTTGGACAAGTCGGGCATAGTATTTCCACAGCTCTGACTTTAGACCTACAGGTACTTGCTTTTTACACATCATTGTGCTCTAAACAAAAACACTGGTGTCAACTTACATGTTCTGGGGTTTTGTTGTTGTTGTTTAAGTGTTGTTGTTGTTTTTTTTTTGGTAGATTTTTTTTTTTTCAATAAAAATCCTTGATGTTTCAGTTGCTTTTAATTTATTGTTTAACTGATATGCCTAGCATCCCATAAAAGGGACATTGGCAAACAGTGTAAACCCAGATCAGATGCTACAGAATGCAGGGTGTGATCAGGGTTCACACTGTTTGCATTTAATACAGGAAGTTCTATAAAACATGGTCATAATAAAAACTAACCAGACACCCCTTCCGCTGGAAATGGACCAGTCCAAAGATTTATGGTAGAAGAGTTCATTCGGCATAAATGGGTTAATAATAATTACAGGATACTGAAACATTGTCAGGTTTAACAGTGTCGATAGGAAGACAATGCACATGGAATGCCAAGTTTTATTTTCTCTGAAAAATAATACAAAAAAAATACACATTTGCATGAAATGTCGAAGTCTATTTTCTGGGAAAATATCATCTGCTTCAGTTGTGTTTAGAGTTTTAAGGGTAAAGCATACTGCCTGGACATACATGTACATGTAATCTGCTGGAATGTCGTTTTTTGTTGTTTTTATTTATTTTTTTTGACAATGATCAGTCGTTAGTCAGTCATCGGGTTCAGTTGTAAAACCAGTGATTCATCATGTTACAATCATAGCCGAGATAAGCAGGGTTCTCACTTTCTCTGAATATGGAGTCCTGGACTCTCCTATTTTGTTGGTTGGCAATCCTATTTTTCTGAACATTTTAGCAAAATTTCATTGTAAGACTCCTGCTTTTTGGAGAAAATGGTGACATGTGCACTTGACTTGCAAGTGGAAGGTTGGGGACACTGGTCAAGAAAATTTTCAGACCATTAGTACACTGAGCTCATATTTGACATGCCCTGGGTTGAGTATTAAGTGAATCGGGAGGCGCTTGGTGACAGACTCAACAAGTATGCTTGGGTGATGCACGAAAGCAAGGCTGTCAAACACATACACGTTTGCCTGGGATGCTTGGTAGCGTCAAAAATCTGCATAACGACAACAACCCTGAATAAAGAGTATACATTGTATAATAATCTGGCTGGACATTTTTTCTTATTTCTGTATTGTTACAGCCTACTGTGCTTTCGACATCTTTCAGAAAGTCGTTTTTTGCTTGGCGCTTTAAACAGAAGAAGTAAATTTGCAAACTTTTGTCATGATTTAATGCAAAACCATTTGTCGTAACTACATATGCGCAAAAAGTTTTATTCTAGTCAGTGTTTTTTTTTAAAAATCCAATATTTTCACTTTTTCCCATAGTAAAAATGAATGAAAATTATGCAGAAATTAGTAGGGTAGGTAACTTGGAGGCAGATTTTCAACAAGTTTTACTTGTTCAATTTTTCTGAAATTTTCACAATATTGTTGTGAAACATCAATAATTCAAATTCAGCAAAGAAAAGTAAAAAATATTTACTAAGACAAAAATTCCAAAAAATCATTTTACTATAGAAATTGCATAGGTCAGACCAATTTTTGGCGATACATTTAATTTTAGGGTACACATTTGAGAACAAAACACAGAAACAGAAAAGACAAATGGTTTCTGATAAGATATAGTCAACCAGAACAAAATATTTTCATTTAAGATAAAATGCCAAGCAAAAAACGTCTTTCCAAGAGATGTCGAAAGGACAGTAGCAATCCTGCCTTTGATTATCTGCCTTGTAAGACTGAATGTCAAACAGCGTAGATCCAGATGAGACGGCTCAATGAGCCGTCTCATCTGGATCTACGATGTTTGCATTAGCCTATTATTACCGCCTGTGGCCTGCGTCTGTGAAAGAGTTAACGCTAAGCATGTTGGGTAAAAATTTGAGCAGACGACATTTTAAAATATATTTCATAATATATATACAATCTCTGACAACTGCGTCAGGGAGTCGACTAGTTGGCTCAGTGGTGAGAGCATTGGATTTTTATCCGGACAGACCGGGTTCTAATCCCAAGAAAGGCGGGAATGTTTTTCAGCTATGCTTCATTCCTTTGTTGCGACTTTCATGTCGTTAGATGGCGAGCCAGGCAGGACCCGAACCTGCAATCTCCTGAAAAATGTTTTACGTTGAGGTTACTCTTCTTAGAAGTGCCTTTGTAATTGACTTCTAATGAGCTTTGTTAGCTCACCTGAGCTGAAGGCTCAAGGTGAGGTATTGTGATCACTCACCGTCGTCGTCGTCTGTCTGTCCGTCCATCCGTTCACAATCTTTAAACAACATCTCCTCCTAAACCACTGATTGGATTTTGACCAAATTTCACAGGAATGATCCTTGGTTGATCCTCTTTCAAAGTTGTTCAAATGGTTCCGGTCCATTGCATATCTAGGTCACAGGAGCTAAAAATAGATTTTTTAACTAAAAACTCAAAAAATCTTCTCGTCAGAAACCACTGGACCGATTTCAATAAAATTTTGCAGAAATATTCCTTTGGTGATCCTCTACCAAGATTGTTCAAGCCATTTGGATTCGTCAAAAAACATGGCCGCCAGGGGGCGGGGCTTATTTTCCCTATATATCTATATTGAAAACTTTAAAAATCTTCTTGTCAGAAACCACTGGACCAATTTCAATATAATTTTAGAGAAATGTTCCTTTGGTGATCCTCTACCAGGATTGTTCAAGCCTTTTGGATTCGTCAAAAAACATGGCCGCCAGGGGACGAGCCTTATTTTCCCTATATATCTGTATAGAAAACTTTAAAAATCTTCTTGTCAGAAACCACTAGACCGATTTCAATATAATTTTGCAGAAATGTTTCTTTGGTGATCCTCTACCAAGATTGTTCGAGACATTTGGATTCGTCAAAAAACATGGCCGCCAGGGGGCGGGGCTTATTTTCCCTATATATCTATATAGAAAACTTTAAAAATCTTCTCGTCAGAAACCACTGGACCAGTTTCAATATAATTTTGCAGAAATGTTCCTTTGGTGATCCTCTACCAAGATCGTTCAAGCCTTTTGGATTCGTCAAAAAACATGGCCGCCAGGGGGCGGGGCTTATTTTCCCTATATATCTATATAGAAAAGTTTATAAAAATCTTCTTGTCCGAAACCACTGGACCGATTTCAATATAATTTTGCAAAAATGTTCCTTTGGTGATCCTCGAGTAAGATTGTTCAAGCCATTTGGATTCGTCAAAAAACATGGCCGCCAGGGGGCGGGGCTTATTTTCCCTATATATCTATATAGAAAAGTTTAAAGATCTTCTTGTCCGAAACCACTGGACCAATTTCAATATAATTTTGCAAAAATGTTCCTTTGGTGATGCTCTACCAAGATTGTTCAAGCCATTTGGATTCGTCAAAAAACATGGCTGCCAGGGGGCAGGGCTTATTTTCCCTATATATCTATATAGAAAACTTTAAAAATCTTCTCGTAAGAACAGTTGGACTGAGTTCAATGTAACTTGGCTGGAATGTTGCTTTGGTGACCTTCTACCAAGATTGTTCAAGCCTTCATGATATGTCAAAAACCATGGGCCCCAGGTGGGCGGGGCTTATTTTTCGTCTATATCTGCATAGAAAATTTTAAAATTCTTATTGTCACATACCCCATGACTGATTTCAATATTACTTGGCTGGAATGTTGCTTTGGTGAACTTCTATCAAGATTGTACAAGCAGTCATGATTCGTCAAAAAACATGGCTGCCATGGGGTGGGGCTTATTTTCCCTTATATCTAAATAGAAAACTTTAAAAATCTTCTTGTCAGAAACCACTGAACAGATTTCAATATAACTTGGCAGGAATGTTCCTTTGGTGACCCGCTACCAAGTTTGTTCAAGCTTTCATGATTCGTCAAAAAACATGGCCATTAGGGCGTAGGGCTTTATAGCTATATAAAACTTTTTAAACCACTGGACCAATTTCAATATAACTTGGCAGAAATGTTCCTTTGGTGACCCTCTTTTAAGATTCAGTTCAAGTCGTCAAGATTTGTAAAAAAAACATGGCCGGGGGTGTGGTGGAGGGGGGGTGGGGTGGTTAGTGCTATAAAGTTTATACAAAAATCCTAGAGCAGTGAACTTGGCTGAAACTTCAACAGTAAATATGCAAATCTGTTTGGTCAGGTGAGCGATATAGGACCATCATGGTCCTCTTGTTTTTTTTGTTTTGTTTTTTTGTTGGTTTTCTTTTTGTTTGATAAATAAAAGAAACATACAGGGTATCCTTTTTGTTTGAAAAAAGAAACTTTCTAATGGTATGGATTTTCATGTATCTTTGACCATTTCCCAGTTCTAGGAACACTATCAAGCTAACTGCTTTGGCTGTTAACCCTTGTCCTGCTGAATAAATTAAGATGCCACACCCTTTTCAAATATTCAGCCAATTAGATTACTTGATCCAGATTGTTGATATAAATTCACATACTTGATAGCAAACAGTGCAGATCCAGTTCAGAAGCCAACTGATCTGGATCTACACTGTTTGAAAAGGCAGGGTATATCCGGGTTCAGCAGGACAAGGGTTAATAACAGTAAACTCATAGCTTCAGATAAGTCACATTTTTGAATAAAAAAGTAATTGATATTTTTCGTGTTTCTCCATGAAGCATATATTGTGGGTACCGGTACTCACTGAGGCGCTTCTAAGGAATACCCACAACATAATTATGTTTTCAGGGAGAAATTAAAAAAATATTTGCCCGATGCCCTCTTATTTAGAGCTACAAATGTATGTACATGTACTAAGTATATATAGTGTATGATTCATTAAAAACTGGATAATTTGCATAATTTATTCCAATTATGAGGATTATAGAAGTAAATGCATATAATTACACCTTTACAGAAAGAGTAATAACAGAAAAGAATAAATTACTCAGCATAATTTGGAATGGATACACCTTCAAGGGAAATAACTCTGACATGGAAATGTTAACTCCTTTCTGTAGAGAGAGGGTAGGGCTACTGTTAAAAGGGAAGAATTTGCTCCCATTTCTATTTGGGCTACTCTTAAATGAAAGAGTTTGCTCCCCCTAGTAGCAAATTCTTTACTTTGAGAGCAGCCCTCATTTTTAATTTCCAAGGTCACAGCAGTAGAAAAACTGAAAATTCATGGTGAGGGAGACATCTGTTTTCTCTGAAAACACTTTTACTATAAAATCATGAATGAATTTAATTTGTTCATAATTTTACAGTGTTTCATTGCACAAAAGCATTTAAATTCCTTTAGCCCTTATCTTGCCAATCAATACTATAACATAACTTACTCAAGACACTCTTTTGTTCCAGAAGTATTGCTATTTTTCTTATTTCTCCACAAAAATGTGTGTTATGGCTACTCAATATAAGCACTTATTGAACTGTTTCTAATCAGTACCAACTACCATTATTTATTATGTTTTAAGAGCATTAACTCCTTCCCCGATAGTGGCAACTTTTGTCGTCTGCTGATGACCTTTGCAAACAGTTTGGACCCAGATCAGGCCCGACAAAACGTCGGGCCTGATCTGGATCCAATCTGTTTGACATTCTGAAAGATGTTTTTGAAAAAGTTAATTTAAAAAAAAAATATCCACAGACGACAAAAAAAACAGGCAGAACTGCCTAGCATGCAAAGAGTTAAAGGAATATCTAGAGCTATTCAGTAGTCGTTTCCAGAGAATAGAGGGAGCATGGTTCAGGGTCGACAGATTTTTGTGCATGTAATTTAAGGGCCTTCAGATATGACCCACACCCTTTAGGACAGAACATTCTTTCTAATGAATCTAAATTTGTTCATGTTAATGTCAGCCAATGAACTTATTCTAAAAACTTTTGTCAGATTGTTAGATATTTTTAACTGTACTGGCCTACCATCCAGATGAGTTTACATGTATTTCCTGGGGGAGCCAACATCTCCAGGAATGATCATCATGATCATAGGATGGATGACCGATGTTCTCAAAACTTCACAGCTCTTCTGGAACTAATAAAAGAATTCTGTGGAAACCATGTTTACACAGTCTTCTAATGGTTCAGTTGTACCTAAAGGACTGCTAGCCTTTGTGGCTCCGTCAGATGTGCGCCTGGCGTGCATCCAACTGGTGATCAGGAGGTCATGGGTTCGATTCCCTCCAGGTTCTGCAATAATTTTTCTTGGAGTTTGACCATGAAATATTTTCTACGGTAATTCTCTCCCTTTCTCTGATTCAAGAAGGGCAGTTGTCAGTTAAAGGTCAGCCTAGGAAAAGTGTTGTTAAGTAAACTGACCGGCTTGACATGACCTTAATAGTGTTGATGGGCCATTAAACTCCAAACCAACCAGCCAACCTAAAAGAAAATCATTCTGGTCAGTTATCAGAAAGGGCAATACAGTAACCATCTAAATAAGTTAAATAACCATCTGAAAAACTGAAGATCACACAGTCGTCCAATATTGCAGTTTCTTTATTGCTTCCTCTTTGAGATCACTGGCCTGATTTGCTTGAACTGTGCCCCAGCTGTCCTCAAGGTTCAGTTTTGTCTTAACTAAAATGATTCCTATGGAGATGATTTGCGAAAAATGTCAAATTTTCTGAAAAAAAATATGTAAAAGATGAAAAATATCATATGTCATTGTCAGCTGAATTTGTTTACAGATCTCAAAAGGTTAACAAGTCCAGATGAGCCCTCTCTAAATAGAAAGGACCTTAACCCTCACCACTCTCTAGGCATATTCAGCAGACGACAAATTGGTGATATTTTTCTTATTTTTCCCCAAAACAGGATTTGACATTTCATGCAAATTGTCTCCAATGGAGACAATTTGCATGAAATGTCAAAACCTGTTCTCTGGGAAAAATAAGAAAAATATTTCAAAATGTCGTCTGCTGAAAATTTTACCCAGAGTGCTAAGCGTTAATGGCATATGCAACCAGTGTAGACCCAGTATATATTGCGAGTTAGAGAAAACTTTTTTTTCCCTGTTCAAATTTTTAGTACTGTAATGGGTATTTAACCCTTTTTTAATAGTCAGGAGAACCCCGAAAGAGTAATTGGCAAACAGTGTAAAATGCAGCGTCTGACCAGGCTCTCCGAGGTTTGCATTAAGTTCAGGAATTTCTATAAAACATAATAATGATAAAAACTAACAAGACACCCTGCAGTTGGAAACAGCAGGCCAAAGAGTTGTGGTGGAATAGTCCACTCAACGTAAATGGGTTAACATGGAAGTCCATAATTCAGTTGTAGTTTGTACCATGTTCTGGACTTTTTAGAATGGTCACTCAAATTTAATGCCTACAACAATAATTTAAATAAATGTTTTGAAAAGTATAATAACCCTAACTATTCAGACAGTTGACCATGCATGAAGAGAAGTATAGTGTAGACCCAGATCAAACTGCTTTTAACCAATTTTAGACAGAATAAACTCCCCGACACTATATATTGGAAGAGTCAAATTTCAATTTTAGGTATGTCAGGTTATGTGATTCAGATGGTTCTTGAGAAAAAAAAAATGCTTAATTGTATACACATTGTATTTGTGAGTACTGATCAGAAGGGCCTCATGCGATTTCATGGTGAAATAAAAAAAAAACAACATTATATAGGATATCCCTTTTATCTGGAGCTTTGGAAAAATAAGCCACAGCTTGGAAAATTCTCAGAGTGCCAAGGGCCAGAGAAATAGATGGACAACCTGTTGCTTCTGCCTCAGAGCTGCTTGTCATTTAACCTTTGTCATGCAGAATAAATTAAAATGCCATGCCCTCTTCTAGTTTTCAGCCAATCAGATTACTTTTGATCTAGATTGTTGATACAAATTTACATTCTCAGTGACAAACAGTGCAGATCCAGATCAGTTGGCTTCTTCAGAAGCCAACTGATCTGGATCTACACTGTTTGCAAAGGCAGGGTATATCCGGAATCGGCAGAACCGGGGTTAAAGCAGGGCTTGAGTTAGTCATTCAGCTCAGGTCAGGTAAACAGAGATGTCTATTTCTCTAAGAAAAAAAACAAAACAAACAAAAAACACAGTGGCATAGTTGATGTAGCATCCCCTTTGTGACTGGGAGGTTTTAGGTTCCATCCCGGACTGAGTCTGTATTATACCGAAGACTTCAAAAATGATATCAGGTGCTCTTTTGCTTGGCGCTCATCATAATGAAAGTACAGGTAGGAATTAGAGCTGGTCAACACAGTGTTAGTATAATGTGACTGGATAGAATATCATGTCGTCATGGTGTCTGGGGCGTGATATTTCAGTGAGGTAGCATTCTAAAAGCGAGTATTGAGCTTCCTGCGACATCCAGACACCATTCTGATATGACTGGAAGAGTGTAGCAAGTGATGTAGAGCTTGAAAAACAAACAAATCCATGAAAAAATACTGATAAGAAATGCCTCAGTACGGAACTCATTAGAAGCACCTCAGTGAGGCACTTCTAATAGGTGCCGTCAACATACATTTTCATGAAGAAGTAAGAAAATGCCGTATTCGACCTAATTACCGCACATACCCCTATAAGCGCACAGTCGAGCAATTTCGTAGTCTTCATGTTACAGCCACATTTTTGTATGTACCTCTTTATAAAAGCATATGTTGTGGGTACTCATTTAAATTGCCTCAACAAGTCGAGGCAATTCATATGAGTACACACAACATGCTTTTATAAAGACAATCAGGAACAAATATTAAGGAAGACTTATTAATAATCCCCTCACGATGTCCTCTGCTAATCGTTATCTAAAGTGTGCCCTTATTAGGTACACGTTTTACTAAAAGGTTTTCCCAGTAATTTTGAAAAACCTAAGCGCACCGTGCGGTTATTAGATCAAATACGGTATCAATATTTGAGATTGAAAGAAAATTTCTAGAGCTCTGGGTATAAGTTCCACTGAATTGGGGGATGGGGTAGCATTGACATAGCTCTAGGTAAGAGGGGGATCAGGAAAATATTTTTTTCTTATTTCTCCATGAAAAGGTGGGTACTCATTAGAAGTGCCTCTGCAGCATCTGATCTGGGTCTGCACTGTTTGCCAGTATACCCTTTTGGGGGTCTTTAGACTAAAATGGGTTAAAGGCTCAACCTTATTTTGAGCTGTAAATATCCCTGGTTTGGTACTCATTAGAATTGCCTCACTGAGGTGTACTAATTTTACATACATAGCCAGTCTATTCTTTACATGTTTGCAGATATTAGCAAAACAGACAGATCAAGAATCTCGTCAGATAGAAAGATGGTTCAGAATAAGAAGAAATCAAGACAGACCAACAGTGATGAAGAAATTTACAGAAACAGGGTATGAGATAATTGGTTGTCTCCTGTGTTGTCACTTAACCCTTGTCATGCTGAATAAATTAAGATGCCACACCCACTTCTAATTTTCAGCCAATCAGATTACTTGATCTAAGTTATTCATACAAATTCAAATACTTATTGATAAACAGTGCTAATCCAGATCAGTTGGCTTCCTCAGAAGCCAACTGATATGGATTAGCACTGTTTGCAAAGGCAGGGTATATCCGATTCAGCAGGACTAGGGTTAACATGCTATGGGCAGATTCAGCAGATGACAAATTGATGAGAATTTTCTTATTTTATCCAGAAAATAGGGATTTGGCATTTCATGTAAATTGAGGAGACAATTTGCATGAAATGTCAAATTTTATTTTCTATATAAAAAAAATATATATATATATATATTTCAAAATATTGTCTGCTGAAAATTTTACTCAAGAGTGCTAAGGCGTAAAAAAAAAAATAGCTGTGTTTCCACTAACCCGACCAACCCTGTTTCAAACACCCGACTGCTATTTTTTATCAGAAAAAATGCAAAATAAAAAACTAAAGCACTGACTCTCAACAAAATACCTGTATTCTCATAAAATTACAGGCCTGACCCTGTTCTTTTCTGGAAAAAATTAGAAAAATAAAAAAAAAAAGTTTCTCCTACCTTCCCTACCAAATTTTTTTTCAGCATGTTAGCGGAAACACAGCTATTTTTATTTTATGCCTAAGCGTTAACATCCTTCTCTGTTGTAGTCTGCCCAGTTGATATGAAATCACCTATGTAAGAGGGTAGCCAGGTTAACTTTTTTTTTTTCTTGCCTTTTTTTTTCCCTTAGTATTCTAACAGACAGGCATGAGCAAATAGTGTGTGAATGCAGCATCTGATCATAGTCTACACTGTTTGCCACTCATCCAGCAGTTTTAGACACAACAAGAGGTAGTTAAATGGACTGGTTCAAATTCAAGGACAAGTATGGTAAGGAGTTAAAGTGTCTGAATATATACAGTTAATACACCAGGGTTCAAATTTAACTTTTTTGACAGCTTGCTAAAATTAGCAAGTAGTATTATTTTTTACTTGCTAAACCTTTCAGCCAACTTGCTTTTTCACCCTTATAAACACTGTTAAATGTGGCTTTAAACCTTAGCACTCTGGGCAAAACTTTCAGCAGACATTTTAAAATATTTTTCCTATTTTTCCCCAAAAACAGGTTTTGACATTACATGCAAATTGTCTCCTATGGAGACAATTTGCATGTAATGTCAAAACCTGTTTTCTGGGAAAAATAAAAAAAAAATATCACCATTGCTTTTGGAAAAGAAATTGCAAAACTTCAGCAACAATGCCTCAGGTTCCACAATTAAAGAGAATCTTTCCAACTTGCTAGAATTAGCAAGTGATGGAAATTGCTGCTTGCTTTTTGAGGAAATAAACCAGCATTTAGCAAGTTAGCAAGTGCTAAAATTGATCCCTGTACACTGTTGTTTTTTTTGGGTGGGGGGGGGCGGGTGTTGTTTTTTTGTTGTTGTTTTTTCTGTGAAAAAAATGCATGTTTAGATTTGCATTAGAATTGCCTTTTTAAGTTAATTCTGGCTCAGACAGGGACATCGTAATTTGACCTTTAGAAATAGGAAAATTTTTAGTTTGTTTTCGATAAATGTACTGATCCCATCAGTACAGATTAAGTGGACTCAGTCCACTTAATCTGTACTAATGGGATCATAGCTTCAGATGAAGTGTTTTTGTTTTCAACTAAAAGGTATTGATGTTGTTGTTGTTGTTGTTTTTTTTTGTTTTAAATATTTGTTGCATGTACTCGTTAGAAGTGCCTCATTGAGGCACTTCTAATGAGTACTTTCAACAAGTTTCTGTGGAGAAAAAAGAAAATATTAATTTGGATACTCCTTATCTGGAGCTATGCTGGAATGTCCATCTTCAGCAGTAATAATATAATCGATAATTATTATTATTATAATAATTATAATAATAATAAGAATAATAATAGAATTTGGTGTTGCAGTGATAACCACTCTTAACTCTTTATTGAGCTAGTGCACGACAAAAACTACAGTAAGACTTGTGCATCTGCTCAGACAGATCAGAGACTTCACTGATCGAATATGCGTTCTACAGCCTGCGGGCTATCCGAAGAAGGATAAAAAAGAACCCTTGCCATACTAGGTGGATGTACAGGCTGTTCTGAGTGTTTGTTGGTCACATAGACCTTGTAGGCTTTGTCATGTATTGGCTCAATTACTACATAATTATGGTAAATGACCTATACTTTCGAAAACTTTATATTCCATATTTTATTCAGGCATGGCTTTACAAATATTTAGGAGAAATAGAGTAACTGTGTTTTAATTTGGATTGATAAAATATAGGGAAAAAAGAGAGTTTTTCCTCAGAGTTTGAAACTGAGGGTCCAAGGGACTGCCTGATATGGAGTTATGGGATCCTTTAACTCTTTCCCCGCTAGTGGCAACTTTTATTCATCTACTAATAACCTTTGCAAATAGTGTCGGGCCAGATCTGGATTCAGACTGTTTGACACTCTGATGATATTCCTGAAAGATTTTTTTTTTTTTTTTAAAAATGCATACAATATTACCCAGCATGCAAAGAGTTTGTTTGTGTTGAGGTTTTACGGCCCAGTCAACCAAATGGGGTCATGTCGAGCATGGTCAGTTTACCTAACCACACGTTTACTGGGCAGGCTTAGTCCAGTATTGTGCACATCCTTTCGCCAGAAACTGACAACTGCCCTTCTTGAATCAGCGGAAGGGAGAGAATGACCGTAGAAAATATTTCATGATCAATCTGCGCGAAGGAATGAACCCGCCGAGGTCGGCAACATTCTTTCATGGAGGTTGATCATGGAATATTTTCTACGGTCCTGCAAAGAGTTAATAGAATTTAGGGGGTTTGTTGGTTTAAAGAGGTTAGCCTTTGCCCAAATACTAATCATTCTTATCCTTTTGATGACAAATAGATTAAAAATACAAAGCCAGAAATAAAATTAATTTTAGATTGATAATGCATCATTCAGGATCCTTGCTCTTCATTTCTATGGGTCCAAAACATGGTTTTGGAGGTAAAAACTGCCAAAACGGGGGTTGGGGTGGTGTCATGTAGCTTACATCACCAGGGCGTCCAACTGATCTTGGCTTACAGTTGGGAAAGGCTTGTTATCCTTGTAGCAGATTAGGGTAGTGGAGGAATGTTTTTATTTCTTCTGTTTCTTTACTTTCATTCCTGTTCTTCTTTCATCCCTGTCCCTCTCTTTAATCTCCTCTACTATCTCTTATACCTCTTTTCTCCCTTTGGGAGACAACACATAATGACCCACAAGGGTTGGCTTGTTGTTAAACCCCAAAACAAACAATCTGCCAAAACGGAGACAGGGAAAACCCTATAGAAAAAATATAACCCTTGTCTGGTGACTTGAATCTTCTGGTTCCCAGCTTTTTATACCTGTTGTATAGAAGTTGTCCAGGAATAACCACAATCAAAGAACATAGCCTATCAATGACACGAAAAGGAAGATCAAAGAAACTATGACAGACAGTACACATGCTACTAGCCAAAAAAAAAGTAAAGTAAACAACTCCCTCTTCCCCAGTTAGATGATCACAGTGCTAGACAGGAGCCATCAAAAACAACAATAAGACAACAAACAAGATAAACATGAAAAAGCCCCACCGCGAGCAGCAACACGGCCACACAAAAGCCAAACAAAGAACAAACAAGTCCACATAAAGAAGCCTTCATTATGTATACAGTAACTAGATCTCCGAAAGAGACCAAAAGCATCTTTGTATTTTTCTTATTTCCCTTGTAAACATATCCTGTGGGTTTAACACTGGTCCTGCTGAACCAGGATATGCCCTGCATTTGCAAACAGTGTAGCGCCAGCTCAGTTGGCTTCTTCAGAAGCCAACTGATCAAGATTGTTGTTGTTTCGGTTTATTTCTTCAGTACAGGGGGTCCCAGGATACGTAACCATAACAGGCAAAACCCCTGAACTGATCAAGATTTGCACTGTTTGTCATTAAATATGTGAATCTGTTTCAACAATCTGGGTCAAGTAATCTGATTGGCTGAATTTAGAAGTAGGTGTTGTTTCTTAACACATTATAGTCTGGAGACCCCTGAAAGGGTAATAGGCAAACAGTGCAGACACAGAGCAGAATGCAGCGTCTGATCTGGGTCACCACTGTTTGCAAATAGTTCAACCGTTTTTCTCTTGGAATATCTAAATCACATAGATTGACATACCTAAAGTCTGAATGAGAATCTTCCAATATACATGTATATAGTATGGGCAAGTCTATTCAGTCAACAATGGGTTAATCTTTTCAGCATGGGAAGGGTTTACATAGCTCTAGATTAGAAGGGTGTCAAATACTTACCCACCCAGGCTGTTCTGTAAGCATAGTTCCAGATAATGCGCTTTTTTTCCACCAAATGGTACTATTTTTTCTTATTTCCGTGAAAACATAGGTTGCGATACTCTTAGAAATGCCTCAGTGAGATGCTTCTAATGAGTACCCACAATATATATATTTTTTGTGGAGAAATAAAAAAATATCATGTTGCTACTCACTCTTATCTGAAGCTATGTACTCAAAACAGTGTGCTTTGAGGGTAGGTTGAAACAGTGGATATGCAGGTAGGGGAGGGGGTGGGGAGGGTAAAAGATATTATTTATCTGGGTACCTCTCTAGTATTTGGTGTTATGTATCTAGACAAAGCAGAAATTTGCAACTGTTCATGCTAATAATCATAGGCACATGCTTGTTAGACATTTGGTCAGCTTAGGGCTCCAGGTGAGATCATAGTATTGGCTTTGCTCCAGAGTAGCAGGGGAAGTGTGGGGTTGGGAAGGGTGTTGGTTGAAAAAAGTGTTTTACCTATTGGAGATTTGGTTGTGCTGCACTGTTTAGTGTCCTAATATTTAGGGTAATGTAGACACTGAGCTCATCTGAAGCCCTGCAGACTGGTCATATAATATACAATTAGCAATGTCTGTGAGGAATATTAGCAGTTTCAGCATTGCTCCAGATAAGGCACTTTTTTTCATCAAAAATTATTAATATTTTTCTTATTTTTCCAAAACCATATGTTGTGGGTACTCATTAGAAGTGCCTCACAGAGGCACTTCTAATGAGTACCCACAGCATATGTTTTTATGGAGAAATAAGAAAAATATTATTTTACCCTACTTATCTTGAGCTACGGACTGTCTGATGGGCTATGTTTTTCTTACCTTTGGAGGAAAGCAGGTGTATGCACATGACATGTGAAGGGGTGTTTAATGATAATTATGTGGTATTTTTTCTGCTGTTCATGTTTAAAAAAATGTAAGATAGCCTCGAGAAGGGCGTTGATGAGATGCTTCCAGGAGGCACCACAACATTTGTTTTCATGGAGAATTAAGAATAATTGTCTTGGAGTTATCTCAAATATTTAACATTTCTGCAAACCATTCCTTTGTATATCATTATATAACTCCAGATAAGAGAGGGCAAGGCACTTCTAATGAGTAGCAAGAACATGTACATTTATGGAGAAAGAAGGAAATTGTCACTGCTTTTCAGTTGAAAAAAAAAAAAAAGTGCTTTATCTGGGGCTATCCTAAAATATATCATAGGTAAGGCACTTTTTATGCTGGTGGAAAGCCTCTGTCTGTCTCCGTCTGTGTCCGAGATGGTGTTAGCAATTTGCGCTTAAGTTTTTCAGGCATTAGCAATTTAAGTTTTCTGGGTCGGGGGCATCCGTGACCTTTGGACACGTTTCTAGTTTCAACCAAAAAATACTGGGCCCAGTTGTTCAAAGCTAACGATGTCGTTAGTTAACGATTCGTTAAAATTTACATCAAGTGATACGCAAATATGCTGAAATGTTTTGCTGAAAAAATGTGAGTAGCTTTTGCACTGCAAAAGCTACTCACATTTTTTCAGCAAAAAATATCAGAATATTGTATAATGAATCCACTAAAACAGTTAACGAAATGACCCTTAACGAGCTCGTTAAGCTAACGACGCTTTGAACAACTGGACCCTGATATATTTTTTATTTCTCCATGAAAACATATGTTATGATGCTCATTATAAGTGGCTCTTTGAGACGCTTCTAAGGTGTACTCACAACATATGTTTTCATGGAGAAATAAGAAAAATTTTATGTGGATACCCACTCTTATCTGTAGCTCTGGGTATATGTGTCTTACATGTACAGTACAGCTCAGGTGGTTTTTCAAAATCCCCCCCGAACTGGTGGGGTTGATTTTTTAGCCCACCGCGGATCTTCCTGATACCCCACTCCAATTCCCATCGCGACGGATTATTCGTCCACCGCGTTTCCGCCGAGTTCCCTCCGCAAAACCACCCACTTACCTGTAGAACTCCGCGGTGGGCAAAAGTTTATCATGGCGAGCTCGCAATGAAAGATTAGTGACGTCAGAATGATTGACAGCTCCGAATTTTTCCGAGTTTGCATGGGGAGGAAATCGGAACCTTTATTTTGCTTACGCATCATTCGGCTGATTTGCCGCTGAATAAATACAGAAATATTTCTACCTAGAGATTAAAAACAAAAACAAAAAAAAAAAAAAAAACCCCAAAAAAAAAAAGAATTAATGAATAAAACAAGAAATAAAATATAACGTATTTCTGTTTTTTTATTTTTTACCATGTACCCGGGTACTTAAAGGGGTGCTTCTGCTCTCTTAGAGGCTTTTATTTGGAGACCAACGAGCATCATCCCGGAAAAAAAAAAATACGAGTAATGCCACATAGGCGGACGCATTAATCTCCGATGGTCAGGATCGTGCATTCGATTCTCACAAATTGAGGGATTTATCATGAAACACATGTATTTGCTACGGTCATTCGCTCCTTCCACTGCTTCAAGATTGGCAGTTACAAGTTTTTGGCGGAAGGGAGTTCAGTGTACTAGTTAACCACTTATTGTATAAGCATGCCCCCCCCTCTGTATTGGCGCGATTCATAAAAAATGCTCTTCCTCATTCCATTTCGCAGTAAGATGCGCCGTCCGACTGGATACCAGGAGGTCGCGGGTTCAACCCCCGCCGAGGTCGGCAACATTCTTTCGTGGAGATTGATCATGAAATATTGTCTACGGTCATTCTCTCCCTTCTGCTGATTCAAGAAGGGCAGTTGTCAGTTTCTGGCGAAAGAATGTGTGCAATACTGGTTAACCTCTTAGAGGACTAAGCTTGCCCAGTAAACGTGTGGTTAGGTAAACAGACCGCGCTCGACATGACCCCATTGGGTTGACTGGGCCGTAAAACCTCAACACAAACAAACAAACAAACATTCCATTTCGCACAGATCAGTACGTAAAGCAATTGCAGTTAACTCCCTTTTAAGTCAGTTACAGTTAGCTCCCTTAAATCAGTAAAACAGGCAGTGTGAGTACCTTACCCAGCATTTATCAGGGTACAAAAGAATACTTTGTTACGTTATTCTCTTACACTATAATACACTAATAACTATATTTATTGGCTTATACAACAATCTTCAGAACTTTCGTTTCCATGTAAAGTGTTCTGTGTTTGTGGCTTCAATATGCGATATGCAAAACCAAGACTGTAATATATTTAACGAGTAAAAGAGACGCATTGTATAAACCTAGCGCATTGGCGGGAAAGCGTCCTCTGGGCTAATTCAGCAGACGACAGATTGAATTCGTTTTCTTTTTTTTTTTTTCTTTTCATTACCAAGAAAACAGGATTTGACGTTTCATGCAGTGGAGACAATTTGCATGAAGTGTAAATAGTGTTCTTTAAAAAGAATGAGAAAAATATTTCAAAATGTCGTCTGCTGAAAATTGTACCCAATGTGCTTATCGTTAAGGTTTGCACAAACAACTTGCGCATGAGTCTGTGCATGGCAAAACCTACAGTAAAACTTGTACGAAGAGACGAATCAGCCTGCAACACTCTGAGACTGCACATCAGCAGATCTCAGTAGTCTGATCAGAGCCTTCGCTAATCGTAAGTACCCCCTATGATTACTTGGTGTAACAAAACGTCTTGTGCGACGAGCGAAGACTCGGGTCAGTACACGCCTGCACATTCTGATAAGAGCATTCGCTGATCGTATTTACCATCGATAGCCGGGCTGTCCAAAGCGGAATAAACAGTGCAACTGCAACAGCACATTCTGTTCAGACCCTTCACTGATCGTACAGTCTGCAAGAAGCTTGCTTTATCTAGTGGGTCGATGCACAGACTAACCTGAGTCTTTGCTGGTCACACGTACATTGTAGTATTGTAAGTTTGTCCGGTTCAAAGTTCGTACATTGTAAATCATACTTCAGACATGAGAACTTTGTACCAACATAATTTTAGTTTGAACTGGAGTTAAACTGCCCAGTCAATACTATTCATTGAGCCCGCACACTTTTCCAGGCGGGCTTATTCATAAGCTATTACAGCAGAAACTGACAACTGCTCTTCTTTTCTTTCATATACTTTGACGATAGAGCCTACTTTTGGAGTTATGGCCCTTTGAACACGGAAACTATTTTAGTGATTTCTGTAATATATTTGTGTCCGCTCTGTAACTTGAAAACTGTTTGCGATATTTTCTTGAAACTTAATTAATTTATTAACAAAGTTATGGTACTTGTTTGATGTAAGTGCAGTGGTGGGGCATGGTGAACTGTCTGCAGCCCTTTTATTAGATATTTAACAGATTGAAATATTGGGAAAGGGTGCCTCGGTGGTGTAGTGGTAAAGCTGCGCGCCTTGTCACCCAGGGGTCATGAGTTCGATCCCAGGCTTCTTTCATATGGGACTTTAAACCAAGGTCCACATCTCCATATGAACTAGCTATTAGTGGGACGTTAAAAAACTCACTCACTCATTTGAATTGTCATTAACTTCTGTGGCCCCTTGTTCGTTACGTGTGTTTTTTGTATGACAGACACCATTTTTGCTTGGGCTGTCTCATTGATTCAATGTCTCTTTGATAGCAGAAGCGCCCCTTTAAGTAAATTTATATTGACACGTGCGGTTGCTGCACGCGAGTGAGAATTTCCCGGTCTTTTACCACAGTACGTCATTTATATTGAGCGCGTGCGGTTGTTGCACGTAATTCGTGGATTCGGGGCAGATGTTTGATTCTCTTGGTGATTTTTGTGTGTTTGTTTTGTTTTTTACAGTACATTAAGTAAAAATGACCATGCCGTGCCCACTTGTTGGCCGGACCAATCTAAGCCACAGAATCCGGTACTTTTTCATACGGAGCTTTGTTGCGGCCCATGTTATCTGCTCGAACAGTGAATGGGGCTACTAGGGTTTTCTATGGACCAAGGGAACACCCAAATATATTTCAAGGAACAGGGCAGCATTGGTTAATATTTCAAGAGAACAAGGGAATAAACCTAATTTTTGGGGATCGGAAAGTGGCAATTTGGAAAATTCATCCTTTTCTATGCATTGGCCATACGCATTCGTTATTGTCCGTCGGCAATCACAGTGTTTCGATGCTTTATTAATATTCAAAAGGATGCTGATGAGCAAAAACTGACTGAAGCAGGACAAACTGACTCAATCAGTTTATGCACCGAATTTGCGGTACGTCTTGTGTACGTAGATACCAACAATTCTGTACGCTCATGGTGAATGGGAATTCTTTCAATCAAAAGTCGTTAATTGCTGTCACACAATGAGTTGAAAAGACTGATTTGATCAGGTCGGCAGTTTGGTCCTATTCAACCGTGCATGCCGAAAAAGTACGACTGGCTTTAGCCACGCCCCTTTGGAAACAGCTTTCTCACTTCATCGTGGAAACACAGCGTGGCCCCCGCGGCTGTTTCAATTGCCTGTCATAATCGCATCGAATTTTACCTGTTCGAAAGTAATTTTATCAGGCGATTTTTACCACGGGAACGCAGCGGATCCACCGGCCCGGGTGAAACCACAGTGGGATACTAAAATTTAATCCTTTCCACCCGAATCCACTCCCCACCGGCTCGGGGGGGATTTTAAAAAACCACCTGAGCTGTACTGTACCTTTCAGTCCATCCACAACGATCCCAGTCCTTTAATTTTATTATACCCATCATGGTATACTTTTTAGCCAAGGGGTAAGGGGGAGGAGGTAACTTGGGGGTAATTGTGGTACGGGTGTTCGAGCCAGTATTTCAAAACCTACCCCAGTCATATACCTGGCCTTTGAAAAAACGGACACATTCATATACTAGAGCATCTGAAATATTGACCCATTCATATACTGCCCTTTGATTTTTTGTACCCTTCTATTGCTGGTAGTTAGACAAATATAGCAGTCAATTCATTGAATACCAAGAGAACAAGTAGCCTTGAAAAACCTCTGAACGAAAAATATGTGCATGTACAGGGATACATCAGAAAAGTGGGGCCTTTCATATAATTATCCAGAAAAATGGGGCCAATCATATACTTTTTGCTGAAAAAAAGGGGCAGCGCTGAAAAGGGGGCCATTTAACACGCACATCCATACTATGCCATGTCCCCCTCCCCCGGAGCATTTTTCCAGTTCCTCCATTATGATTCATATGTATGTATGTTAGTTTGTCCTTCCTAAGTTTGGACATGGTTTGTTCATGTTTTGCCAATTGCTACATGTAATTCCCAAATTGAATTGGGTATACAGCTAAAACACAATATGGAAGGTCAAAGTCATGGGGAAAAGACTTACACTGATTGTGATGGCACCAGCCGGGGTATATGTTACCCACTTGTCACTGTCTAGTTATTTATATGTATGGTGGTATCTTACTGAAATATCATGTTCTAGTTCCCTGGCACATGTTCCAGGGATGATTCTGACTTGTAATATCATGAGGGAAAATCTCATTCAGCCTAAACTGATGAGAACCTATGAATTTTCTGAGAGATATTCATAGGTCCATACAAGGCACTTTTTTTCAACTGAAAATACTGGGCCCGGTTGTTCAAAGCATCGTTGCCTTAACGAGCTCGTTAAGGGTCATTTCGTTAACTGTTTTAGCGGATTTAATATACATGTACAATATTCTGATATTTTTTGCTGAAAAAATGTGAGTAGCTTTTGCACTGCAAAAGCTACTCACATTTTTTCAGCAAAAAATTTCAGCATATTTGCGTATCACTTGATGTAAATTTTAACGAATCGTTAACTAACAACATCGTTAGCTTTGAACAACTGGACCCTGATATTTTTCTTCTTTCTCCACAATAAAATATGTGTTATGGGTACTCATTAGAAAGGCCTCACTGAGTACCTAAAGCATTTGTTTTCACGGAGAAATAAGAAAGATATTATGTTGGTACCTCAACTTATCTGGAGCTATGGGGATTTTAGGAAAATCATTAACTAAATTACATTTTGATCACCAGCCTATGTGGCACTGTCAGATGCAGGTATAACTGGTGATCAGGAGGCCGCTGGTTTGATCTTGCCGGGTCCCACAACATTCTGTCCTGGAGATTGATCATGAATCATTTTCTACGGTCATTCTCTCCCTTCTGATGATTCAAGAAGGGCAGTTGTCAGTTTCTGGCAAAAGAATGTGCAAAAATACTGGTTAACTGCTTAGAGGACTAAGCTTGCCCAGGAAAAGTGTGGTTGGGTAAATTTACCAGCTTGACATGACCCTAATGGGTTTACTGGGCCATAAAACCTCAACTGAGTCAATCAAAAACATATTGCTCTGAGATTTTTCCTTATATTTAGCAAATTTCAATGAGATTTTTGGCAAAGCAATGGACAGATCTTTCAAAACCTTGTCCAAAAATATTCCCTGATGTCCATATCAAGGAGTTAGTTGTTTCCCTAAATATTGGGACAGACAGGCTGAGCAAATTAATTACACCCAGGTCAAATGCCAAAGAATGTAGCATCTGATCTGAGTGAGAGCTTGGCCTTGGTGGCTCAGTTGGATGTGCCGTCCAACTGGAGACCAGGAGGTCGCAGGTTCAGCCCCCGCCGAGGTCGGCAACATTCTTTCGTGGAGATTGATCATGAAATATTTTCTACGGTCATTCTCTCCCTTCCGCTGATTCAAGAAGGGCAGTTGTCAGTTTCTGGCGAAAGAATGAGCACAATACTGGTTAACCGCTTAGAGGACTAAGCCTGCCCAGTAATCGTGTAGTTAGGTAAAGTGACCGCGCTCGACAGGACTCCATTGGGTTGACTGGGCCGTAAAACCTCAACACAATCAATCATGAGTGAGGCTTACTCTGTTTGCCATTTATCCAGCAGTTCTAAGGCACATAAGCAGGTGCATCACGCCTATTCAAATATATAGAAAATTTCACCTCCAAAAATGAAAATTTTCAGATAAAAAACTCTAATATTTTTCATATTTCTGCTCAAAACATAGATTGTGGGTACTCGGTGAGGCGGTTCTAACGAGTACCACAATCTACGTTTTTGAGCAGGTATAAGAAAAATAATGTGTACCCCTGTAAACCCCAGTTTTACTATATAAAAGTGGGGTTTAAGGGGGTCGATATTATATAGGCATGTTTCGTGATGATTTGTTATGTTTATATGAAAACCTCCCTTGCTTAAGCACTTTCAGTGCATACCCAACCACAGTGTCAATGGTTCAACTTCAAAGTATTGTATTTTGCCTTACTGAGACACCTTAACTCCTTACCATACTTGTTCTAAAATTTGAAGCACTCCATTTTATTACAGTCAGAGAAATTGTTAAGGAGAGTATTTAGTGATAATTCTGGAATAATTTTCTCCAGTTCTCCATAAAATCATATGTTGTGGGTATTCATTAGAAGCACCTTGCTGAGGCGCTTCTAATGAGTACCCACAACATATGTTTTTATGGAAAAATAAGAAAAATTATCCCAGAATTATCACAAAATACTCCTTAATGCCTCTGCTACAGGTTTCTCCTTATCTGGCACTTTGGTGACATGATATTCCACCTGGTCACATGAATCTGATTCGCTCTCCCAGTACCTTCCTCCTAGTAGGCAACGTCCCCAGCCCAACAAGGCTTCATATATATCATCATAATCAGATTTTTGATTAACATGCAGGTACAGGGGCAACAGCCACACCAGTTGGCCCCTTTCCAGATAGCTGGCTTGCTGCACGCATGGCAGATCTCACACCAGATTTCCAGGTATGTCTATCATGAGGGTTGATGGCCAAGAGATTCCACTCTCTGCAATCCCTCTCTGTCAGCTGTTTCCATGTCATCTTGGGCCTCCTAGGCCCATGCTTTCCATCAGCCTGTATGTCAAAGGCTGTCTTGACTGCACCATTGGAGCGTTCCACATGTCCATACCATCTGAGTCTTCTCTCCTTCAGAATGAGGTCCAGATCCTTAATGCCAGGCCACACAAGTAGCTCATTGGACCTGGTTGTGACAATGTCTTGCGGTCTGACATTGCAGATCTGTCTGATCATTGCCCTGTCGTTTCGCTGCAGACGCTTATTATCAATAGATTTTGTGTTCACTCCATAATTTTAATTAACACTTGTCATGCTGGGTACAAATTTCAGCAGACAACATTTTAGAACATTTTTCTATAGAAGACGATTTGCATAAAATGTCAAAGCCTGTTTTCTGGGAAAAATAAGAGAAATATCACTTTATCATCTGCTGAATTTGTCAATAGAATGTTAAAGGTTAACCCAGGTCCTGCTGAACCGGGTATACCCTGCATTTGCAAACAGTGTAGATCCAGATCGGTTGGCTTCAGAAGAAGCCAACTGATCAGGATCTGCACTGTTTGCCATTTAGTATGTAAATTTATATCAACAATCTGGATTACCATAAGTAATCTGATTGGGTGAAAATTTGAAGTGGGCCTGGCATCCTAATTTATTAAGAACTGTAGGAATTGCATGGCTCCAGATGAGACGCTTTTTTTTGTTCAAGCGAAAAGAACTGGTATTTTTCTTATTCCTCACAAAAAATATGTTGTGATCAATCATTAGGTGCAGTTAGGGGCAGTGAATCGAGGTGCTTCTAATGAGTACCAACAAATGTTTTTGTGTAAGAATGAGAAAAAATATATGTGGATACCCTCTTAAATATCTGGAACTTTGAATTGGTAAAATACTTTTTTTCTAGGCAGCTTTAGAGATTGATGTATAAATTGGCTATAATTATTTTTTATATTGTGGAGGCCCTGCTAAAAATAGCCTGTAACTGGAGCTGTTAATGACACAAAAACACATATTTCCCACAGCATCAGAAAGTTTACCTGTATGAATTATTTATCATTGGTATTTATTGTAACTTGATTCTTGGTCTCTCAATCTCCAGACATGCTCTTATGGTGCTTTATAGATTTATAGATGTATATATACCAGATTTTCTGAATCATCTATCAACAGCTTCAAAGTTTTGGAATGGACACCCAATTTAATATTAAAATTTTCAAAGGGGCATAATTCAGTTAAATATGAAAGTAGAGTTAGGGTTCTTGTTCTCTGCACATTGATTATCTAATGGTGCTTAACATTTGTGTTGTATTTTGTGAAATATCCTTAATGCTCTTAACTTTTACCACTCCTCGGACTACATCAGCAAATGTCAAACCAAAGGAGACAGTTGGCATGAAAAATCAAAACCTATTTTCTGAGAAAAAATACATCAAAATGTTGTCTGCTGAAATTTTTTACCAGCATCGTAAGGGTTAATTAGATCATTTGGCCAAAAGGGATGGAAGTACCAGGTGGCCGAGTGGTTAGCATTTTCGACTTCGGAATATAAGGTTCAGGGTTCGAATCCTGCTAGAGGCGAATTTAGCTCCTAATTGTATGGCATTTCATTGCATAGAGTCTTTCATTATCATCCTCATAGCAACAGATAAGGCACCTTATTCGTCCGAAAAATGCTGATATCTTTCTTATTTCTCAATGTAAACTTATGTTGTGGGTACTCAGAAGTGCCTCACTGAGGCGCTTCTAATGAGTACCCACAATATATGTTTAAGTGAAGAAATAAGAAAAATATCATGTGGATACCCCCTCTTATCTGTAGCTATGCATCCTTCCAAAGTCTTGATATGATGTAAATAATGTTGAAAGAGACATAAAACAACTCACCACAAAAGGGCGGATAAGAAGGCCAGAGGATAGGAAAGACAGGGCACAGGAAAGGGAGAAATGGTAAAAGGTGCTCCTTCCCTCTAATGGTAGCTGGCTGAGTAATTAACTTAAGGCTCATAATTGTACACAGTGCCAGACAGATAAGGCACTTTTTCAGTCTAAGATATTTTTCTTATTCGTCTTTGAAAAAGTATGTTCAGGGAAATCATTAGCACGGAGTAGCTTCCAGTTTATGGGCGTTTTTTTGGGGGGTTTTTTGTTGAGAAATAAGGAAAAATATTTGCCTGGGTACTCTTCTTTTCTTGAATCATAACAACATATTTACATTAAAGGGGAATGCAACCTTAAAGCATATTGTACTGCAAAGTAAAGATCAAAATCTGTCAAGAATTAAGGAAGTAATGGACAATTAAATATTTTAACATTGGTGGTATGGGGGCCACTAGTTTGAATATTCAATGAAGTTTCACAAAAGTTTAAGAATCTTTTTTAAAAGTTGTTCTTCTTACAAATTCAGATTACTTTGGAGGAAGCATAAATTAAACACCGTAGCAAAATATTCTTGAAAGCCCATTTTTATACGCCCGTTTGAAAAACGGGACGTATTATGTTACGGGGTATGGCGTCCGTCCGTAAACTTTTTCGTTTCCGGCTAACTCCTCCTACAGTTTACATCCGATCAAGCAGCGCATATTGTTTCGGGGTAACAGTCCACCAAATGTTTGCAGAGTTATGCCCCTTAGAAAATTTCTGTAAACTTCTCATTTCCGGTTAACTCCTCCTACATTTTACATCCGATCAAGCTGAAACTTCATATATAGTTAGACCATGATGTGGAGCAGCGCATATTATTTCAAGGTTACAGTCCACCAAATATTAGCAGAGTTATGCCCCTTTGAAAATTTCAATAGACTTTTTGTTTCCGGCTAACTCCTCCTACAGTTTACATCCGATCAAGCTGAAACTTGGTGTATAGTTAGACCATGATGTGGCGCAGCGCATATTGTTTTGGGGTTACAGTCCACCAAATGTTTGCAGAGTTATGCCCCTTAGAAAATTTCTGTTAACTTTTCATTTCCTGTTAACTCCTCCTACATTTTACATCCGATCAAGCTGAAACTTCATGTATAGTTAGACCATAATGTGGAGCAGCGCGTATTATTTCGAGGTTACAGTCCACCAAATATTAGCAGAGTTATGCCTCTTTGAAAATTTCAGTAGACTTTTCGTTTCCGGCTAACTCCTCCTACAGTTTACATCCGATCAAGCTGAAACTTCATGTATAGTTAGACCATGATGTGGAGCAGCGCATATTATTTCGAGATTACAGTCCACCAAATATTAGCAGAGTTATGCCTCTTTGAAAATTTCAGTAGACTTTTCGTTTCCGGCTAACTCCTCCTACAGTTTCCATCCGATCAAGCTGAAACTTGATTTGTAGTAAGACCATGATGTGGAGCAGCGCATATTGTTTCAAGGTTACAGTCCACCAAATATTAGCAGAGTTAAACCCCTTTGAAAATTTCTATTAATTTTTTGTTTCCGGCTAAATCCTCCTACAGTTTACATCCTAAAGCTGAAACTTCATAAATCCTTACATGATGATGTGGAACAGCACATATTATTTTTAGGTTACAGTGCACCAAATATTTGCAGATTTATGCCCCTTTGAAAGTTTTTGTAAACTTTTCACAGCATATTGTTTAGAGGTAATAGTGTGCCAAAGGCTCATATGAGCTTATAATATAGCCATGCTTCTGTGGTGTGTCATCCGTCAGAAAGCACTTCTCCCTAGAAGCAGCAAACTTCTCCCTTAATTTCTTGGCCAGCTTGGACCCTTAGGTTACAGTTCACCAAATATCAGCAGAGATTATGAATTTTTTTTTTAAATTTTTTAATGAATTTTTTTAAAAAAATTTTTTTTTGTAATTCCACTTACAGTTTATATCCGGAGCACTGAATTATACAGGAGCCAGTTAATGTGCTGCATCTTATTACTTGCCATGGGCGTATAATGCCCCGCTTGGCAGAGCTCTTGTTAATTTGGTTTTTGTAAATTTTATTTAGGCTGTATGACATCACAGAGCCTAAAATATGGCGGCATCCATGACAACCATTTTTAGCTCGCCTGTACGAAGTACAAGGAGAGCTATTGTAGTCACCCCGGTCGTCCGCGTTTGCGTTTGCGTTTTCGTTTGCGTTCCCGTTCCCGTCACACTGCATTAAAGTTTTTCAAATGCTTATATCTCAACAGTCACTCCTCACAGAGGCATCAAATTTGGAACTTAGGTACCTTGGAGGGTCTTCTGAGATTCCAAGAGAATAAACCCTGGTTTCATGCCCCTGGGTGGGGCTAGGGGTCAGAATCTAGGACACCTTTGTAATACTGTGTTAAAGTTTTATATCTTGACTTTCACTCCTCATAGAGCATTCATATTTAGAATTTGGGTACCTGGAGGAGTCTTCTGAGATTCCAAAAGAACATACCCCTGGGTTCATACCTCAGGGTGGGCCTTGGAGTGGGGCTAGGGGTCAAAATCTAGGACACATTTGTAAAATCTTATATGCCTACAGGTTATAGACACAACTGGTTATACATCAGCTAACTATGTGACATCGGTTTAAGTGTAAGAGAGTGAAGGTCATGGTGACCTACATTTTACGGTCCAGGTCACCTAGATTTCACGGTCCAGTGATTTTGCCTTATATCTTGAATACTATTTGTTGGATAAATGTCACACCTGGGATATTACTTCCATGTGACCCAATGAATGACCACTTACTATATCTAGGTCATTGTTACCTATATTTCATGGTTCAGTGATTTTGCCTTATATCTTGAATACTATTTGTTGGATAAATGTCACACCTCGGATATTAGTTCCTTGTGACCCGATTATTGACGTCAAAATATATCTCTGTTGGTGTGACCTATATTTCATGGTTCAGTGATTTTGCCTTATATCTTGAATACTATTTGTTGGATAAATGTCACACCTGGGATATTAGTTCCATGTGACCCAATGAATGACCACTTACTATATCTAGGTCATTGTGACCTATATTTCATGCTTCAGTGATTTTGCCTTTTATTTTTTATTACTATTTCATGGAGAATTGTCTTACCTGGATTATTATATCTATGTGACAAAATGATTTACATACAAATATATCTAGGTCAGTGTGACCTATATTATATGGCTTAATGATAAAAATGTTACAATATAAAATGTACCCAGCAGGCGAGCTATGCTGTCCTACGACAGCTCTTGTTAATATTTTCAAACCACTGTAACTTCCTTATTTCTTGACCAATTTTGATAAAACTTGCATCAAAGAAAACGTTTTGTTTAGCAATTTATTCCAGGAAACACTAACTACTTATATTGCATTCTCCTTTAAATCAGAGGACCTGTTAAGAAAGAGTATTTGGTTATAAGTTAGGGATAAATTTTGTTATTTCTCCATGAAAACATAGGTTGTGGGTACTCATTAGAAGCGCCTCAGTGAGGGGCTTCTGATGAGTACCCACAACCTCTGTTTTCATGCCGAGGGACTTCTAATGGGTACCCACAACATAATTATGTTTTCATAGAGAAATAAGAAAAATATCAGTACTTTTTGGCTGAATAATGTGCTTTAACTGGAGAAGTGTACACTGTTTACATTATTGGACTTTTTATATCGTGGTCCCAGATAGAATTATTTTTTAATGAGAGATCATATCTGTCATTCTTCGTTGCCACGCACGGTTTTAGAGAAAGTTACTTTGACTACTATTCAATTTCGTATTCATCCGCGCACAAAAGTAGACCCAATGTTTCAGTGTGTGTATATTAGTACACCATTGAAGAGCTGTCCATACAAAAGTAGTGCAACTTGTGCTTGATCTATGGCGAGAGTCGTTGAGAAAACCCGCCTTAATATATGTGCAAACAACAAAGGCGCAGATCAGCCTGCGCATCCGCGCAGGCTGATCAGCGCTTTTGTTGTTCGCTGTAGCTTGTTTTTTTGTGTTTTTTTTTGACAAAGAAGCATTTCACAAACTTAAATGGAGAACAGAATGATACCTGGTATTTATTAGTTTCTCATAGAATCTGTCATTTCAGGGCTATTCAGCCCTTTGATTATTTAGAGACCGAGATGAAACTATTGATAATGTTCTCTCTTTTTCCCCAACTTAAACATGTTCTGGGATGTCACTAAGGGGTGTCTCCCTGACATAAATTAGGTGAATTCTGATGTGATCTCGAAGACTAGTTTTTGTTGAAATAGTAGAAAAATATTGATGTAGATAACCTTGACTTAGGCCTTGAATACACCCCAAAATAAGGCTCTATTTTGACCAGAAAATTGCTGATATTTTTCTTATTTCTCCACGAAAACATATATTGTGGGTACTCATTAGAAGTGCCTCAGCTAGGCACTTCTAATGAGTACCCACAACATATATTTTCATGAAAAAGTAAGAAAAATATCAATAAATTTTGGTTGAAAAAAAAAAGAGCCTTATCTGGAACCATGACCCTGTGGCATACTTCGAGAATATAGCAGTAGCTCAGGAAAACATCATTTACTTAACAAACACCTGAAAAGACCTTGAGACAGGTATCAAGGCTTATGGAGGTCATTGCTTTTGATCTAAGTTCTAGATAAGTGGAATATCCTAATAAAATATCCTCCTTAATTCTCCATAGGTCTAGATAAGAGTGGGTATCAGGTAAATATTTTTCTTATTTTAACACTAAAACATATGTTGTGGGTACCCATTAGAAGCCTTTCGTTGAGGCACTTCTGTGAGTACCCATAACATATGTTTTTGTGTAGAAATAAGAAAAATATCAATACTTTTAAATTGAAAAAATAAACCCAGCAAGCACACAACGTTGAAACAAGGTTGATTCAACGTCAAGACGTTGAATCAACGTTGTTTCAACGTTGTGTGCCCGCTGGGAAGCATCTTATTAAAAGCTTTGATTCTCTATAAAAACATGTTCTTCCGTATTTAGAAACACCACAGTTAGGTGTTCTAATGACCATAGGTCCTTATAAGGGAGTACCTAGATAAATATTTTTCTGCGAAAACGTGAGTACTCATTAGAAGTGCCTTCGATGAGTACCCACAACATATGTTTTCATGAAGAAGCAAGTA
Organism: Anodontia alba; assembly: GCA_964016985.1. Lineage (NCBI taxonomy): Eukaryota > Metazoa > Mollusca > Bivalvia > Lucinida > Lucinidae > Anodontia > Anodontia alba. The sequence continues at coordinate 76,111,313 of OZ024833.1, read as the reverse complement.
AAATACCAGAGCCCAGTTGTTCAAAGCATCGTTAGCTTCACAAGCTCATTGGACGTCAAAATGTTAAGTGCTCTAGTAAGTACAATATCTAATTCACACGTATTTTTGCTGAAAAAATGTAAGTAGTTAAATGCAAAAGCTACTCACATTTTTTCAGCAAAAATATTAGCATACCGTATTTAATGTTCAAAGATGTAACAATATATTAACTAAAGACATCGTTGGTTTTGAACAACTGGGCCCAGTAGTTTTTGGTTAAAAAGTGCCTTTTCTTGAGCTTTGTGATGTGTTGTCATTTAGGAAATGAAGGTACTTGTCCTAAAATTTGAAATAGTCCAGTCTACTACCTCTTGATGTTACCATCATGTCTTACTGTATTTTTGTCCGGAGTTTAAACGTTGACTCTTAATGCATTAGGTTTCTCACCACTGTGGTTCGTGCCTCGCTGGGATCATGTGGGAAAGCCAATTTATTCTTACGGATGGTCAGGTGGTTTTTCTTCCGGGTCTTCGGTTTTCGCCCACCTTTGATAAACTATCGGCTCGATATGTGAAATATTCTTGAAAGGGCAGTAAAACCCAAACCAAAAAATATATCTATATATATATATATATATATATATATATATATATATATTTACTATCTGTTGGTGTGTCCACAAACTGTTGGATGAAAGGCATTTTGAATAGTGTAGACCCTGATCAGATGCCACATTCTGTTGGATTGTATTTGGGTCTGCAGTCTCAGCAGATGACAGATTGATGATATTTCTATTTTTTCGAGAAATTTGCTTGCAAATTTCATGCAAATAGTCTCCTTAAGGAAAAATTCCAAAGCCCATTTTCTGGGAAAAATCAGAAAAATATTTCAATATGCCATCCACTGATTTTTTTCCCAACATTCTATTTAAATTTATTTGAATTTGATTTTTTAATTAACCCTTGCCATACTAAATAAATTATGATGCCATGCCCATTTCTAATTTTCAGTCAATCAGATTACTTGACCGAGTTTGTTAATACAAATTTACATACTAAGTGACAAACAGTGCAGATCCAGATCAGTTGGCTTCTTCAGAAGCCAACTGATCTGGATGTACACTGTTTACAAAGGCAGGGCATATGTTGGTTCAGCAGGACCAGGGTTAATTTGGATATATCTCTCGGAAATAAGATATTTTTACCTAGATACCCATATTATCTGGAGTTAAGTTAATTTTAGGTGCAAAATTAACAAAAGTTACCACTAATTGTCACTTTAAAAATTACCACCAATTGTCACCTTCTCTGCAGGGAGGACATACATTGTAAAACCTTAGCAAGATTATTCATGTAAGAAAACAGCACGACAACATGCAGAAATTGGAAATTATAATATGCTTGTCAAAAAAAAAAAAAAAAAAAAAATAGACAACCATTGTTATACAGAAATCAATATGCAGGTTTTAATAGTCAGGCAAAAAGGTCTTTACCTAGCTCTAGATTTATAAGGCCCTTATTTTTTCCGAACAGAAAGTAGTGAGTTTTTTTACTTCCCCTTAAATAAATGTACAGTATTCAGCCTAATTACAGCACATACCCCTATAAGCTAACACTCACTGGCATAGCTCAAGTTAAGGCGCTTTTTTTTTTTCAATCCAAAAGTGTTGATATTTTTCTTAATGCTCCACGAAAACATATTTTGAGTTACTCATTAGAAGTGCCTCACAGAGGCACTTCTAATGAGTACCCACAACATGTGTTTTTGTGGAGAAATAAGAAAATTATTAACCTGATACCCACTCTTATCTAGGCCTATGTAAACAGTCAAGCAATGCCGTAGTCTTCAGATTACAGCCAGTGTACATTTTGTCTACTTTATAAAGGCATATGTTGTGGGTACCCATTTGAATTGCATCGACTTTTCGATGCAATGAGTACCCAAAACTATGCTTTTATAAAGAAAACAAGAAAAAAATATCGCTTATAAAACACCATTCGATAAGTCATTTGCTGATCTTGTTCTTTATGCGTACTTTTAGTAGATAGACACATATTTTACTACAAGTTTATAATCCCAGTAATTTTGAAAAACCTAAGCGCACAATACATTAATTAGGTTGAATATGGTATGTTGTGAGCCGAGTAATGAGTACCCTCATGCTTTAGAGGAGAAAGAAGAAAAATACTTATTATCATGCTACTGCCATAGGTCTAGATAAGAGTTGGTATCACAGGGGTCAAATTTAACTTTTTTGACAGCTTGCTAAAATTAACAAGTGGCATTATTTTTTCTTGCTAAACCTTTCAGCCAACTTGCTTTTTCACACTTATAAACACCGTTAAATGTGGCTTTAAACCTTAGCACTCTAGGTAAAAATTTCAGCAGACATTTTAGAATATTTTTCTTATTTTTCCCAGAAAACAGGTTTTGACATTACATGCAAATTGTCTCCTATCAAAACCTGTTTTCTGGGAAAAATAAGAAAAATATCATCATTGCTTTTGGAAAAAAATTGCAAAACTTCAGCAACAATGCCTAAGGCTCTGCCATTTAAAGAGAATCTTTCCAACGCTAGAATCAGCAAGTGATGGAAATTGCGGCTTGCTTTTTGAGGAAATTAACCAGCATTTAGCAAGTTAGCAAGTGCTAAAATTGATCCCTGGTATCAAGAAAATATTTTTCTTAGTTATCTTCATAAATATATGTTGTGGGAACTCATTAGAAGCGCCTTGATTAAGTGCTTCTAATGACCCACAACATGTTTTCATGAAGAAATAAGAAAAATATCAATACTTTTAGATTGAAAAAAACATCTTATCCAGATCTATGAACACTCAGAAATAGAGAGAAGCTGTATATCGACATACTTTATGCCATTGAAGTTGCCAAATACACACTTATTTCTGCTAGGCAGATGATTCACATGAAATGTCATGCCTTATTTAAAAATAAATAAATTAAAAAATGTTGTCTTCTGCAGTTGCAATTAGCTCTTAACCCTTAAAATGCCAAGAAAACCTGCATCTGAAAAATGTCATCTGTTTATGTTGTCTGCTGAACATTCTTGCAAACTTTTCAAACCTATTTTTGCATACAGGCAAACATGTGGACCCTGATCAGACTGCTCCTAGAGGAGCAGTCTGATCTGGGTCCACACTGTTTGCAAAAATGACTTAAAATCACAAGCAGATGAAAAAGCAGACGACAACAGTGCAGGCCCTGATCAAACTCAGTTCACTCAGAAGCGTAGGGTTGAATGAGTGGTTAGTGCACTTAATTAGGATCACAAGGTCCCGGATTCCATAGCTACAGATAAGAGGGGGTATCATCATAATATTTTTCTTTTTCTCCACGAAAACATATGTTGTGGGTACTCATTAGAAGCACCTCAGTAAGGCGCTTCTAATGAGTACCCACAACATATGTTTTTGTGGAGAAGTAAGAAAGATATCAGCATTTTTTGGATAAAAAAAACACCTTATCTGTTGTTATGGGATTCAAATCCAGCTGAAGGCGGAATTCAGCTTATAACTGATGGTGCTTCATTGCAAAGACTCATTCATTATCATCCTTCCGTTGTCTCAATATGACTTGCATAATGTTGAAAGGGACGTAAAACACCAAATCATCATCTTCATCCATTTGCTCAGATCATTCTAGCGAATATTTAGGAAAAAATGGGTAGGCATGTTTTGTTTCAATCAATTATTGTTCTTGAATATATGACAGGGAAATCATTTTCAATTAATCTTTCATTGCAATCACTTATAATTGCTTTGTTATTTGATGCTGTAGCCAGTCAAATATTTTCCTATTTACCCTAATGATTGGGACTCCTGAAAGCGCTAAGCATATTTGTTGCAGACAACATTCTAAAATTGATATTGTTATTTTTCTCAGAAAATAAGACTGGGCTTTTCATGTAAATCATCTGTCTAGCAGATGATTTACATCAAATGCCAAGTCTTATTTTCTCTGAAAAATAATAATAAAGAAAATTTAGAATGTTGTCTACTACAAATTTGCTTAGGGCTTTAAGGGTTCATATCATATTTTTCCTCAAATTTGAAGAAGGCTGGGTAAAATTTTCAGCAGACGATTGAGCCAGCCTCGGTTAAACCCCTGCCGAGGTCGGCAACATTCTTTCATGGAGATTGATCATGAAATATTTTCTACGGTCATTCTCTTCCTTCTGCTGATTCAAGAAGGGCAGTTGTCAGTTTCTGGCGAAAGAATGTGCACAATACTGGTTAACCGCTTAGAGGACTAAGCCTGCCCAGTAAGCTTGTGGTTAGGTAAACTGACCGCGCTCGACATGACCCCATTGGGTTGAGTGGGCCGTAAAACCTCAACACAAACAAACAAATCAGCAGATGGCATTCCAAAATATTTTTTATTAGCTTGCCTGAACAAAGTTCCCAGAGAGCTATTGTACTATCGTTGGCGTTGGTGTCTGCGTCCACAAATGTTAATGTTTTTGTTCCTAACCTTATCACCGATATGATTCATCTTTAGTATGATTATACATATTGGTCCAAAATTTTGCACAATACCGTCCCAACCACCCTAGGTCAAGTCAAGGTCAAGGTCACAGACTTAGAATATGTTAAAATTTTACATCAAAGTCCTAGGACAAGCTCGAGGTCAGGCGAGCTATCCTGTCTGGCGACGGGTCTTATCTTATTTTTCCCAGAAGCATCAAATCCTATTTTCTGGTAAAAATAAGAAAAATATCACCAGTTTGTCTAGCCAGCCTCGGTAGCTCAGTTGGATGCGCCATTCAGCTGGAGACCAGGAGGTCGCGGGTTCAACCCCCGCCGAGACCGGCAACATTCTTTCGTGGAGATTGATCATGAAATATTTTCTACGGTCATTCTCTCCCTTCCGCTGATTCAAGAAGGGCAGTTGTCAGTTTCTGGCGAAAGAATGTGCACAATACTGGTTAACCGCTAAGAGGACTAAGCCTGCTCAGTAAACGTGTGGCTAGGTAAACTGACTGAGCTCGACATGACCCCATTGGGTTGACTGGGCCGTAAAATCTCAACACAAACAAACAAACAAAACCAGTTTGTCGTCTGCTGAATTAGCCCAGAGAGTGGTGAAGGTTAATACCTTTTGATGTGTCAGAAATCTGCTGATTGAGTGGCGTTTTGTAGCTCTGACATATGTACCCTAAGTAGTCAGATAGATTCACATGAAATGCCAAGACTTATTTTCTCTGAAAACTTATGGTAATATTAACCCTTGTCCTGCTGAATAAATTACGATGCCACGCCCACTTCTAATTGTCAGGCAATCAGATTTCTTTATCAGGGTTGTTGCTATAAATTCACATACTTAATGGCAAACAGTGCAGATCCAGATCAGTTGGCTTCTTCAGAAGCCAACTGATCTGGATCTACACTGTTTGCAAAGGCAGGGTATATCCGGGTTCAGCAGGACAAGGGTTAATGTAAAAAATTTAGAATGCCATCTGCTACAATTTTGCTGAGCAGTTTTAACCCATTTACGCCTAGCATCCCATAAAAGGGACATTTGCAAACAGTATAGACCCAGATCAGATGCTGCAAAATACTGTTTGCATTTAGGACAGGGATCTCTATAAAACATGGGAACATTAAAAACTAACCTGACCCTCCTTATATTGAAATGAACAATTCCAAAGTGTTAGGTAGAAGAATCCACACGGCATAAATGGGTTAAGAGTTAACATCATTATAACTTGTCCTAAAATTTGAACAAGTCTGTTTTAATACCTGTTGAGATGTCAAAATTTTGTTGAATGAGTAGCAGACAGTGTAGATCCTGATTAGACTGCATATTCTGCGGCATATGACCTCTGTCTACTGTGCTTTCGACATCTTTCAGAAAGTCCTATTTTGCTTGAATCTTTAAACAGAAGTAAATTTGCAAACTTTTGTCATGATTTAATGCAAAACCATTTGTCGTAACTACTTATGCTCAAAAAGTTTTATTCTAGTCGGTTTTTTTTTTTTTTTTTAAATCAAATATTGTCACTTTTTCCCATAGTAAAAATGAATGCAAATTATGCAGAAGTCTGTAGGGTAGGTAACTTGGAGGCTGATTTTCAATAAGTTCTACTTGTTCAATTTTTCTGAAATTTCACAATAATTCATTCAGCAAAGAAGTGAAAAATATTTTCTTAGTCAAAAAATCCAAAAAATCACTTTTCTATAGAAATTGCATATGTCAGACCAATTTTTGGCAATAAATTTAATTTTAGGGTACATATTTGAGAACAAAACACAGAAACAGAAAAGACAAATAGTTTCTGATAAGATACAGTCTAACAAAACAAAATGTGTTCATTTAAAATGCCAAGCAAAAAACGTCTTTCTGAGTAATGACAAAAGGACAGTAGACTGTTTTCTCAGGTCTATCTGTCCTTATACTTGTGGTATGTATGGTACAGTTTACATCTAAATTTTATCGCACTTAGTTTGTAATTCTGCCATTATTACCCTGTGTAGTGTAACAGCTAGGGTCCAGTTTTTCAAAACTAACATGTCATTAGTTAACGTTTCATTAAAACTTTTGATTATTAAATACGGCATATATGCTAATATGTTTTCTGAAAAAATGTGAGAAGCTTTTGCATTTTTTCAGCAGAAATACCTGTGAATAAGATATTGTACTTACTAGACCAGTTAACATTTTGAATACTAACAAGCTTTTTAACCTAACAATACTTTGAACAACTGGGCCCTGGTCTTAGCAACATTGTAAACCCAGATTAGTTTGATCGGGTTCTCCGTTGTTTTCCATACAGACTATACCATCAGTATTTCTGGACACATAACTAGAGTCAAATGGACTTACATATTTGACCTACTGTAGTAACTCTAAATATTCGGACAGATAGACCTGAGCAAATAGTGTGGACCCAGATGAGATGCTGCAGAACACAGTGTCTTTTCAGGGACTACACTGTTTGCCACTCATCCAGCAATTTTCAGACACAACATCTGGTAGTAAATATATGTCATTATAACGGTAACATTCGAAGGCATCTGAATTGAAGCCTGCAATATCAGGTGAGCATGCCGATACCATGTGATATCAGCATGCTTGCTCCTCAGATTTTATCGCATATTTTTAATCATTCAATATTAATAGCTACATAATGAAAGCATATATATGTTGTGGGTACTCATTTGAATTGCCTAGACAGACAAAAGTACGCGGGCTGTAATCTAAAGACTAAGATATTGCTTGACTCTGCGCTTAATAGGGGTATGTGCTATAATTGGTCAAATATATAGTACTTAAATTTTAGGATATATACTGTAAGGATTTACCCATTGTATACTGAATAGAATCTCCCACACTATATATTGGAAGAGTCCAATTTCATTTTAGGTATGTCTGGCAATGAGATTTAGATATTCCTACAGAAAAAAGGCTAAACTATTTGCAAACAGTGGGAACCCTGCTCAGACGCCACATTTTGTGGCGTCTGATCTGGGTCTGCACTGTTTGCAAATTACCCGTTTAGGTGTCTCCCGACTACAATGGGTTAAAGTTTACTCATATTTAGGGTATGTGCGGTAGTTTTTAAACATATCTTTTCTACTGTTACAAGAAAGAAAACTGCCATAATGATACCGTAGTACTGGTTAGCTCTAGATAAGACAGAGTATGAGGTTAATATTATTCTTATTTCTCCATAAAAACATATGCTGTGGTACTCATTAGAAGTGCCTCAATGAGGCACTTCTAATGAGTACCATTACACATGTTTTTGTGAAGAAATAAAAAAAATGTTGGTACTTTTTCGGTTAGAAAAGTGCTGAACTGGAGCTCTGGTACCGTAATAAAAACAGATACCTATAGATGTATATCTTTCTTTACAGCAATATATAAGAAGTAAAACATATACTGCTTGTGTAATTCAAAACTTCCTTATTTATTTTTAGCTCACCTGAGCACAAAGTACTCAAGGTGAGCTAGCACGAAGTGCTCAAGGTGAGCTATTGTGATCACCCTTTGTCCGTCGTGCATCTGTCATCAACAGTTTCTTTAAACGGCATCTCCTCTTACACTACTGATCCAGTTTCCTCTAGACTTTGCAGAATTGTGAATCTTATGGCCCTTTACCAAAATTGCGCAAATGGTTCCGCTTCATTGAACAAGATGGTCGCTACAGCTAAAAAAAGAAAAAAAATTTAAACAACATCTCCCATTTGGCCAGTGGCCCGATTTCAAAATAATTTCACAGAAATGTTCCAATTATGGCCCTCTACCAAAATTGCTAAAATGGTTCCACACAGCTGAACAAAATGGCCACCAGAGCTAAAAATAGAAAAACATTTAAACGACATCTCCCCTTTGGCCAGTGACCTGATTTCAAAATAATTTTACAGAAATGTTCTTTTTCAAAATTGCTAAAATGGTTCAGCTTAGCTGTACAAAATGGCCGCCAGAGCTACAAGAGACTTCTTCCCCTGCTGGTGCTTCATGGTCTTCTTGGTCTTCTTTCCCTGCTGGTGCTTCATGGTCTTCTTGGTCTTCTTTCCTGCTGGTGCTTCATGGTCTTCTTTTTGTGCTGGTGCTTCATGGTCTTCTTTCCCTGTAGGGGCTTCTCATGGTCTTCTTTCCCTGCTGGTGCTTCTTATGGTCTTCTTTCCCTGCAGGTGCTTCATATGGTCTTCTTTCCCTGCTGGTGCTTCATATGGTCTTCTTTCCCTGCAGGGGCTTCTCATGGTCTTCTTTCCCTGCTGGTGCTTCTTATGGTCTTCTTTCCCCAGCAGCTTGACTACACAAATTTCCTACATCAAAGTTTTGCCATGGCAACCAAACAAAATGGCCACCTTTAATCGACATCTCGCAGAGCATGACACCGTCTCTTCACAAGCTATTTTGAGCACAAGTGAATGATCCAGGGTCATATGGCCCTCTTGTTTGTTTTATTCTTTGGATGTGAAAATCTTCCAGAATCAAACGGTGATACATTGACCAGACTTCGCATTTCACAGTCAGGTCAAATCTTGCCCTTTTCACAGACACCCACCACTTAGAAAATGCAAAACTTCATTACATAGCTCAAGTTGAGCGGATGTAATTCCCAATGAGAATATGTTGTATGTGCTCATCAGAAGCACCTGGATGGGGCCCTCCTGCCACAACGTACGTTTCCATGGAAAAATAACACAGGACTTTCAAAGCTCTAGATTAGAGTGGGTATTATGTGAATATTTTTTTTAGTTCTCCATAAAATTTTGGCAAAAGAATGTGCACAAGTAGTGACTGTCTAAAAGTACTGGTTAACTGCTTAGAGGACTAAAAGGAAAAGTGTGGTTAGGACCATGCTTAACATGACCCTGTTGGGTTGACTGGGCCATAAAACCTCAACCCAATCAATCAGTTCTCCACAAAAAAGGTATGTTGTGGGTACTTATTAGAGGCACAATGGCACAGTTTTCTTCTGTATTTTGTGAGTCCAGGGTCTCATATGTATATAATTTCATTTGCAAGTCCTATGAAAAATCATGGGTATACGAAGCAGGTAACATAATCAATGTAATTCAGATATTTTTTTTTTTTTTTTTTTTCTTCTTCTTCTTTTCAAAAACTTTCTGTGGATAATCTTTAGAAATTCCTCAGCAGTTCTAATGAGTACCTATAATACATATGTTTTCTTGGAGAAACAAGAAAAATATTGCGCCTGCTTGGTGGTTGGAAAAGGTGGCTTATCTTGCTATCCTTTCTTATGCATTTTTAGCTCACCTGAGCAAAAGCTCAGGATGAGCTATTGTCATCACCCTGTGTCCGTTGTCCGTCGTCAACAATTAGTTTGTTAACACTCTAGAGGTCACAGTTTTGACCCAATCTTGATGAAACTTGGTCAGAATGTTTGCCTCTATGAAATCTAGGTCAAGTTTGATACTGGGTTACTTGGGGTCAAAAACTAGGTCACCAGGTCAAATCAAAGGAAAAACTTGTTAACACTCTACAGGTCATAGTTTTGACCCAATCTTGATGAAACTTGCTCAAAATGTTTGCCTCTATTAAATCTAGGTCAAGTTCGAAACTGGGTCACCTGGGGTCAAAAACTAGGTCACCGAGCCAGATCAGCAGAAAACCTTGTTAACACTCTAGCGGTCACATTTTTGAAGCAATCATCATGAATCTTGCTCAATATATTTGTCTTGATGATTTCTAGGTCAAGTTTGAAACTGGGTCACCTGGGGTCAAAAACTAGGTCACCTGGCCAGATCAGCAGAAAACCTTGTTAACACTCTAGCAGTCACATTTTTGAAACAATCATCATGAATCTTGCTCAATATGTTTGTCTTGATGATTTCTAGGTCAAGTTCGAAACTGGGTCACTTGGGGCCAAAAACTAGGTCACCGGGCCAAATCAGCAGAAAACCTTGTTAACACTCTAGCGGTCACATTTTTGAAGCAATCATCATGAATCTTGCTCATTATGTTTGTCTTGATGAATTCTAGGTCAAGTTCGAAACTGGGTCACCTGGGGTCAAAAACTAGGTCACCTGGCCAGATCAGCAGAAAACCTTGTTAACACTCTAGCGGTCACATTTTTAAAGCAATCATCATGAATCTTGCTCAAAATGTTTGTCTTGATGATTTATAGGTCGAGTTCGAAACTGGGTCACTTGGAGTCAAAAACTAGGTCACCGGGCCAAATCAGCAGAAAACCTTGTTAACACTCTAGCGGTCACATTTTTGAAGCAATAATCATGAATCTTGCTCAAAATGTTTGTCTTGATGATTTCTAGGTCAGGTTCGAAACTGGGTCACGTGGTATCAAAAACTAGGTCACCTGGCCAAACCAGCAGAAAACCTTGTTAACACTCTAGCGGTCACATTTTTTGAAGCAATTATCATGAATCTTGCTCAAAATGTTTGTCTTGATGAGTTCTAGGATATGTTTGAAACTGGGTCCCTTGGGGTCAAAAACTAGGTCACTGGGCCAAATCAGCAGAAAACCTTGTTAACACTCTAGCGGTCACATTTTTGAAACAATCATCATGAATCTGGCTCAAAATGTTTGTCTTGATGATTTCTAGGTCAAGTTCGAAACTGGAACACCTGGGGTCAAAAACTAGGTCACCGGGCCAAATCAGCGTAAAATCTTGTTATCACTCTAGTGGTCACATTTTTCAAGCAATCATCATGAATCTTGCACAAAATGTTTGTCTTGATGAGTTCTAGGTCAAGTTTGAAACTGGGTCACTTGGTATCAAAAACTAGGTCACCGGGCCAAATCAGCGGAAAACTTTGTTATAATCATTTTGAACTTTGATCAGAATGTTTGCTTTGATCAGTTCTAGGTCAGGCTCTCAAAGTGCTATGTTGCTCAGGTGAGCGTTACAGGGCCATCATGGCCCTCTTGTTTCTTATGATTGCATTCTTCTATTTCAGGTGGCGGTTTTCATTCTACTTAGGAATATTTATATATGGCCTTACAGTTCTCTGGGATGTAAGTATATAACACTTGCTGGAAACCCGTGATAAAGGAAATAGGGGTACAATCCAGGACTCGAGAAATTGAAAATTGTCGAATCAGTCCAGTTATTTTTAGGCCTTATTTACGGAATTTGTCGAGTCATTTTCAGTCAGATTTACGGAGTTTGCCGAGCAGAGATTCCAATATTTTCTGTAACCATTCTTAAAGAATTTCCGTTTTGCTATTTCCAAGCAGATGCTGGTTTTATTGTTAGTAATAATATATATACCAACATTATTTTATTTATTCTTATTCCTCCATGAAAACATATATTGTGGGTACTTTTTAGAAGCGCCTCAGTGAGGCACTTCTAATGAGTACCCTCAATGTGTGTTTTGTGGAGAATTGAGAAAAATATCAATACTGTTTGGTTGAAAAAAGTATCTGAATTGGAGCTAGGCTTAACCCTTCTTTTGTTGAACACGACATGCTCTGTCTTAGCAAACAGTGTAGATCCAGATCATTTGGCTTCTGAAGAAGCCAACTGCTCTGTATCTGCACTGTTTCTCATTAAATATGTGAATTTCTATCAAAAACCCGGATCAAGTGATCTGATTGGCTGGAAATTAGAAGTGGACATGGCATCTTAATTATTCAGCAAGGCAACTATACTTGTTCCAAAATTTGAACAAGTACATTTTTTATACCTGTTGATATGTGTAAAAATGCTGGAAGAGGGGCAAACAGTGTAGGCCGTGATAAGATGCTGATTTCTGCAGTGTCTTATCTAAGTCTGCACTGTTTCCCCATCCTGTCCTAGGGTAACTATGGTATTTAGCTGTGTGTGAACAAGAAAGTCCAAAAATCTATCTGCCAGCCTCGGTGGCTCAGTGGAATGTGTGTCCAACTGATAATCAGAAGGTCACAGATTCCATCCCCACCAGGTCTGAAAACATTCATTCATGGAGATTGATCATGAAATATCTTAAATTTTACTGTCATTTTCTCACTTCCCTTACTCTGATTTAAAGAGCTTAAGGGCAGTTGTCAGTTTCTGGCAAGAGAGTATGCACAAGCACTATAATAGCCATTTAGAGGACTATGCCTGTCCAGGAAAAGTGTGGTTAGGTAAACAGACCGTCTCGACATGAAACCATTAAACTCCATCCCAGCCAATGAAAAACCTATCCTCTGCTCTTTCACAGTGACTGGCTCAACATGACCCTAACAGTATTCAAAATGTTGACTAGCATAGGTCTAGATAAGAGTTGGTATCGGGTTAATATTTTTCTTATTTCTCCACGAAAACATATATTGTGGGTACCCACAACATATGTTTTTGTGGAGAAATAAGAAAAATGTCAATACTTTTGGATAGAAAAAAGCGCCTTGAGCTATGTGACTAGGCTGTAAAACTCTAAATTAAGTCAAATAGTTCACGATGTTGATGGGCTATGTTTGATTATATTAAACTTCCGGGTATTGATGCATAATATTGATTCTGATGACTGGCGTAAAATTCACATTTGATTGTATTCTAGTCAGAAAAAAAAAAAAATTCTTCTTTGAAAGCAGTCATAAAAGTCACTTAGGGAAGAAGAATTTGGTGAAAGTTATTGATGGCAATGCTAGTTAAATAGAGGTTAATGGACCTTGAGTTTAAAATACAGGACATATTTCCCCAAGAGAGTTGCAAATCAAAATAAAAGGAATGAGTGTGATAATTGAAGTGTGTTTATAAGATCTGCACTTGCCTTTATCTTATTAAGGTGTATTGACTTGTGTACTAATGTTCACATCATAAAACTCTTTATTTTTTTTATTTTTTATACCCCCGCCAAACAACAGTGGCAGGGTATTATGGTTTCACGTTGGTCATCTGTGTGTCCGTCCGTCCATCCAACCATCAGTCGTATGTCTATCCAGCTGCGTCTGTCCGTATTTCATTTACGGATGATAACTTGAGTAAACATCAATGGATTTTCAACAAATTTGGTATGTACATTGATATTGTAGATATATGGTTTGGGACTGCTACTTGGCAAAATCATTAAATTTAAACATGAGTTATCTGCCCGAGACACGCCCATATTGTCATTCCAGACGGTAACTGAAGTAAATTTCAAGGGATTCTAACCAAACTTGGTACATGCATTGATATTAAGGAGATCTGGTTTGAGATTGCTATTAGGCAAATTTCACCAATTTTTGACAGTTATCTACCCACGACAGGATAATGGCAGGGTACTATCCTTTTATATTATTTTTTCCTTCAGTTTCTGTTTTTGTGCTCTTGACAGTTTCAAATGGTTGCAATAATTTGCTGTGTCATGCCATCTACACCCGTCACAAGGTGTGATAGCATTCTAAAAGAAATATTTCTTTATTATTTCCTGCAGAAAATAGCTTCAGAATATTTTATATTATGTTCTTGAATAGTTCAACCCTTCTCTTGCTAAACACATCATGCCCTGTCTTAGCAAACAGTGTAGATCCATATCAATTGGCTTCTGAAGATGCTAGAGCTGCTATCACCAGAAAAAAATGTACCATGATACTATCGCGATATCAGACAGGCGATACGATACAGTATCGCGATACTTGCTTTGTACAGATTTGCTACGTTTTATTAGGTAAATTAGAACTTTTGTTGTAAAGTAATACTTCCATGGATGAAAATAAATGTTTCCTGTTCAATAGCAATACATTGGTTTATTAAGCATATCCTTATATGCAATAAAATAAAATAAGAAAGAACACTCAAGTCTCCAACTCTGATTCAAATGTTTGGGCAATAATTAAGGTCAATAAGGTGACTAGTAGCTAGTGACTAGGACTACTCATTCTCAGCAAATACTGAGCACTAAGCATTTTGCACAATCTCAGTAATCCATTAGGCCAAATTCTTGTTCAAAAACACCAGGTAATCAACATATTGAAGCATTCGATGGGGATATTTTGGTCGAACTGATCATTAGTGAACTAGAGGCCGAACTGTACTGGGGGTAATGCCTCTTCAAATGGACAGCCATGTTAATGGTGTTGCCAGCGTACTTTAGGACACCTTTGCAATGGAGGCATATTACTTTACTCTTGTCTGACTTGACAAAGCCAAAATGTTTCCATACAAGTGATTTGAAATGCCGATCCAGCACATTCAATTTTTGGTTCAGCATCCATTGTTTATGTTAGTAGCGACCGCTTATATCAACAATAAAACGGTAATATGACTTCGCATAAATCTGAATGGCATAACTGAGAATACCAACATTTAAGTGGGAAAAAAGTTATGTAGCACATGGGTCCATACTCGAGTCACTCGACCAGACTGAAATGACATTACCTGTTGGTTCTGGTAGTTACGGCAGATACACCAACCGTTTTTAGCTCGCCTGTACGAAGTACAAGGAGAGCTATTGTAGTCACCCCGGTCGTCCACGTTTGCGTTTGCGTTTGCGTTCCCGTTCCCGTCACACTGCGTTAAAGTTTTTCAAATGCTTATATCTCAACAGTCACTCCTCCCAGAGGCATCAAATTTGGAACTTAGGTACCTTGGAGGGTCCTCTTAGATTCCAAGAGAATAAACCCCTGGGTTCATGCCCCTGGGTGGGGCTAGGGGTCAGAATCTAGGACACCTTTGTAATACTGTGTTAAAGTTTTTCAAATTCTTATATCTTGACTTTCACTCCTCATAGAGCATTCATATTTAGAATTTGGGTACCTGGAGGAGTCTTCTGAGATTCCAAAAGAACATACCCCTGGGTTCATACCTCAGGGTGGGCCTTGGAGTGGGGCTAGGGGTCAAAATCTAGGACACATTTGTAAAATCTTATATGCCTACAGGTTATAGACACAACTGGTTATACATCAGCTAACTATGTGACATCGGTTTGAGTGTAAGAGAGTGAAGGTCATGGTGACCTACATTTTACGGTCCAGGTCACCTAGATTTCACGGTCCAGTGATTTTGCCTTATATCTTGAATACTATTTGTTGGATAAATGTCACACCTGGGATATTACTTCCATGTGACCCAATGAATGACCACTTACTATATCTAGGTCATTGTGACCTATATTTCATGGTTCAGTGATTTTGCCTTATATCTTGAATACTATTTGTTGGATAAATGTCACACCTGGGATATTAGTTCCTTGTGACCCGATTATTGACGTCAAAATATATCTCTGTTGGTGTGACCTATATTTCATGGTTCAGTGATTTTGCCTTATATCTTGAATACTATTTGTTGGATAAATGTCACACCTGGGATATTACTTCCATGTGACCCAATGAATGACCACTTACTATATCTAGGCCATTGTGACCTATATTTCATGGTTCAGTGATTTTGCCTTTTATTTTTATTACTATTTCATGGAGAATTGTCATACCTGGATTATTATATCTATGTGACAAAATGATTTACATACAAATACATCTAGGTCAGTGTGACCTATATTATATGGTTGAATGATTTCGCCATATAACTTGAAAATTATTTCATAGATTATTTCATTTTGAATTTCTTAATGATAAAAATGTTACAATATAAAATGTACCCAGCAGGCGAGCTACGCTGTCCTACGACAGCTCTTGTTATTGGATATAAGCGACGCCTTTTGGATAAACAATTTTTATCGGCGTAAGCCGCTCAGAAAAAAATGTGTCGATTGTGTTTCGGGCGTTTGTTGATATAACGCAAAAGTATTGTCAAGTATCAATACACGGAATCAGTATTGCGTTACAGTATCGCCAACAAAAATATCACAATGTACCGATGCATCGATGATATCACCCCAGCTCTAGAAAAAGCCAACTGATATGGATCTGCACTCTTTGTCATTAAATATGTGAATTTCTATAAAAAAAAAACCCAGATCAAGTAATCTGGTTGGCTGGAAATTAGAAGTGGGCATGGCATCTTAATTTATTCAGTTTGAGAAGGGTTAAGATTATCAAGATTATATGTTCTTGGATAGTTTAACCTTTTCCATGTTGATTAACAGCAAATATTACACAAAAAAGAAAAAAAAACAAGATGCAGACTCTTGCTCGAAGCTTTCCTCATTTGTTTCAATTGAGCTAATCAAGCAGCGACTGATTCGTCATTACCATCATCAAACATCGCCGTCGTTATGTAAAAACATCTAAGAAACAGGAGGACATATCAGATTCTAAGCCAGAATCAGATGAAGGTGAGAGCCAACAGGTATCAGCCGGCCTCAGTGGCTCAGTTGGATGCGTCGTCTGACTGGAGACCAGGAGGTAGCGGGTTCAACCCCTGCCGAGGTTGGCAACATTCTTTCATGGAGATTGATCATGAAATATTTTCTATGGTCATTCTCTCCCTTCCGCTGATTCAAGAAGGGCAGTTGTCAGTTTCTGGCAAAAGAATGTGCACAATACTGGTTAACCGCTTAGAGGACTAAGCCTGCCCAGTAAATGTGTGGTTAGGTAAACTGACCGCGCTCGACATGACCCCATTGGGTTGACTGGGCCGTAAAACCTCAACACACCCACCCAACAGGTATCAACCAACCCAGAAATTCATGATCAGATTCTGATATTTCTACATCTGAGCCAATTCTAAAAAAAAGTTAAATTCGATCAGAGAGAATTTGAAAAAAAAAAAAAAAACATCAATTTTTCATCTGCTGAATATGAGTTAACTATCAACTTCATAAGGCTATGATGATCAAAAAACCTGGCATTTTTCAGATGAAATTGTGTTCCCAACTTTGGTGTTTTGTCGATATTTTTTCCCAATTTTGCACAGGGGTCTTTTCCCAAAATACCTGGATAAAGCCCTGCATCTTGAAAAGAGAGAATCTTACATGAGTGGTCATTTAATATGAAATTTATGAAACGAGTTTGGGTAATTTCGGGGTATTTTGCGAGCCTTGGCGAGCAAAATACCAAAATTACCCCAAGAGTTTCATAAATTTCATATTAAATGACCACGAATGTAAGATTCTGTTTATCATATGGCCTTCCGATGACAAAAAAATGCACAAAATATATTAAGATAATGGCTTTCCATACCTAAGATATACAACTCACTACCAAGGATTCAAAAGTGCTACGCAACAAAGATAGTTCGCATATTATTTGATAAGTACCGAAAATAACTAGTAACAGGATAAATATGCCAATTATTACTTCATTAGACTGTAAGAATTGATGATGATTTTTATTTGAGCTAATATATATTTCGTTTGAATAAAATAATTTAAAAATAAATTATTCCCTTCAACATCATTCAGCGAGTCAATACGTCACTGAGAATCAATAGGGAAATCCCCCGAAGTCAGCTGTTATAGTTAAAGGTCATTGACCTAGATAAATACAGTTTATACGGTGGTTGATACTCCCAAGAACATTTCAAGAACATTTTCACTGTAGTTTGGATTTCAATTTGACACATTTACTGACTGTCGGAGATGTTATTCTCCAATGCTTTTTTGGAGGAGGTGAATTTTTATTGACTGTTTGATGACATCGCTGTCGAAAGTGCCTCTAAATATTTTGCCAGAAAACATCGAATTTTAACCAGCATGGATATTTCTGGTAGCTGTGTTATTCGCATTGCGATTGTGTTGTGTCTTCCCCTTCCATCGGTCTGACATTTATCGTTCATCTCAAAACCATCTCAAAATTGAGGGCAGGATCTGTTTCAAAAGTGAAAGTTGTATCGGCGACTCAGACACCATTTTGTTTGCTATCAATAAGTGGAGTAATACAAATATTAATGAGGGTAATTAGGCTAACCAATGGGAAGCCTTACAGGTGTTATAACACGTGTGGTTATATGATTTTTATGAGATGGGTTATTTCACTGAATAACTTGATGGTCATGTGATAAATCTATTTTCCCTTCTTCTCCTGAACCCAGTGGCCAGTTGACTTGAAACTCGGTAGGAAGCATCGGGGTGACCTATAGATTAAAAATAGCTAAAATTGGTCCGATTGGAAATCCAAGATGGCTGCCATGGCCATCTTGAAAATCTATTTTTCGCTTCTTCTCCCGAACCAAAAGGCCAGTTGACTTGAAACTTGGTTGGAAGCATCGGGGTGATTTGTAGATCAAAAATAGCTAAAATCGTTCCGATCATAAATCCAAGATGGCCTCCATGGCCGCTATCTTGGAAATCTATTTTGCGCTTCCTCTCCTGAACCGAAAGGCCAACTGACTTGAAACTTGGCAGGTAGCATATCAAGGAGACTTGTAGATCATAAATAGCTAAAATCCTTCCAATCGGAAATCCAAGATGGCGACCATCTTGAAAATCATTTTTTTTTTTCTCTCTTTCTTCCGAACCGAAAGGCCAATTGACTTGAAACTTGGTAGGAAACATCGGGGTGCCTTGTAGATCAAAGGTAGCTAAAATCATTCCGGTGGAAATAGACTCCTCCACACTATATATTGGAAGTTTCTAATTCCAGTTTTAGGTATGTCAGGTGATGTGATTTAGATATTCCTAGAGGAAAATTGTTGAACTATTTTACAAACAGTGGAGACCCTGATTAGAGGCGGCATTGTGCAGAGTCTGATCTGGGTCTACACTGTTTGCCAATTACCCTTTTTAGAGGTCTCCAGACTACAATGGCTTAAGCATTCTCCACATCATTATAAGGTTTGAATTCAAGGAAAGCAAGATATTTTCTGCAAAATTTGTCTCCCTTTGCAAAATGGCAGCAAAAGCCACCAGAGATGAAGCATATGATTGAAAAAGGGCGGTTTAGAGTTCTGAAGAAAGGATGTGTACAAGTACTGGTTAACGGCTTAGAGGACTTAGCCTGCCCTGGAAAAGTGAGTAGGTTAACTGACCGGCTTTACATAATCTAAACAGTGTTGACTGGACTGTAAAACTCCATATCAAACAAAATCAGTCTTTAACTCTCAGACTGCGGCAAAAATCGTAAGTCAAGCATGTTAGAGAGGATACCCCTACTTGAGAAGCCATTGCACCCTTGATTTTGCCTCAATATCGATAGCATTTTCACACAAATTTTGCCAGTTGTATGTGGCCATTTTACCTGAGAAGTGACAATCACTTGACTTCCAGTCACGTGACAGTTATGTGGCAACTGGGAACGGTTTAAGACACTAAAAGAACAAAAAAAAAAAAAAGTTGCAAAGGACCAGCGCTTTCTGTGTGCTATTCAGAAAGAAAGGGTGACATACGTAGGCACTACTGTTGTTCTTAATTCTTCCTCATCCAGAAGGGCAGTTGTCAGTTTCTGGCAAAAGAATGTGCACAATACTGGTTAACCGCTTAGAGGACTAAGCCTACCCAATAAACGTGTGGCTAGGTAAACTGACCGTGCTCGACATGACCCCATTGGGTTGACTGGGCCGTAAAACCTCAACACAAACAATCTTCTTCCTCACTGGAAATGATTTAGGTGTTATGGGTGCTTTTTTCAAAAATTTGTGATAAAACTGATGAAGTTAGTGCCGAAATTGTTGACAGCTTGAAGTTCATTATACTCAGTTTTTATTAGCGTGGGTAAAATCCAGCACCTGACTTTCTTATGAAGAGCATTCTGTCTGTATGAAAGTAGATTCTGTCCTGTATAGGATCACTTGCTCTGAATGGTTGCATCGGTGACTGGCTTTAGCATTGGCATACCCTTCCAAAACAACATAGATGGGAATAGCATTTTAACCCTTAAAGCGCCAGTCACAACTATTGTCGTCTGATTTGCCTTCTGCCGGTTACTTTAAAAGTCATTTCTGCAAACAGTGTGGACCCAGATCAGACTGCTCCTTTAGCAGTCTGATCTGGGTCCACACTGTTTGCCTGTAAGCAAAAATAGGTTTGAAAAGATTGCAAGAATATTCAGCAGACGACATAAACAGATGACATTTTCAGATGCAGGTTTTCTTGGTGCTTTAAGGGTTAAGGGTTAATTCTGATGTAAGAATGTGCACAAGTACTGGTTAACTGCTGAGAGGATTGGATTAGCCCAGGAAAAGTTGTGGTTTGGTAAACTGACATGACCTAATAGTAAAACTCTAACTCAAACAAAATCAATCTTTAACTTAAGGATAGATATCTGAGCGTCTTTTGACATATAACAAAAATGACTGAAAGAGCACTGTTTAGAGCATTTAATCCTTGCCATGCTGAATAAATTAACATGTCACGCCCACTTCTAACTGTCAGCCAATCGGATTACTTGATACAAATTCACATACTGAATGACAAACAGTGCAGATCCATATCAAGCCAGCTAGTCTGGATCTGCACTGTTTGCTAAGGAAGAGCATATCCTGGACCAGCAGGACCAGGGTTAAAGCATTCTATTCCAAATTGATTTTCTCTGACTGATGTTTGATAATTATTATGCTCTTTGAAGAGTAATTAGAAAAGAGATTGTGATACTTAAAATATACCTCTCATTGAGAGCCTGTAGGATCTGCTATCAAATAACATATAAGTCATGCATAACTCCAGATAAGAGGGGGAATCAAGAAAATATTATTCTCCTTTCTCCACGAAAACATATGTTGTGGGTACTCATTAGAAGTGCCTCGACGAGGCGCTTCTAATGAGTACCCACAACATATGTTTTTGTGGAGAAATAAGAAAAATATATACAATTTTTGGTTGAAAAATTTGCCTCATCTAGTGCTATGTGGCATGCCTTGCCATGGGAAAACAGATCTTTGGGGTATATGCAAATAGTAAAGCAGCAGATCAGCCAGAAGGCTCTGGGTGACCGAGCGGTCAGCACTCCCGACTTCAGATCACAAGGTCCCTGGTTCGACTGGTGGCGGAATTCAGCTCATGACTGCGTCTTTTATTATCATCTTTCCAATATCTCTGTATACATGTAGCTCATTACTGTGCGGCGCTTCATTGCACAGAGCCCTTCATTATCACCCTTCCATTGTCTTGATATGACTTAAATTATGTTGAAAGGAACATAAAACACCAAACCATCACTTATGGATCTGACTTAACCCTTCTCCTGCTGAACATGACATATGCCCTGTCTTAGCAAACAGTGTAGATCCAGATCAGTTGGCTTCTGAAGAAGCCAACTGATCTGGATCTGCACTGTTTGTCATTAAATATGTGAATTTCTATCAAAAACCCGAATCAAGTAATCTGATTGGCTGGAAATTAGAAGTGGACGTGGCATCTTAATTTATTCACCAAGGTAAGGTTAAATATTGTTGAAATGGACATAAAACAAAAAAGCATTATCATCATCCAGATCGGCCACATTACGAAAACATGCTTATTCAAATATACTTAAAATTTTACCACCAAAAAATGAAAATTTTCAGATAAAAAACGCTGATATTTTTCATAATTCTGCTCAAAACATAGATTGTGGGTACTCGTTAGAACTGCCTCACCGAGGCAGTTCTAATGAGTACCCACAATCTATGTTTTTGAGCAGAAATAAGAAAAATAATGTATACCCCCGTAAACCCCAGTTTTACTATATAAAAGTGGGGTATAAGGGGGTCAAAATTATATATAGGTATGTTTTCGTGATGAATAAAGCCATAGTCTGATCAGGGATTTTGCTGTCAATAGCCAGATTTGATAGTACAAAATAATTCTTAAAGTGGAAGATGAAGGCCCAGATTAGCCTGCAAGAATGGCCAGGCTGGTCTAGGTCTTTATTTTCCACATGTCCCAAAGGCCCTTTTACCATGGTGTAATTCAGATGCAATTCAAATATGTACTTAATTATTTTCCATTATTAACAGAGTGATGATAATGATATCAGTAACTAATGAATTATTTCACAGTGTGGGGACTGCTTCCCTTGTTAATTATTACAATTTATATTGAAAAATTCTGCTGAGAAAAGAAACATAAACCAGACTAGCTGACAGTTATTTTGCTGTTACATCATTAAAATGATAAGGACATTGCTAATGAATGATCTGAATGGCCCCTCGCCATATTCTGATGTTATTTTAGTATTAGTCCTCTTTGTGATATTTTCAAAGAAACAGTACTATTATATTATACTGTGCTAAGTAGAATACCGGCGGTAGTCAATTTTAAAAAAAAACTATTGCTTAAAAGCATGGATAATTCTTGAAAAACAACTTGTTCCTCAGAACTCATACGGCCTCGGTGGCGCAGTTGGATGCGCGTCCGACTGGAGACCAGGAGGTCGCGGGTTCGACCCCCGCCGAGGTCGGCAACATTCTTTCGTGGAGATTGATCATGAAATATTTTCTACGGTCATTCTCTCCCTTCCGCTGATTCAAGAAGGGCAGTTGTCAGTTTCTGGCGAAAGAATGTGCACAATACTGGTTAACCGCTTGGAGGACTAAGCCTGCCCAGTAAACGTGTGGTTAGGTAAACTGACCGCGCTCGACATGACCCCATTGGGTTGACTGGGCCGTAAAACCTCAACACAACAAATCAGAACTCATACTCCAAATGATAGTGGGTGGGTATTAAGGTTTCACATTGTTCTTAGTGTGTCTGTCCGTTTGTCATAATTTTGTACTCCATGTGTCCGCCTGTATTTTTGTTGGAGGACGATAACTTTGCTAACTTTGTTAAATATCAGTAAACTTGGTTTGCATTGATATTGTGAAGATCTGGTTTGGCATTGCTAATGGGCAAATGCCGTCAATTTTTTACAGTTATTTGCCTGCCACACAATAGTAGTAAGGTATTATTGCTTCACGTTTTTAATTATTGAATTATCATGCTCCTTCATGACAGCAACGTATCAACAAACACAGCTGATCATAGAAATACATGAAAATGCAGTTTTAAATATTTATTTGGTGAAAGCATAGCTCTAGCTCAGAGGGATTATATCAGGTAAATAGTTTTCTTATTATTCCATGAAAATATATGTTGTGGGTACATTTTAGAGGTGCCTCAGCAAGGTGATTCAACTGAGTACCCACAACATATTTATTCATGAAGAAATAAGTAAAGTTATCAATAGACCCATTTTTGGAAGTGTTGGAGTTGCTTCCCTTAGAAAGCTTATCCTCCATTTTGGAGTACAGGTTTACATTGCAACAATAGGGAGAATCAAAGAAAATGGGCCATTTTTTTTTTTTTTTTTTTTTTGTCATCAACACATTTGCTCAGTGACCTACATGATTGGATGATAATAAGTGCATTATACAGCACATACACGGCTGGCATTCTTTATAAATCTATAGCGGGCTGTTACGGCCCGTCAGCTACCCTGACAGGCCGATAACGGTCCACTATAGATTTATGAAGAATGCTTACTCGGTAGCTCTGCAAGCATTTTGTTTGACCAAATCAAAAATTACTGCTGTTTTCTGTGATTTTCTCCATATACTGTAATATAAGACTGTACTCCAGAATGGAGGACAAAATTCCAAAGAGAGATAACTGCAAGGTGTCCGAAAATGGGACAACACTTTGGTTGAAAAAAGTGCCTTACCTGAAGCTATATAAAATGTTCATGTTATAACCACTGTTTTTCTGGTAACATATTTACAATCTGTATCAGTCTGGTGCGACAATGCCTGCAACTCAGCTGTGAGTAAACAAAATCTTACTGAAATATTATACAAGTCATTGTCCGTTACAATGGTCAGTCAACAGGTGCCTGACACTGTTGTGACATGTCCAGTGAGAGGCTGATTAGCAGTTCATTTGTACCGCCCAGACTCACTTGGGCATATCTGGGTTTCTGTCACTCTAATGTTTTCTGTTGGTATACTTTGTAGTAAAAACAAGCAATTCGAAAATGACTGCGATGAAAGTGTTTGGTCGAAAATAATATACGAATGGTTTACCAGTGTCTGATGATTTTAGGCGATTAGTCACAAAATTACCACCAAATGGAGCTTCTGCAAGTTATTTACCACATGGACTTACTGCTAAAGCGAGTTATCCCAAAAACTGTAATGGAATCATATGCCCAATTAAAGTCGCAAGCTGCCTTTGCATAGGGTGGCCAGAACTATGCTCTAACTGTCAATCAAGTTTCCCAGAAGGATGTTTAGAAAACATGCCATGGCAGTTTATTGAGAAAGATTGTACCTCTCTTGGCCGAATTTGGCTGTATAGTCTAGATAGCAAACATACTTTCTCAATTAACCCTTGTCCTGCTGAATAAATTAAGATGCCATGCCTATTTCCAATTTTCAGCCAATCAGATTACTTGATCCAGGTTCTTGATATGAATTCTCATACTGAATGACAAACAGTGCAGATCCAGATCAGTTGGCTTCTTCAGAAGCCAACTGATCTGGATCTACACTGTTGCAATGGCAGGGTATATCCGGGTTCAGCACGACAAGGGTTAATACATGTAATTTGATATTCGTTTCTCAGTTGGAGTTTATATCAAAGTACCAGTAGCAACATTTCATTTGGAAATGATATTTTCTGATAACAGAGCATAAGGTTATATCAAAACAAGCTAGGAGTGTTTTATGATATTTCTGGGATAATTTTCTCCAGTTCTCCATAAAAACATATGTTTTGGGTACTCATTAGAAGAGCCTTGCCAAGTCTGCTGATCAAAAGTAGCGCTGATATCAACCTTTTTATGATTGTTAATCAGTCTTTAGCTTAAGGGTAGATATCTGAGCTTCTTTTGGTATATAACAAAAGTAACTGGAAGAGCACTGTTTAAAGCATTTAAACCTTGCCATGCCGAATAAATTAAGATGCCACACCCACTTCTAATTTTCAGCCAATCAGATTACTTGATCCAGATTGTTGCTATAAATTCACATACTTAATGGCAAACAGTGCAGATCCAGATTCAGAAGCCAACTGATCTGGATCTACACTGTTTGCAAAGGCAGAACATATCTGGGCTCAGCAGGGCAAGTTAATTATATTTAATACAAAGCTTCAGATAAGAGAGAGTATCCATATAGTATTTTTCTTATTTTTCAACAAAAACATCAATTGTTGGTACTCATTAGAAGCGCTTCACTGAGGCGCTTCTAAAAAGTACCACAGCATATGTTTTCATGAAGAAATAGGAAAAATATCAGTTCTTTTTAGTTGAAAAAAGTGCCTTATTTGGAGCTGTTACCCTTGTCATGCTGAATAAATTAAGATGCCACACCCACTTCCAATTTACAGCCAACCAGATTATTGCTGTAAATTCACATAATGTCAAACAGTGCAGATCCAGATCAGTTGGCTTCTTCAGAAGCCAACTGATCTGGATCTACACTGTTTGCAAAGGCAGAACATATCCAGGCTCAGCAGGACAAGGGTTAATATTTGATACAACGCTCCTGATAAGAGAGAGTATTCACAGAGTATTTTTCTTATTTCTCCATGAAAACATATGTTATTGGTACTCATTAGAAGTGCCTTGGCAAGGTGCTTTTAATGAGTACCTACAACATATGTTTTCATTGTGAAATAAGAAAAATATCTGTACTTTTCAGTTGAAAAAGGTGCCTTATTTGGAAATATGTTCATACCACCTATTTCAGTTTGTGTTCTGGGTCAGATTACTTTTATTTATATTTAGTTACCATGTAAAAAACATTGATAATGAAGTGCTATCATCAGTATCATTTTTTTATGTCAACTTTACAAGCTACAGTATTTACTCTAAGTATTGGGACATCTTATCTACTTACCGTACTTGTCCGTTCGTTTAAAACAGTCCAGTCTTCTACCTCTTGATGTGTCTAAAATATTGCTGTATGTATGGCAAATAGTGTAGACCCTGATCAGACACTGCAAGTTGCAGTGTCTGATCAATAGGTCTTCACTTTTTGCAAAGGCCTATCTGTCCCAATACTTAAGGTTATTACAGTAGACAGATGATATTTTATCTTACCAAGAGATAATGTAGGGCACCTACATCTCGTATGAGGAAAACAGATTTACCATTAAAGGGGTAAAATTAAAGAAAGAAATGAAGGAAAAAAAACAACAAAATAATTGGGAAAAAAATTGAAAACAAAAAAAGTCTGCACACATATGACCCAAGCATAATGACCTCTGACATCACCAAAAATTCAGACTACAGGTAGTGAGTAGCTGTTTTTGTCTTCAGTCCATTACTGGTTTGAAACAACTATTCAGAGGAAAAGGTCACATTTTAGACACAGATATTCAGCCCCTCTCCTTTCACAGTCTTTGGATGGGATGTCCAACATTTGAGCCATTTTGAGAGAAGAAGGCTCTTCTGACTTCCCATGGGATCAATCTTTCAGTGCAGTTGCCTCACTGCATAGCAACAGATAAGGCGCATTTTTCATCTGAAAAATGCTGATATCTTTGGTATTTCTCAATAAAAACATATGTTGTGGGTACTCATTAGAAGTGCCTCAGCGAGGTGCTTCTAATGAGCACCCACAACATATGTATTCGTTGAAATAAAAATATTATGTGGATACCCCCTCTTATCTGTAGCTATGTGCCTGGACTCTTAACAAGGCCACAATGTCTAGGTCCTTTGGCTGACATTTCTCCTTTTCCTGCTGCTTAGTGAGCAACCAGGGCCCAATTGTTCAAAACTAATGACATCGGTAGTTAACGATTCATTAAAATTTAATGCAGTGGTACACAAATATGCACATTTTTTCAGCAAAAAAATATCAGAATATTGTGTATTAAATCTGCTAAAACAGTTAACAAAATGACCCTTAATGAGCTCGTTAAGCTAGCGACGCTTTGAACAACTGGGCCCAGCATAAGTTCTGGTGAGACTATAGATGCACAGGCTTACCTGAACCGTCGCTGTTGGCACATGCTATAACGGCTCTTTTGCCGACCTCGATGGCTCAGTTGGATGTTTGTCAGACTGGTGATCAAGAGGTTGGGGGTTCAACCCCTGGCCAGGTCAGCAACATTCTTTTGTGGTGATTGATCAGGAAATATTTTCTACGGTCATTCACTCCCTTCTGCTGATTCAAGAAGGGCAGTTGTCAGTTTCTGGCGAAATTATGTGCACATGCAATACTAGTTAACCGCTAAGCGGACTAAGCCTGCCCAGTAAAAGTGTAAACTGACTGTGCACTACATGATCCCTTTGGGTTGACTGAGCCGTAAAAACTCAACACAAACGGACATAACAGCTCTTTCCTCATGTGACTCATACTTTTAGCTGAACAACTATACACCCAGATTTAAAGTTAGGCCAGTTATATAATAAAAGATCCTCCAACTAAATATGTACCTGAATTAAGGGTAAAGACGTGCCCATCTTAGCATTGTTGTCTAGACATTTTAATGTACAGGATCAAAACTTTTGATTTGATAGATCCTTTTAAGTAAATTTTAATAATATAAGCTTAAATATTTTAATAAAGATAAAATAATGTTTATCTTTTCGGACATTTTTAAGCTATTGGCATAATCTGTGCAGTGAATTGTATAATCTTGTTCCTCACAAGAGGACTATTCATTTAATAATTATTTTCTAATATTCTTCCACTAAAACCTATATATGTTGTGGGTACTCATTAGAAGTGCCTCAGTGAGGTGCTTTGAATGAGTACAGTGAGGCATTTTGAATGAGTACCCCAACAGTATATGATTTTATGGTGAGATTAGAAATTATATATCCTAGAATTATCACCAAATTTTTTTTTTTTAACCCTTACCTTGCTGAATAAATTAAGATGCCATGCCCACTTCTAATTTCCAACCAGTCAGATTACTTGATCAAAGTTTTTGATAGAAATTCACATTTTTAATGACAAACAGTGCAGATCCAGATCAGTTGGCTTCTTCAACTGATCTGGATCTACACTGATAGCAAAGACCAGATCAGCCAGCACACCCATAATGGATGATTAAGACCGTCACTGTCTGCTTACAAAATTATTAGATGTAGAATGTAAAAATGGAGAGCAGAGATCCTGATGAGACTGCATGTGCAGGATGATATGAATCAATACATTTCTTACAAGCTGGAAGAACCTTTTCCAATGGTGTAAGCTAAATATACAGTACCATAATAACACTAAGTGTTGGGACAGACAGGCCTTAATTAGCAAACAAAGTAGACCCAGATCAAACGCTGCAGAAAGTGATGTCTGATCAGGGTCTATACTGTTTACCACTCATCCAGCATTATTTTAGACACATCAACAGGTAGTAAAATGGACTATTTCAAATTTTAGGACAAGTATGGTAAGGAGTTAAGATATCCCAATATTTAGGGTAAATACAGTAAATAGTATGCGTTCTGCAGCATCTGACCCCGAGGTTATAAAACTTTTTTCGTACTCAACTCAGCTGAGCATGAAATTTTCTCTGCTAATATATATGAAAATGCCAACTATTGTTGGCATTTTCATATTTATTAGCAGAGAAAATTTCGTACTCAGCTAAGCTTAGCATGAAAGAATTTGCGACTTTTAGTAATTTGAGATTTATTAACAGGAAAAATTTCATGCTCAGCTGAGTTGAGCATGAACAAAGTTTTATAACCTCGGGGCCTGATCTGCTGGTCTGCACTGTTTGCTAAAGCCTGCCTGTCCCAATACTTAGGGTTATTATGGTATATATAGATATTTATCTGTCTTGATGTATTGTGTAGATATGGTGTGATATCACCTGACTTACAATATTTACCCAAATTAATGGGACACTTGAACCCGTTGTATACTGAATAAACTCGACCACACAATATATTTGAAGAGTCCAATTTCAATTTTAGGTATATCAGGCTATGTGATTTAGATATTCTTAAAGAAAATTTGTTGAACTATCTGCAAACAGTGGAGACCCTGATCAGATGCAGTATTTTGCATTATCTGATCTGAGATTGCATTGTTTGCCTGTTACCCTTTTAGGGATCTCATGATTACAATGTGTTAATATTTAACAATTCCATTTGACTACCAGTTGACTGCTGGGTGAATGGCAATCAGTGTATACCCTGATCACATGCTGCATTCTGTGGCATCTGATCAGGGTCAACACTGTTTGTGCAGGTCTGTCTGTCCCAATACTTAGGTTTATTAAGGTAAGCCCTAACCCTTCTCATGCTGAACACGACTGAAAACAAAATTGGTTAAAAACAACCACACTCTTAGATTCAGAGAAGATCAATAACACAACCTCCCTGGCTCCCATCCTCCCTCTTCCATGGACTTCCATTTCCACATGGACTTCCGTTTCCATTTTCAAACCTGGCATCGTTGGCATGAAAATATTGCAAAAACCATGGAAAACTTTAAGTTTTATGACCAATTGTAACATTATGATGAATGATAAGTCTTTATCAGGGAGAAGTCCAAATTTAGACTTCCTCTGATTTTATCACTAACTCTGCAGTGTTTAACCCTGGTTCTGCTGAATCCGGATATGCCCTGTCTTAGCAAACAGTGTAGATCCAGATCAGTTGGCTTTTGAAGAAGCCAACTGATCTGGATCTGCACTGTTTGTCATTAAATATGTGAATTTCTATCAAAAACCCGGATCAAGTAATCTGATTGGCTGGAAATTAGAAGTGGGCATGGCATTTTGTGTCGTCTGCCAGAGAAAGTGAGACTAGAGATAGAAGAGATAGCAGAGGAGATGAAAGAGAAGGACAGGGGAGAAAGAGGAAAATGAAAGAATGAAAGAAAGTGAAGAAATAGAAGAAATTAAAACATTCACCCTCTACCCTTACCTGCCGCAAGGATACCAGGCCTTGCCCAACTGTAAGCCATTCTCAGTTGGATGCCCCAATGATGTAAGATACATGACACATATTCCTCACCCAACCACCCCTGGATCTGCGCTGTTTGTCATTCATGAATACGTGAATTTGTATGAGCAACCTGGATGAATAGGTGAATTTGTATCAGCAACCTGGATAAGCTATCCGATTGGCTGATAATTAGAAGTGGGTATGATAGAGTTAATTACTCAAGACATGTCTGTCCTAATATGATAATGAGTAACATGGTGAGTAATCACCTAAGTCACAAGGAATCTTGCTTGGGGCAAAATTTAAATTGAAATATAAGGAATAATAATGACGTAATGTCAGCAGAGCTCAAGACAGAAATTAGGAATTTCTGACCTCTCCCTCTGGACTAGAGTATTTTTGTGCAGAATTTTTATTTATTTTAAACAGGCATAGGGGCGCAATTGGTAGAGCATCCGCTTTGTGACTGGGAGATTGCGAGTTCAATCCCCCCCCCCCCTGAGTCATACCCAAGACTTTAAAAATGGTACTAGTTGCTCTTTCACTTGGTACTCAGCATTAAGACAGCAGAGCTAGAACACTGGTCAGCTCTGTGCTGGGTGGAATAGCATGTTATGTGTCTTTCAGTGAGGCATAAAAGTGAGCATTGAGCTCCCTGCCACATCCAGACACCATTGTTGTATCTGATGTAAAACCCAAATTAATCAAAACAAACACACAAACTTTATTTATTTTTTGTCTTTTGTCACTCCCAATTTTAACCTCAAATTCAGATGCCACACTCATTTCTAATTGTCAGCCAATCAGATCACTTCATCCAGGTTTTTGATACAAATTCACATACTGAATGACAAACAGTGCAGGTCCAGATCAGGGTCTGGATCTACACAGTTTGCAAAGCCAAGGCATATCCGGATTCAGCAGAACCAGGGTTAAACACTGCAGAGTTAGTGATAAAATCAGAGGAAGTCTAAATTTGGACTTCTCCCTGATATAGACTAATCATTCATCATAATGATGTTACAATTGGTCATAAAACCAAAGTTTTCCATGGTTTTTACAATATTTTCATGCCAAAGATGCCAGGTTTGAAAATGGAAACGGAAGTCCATGTGGAAATGGAAGTCCATGGAAGAGGGAGGATGGAAGTCAGGGAGGTTGTGTTATTGATCTTCTCTGAATCCAAGAGTGTGGTCGTTTTTAACCAATTTTGTTTTGTCAGTGTTGTTTATCCCTTTGTATGGAGCTCTGTATGCAGATAAGAAAGGGTATCCCAAAGAATTTTTCTTATTTTTCCACGAAAACATAGATTGTAGCATCTTTTATAATATGAACATTACATTCCTGAGAGAGCAACAGTAAAAAATGTCACCCTTCGGTATATGATTACCGACCAAGGCAAAGCCAATGTCAGTAATCATATTCCGAAGGGTGACATTTTTTATTATTGCCCTCTCGGGAATGTAATACCGGTATTTATTTTATTATACCAAACTTTTACACCTGGTTCCCCTTTTACATAAAGCATACAGTATGTAACCCCCTGCTGCGCAATTGTAATATATTTTTTTTACTATCAATTGCCGTAGGGAACAGTAAAAAATATCACCCTCAGGTCGTTTACATATAACAAACCTATGCGCACTCCCTGCAGTACATGTGATATGTTTTTACTTTGGCCCTAAGGAAATAGTCAAAAAATATCATGCTCAAGCCGGCTACACCTATGGGGATTTTGTATGGGAATTTGAAGTGAGATATAATTAAATGGCTATGATACCATATTGGACCTAATTACTACACTGTGTGGTAAGAATTCCTTGCTTCCAGAGTCCTTCCTTACAGAACAGATTCAAAATTACTTGAAAAACTTGCAGTTTCTTCTCGATTTTTTTATGAAATGCCATTTATGTGATGTGGTTTTATGTCATTCAACCTTCTCCTGTGCCTTGGAAGGACTGTGTCCCATGATTATGGTTCCCCCATACTTACTTCTGCACTCTTTGTCATTTGATTTTTCATCATATCAACATGTATTTGAGTTGGGTTATTCATAGTCCCAGATTAGGTATTTTTATGCTCCTCAAAAGGAGAGCATTATAGTCGCCGCTTTGTCCGTCCGTCTGTCCGTCCATCCATCACATTTTTGTCCAGAGCATATCTCTAAAAGTATTGAAGGTAATTTAATGAAACTTTATACACTGATAGAGGGCATGAGGGGAAGTGCAGAATGCAAGAACCATAACCCTGTCACCAATATTTATGGAGTTACTTCCCTTCTTAATTTTTGCAATAAAAAGATTGTCCGGAGCATGTCTCTGAAAGTATAGAAGGGAATTAAATGAAACGATACATTGATAGACTGCCATTAGAGGAAGTACAGAGTGCAAGAACAGTAACTCTGTCACAAGTAATTACAGAGTTATTTCCTTTCTTAATTTTTGTAATAGTAAGTTTGTCCGGAGCATATCTCTAAAAGTATTGAAGATAAATAAATGAAACTTGATGAAGTGATAGAGGGCTATGAGGGGAGGTGCAGAATGCAAGAACCATAACCCTGTCCTCAGTATTTATGGAGTTATTTCCCTTCCTAATTTTTGCAAACTTAAATTTGTCCGGTGCATATCTCTGAAAGTATAAAAGAAAATCAAATGAAACTTGATAGATTGAGAGACGGCCATCAGAGATAGTGCAAAGTGCAAGAACAGTAATTCTGTTACAAGTAATTACTGAGTTACTTCCCGTCTTAATTTTTGCAAGAATAAGCATATCTCTTAAAGTATTTTACTCTTTCACTAACATAACCCTCCCCCACTACTGCACATCTTTGGGGAGCATCCTTCGGTTTCGCCCATTCTCTTGTTTCAACTGTAACAAGGAAAATCAAAAGTACTGATAATTTTCTTCTTTCTCCATAAAATCAAATATTGTGGTATTCATTAGAGCGCCTTGCCAAGGCACTTTTAATGAGTACCCACAACAATGTTTTCGTAGAGAAATAAGAAGAATATTAATAGGATACCTCACTTATCTGAAGGTATGGTTATTCAAGTTTAACCTTTACCACTCCCTTGGCATTTTCAGCAGACGACAAATTGCTGATATTTTTCTTATTTTTCCCAGAAAACAGGATTTGACATTTCATGCAAATTGTCTCCTTAGGAGACAATTTGCATGAAATGTCATATCCTGTTTTCTGAGAAAAATAAAAAAAATATTTCAAAATGTCGTCTATTGAAAATTTACCCCGAGTGCTAAGCATTTACATTAAAGGTAAGTAGTCTGAATACCAGGATGTAGGATAGGTAGGATGTCGGAAAAAAAAAGTAACCTTATTTGACCATGACCTGCTTGTCATTTGTTGGCTGTATTACATTAATTTTGAAATCAGGTGATTGTTGTTTATAGAAGGCAGGTGGATGAAACCATCTTTAACACTAAGTATGCTAGGCAAAAATTTCAGCAGACAACATTGTGAAAAATAAGAAAAATATCAGAGACAATTTGCATGAAATGTCAAAGCCTTTTTTCTCTGAAAAATAAGAAAAATATCATCAGCTTTTCTTTTGCCGAATTTGCCCACAGGGTAGTAAAGGTTAATGTATTCAACTTAAAAGTTTGTTTCCACAGTTTACAATTACATCTTACAATTCATACAAAGTTAAAAGGACCTTTAGAGTGTACCATATTTTTGCCTAAGTATTTGGACAGACAGACCTAAACCTGAAAGTGTACAGTCAAACCTGTCCTAAAGGCCACCTGTATTAAGCAATCACCTGCCTTTAAAGGCCACCATTTGAGATCCCATTAAAGGCAAAGAAGTGGAAATCTACCTGTATTAAGCAAGCACCTGTCTTAAGCAACTAGTTTTTGGCTTTCCCATAGGTGCTTGCTTAACACAGGTTTGACTGTATATCCAAATCAGAAACTGCAGAACACAGCACTGTTTGTGACTCATCCAGTAATTTTTTCAGACAAATCAATATATAGTAAAATAGATTTCAAATTTTAGAACAAGTATGGTGGGGAGTCATAGCTGCAGATAAGAGGGGGTATCCACTTAAAATAGTAGAACCTCTGTTAAGCAGCCACCCAGGGGAATGACCCTTTTTGACTGCTTAAGGGTCCTATTTTAGGTAGCTGCTCAGCAGAGGGATGCTCTCAAGCAATTTCTGGAGGTCTGATGTATACAATTTACAAATCAACCATACCAGTGGGCTATGGATGAAATTTTGTGAACATACTTAACCCTTGTCCTGCTGAACCCGGATATACCCTACCTTTGCAAACAGTGAAGAAGCCAACTGATCTGGATCTGCACTGTTTGCCATCAAGTATGTGAATTTATAGCAAAAATTCGGATCAAGCAATCTGATTGGCTGAAAATTAGAAGTGGGTGTGGCATCTTAATTTATTCAGCAGGACAAGGGTTAATGTTTTTTATTACCGGTAGTATTTATTAGCAAGCATTTTGTAATTTTTATTCAACTGTCTTACAAAGAATTGTACCAGATATACAATTACTTGTTGCATGTTATGTTTCAGTTTGCTTAACCCTTGTCCTGCTGAATAAATTAAGATGCCATGCCCATTTCTAATTTTCAGCCAATCAGGTTACTTTATCCAGATTGTTGCTATAAATTTGCATACTTGATGGCAAACAGTGCAGATCCAGATCAGTTGGCTTCTTCAGAAGCCAACTGATCTGGATCTATACTGTTTGCAAAACAGGGTATATCCAGGTTCAGCAAGACAAGGGTTAATGAAACAAGAAGACTGCTTGCTATGTTTATACTTGGCTGAAATACTAGGAAACCCAAAGTTTTGGGACACTGTTGAAATTGTTAAAAATAATTGTTTTGATGACAGAAATATTTTGAACAAAAATAACCAGAAAAATAAAAACATTTCCATTTCTAAAGAGTTAGGACAGTGGATGTAATCCAGACTTTTTTGAAGAAATTTTTTTTTTTTTTTTTTCGTTTAGAAGCGACGCTGTAGTGCATCTGCTATTTTAAATTCTGATCATGTGACATGATTGCGCTTTACCGTAATGAAAGAAAATAGATAGGACATCAGTTAACAACTATCAATGGGCTTTTAAACCGTTAAATCACCATTAAATTCAAGCCAGCTGGTGGTATTTGGTGCCAGTTGATCACGTGGTGACTTTTATGAAAGTTACCTGTTCGATAAAATGGTCGCTTAGTGACTTAAAGGGGATGGTTGGGTGAGGCAAAGGTGTCATGTATCTTACGCCACCAGGTCATCCAACTGATATTGGCTTATAGTTGGGCAAGGCCTGCTATCCTTGCAGCAGGTAAGGGTAGAGGGGGGATGTTTTTATTTTTTCTCTTTCATTCATTTTCCTTTCTCCCCGTCCCTCTTTTTCATCTCCTCTACTGTGTCTTCTATCTCTATTCTCCCTTTCTCTGGGAGACGACACAAAATGGCCCACAATGGTTGACCTGTCATTAAATCCCAACTCAGTCAATCAATAGTGACTTAAAAATAAAAAATGTGGTAGTTAAAACCTAAATGACTTGCTTACATAACTTAAAAAAAAACATACCAAAATAATTAACCCGATTCTGGGATTTTTTTTTTTTTTTTTGAAAAAAGAAAGAAAAACTTACCACAGATTCCGATATTATGGTTTTCTATTTTTATTTTCAAACAAGAAAAGATCTTCATTTCTCGAGGGGCAAATTTGGCCCTAAATTATGATTCATCATGGCGCTGACCGCATAAGAGAGGTGACCGGTCAGTAGAAGTAAAATAAATTGGAAAGTGTTTGGTGAGGGGGAATGACCATTAACCAGAGGTGACTATTTGTGGAGATTCCTTTGTTGTTGTTTTTTTCTTATTTCTCCACGAAAACATATATTGTGGGTACTCATTAAAAGTGGGATGCACTAAATCCAGTGAGAACCACAACATATGTTTTCTTTGAGAATTAAGAAAAATATTATATTGGTCATTTTTGAATGAAAAAAAAAGTGCCTTATCTGGAGCTATGGGAAGTAAAAGAGTGCTAAAATACCAAAAAAATCTGCATCTGAAAATGTTGTCAATTTATGTTGTCTGCTGAATATTCTTGCAAACTTTTCAAACCTATTTTTGCATACAGGCAAACAGTGTGGACCCTGATCAGACTGCTCCTAAAAGAGCAGTCTGACCTGGGTCCACACAGTTTGCAAAAAAATGACTTTTAAAATCACAAGCAGATGACAAAGCAGACGACAATTGTTGTGATTGGCAGTTTAAGGGTTATATAAGGTAAGTATGGTATAGGGTATGAAAACTGTGCAGGTAAATCACCCTTTGTTGTAGAGTTAACCCTTAAGATGCCAAACACAACAACTGTCGTCTGCTTTGTTGTCTGCTGGTTACTTTAAAAGTCATTGTTGCAAACAGTGTGTACCCAGATCAGACTGCTCCTCTAGGAGCAGTCTGATCTGAGTCCATACTGTTTGCCTGTATGCAAAAAGTATGAAACGTTTGCAAGAAGATGCAGCAGACAACATAAACAGACATTTTCAGACGCATGTTTTCTTGGTATTTTAATGGTTAAGGTTAGTATTATATATGGTATGAAACAGGCCTCATTTTTCCATGTATATCTTGTTTAAAAGGACTGTTTAAGGCTGCAAATGCAAGCCTTTCAGGCATGGGAAAGCTTGGTCAGTATGAGGCCTGATGAAAACTGTGCAGGTAAATCGCTCTTGTGTTGTAGTTTCATGTTAAGGAACTAAACATACCCAACATTTTCTATCCTCTATATGGTAAAAAAACAGGGAGTGCCTCCAGTTTGGGCATCACCCTTCATCGTCATTGTATCTGCTGCAGTTTAAAATTCTCTTTAGGGAGGTTGGGGCAGTCTAGGAATGGGGGTCAAAATTACATTTATCTTAAACAGTCATATAGTATATGAAATTGAATGCCAGTAAAATATTCAAGTCTTCCCAGTTTTTGAAGTGTTTTTGGATGCATTTGTGTGTCCATGTGGAAGAGATGATTGGGGGTGGGGGTATTTTGGGGATGGGTGTATTTTTGCATGCAGTAAACAACATTCCTGTAACTGAATGTGACAATAGTTTAAGGGGAATGAATATACTTAGTAGATTTTCTGTTATGTTTGACAAGGGAGACAACTTTGTGACTTCCTGTTTGCTTTTGTGTTCACCAATCCGCTTCCGAAAAGGGGTCTATCCTAAAAGGAAAAAAAAATGTTCCCAATGGGAAGCAAATTCTTTCCTTTTTGAGTAAGCCCTTTTTCACAAGGGAGCAAAAGCAATTGTGACAGACTTGTCTCCCCTGAAAGTTTATCAGTTCCCCGTAACGCTTAGCACCCTGGGTAAAATTTTCAGCCGACAATATTTTTAAATTTTTTTCTTCCCAGGAAACAGGAGTTGAAATTTCATGCAAATTGTCTCCTGTGGAGACAATTTTCATGAAATGTCAGATCCTGTTTTCTGGGAAATATAAGCAAAATATCACTACTTTATTATCTGCTTAATTTTCCCAGAGAGTGGTAAAGGTTAACATCAGTGTGTGATATGATTTTTTTTTTTCTTTTTCAGAAAGATTGGTTATGGGACTCCACATATTGCTGGAAAGGATATCCAATGCATGTAAGCACACCATTTCAACCTGCCTGTAAAAATTTCTGTTGGACAAGTGGCAAACAGTATAGACCCTGATAAGATGCCATATTCTGTATGTTCTGTCTGTTCTAATACTCACTAGGCTTATTTAACCCTTAAAATGCCAAGAAAACCTGCATCTGAAAATGTCTGTTTATGTCATCTGCTGACTATTCTTGCAAACTTTTCAAACCTATTTTTGCATACAGGCAAACAGTGTGGACCCTGATCAGACTGCTCCTAGAGGAGCAGTCTGATCTGGCTCCACACTGTTTGCAATAATGACTTAAAATCACAAGCAGATGACAAAGCAGATGACAATTGTTGTGATTGGCAGTTTAAGGGTTAAGTACAAAAATATTGTTCTGTCTGCACCCAGTTAACACCCTTAAATAGTGCCATGCAAAATTGTAGTATAATTGACAAGAAGTGTAGGGGTGGCCAGGTGGTTAGCGCTCCCTACTTCAGACCATGAGGTCACGAGTTAGAATCTCACTGGAGGTGGAATTCAGCTCATTACCATACGGCGCTTAATTCATGGCACATAGCCTTTCATTATCATGTTTCCATTGTCTCAATATGACTTAAATAATGTTGAAAGGGGCGCAAAACACTATCGCTTCATCCTTTAATACTTATGATTGTTAACAGCATAAATAATTTTTGTGTCTGTGGCAAGTGAACACCCTTAAATAGTGAACCCTTAAAGTGCCACGCAAAATTGTAGCAGACGACATTCTTGTATAATTTTTTTATATATTCTTTTTTTTTTATTATTATTTTTCTTAGAAAATAAGACTTGGTATTTCATGGGAAACATCTGCTAGGCAGACGATCTCCATGAAATATCAAGCCTTTTTTGCTTTGAAAAGTTAAAAAAGAAAATGGATAAAAATGTCTGCTGCAGTTTAAGGTTAAAATCTTTCCACCACATTTGGGGTTTAATGCAGTGGTAAGAATTCAATACCATATATACACTAAGTTTTCAGACAGGGCCTAAGCGAACAGCATATACCCATGTCAGCACACTGCAGAAGGCTGAATCTGATCAGAGTCTACTCTTTTTGTCTCTCATAACATCACTTGGTAGTCAAATATACTTGTTCCGAGTTTAGGACAAGTAGTTGATGTTTAGTATTCTGGGTGAAAATTTCAGCCGGCAGCAGTTTGAAATATTTTTCTAATGTTTCTCAGAAAATAGGCTTTGACATTCCATGCAAATTGTCTCCTGAGGAGACAATTTGCATGAAATGTCAGAGCCTATTTTCTGGGAAAAATAAGGAAAAATTATCATCAGTTTGTCATCTGCTGAATTTGCCCAGAGAGAGTATAAAAGTAGACTGCATATTTAGGTAAAATACAATACCTTAGTTCCACTACCAACTGCTGTTCCCTTACTCTGCTATTGTTCTCTTGTGCTGGAGCAGCAGTTTGTCACAAATGACTAGTGCATAAAACAGTTGGGGGAAAAAATCAATTTTTAAAAATGTTTTGTCTACTTTTTTCTGTGAATTATTTGTTTAGCTCATGGATTTAGTTGAAACATATCACTATGTCAATAGTCTGAAATATCGCATTCTCTCACTCTAGATAACTTATTTCTCCTTTGTGTCAATCCTTAGTATGCTGGATAAAAATTTCAGCAGACAGCATTTTCTCTTTTGTGTTGCCCCTTAAAAACATGCTGGATAAAAAGGTCAATAGACATCATTTTGAAATATTTTTTTAAAAAAAAAAAAAAAAAAAAAAGAAAAGAAAGAAAATGTGATTTAACATTTCATGCAAAATATGTCTTGACACATCTTATTTTCTGGAAAAAAATGACTCATGTCAAATCCTGTTTTCTTGAAAAATCAAGAATAAAATATCATCATTTTGTCATCCCTTGAATTTGCCTAGTGCATGCTAAAGTTTAACCCTTAAAGCACTAAGCAAAATTGTAGTAGATGCATTCTAATTTTTTTGTTATTTTTCAGAGAAAATAAGACTTTACATTTCATGTGAATCATCTCATGTGAATTCTCTTCTTGGCAGATGATTCACATGAAAAGTCAAGCCTTATTTTCTCAGAAAATATAAAATAAATCAAAATGTTGTCTGCTGCAGTTGTGATTAGCATACCGTATTAATAATTTAGCTATTAAGTAGAATTATAGTAGATTATGTTCAGGGCCCAGTTGTTCAAAGCTAACGATATTGTTAGTTAACGATTCATTAAAATTTACATTGAGTGATACGCAAATATGCTGAAACTTTTTGCTGAAAAAATGTGAGTAGCTTTTGCAGTACAAAAGCTACTCACATTTTTTTAGCAAAAAATATCAGAATATTGTATATTGAATCTGCTAAAACGGTTAACAAGATGACCCTTAATGAGCTTGTTAAGCTAACGACGCTTTGAACAACTGGGCCCTGACTTTTTATTTTTTTTTTTTTTTTTTTTTTACTTTTCAGAGAAAGTGACAAGACATTATCTCTGAAAATACTTAAAAAAAAAATAAATAAATAAATAAGCACTGTAATAGCCCTAATTATTGCACTAGGCACTTAAGTTTTTTTTCAAAAATCGCTAGAAAAACTTGTAGAAAAATATCTTCTTAATACTGGTACACTTTAAAAGAAAGATCAACAGAGAACTTCATGAGGGGCGTATTTAATGATACATACACATTTTGTACTTTCTTTATAAAGGCATATGTTGTTGGTACTCATTTGAATTGTCTCAACTTGTCAAGGCAATTCAAAAGAGTACCAGCAACATATGTTTTTATAAAGAAGATAAAAGAAAGGCAATAATCTAAAGACTCAGGGTTTTTAAACTGAGGGTCCCAGGAACTCCCTTTTCTGGAATTAAGGGGTCTTTTAATTAGATTTAGGGTTTTGTCATTTAAAGTGGTTAAACCTTAAAATGGTTACAACTACAGTAGACGACACATTGAAGAACTTGTTTTTATTTTTCAGAAAAAAAATAAGACTTGACAGTTCATGTGAATTGTCTGCTAGACAGACAATTCACATGAAATGTCAAGTATTTTTTTTTTTTTCCTGAAAAATAAAATCAATTTTAGAATGTTGTTTGCTACAATTTGGTTTAATATAGTGCTTTAAGGGTTAACTATTGCCCAGATATTGATAATTCTTGCCCTCTAAATCACAAGTAGATTAAAATAGGAAGCCATAGATAAATAAAATTAATTTTGGATTGATCATATATGTATCACTAAGGACTCTTTCCTCTAACTTTTGAGAGTCCAGAAAAGGTTTTGGGGTAAAAAAACTGCCAAAATGTGAGTCAGGGAAAACCCTGAGACCACTTAATTGCTTGACTGTGCGCTTATAGGAGCATGTGCAATAATTACCTCGAATACGGTAAGTAAATCCAAATGGAGCTCTTCATGGGATAAAGCACAAGTTGCATAATGCTGTATTTACCCTAAGTATTCGGACACCTCAATTCCTTACCATACTTGTTTTAACCCTTCTCTTGCTGAACACAACCTGCCCTGTCTTAGCAAACAGTGTAGATCCAGATCAGTTGGCTTCTGAAGAAGCCATCTGATCTGGATCTGCACTGTTTGTGATAATGTGAATTTCTATCAAAACCCAAACCAAGTAATCTGATTGGCTGGAAATTAGAAATGGGCATGGCATCTTAATTTACTCAGCATGACAAGGGTTAAAATTTGAACAAATACAATTTGCTACCCCATGTTGTGTCTCAAAATTGCTGAATGAGTGGCAAACAATGTAGACTGCGGCGTCTCATCTGGGTCTACATTATTTGCTCAGGCCTGTCTGTCCGAATAGATACGGTAAATACAGAAGTAGCTCTTGGTAAGTTTAGCTCCAGATAAGAGGGTAAGAGGGGGTATCCAGATAATATTTTTGTTATTTCTCCATGAACATGTTTGTCCTCATTTGAAGCAACTCGTCTTACTCCTCTCCATGAAACGTTATGTTGTAGGTACTCATTAGAAGCTCCTTGGTGAGATGCTCCTGATGAGTACCCACAGCATTATATTATGTTTTCTTGGAGCAAAAAGAAAAATATCAATACTTTTTGATGGGGAAAAAATTGCCTCATCTGAAGCTACATGCTATCTCGAACTCACTTATCTCGAATAACCGCTTATCTCGAAGTGAAAATCTGGTACCTGCCTAAACATAAAATCTAACAACATGTAAAAAATATTGTGGAAAAGAGGAGAAATTGCTCCTAAGGAGCAATTTCTCCTCTTTTCCACAATATTTTCAATATATCTCTAACTTCAAGAGTCCAATTACACATATATTTGTTAAATGTGGTTAAGCGAATTAGTTTTCTTCCTCAATTCTGCAAATTTGATATATCGAAGTACGGATATCTCGAAGTATTTCAGAGAGTCCCTTGGACTTCGAGATAACGAGAGTCGACTGTACAAAGAAATGACAAAGTAATCATTCAATGTTCATTATAGCACAGTTTTGGATATGGCTAGGTGCTTCTAAAGAGTACCCACAACACATGTTTTTGAGGAGAAATAAGAAAAAATATCAATACTCTTTGATGAAAAAAAAATGCCTTATCTTGCTGTGATCTTAAAAAAATACACAGAAATGTCAAAAAATCAGTGTTCATTATAGTGTGCCTTATTTTGCTGTGATCTTAAAAAATACACAGAAATGGCAAAATATTGGTGTTCATTATAGTGTGCCTTTTTTTGCTGTGATCTTAAAAAATACACAGAAATGGCAAAATATTGGTGTTCATTGTAGTTTTCATTATGGCACAGTTTTGATATGACAAGCTATAAGGACAGACCCCAAAGAATAAAATCTATA
This sequence comes from Anodontia alba, assembly GCA_964016985.1. Lineage (NCBI taxonomy): Eukaryota > Metazoa > Mollusca > Bivalvia > Lucinida > Lucinidae > Anodontia > Anodontia alba. Next base: position 76,068,821 of record OZ024833.1, on the reverse strand, counting down.
TAGAAAAAAATAATGATTTTGTAACTGGATTAAAGGGTGAAGAGCTCAGATACAGCTAGTGGGTGGAACCCCTGCCCACCCCCACATTGGACCTCTTGTTGTAAAGTTCATAGTGAACAAAATGTGTGCTAGAGGAGAAGCATTTCCTACAAGATTGCTGTGTGCTCAGATCATATTCACACAGGCTTATCAGTCTTTGATGTCCGTCTGAAGACGCTTTGGATCCTTGGCTTCCCACAGCACTTCCGACCAGATTTCGAGGTCCCAGGTTCGAATCCTGCTGGAGGCAGACTTCAGCTCATGACTGTATGGTGCCTCATTGCACAGAGCTTTTCATTATCACCTGTCCGTTCTCGATATGACATTAATAGGGTTAAAAGGAAAGTAAAACACCAAGTCACCTTCTTTCATCATTATTTTATTCCCCTATTATTGCATAAAAAGCAGTGTCGATATGACATTAATAGGGTTAAAAGGAAAGTAAAACACCAAGTCACCTTCTTTCATCATTATTTTATTCCACTATTATTGCATAAAAAGCAGTGTCGCACGTTATTAACAGCCATGCATTAACCGGCGAAAAGCCGTGTATTAACAAGGCAATTCATGGGCTGTTAATGCACGGCTGTATAACTTTCAATTTGATCTTACCGGGGCCACAGAGTCGCTGCCGTTACGAGATGTGTACTGCCCGGCCCTGAACGAGCATAATCAGTGGAAATTACGTTCCCGAGACATCGGTGTAAAGGCGAAACAAAATAGCGCAAGAAATAACGCGAAATGTAGCAAATGTTTACAGGTTTTATGCAATAATAGGGATTGAACATGGTTTTTCAATGCATTAACATTCGCCAGGTCCCTTGGGAGGTGTTGAAAACCGCGGCCTTCGGCCTCGGTTTTCAACACCTCCCACGGGACCTGGCAAATGTTAATGCATGAAAAATCATGTTTGATCCCTATAATAAAACAAAATATCACATGGAAATACTTACCATATTGGACTTAATTACCATGCTGTGAGCTTAGAATTTTCAAAAATACTAGGAAAACTTGTGGTAAAATATGTACCTACCGGTACCTTTTCTAAGCATATGCTTTATAAAAACAAAAAAAACACAGCAAATGACTTATCAAATGATGCTTATGCGATGTTTGTGTGTGTTTTTTTTCTGATTTTCATTATAAAAGTATATGTTTTGGGTACTCATTTGAATTTCATTGACAAGTTGAAGCAATAGGTACCCACAATACATGCCTTTATTAACCCTTATCCTGCTGAATATATTAAGATGACACCCACTTCTAATTTTCAGCCAATCAGATTACTTGATCCGGATAGTTCATACAAATTCACATACTTAATGGCAAACAATGGAGATCCAGATCAGTTGGCTTCTTCAGAAGCCAACTGATCTGGATCTACACTGTTTGCAAAGGCAGGACATATCCGGGTTCAGCAGGACAAGGGTTAGGAAGTAGACAAAAAGGACACAGGCTGTAATTGAAGATTACGGAATTCTCAACTGTGAGCTTATAGGGGTATGTGCAGTAATTAGGTCGAATACTACTATTTTTATAATTTACGCATAAGAAGAGGTATAAACAAGAACTTTTTTCTTATTCCTCCACAAAAAAACATCTGTTGTGGGTCCTTATTTGAAGCGCCTTGCGTATCTTCTAATGAGTATTCACAAGATACGTTTTTGTGGCGAAATTAGGAAAATATTGATATTTTAATGCTGAAAAAAATGACTAATATGGAGATATGGTTTTTGTTATAATTTCAGAACCTTCAGTCGAGTATATACTGGTATTATATAATAGAACTAGGCTTCTACTGGTCATTAATGTTTTCACAGTTCCTAGATGTTAAAAGAAAAGTAAGTTCTAAACTCTTTGCTTGCTTGGTAATTTTGCCTGCTTTTTAGTCGTTTGTGGATTTTTTCTTAAAATTAACTTTTTCAAAAAAAATCCTCAAGGAATACCATCAGAGTGTCTAACAGTTTGGATCCAGATCAGGCCCGACATTTTGTCGGGCCTGATCTGGGTCCAAACTGTTTGCAAAGGTTAACAGCAGACGACAAAAGTCACCACTAGCGGGGAAAGAATTAACCATATATTCACCTGATTATTTGAACATACTTGTACAGCTTTTTATCCCCGCACTTTTCAAAGAAAAAGCCGGAATATTGTTACACCCCAGGTCCGTCCAGCCGTCCGTCTGTCCATACCTACGTCCGGCCATCCATCTGTAATGTCACACCATTGCTCCTAGACCATTTAAGCTAGAATCTTAAAACTTTCACAGGCAATAGCCCTATGGATGAGGACTAGAGGAATGCATTTGGAATTTTGATGTGCACAGAGATATGCGATGGCGCTGGCGCGGGGATATGCGATGGCTCGCCATCGACTTGCTCTAGTTTGATCAGTATTTGCAGTTTGTCTGTCAACCAGCATGTTTTAGACCCATCACCAGATGGACAAATGGCCATGATCCATAGCATAGTTGGAAGGGCATCTGACTGTAGATCCAGGGGTGGCTAGTTGAAATCCCAGCTCAGCCACATACATGTAATTTTTGTGGAGTTTGATCATGAAGTAATTTCTGTGGTCATTCTCCCCATCTTCTGATTCAAAATGGGAGTTTTCAGATCTGACAAGAGTATATGCATAAAGTACTGGTTAACTTCAAAGAAGCCAGCCTTGGTGGCTTAGTCAATTGCAAGTCCAGCTGGTGATTGGGAGGTCTCAGGATAAATCCCCTCCTTGTCCGGCAACATTTTTTAATGGATATTGGGCCTTGGTGGCTCAGTTGGATGCGCCGTCCGACTGGAGACCAGGAGGTCGCGGGTTCAACCCCCGTCGAGGTCGGCAACATTCTTTCGTAGAGATTGATCATGAAATATTTTCTACGGTCATTCTCTCCCTTCCGCTGATTCAAGAAGGGCAGTTGTCAGTTTATGGCAAAAGAATGTGCACAATACTGGTTAACCGCTTAGAGGGCTAAGCCTGCCCAGTAAATGTGTGGTTAGATAAACTGAACGCGCTCGACATGACCCCATCGGGTTGACTGGGCCATAAAACCTCAACACAAACAAAAAGTCTATGGTCATTCTCTCCCTTCCGCTGATTCAAGAAGGGCAGTTGTCAGTTTCTGGCGAAAGAATGTGCACAATACTGGTTAACTGCTTAGAGGACTAAGCCTGCCCAGTAAACATGTGGTTAGGTAAACTGACCGCGCCCGACATGACTCCATTGGGTTGACTGGGCCGTAAAACCTCAACACAAACAAACAAAAATCATGGATATTAATCAAGAAATATTTTCTACAGTCACTCTCCTGTGCCACTGATTCAAGATACTGGCAAAAGTTTGTGCACAAGCACTGATTACCGGCTTAGAGGACTAAGCCTGTGGAGAAAACGTGTTTAGGTTAACAGATCAACTCTACATGACTTTAACAATGTTGACTGGGCCGTAAAATTTCCAAATTTCCAACTCAGACCATAATGTCTGGTAATAGTATACGTCAGGTAATACTACGCTGTGATGGAAAAAAAAATACCCTATTTACCCTAAATATTGCAGTGATTTTTCTGGGCTGCGCCTTTTGCTAATTCAAACATCAGACTCATTAAAAGCTCAAAGAAAAAAAAAAAGTGTGACGAAAAATAAGTGCACCGAAAGCCCCAAAAGAGCATCAATATCGTTTTAATGCATCTTACATCTGTCACGAAACGCACAAAGATTTGAGGCGAACGCGCCCCTAATCATTGCATCGTAAACGCATTATACAGACTCATACTGGGACATTTAAAGTGTTTCTGTGATATCAATTAGAGGGCTTTATTAGTGCGAGTAACCATTAAGGGCAAGTTTGTCGGGAACATTCGGAACCACATGTGAACTGATGACACAGTTTCATTATGGCCAGACACAGACAAATTTTTCAGGATTCATACCTGGAAGATTCATCCTTTCTGTTTATACACACAATTTATACAGTGTAATTGATAGTAAACGACTATCCGGTGGTGTAAATACTTTTCTGTCCATAGTAGAACCGGTGATTTTGGTTTTCGGCTGTTTTGTCTGTCACCCATGTGTACCAATTATTGTCTAGTTTTAGCATGGAAGTAAAATCGATACCATCACTATTTCTAAACATGCCTGGCAAGAAAAGGAAACTCGACGATAAACAGACCAAACTTTCGGGCTGGGTGTTGCAGCCCACGGCCGAAGAATCATCTGAATCGTCTAATAATGTCTTTTTTTGACGAAAAATGTTCCGCAGAAAAAACAAATAATGAAAAATTAGAGAAAGGATCTCAATGAAGAATATCTCTAAGGCCAGTTGACCAGTCTTGATCAAATTTCACAAATACCATCATTGTGGGGCTGCATTAGGTTTTGGGATAGATCAGATTGTTTTCATAATTGCAAGGATATTGTCAAAGTGTGTTGTATGTTTGAAAAACTTAAAAACATTCACTGCTTCTTGTTTCTGAATGGAGAAAAAAACATGTTTATTATTATGGAGAAACAGTCAAGGAGATGCTGTCTAAGCACATGAAAAATTCTTAAAATCAGTTTTGGCTTATCTGGAGCAATGTGTAACCCATAATATGTGTCTTGGTGCCTAAATAACAAAAATTGCATGACCCACAAAAAAGTCGGCTGACCAAAAGGTCGACTTTAGAAGAGTGCACTATAACCAACCTGTAAGTCTGTCCATCCCTTCATGGTCATTTTGCAAAAATGGAATTATTGATAATTTTTGGCATACAGATTTATACTGACAAGATCTAGCCAATGGGTTTGCCAGATGCATTTTGCATTGCCCGAGGCTAAGCTGAGGCACAGGCAAGAATGAGGCAAGTGTTTCACCTTAGTGTGAGTTGATTGTCCTAAATTATTTTCACAGCCTTAAACAACATAATCGGTCACTTAACTCTGGTCCTGCTGAACCCGGATAAGCCCCACCTTTACAAACAGTGTAGATTCAGATCAGTGGCTTCTTCAGAAGCCAACTGATCTGGATCTGCACTGTTTGTCATTCAGTATGTGAATTTATACCAACAATCTGGATCAAGTAATCTGATTGGCTGACAGTTAGAAGTGGGCAGGGCAACTTAATTTATTCAGCATGACAAGGGTTAAATTATATTGTTCAGTTTCTGCAAATAAACTATAAGTACCGGTAATACTTATTGCCACAGTTAATGCCGTTTAACTCATCTGGTAGTTAAGTGGTTAGTGCTTCCGACTTAGATCACAATATCAAGGGCTCAAATCCCACTGGAGGTGGAACTCAGTTCATGACTGTATAAGGTTTCATTTCACAGAGCCTTTCATTATCTTCCGTCCATCGTCCCAGTATGACTTAAATTATGTAAAAGGGACATAAAACACCAAACAGTCGTCATTATCATCATCAATGTTTTATTTGGTGTAATATGGTGTACATGTATTTCTTTTCTTCTGTTTCAGGATTTTATAGAAATGTTCATTCATCACATAGCCACTATATCATTGTTGTCATTTTCCTGGGTAATAAATTTTGTACGTGTGGGAACACTAGTGCTCTGTATGCATGACTCCGTGGATTTTTGGATTGAGGTAGGTCTCCTACATGTCGTAAGATATGATTTTGGATGAGGATTCATAGCTTTAGATACCGTATTTACCCTAAGTATTCGGACACCTCAACTCCTCACCATATATGTTCTAATATTTGAACCAGTACAATTCACTACCTGATGTGTCTAAAAATTGCTGAATGAGTGGCAAACAGTGTAGACCCAGATGAGACGCCGCGTTCTGCGGCGTCTCATCTGGGTCTATACTGTTTGCTCAGGCCTGTCTGTCCGAATACATATGGTAAATACGGTAAGATGGTTTTGTCAACAAAAAGTTTGGATATTTTTCTTATTTCTGCACAAAAGCATGCATTGTGGGTACCCATTAGAAGTCTCGGTGAGCACTCCTAATGAGTGTCGCAAGATGTTTTCTGCACTATTTTTCTTATTTCTGCACAAAAACATGTTGTGGGTACCCTTTAGAAGCTCCCTGGGCAGGTGCTTCTAATGATACCAATTAATTATGTTTTCGTGCAGAAATAAGAAATATATTTACCTGAAATCCCTCTTGTCTGGTGCTATGAAGGAATGCATGCTGTCAGTATCAGTTTTTGCCAATTTAGACTTTTTAGGATATACCATGCTACTATAAAATACTTAATTTTGGAGGTAGCAAATTTTGGCAGTTTTTATGAGTGGAACATATGGTGCATTTATATTTTGGCAGATTTTCAATTTAAAAAAAAAAAAAAAATCTGTGATTTCTGACGTAGTCCTGTGTGTCTTATGTATGATGATTTGCAAGTCATGCACAGTGATTTTCAAATGATTTTAACATAGCATTTTTCTTGGTGTGTGAGTGAATACAAGTCAGTTCTATTGTTATTTTATTACTCAATAAAACTTATTTTGTTATCGTTAAATTTCTTTCTTGGAAAAGCCGCCAATCAATTACCAGTTATACCTGCAATTTTTGACAATCACTGGCAAATGTGTATTTGCTTTTATTCAGTCCTGTTGAGCCGACTTATGGCTAGATCATTATCTTTCTTTATTTTCAGGTGCTAAACAAGTGTTAAAGAAGTAAAAGCATTTTTTCTTTTGTCAAGGGTAATACCGTTGACTGAATGCTGTTGTATTACATCATACTTGCTATGTGTATTGGGAATATAATTTCTACTAGTTTCTTGTATTTCTCTTGCACTCTTTGATCTCTATTGGCGTTTCTTTTTTTTTTTTTTTCTTTTTTTTGGCATTTTTTGCCTTGACCACCAATAGCAGCAAAATAAATGACAGCCAAATATAAGTGTTTTACAGTAGTTCTTTTCTAATGGTTGAAGCGTAGTTCCAGATAAGCCTTTTTTACAACCAAAAAGTACTGATATTTTCTTATTTCTCCACAAAAACTTCTATTGTGGTTACTCATTAGAAGCGCCTCTTGTTATCTTGAAGTCCAAAGCACTTCTAATGAGTACCCACAACATATGTTTTTTATGAAGAAATGAGAAAAATATTATGTGGGTACCCCCTTCATATCTGGAGCTATCATGGTCCTTTGGTTGATTTCAGTCACAAATGATAGTCCAACTGTATCAGTTTTGTCTTTTGATAAGAATAATCTGAAATCAGAGCAACTCTAGAGGGCAATTTAGAAAGATTGTATTATGTCTTGCAACATATGATATTTTTGTTGCACCTGCGTTACCATGGGCAACTTAGGTGTGCAAGTTACCTGTAATTTCACTTCACTGATCACTGAGCTGATCACATTTTACCTCGCAGGTGCAACATAAACTTCATCAAAGTGCTTTCTATTTTTTTTTTTTTTTTTTTATTTCAGGCTGCAAAAATGGCCAAATATGCGAAGGCTAATAAACTCTGTGATGTTTTGTTTGCAATATTTGGTCTCATCTGGTTCATCACTCGACTTGTGTGTTATCCATTAAAGTAAGTACAATCAACCCGCAACCTCCTGGTCTCCAGTCGGGGTTAACTATAATGCCGGATCAGGAGGCAAATGGGGATAATTTAAGAATATCTTTTTTGATCTTCTATACAGTAATGGTATGTTAAGTGTACTCATTCGAATTGCCCCAATGAGGCAATTCTAATAAGTACACACAACATACATTTTCATGATAAAATAAAGAAATTTTCCCTAAAATCCTAAATATTTGTTTTCTTTGGAATATCCTAGGAACTGAAAAATGAATTTGAATCAGCCATGGTAATAGAGCCAATAGCGTTTGAGTCATCGAAGTTTTACTATAATCTGAGCTGGACACAAAACGGGAGCTCAGTAAAACATACAGTGAACCCTTATTACAGCAACAACATTTGTTTCCAGAGACGTTGCCATTAAAATTAATTTGCTATTGTACAGAATACTTAATGAGCAGATTGATTTGTGAGAAAGATCTTGTTTTGCTCTTCTTTCCTCATAGAACATATGTTTTGGATATTTGTTAGAATTGCCTCAGTGAGGCAATTCTAACAAATATCCAAAACATTTGTTTGTTTTTTTTTTAAAGTATTATGACTAATTGTTACCTCTTAAGCGAAGGTTTTGTGACAGTCAAATTGACATAACGAATTTTGTCGTCGTTTCAAGTGTCGGTATAAAGAGGGTTGTCTGTATAAGCCAGCATCTAACAATTCAGTAAGTGGACACTGACGGTAGTGATATGACTGCATAGATAAAGGCTTATCAGTCCTTTACCGTACCTCCAGATAAGAAAAAGCATGGTATGAGTACACATTGGAAGCGCCTTTGTAATGAGTACCCACAATATAGCCCAGTCGGTCAGGCGTCACTGCACACTCAGGGGTTTTGAGTTTGAGATTGATCATAAAATAATTTCTATGGCAATTCTCCCCCTTCTGCTGATTCAACAAGGGCAGTTGTCAGTTAGTGACGAAAGTATGTACACAAGTACTGGTTAACTGCTTAGAGGACTATGTCTGCCAAGGAACATTGTGAGTAGTGTTGAACGGACTGTAAAACCCAAACTCAAGCAAATAAACATAACCAAAAAAAATTCTTTTGTTTCACTGGAAAATGAATTGGAATTTTCCACCAATCAGAAAGCAGGAAACTGCATAAATACAAAACAAACAAAAAAATAATTAGGGTATATCCGGGTTCAGCAGGACAAGGGTTAAGTCTGCCTCACTTAAAGACCACTTTTTGGCAGTCCTGAATATGATAACAGTAGAATTTTATTGTATTTTTGTATTGCTTTGATAGTCTTTTTTCTGTATATAATCAATACACTTTTGTGTGGATATAAAATAACCATCTTTAACCCATGTTATTATATAAAATCATGCTATAATGAATTAGGTTATGAAGAGGTCCATGTTTACATTCAAAATATTTTTTTATTTCAGAATACTGTATACAACAGCGTATGAGAGCAGCAGCATCCTGGGATTTTGGCCGTCCCTGATATTTTTTAACGGCTGGCTCACCATACTACTTGTACTACATGTATACTGGTTCTCACTCATTGTGCGGGTGGCTTATGCAGCCCTCACCAAAGAAGCAGAGGTAAGAACAGGGCCCAGTTGTTCAAAGCATCTTTTGCTTAACGACCTCGTTAAGGGTCATTTCATTAACTGTTTTAGCTGATTCAGTATACAATATTCTGATATTTTTTGCTGAAAAAATGTGAGTTGCTACTCACATTTTTTTCAGCAAAAAGTATCAGCATATTTGCGTATCAATGTAAATTTTAACGAATCGTTAACTAACGATGTCCTTAGCTTTGAACAACTAGGAACAGATTGTTTATTAATGCTTTGCATGCTGAGTAAAAATTTCAGCAAACAACCTTTTAAAATGTTTTTTCTTATTTTCCCAGAAAATACGCTTTGACATTTCATGCAAATTGTCTCCTATTTGACAATTTGTACGAAAAATCAGACCCTATTTTCTGGGAAGACTAAGAAAAAATATCATTTTGTCGTCTGCTAAATTAGCCTGGAGAGTGGTAAAGGTTAAAAACAAGACTGATTTGTACCCGGACAAATATGGCGTCTCATTTGAATTGCATAAAGGGAACTGGATAAGCTTGATAGATTTTCTGCCATTTTCACAAGGGAGGAAACTTTGGTTGCTTTCTGGCACATAGAGTTCTAAAAAGGGGTCTATTCTAAAACTTTGGGAGCAATTCTTTCTGTTTAGAGTAGCCCCTTTTTAGCTCACCTGGACAAAGTCCAGGAAGAGCTATTGCACTACCCCCGGCGCCGGCATTGGCATTGGTGTCAGCTTCCACATTTACGTTAAAGTTTTTTAAGAGCTTATATTTTCCAGACAATTTGATAGATTTGGTTCATATTTGGTACGATGATAGATATAGTTCCAAAGTTTTATTCAGCAATACCCTAGCCCATTACCTCAAGGTCAAGATCAGGTCAAGGTAATGGACTTAGAAATTTTTAATGTTAAAGATTTTTAAGAGCTCATTTTTTCAAAACTATATGTTCATATTTGGTATGATGATAGATACAGTTCCAAAGTTTTATTCAGCAATACCCAGCCCTGATGATAGATAGAGTTCCAAAGTTTTATTCAGCAATACCCAGCCCATGCCTATGACCTCAAGGTCAAGGTCACAGACTTAAAAGTTTTATAATAAAGTGTTTTAAGAGCACATATTTTCCATACCACATGATGGATTTTGTTCATATTTGACATGATGATAGATACAGGTCCAAAGTTTTATTCAGCAATACTCACTGCCCTTGCCCATGGCCTCAAGGTCAAAGTTAAGAACTTAGAAAATTTATACTAAAGTGTTTTAAGATCTCATATTTTCCAAACCATATGATAGATTTGGTTCATATTTGGAATGATAATATATACAGGTCCAAAGTTTTATTCATCATCACCCCTACCCATGCCTATGACCTCAAGTTCAAGGTCACAGACTAAGAAATTTTATAATTGACCCCAGATAATGTCAAATTCATGACAACAAGTGACCAAACCATAGCACAAGAAATCCTATCATGGCAAAAATGCCATAACATTTCCTCTTACCGTAATGATTCTTGGTACTGGGACAGATAGGCCTAAGCAAACAGTGCAGACTCAGATCAGACTGGTCAGATAAGAGCACCTTGACATTCCAGTATCATGCCAATTCCAGGCGAGCTATGCTGTCTGCTGACAGCTCTTGTTCTTTTCTCTGTTAAAAAAGATCCCTTTTTCGAAGGGAGGATGTGCTCTAAAAGGAAAGAATTTGCTCCCTTTGGCTTTAAAACCCTTTTTCAGAAGGGCTTGGCTGTAAATTTCCTTCCTTTTGGAGGATTTCTCTTTTTTTTCATTGAAATCTTAAATTAAAAACAAAAAGTATCAGAATTGTTCCAATATGCCAAACTCTTTTAAAGGGGGTTGGGGGCAGGGGATACTTCTTTTTGCTGAAGTCCTGTTCACCTGCCTGGAAGGAAGTTATTTCTTTCCTTTTTAAGCAGACCCCATTTCAGAAGGGAGGCAAAATAATATTGATAGAGTTGTCTCCCCTGAGAGTATATTCATTCCCCTTCATTAGTTGGTTCTAATGAGATAACATAATATGAGCTTTAGTGTACAAAAATCAGAATTTTCATTTACCCATTTATGCAGAGAGGACTCTTCCACCTCAACACTCTGGACTGGTCCATTTCCAATGAAAGGGGTGTCTTGTTAATTTTTATTAGTTTTTATTAGTACCATGTTTTACAGAAGTTTCTGTATTTAATGTAGACAGTGTGGACCCTGAGCAGAGGCTGCATTCTGCTGCATTTGATCTGGGTCTACACTGTTTGCCAATGTCCCATTTATAGGAGGCTAGGCATAAATGGGTGAAGAGGCAGCTGGAGGCCAAAATCAGTGTCTCAAAGATTTTTCTTTTTTGGTTGCATTTACCCAAATTATTCAGTCACCTCAACTCCTTACCATACTTGTTCTAAAATTTGAAAGAGTACAGTTTACTACCCAATGTTGTGTCTAAAAATTGCTGGATCGTTGGCAAATAGTGTAGACCCTCATGAGATGCTGCATTCTGTGGAATCTGGTCAGGGTCTACACTGTTTGCTCAGGCATTTCTGTCCGAATACATATGGTAAGTACGGTAATGTAGGCAGTAGCTATTTTGGCTGCCTCAAATTCTGTTCTGGCTTCCTCTAAAAACTTTTACTGAAAACCCAGAAAAATATACCTTAATCCTTGCCATGTTGAGTAAATGAAGACGCCACGCACTCTTCTAATTTTCAACCCATTTACTTGATCCAGGTTGTTGATACAAAGTCACATACTGAATGACAAATAGTGCAGATCCAGATCAATTGGCTTCTTCAGAAGCCAACTGATCTGGATCTACACTGTTTGCAAAAGTAGGGCATATCCAGGTTCAACAGGACTAGGGTTAAGTTGTGCATGTCAAGTAAAGACACAGATCGACCTACTCATCTGCACAGTCTGATCATAGTCTTAACTGTCCGCCTATGAGGTTTGTATCCTTGGCGATCCATAGAGTGCCAAGTGAGGATTTGTTTTCCTAGCTTTCTTGTGCTTGCTTCATACTTAAATAGATAAAGAGATGTAATTTTAAGTTGGCCATTTCAAACACCTTGACAAGTAACTGACACAAATTTAAAAGCTTTAGGTTTTGGGCATATACAAACAGTAAAGACCAGGCCCCGAGGTTATAAAACTTTTTTCATGCTCAACTCAGCTGAGCATGAAATTTGTCCTGCTAATTAATCTGAAATTACTTATAACTGTAAATTCTGTCTTGCTAAACATAGCTTAGCATAAAAATTTCTCTCAATAGTTGGCATTTTCATATTTATTAGCTGAGAAAATTTCAAGCTCAGCTGAGTTCAGCACGAAAAGAGTTTCACCTCGGGGTCTGATCAGTCAGAAAAGCCAGATAGTTTGATCGGGGACTTTGCCATGCATGCTTATAATCTACAGTACCCAGTTATGTCCTGAATAGACAGCGAAGGCCCTGGTCAGATTGCACGTGTACAGGTTGATTTGGGCCTTCACTGTCCTCAAATGACCCATAGACACATTTTTGGACGGGTTTTTCAAAAAATCTGTCCTTTAAAATAGCAATGTCCGGGCGGGAGGGCGGGCGTGCGTCAGGCGTCATCCCAGGGTAACCTTTTGGTTGACCAAAGTTATACGTTACCTTTATTCTTCAGTGGATTGCTTTCATATTTGGTAGGGATGAAGAGGAGGACCAGTAGGTGTTTCACGTGCAAGAGGGACAACTATCACGTTCTTTGTTATTTAAAAAACCCGTCCATAATTCTGTTTGGTGTTTTTCTTGTTTAATAGCCCATTTAAAACATTATCCTTAGTTCTCCATAAAAAAAAATAAAGAAAAAAACATGTTGTAATCATTGGAATTCACTCATAACATGTTTCTAATGAGAACTGTATTTACACAAAATATTTGGACTATTACTTCTTACCGTACTTGTCCTAAAATTTGTAAACCATAATATAAAAGACTATATATGGCTTATAAACATTCCAGCTTAGAGAATAAACCTTGTCTTTTAGCTTTCTATTGAGCTAATATTTTTTTATTTTTTTTTGAAATGAATATTTATTGCATTGAAACCCCTTAATTTCCACACTCCTCACACTATTTCTGAGTGATCAGCATTTTTTGTGTAGCTTTCTGCATAGACTGTTTTGACCAATCAGCATGCAGTTTCCAAAACACAGCATGCAAAAGAGGCTTATGGTGATAAATAGGTTGCAGTTTGCCAATGAATCTTTAACTCTTACCAGGCTATGGGCAGATTCAGCAGACGACAAACTGATGATATTTTTCTTTTTTTTCCTAGAAATTAGGATCTGACACTTCATGCAAATTGTCTCCTTAGGAGACAATTTGCATCTTAGGAGACAATTTGCATGAAGTGTTAGATCCTATTTTCTAGGAAAAATAAGAAAAAAATTAAAAAATGTCGTCTGCTGAAATTTTTACCCAGCATGCAAAGTGTTAAAGATGAACAGTGAAAAGTGAATGATAATAATAAATAATGACAGATTATAGTTTTATTCCATAAAGACATCAAATACACTCAAAATTAAAGTTTATATGTCCCGTCATGGAAAAAGGCCCGTTATAGCATATGCACATAGCAAACACTTAGATGAGCCAGCACATGCTGTTTGCTCAGGTAAGTGGCAGGCCAAGGGAAAATTTCAGCCAAAGAACAAGACTTGTGGCCTTGCTAAGGGGCCGGGCATGTGCACTGGAAGATTTCCACAGAAAGTCTGAAGAGACCTTTTCTTACAATGAGGCTTATATGTTCCTGGGTCTTAACCCTTAAACTGCCAATCACAACAATTGTCGTCTGCTTTGTCATCTGCTTGTGATTTTAAAAGTCATTTTTGCAAACAGTGTGGACCCAGATCAGACTGCTTCTCTAGGAGCAGTCTGATCATGTTCCATACTGTTGGCCTGTATGCAAAAATAGGTTTGAAAAGTTTGCAAGAATATTCAGCAGACGACATAAACAGACATTTTCAGGTGCAGGTTTTCTTGGCATTTTAAGGGTTAAGCTCAATTCCCAGATTAGCCACATAACTTAGTGGATCGTGAAATAATTTCTATAGTCATTCTTCCACTACCGCTGATTCTGAAAGGAAAGTTGTTAGTTATTGGCAAAGCATGTGCACAAAGTACTGGTTAACCATTTAGAAGACTCAGTGTAAGTTGATTAATATTGACCAGCTTGATATGACTTAAACAATGCTAACTGGACTGTAAAATTTTTATAATATTTTCTTTTACAAAAATATTCATTCTCGGGTCTTTGTGGATAAATTTAATGAGGTCATAGAATGTTTTTCACAGTACGGATAAGATTGCATTTCTTGGCAAAAAAATATTTATGTAACTTTTATTTCATCTGAGCACTAAGTGCTCAGGGTGAGCTATCGTGATGAGTCAATGCCTATCATGCATCGTGTATTGTGCGGCATCAACATTTTTGCCTTGAATGACAACTCCTCCTACATCCCTGGGCCTGTTTCAATCAAACTTCACAGGAATGTTGCCTAGGTGACTCTCTACTAAAATAGCGAAAATGGTTCTGCTCCAATAAACAAGATGGCCACCAGAACTAAAAACAGAAAAATCTTTATGACAACTTGGCCTAAACTCTCGGGCCAGTTTCATTCAAACTTCTCAGGAATGTTGCCTATGTGACTCTCTACCAAAATAGCTAAAAATGGTTTCACTCCAATGAACAAGATAGCCACCAGAGCTAGAAATAGATCAAATCTTTAAATGACGACCCTTTAAATGACCTACACTGTTGGGCCAGTTTCAAATGTTGCCTAGGTAACTCTCTACCAAAATAGCTAAAATGATTCCACTCCAGTGAACAAGATGGCCCCCAGAGCTAAAAATAAAAAAATCTTTAAACTTTAAATATAGCTAAAATGATTCCACTCTAGTGAACAAGATGGCCACCAGAGCTTAAAATAGAAAAATCTTTAAATTTTAAATGATGATTCCTCCTAAAGTCTTGAGCCAATATCACACAAACAAATGTTGCCTATGTAACTACCAAAATAGCTAAAATGGTTCCACCCCAATGAACAAGATGGCTACCAGAGGTAAAAATAGAAAGAAAAAAAAATCTGGTACTCCGGTGAGCGATACAGGGCCATCTTGGCCCTCTTCTTTTTTTTTTTCCCACAAAACCATATACACTGAGGTAGTTCTAACCTTTTTCTGGAGATATAAGAAAAATAGCTCTAGGTAAGAAGGTAGGAAAAAGATAAAAAGCAATACCCCACAATGTCTTTTTAACACTATTGCTGGATCCAAAACAAAAACAGTGGGGTTTAAATAACCATGTTGCATCCAAGAAAAAATGTATGGATTATATAGAAAAATGACCATTTATGGTCATTTTTCTATATAATCTATACATTTTTTATCCAAGTAAAAATATATGGATTATATAGAAAAAATGACCATTTATGGTCATTTTTCTATATAATCCATACATTTTTGTTTGGATACAACTTTTGGGGTCCACCATTTAACGGCCTTATATTGGAAACCATGTTATAATGAATCATCTTATCAGTGTAATGTTAAATTGGAAAAGGTCCCTAATCAAGAGCACTGATTTTTTTTTTTTTTTTTTTTTTTTTTTTTCTTATCTGGAGCTATGTTTCAGAGGAAAATGTGGGAAGCCTTAACCCTTGTCATGCTGAATAAATTAAGATGCCACACCCACTTCTAATTTTCAGCCAATCAGATTACTTGATCCAGGTTGTTGATACAAATTCACATACTGAATGTCAAACAGTGCAGATCCAGATCAGTTGGCTCTTCAGAGGCCAACTGGTCTGGATCTACACTGTTTGCAAACTACTTGTACACTACTTAGTAGTTACTGTAGTAGTGTTGTGCAATAAGAGCAAAAGAGAAACCCACTCAACTACCACCTCCATACACACACTCAACGACTGCCTCCATATTTGTTTTGCTGACATCTGTCTGCCCCTGTTTGCGGGTATTTCCGGGTTCAGCAGGACAAGGGTTTAGACTTCTATCCCCAGAATCGTAGCTTTTCTCGTAAAATTTTGGTTTTGATAGAGTTCCCTCTCTTTTTGTTGTAGGAGAATGGGGTGAGTGATATAACAAATCTACAAACACTTGTACCCAAAACACACTCTCCTCTTATATAAACATTTATGGCCTGCATGTAATAGTAACGCAGGAGTGACAAGGCATTGAATTTTCTGTTATGTACTGTACAGTTGAACTTCAATGGCTCGAACATCTTTGGGACTATGGAAATTTGTTCTCGACATGAGTAGTTCGAGCCTCTGAGGGTTTGTTATAGCCCCTAGTCAGGAGGTAAATGGGGATAATTTAGGGATGTCTTTTCAATCTTCTATAAAATAATGGTATGTTGAGTGTACTCAGTAGAATTGCCTCAATGAGGCAATTTTATTGATTACACACAACATACCTTTTCATAATAAATAAGAAAACTTCCCCAAAATATCCCTAAATATTTGTTTCCTTGAGCTATCGAAGAATTTCCTGGAAATCCTTGAAATTAGTTGGAAAGCCACAGTAAAGAGCCATTGGTGTTCCGAGTCACTGAAGTTTTTCTGAACATTTCTTTCAGGTGCTTATAGGTCCAAGTACTGTATTTACCCTAATTATTTGGACAACTTTTTCCCATACATGTCCTAAAATGTGAACCAATCCATTTATACTACCTGATTGTGTGTCTAAAAATTGCTGGATGGGTTGCAAACAGTTAAGACCTAGATCGGACACTTCATTCTGTGACGTCCGATCTAGGTGTGCTCCCTTTGCTCAGGCCTGTCTGCCCAAATACTTAGGGTAAATATGGAAATATGAGTATTCCAGAAATTAAACACTTAGGGTAAATTTGGTAATTCGAGTATTCCAGAAATAATTCTTATTTTTGCACCAAAACATCCTATAAATGATTCCATTGAGTACCTGTATGATATGTTTTGGTACAAAAACAACAAAATCTACCCCAGAGATGTGTGTCGAGATAAATACCATAAGAACCTTAAGCATTGGGACAGACAGGCCATTGCAAACAGTGGACCCAGACCAGACACTGCAGAACACTACATCTGATCAGGGTCTACATTGTTTGCCATACATTCAGCAATGTTTTAGACACATTAAAGGGTAGTAGAATGGACTGTTTCAAATTTTAGGACAAGCATGGTAAGTAGATAATGTGTCCCAATACTTAGGGTTATTTCAGTATATTTCTTGTCTCTATGAAACCATGTTGTGGGTAATCATTAGGAGTGCCTCTTCATTTCTTTGGAAAAGAAAGAAAAAATGTCAATACTTGGGGATAGAAAGAAACTACACCAAAAGTATCATCTCATTTTGTTATCTTATTTGGAGAAATGGAGATCTTTTCAGGAAAAATGAAAATAGCCATATCTTCAGGTTATAAAGCATTTTTCATGCTCAACTCAGCTGAGCATGAAATTTTCTGTACTAATAAATATGAAAATGCCAACAATATTTTCTCTGCTAATAAATATGAAAATGCCAACAATAGTTGGCATTTTCATATTTATTAGTAGAGAAATTTTCATGCTTAGCTATGTTTAGCAAGAAAGAATATGCAATTGTTAGTAATTTAAGATTTGTTAGCAGAACAAATTTCATGCTCAGCTGAGTTGAGCATGAAAAAAACAATTATAATCTCAGGGCCAGGTCTTAGGCAGGAAAAAAAATAACTACATCCGAGGGGAGTAACTTCTTTCATTTTCAAGAAAACCTCTTTTCATTCAGAAGGGAGGCAAAAACAAGTAGAACACAGTCACCTCCCCTAAAAGCATTTTCATTCCATATAAGGGAATAGGATAAAACAACCTGTAAGGGAGATAACTCTGGTATGGAGATATTAGCCTCCCCTCTCAATAGGCTACCCTAGAAGAAAAGATTTTGAAAGTTTTGAAATACTAGAACAGCAGAACACTCTATTTTCTCTCAGATCTTCAATCATGACAAAGAAAAGATTATAAAATTGAAGGCGGCTTGAGAGTTACCTAGTCTCCCTTTGCAAACTATCAGTGAAATCTTTCAGGTTATCCATTTGCATTATGTTTCAGGAACAGTTTGATATGGGTATAGAGTAAAATATAATGCTGTTATTCACCAATCAAGGACCCTCTCGGGCATGTAAAAGATGCATATATTTAACAGGGTGGCCACTGGTCAGGGAAAAGTCAGGAAAGTTTTATTTTTCTTCAAGGTCAGGGAAAAGTTGAGGAATATGTTCAGGGAAATTTTGAATACCAAGAAAGGCAGGGAAAAGTCACAGAATTTTCAAATTTTGGGCCAAAACTATTTGACTGTAGCAGGTATTTTGTCCATTTTGAGGGATTAAAAACCTTGTAATTTTTTTTCTCGCCCGCTTCACTCGCTTGGCATTATTACAAATTAACCCTTAAAGGGCCAAGAAAATCTGCATCTGAAAATGTCGTCTGCTGCATCTTCTTGCAAACTTTTCAAACTTACATTTTGCATATAGGCAAACAGTGTGGACCCAGATCAGACTGCTCCTAAAGGAGCAGTCTGATCTGGGTCCACACTGTTTGCAAGAATGACTTTTAAAGTAACCGGCAGAAGACAAAGCAGACGACGATTGTTGTGATTGGCGCTTTAAGGGTTAATGTTCATTTTAGAACATGTATGCCCAAAAATTTCTTATCTCATAAACGTCCATTATTTTTACACATGTTTTTGCAGAGTTTATTTCACAAGCAGATCTCTAGATTTGTTTGTGAAATAACTTTGAGAAACAAAAATATTTAAATATTTCATTTTTGAATTGAACAAATAGGGCAGTATACTTTTTGTGCTAAAAAATAGAATTGTCTATGTACTACAAGATGAGGAAAAGTCTGTTAAGTTTTCAGCACTTTTGTCAGGGAAAAGTAGGATTTAGTCAGGAAAAAGTCAGTGAAAGATCAGGAAATTTTGTTTCTGACTGAGGTGAGGTTGTCACCCTGAATTGTAAAATTTGATTTACACTGTTTGCTCAGGGATGTCTGTTCAAATATTTTGGGTGAAAAGGCTGTTTCTTAATGAGAAGTGTGGGTATTTTTGCTTGCATTTGTTAATGCATTCTTCTGTCCATACTGTCAAACTACTGTTCATATAATTTTGAGTATTTTAAGTCTTTGACTTCTTGGAGATTGATCATGAAATATTTTATATGGGTATTCTCTCCCTTATGCTGATTTAAGAAGGGCAGTTATCAGTTTCTGGCAAAAGAATGTGCACGAGTACTGGTTATCCACAGAGGACTATACCTGCCCAGGAAAGGTGTGGTTAGGTAAACTGAATGGACTTAACATGACCTTAATAGTGTTGACTGGGCAGTTAAATTTCAAATCAGTCAATTAAGTTTTTGGTGCAAGTGTTTGGACTTTATTAACTCAACTTGCTTCATGCTTATTGTTTAAGGGGCATAAATAAACCTTCAGGAGAGGCAGCTCTCTCAAAATTGTTTTTTTCCTCCCTTCTGAAAAGAGGTCTACTCTAAAAGAAAAGAATTTGCTCTCCTAAAGGGAAAAGGGGTTTACTCTAAAAAAAAGAATTTGCTCCTTAAAGGAGTAAATTCTTTCCATTTAGAGTAGACCCCTTTTCAGAAGTATCTTGGTGTGGAGGAAAAGAAAACAAAAATCACAAAAGTTGTCTCCCTTATCAGATAATGGTGGAAAATCTACCATGTATCTCAAGTCCCATGAAGTCATGCTTACAAGTCAGAAGGCCAGCTTGGTGTTTTTTGTCATAAACCACACACACACACACACACACACACACACACACACACACACACACACACACACACACACACACACACACACACACACACACACACACACACACACACAAACACACACACACACACACACACACACACACACATGCACAAAAATAAATAAATAAATTATTTATTGTGAGATTCTAACCCTTGAAG
The DNA here is from genome assembly GCA_964016985.1 of Anodontia alba. NCBI lineage: Eukaryota > Metazoa > Mollusca > Bivalvia > Lucinida > Lucinidae > Anodontia > Anodontia alba. The sequence goes on along the minus strand of OZ024833.1, from coordinate 76,048,704 downwards.
CCCCACTCAAAATAGCAACAGACAATATTCTAAAAACATTTAGTATTTTTCTGGTAAAATAAAGCTTCAGACATTTCAAGCAAACCATCTGCCAGACAGACAGTTCACATGAGAATTTCAAGCCATGTTATTCTCAGAAAAAAATAGAATGTTGTCTGCTAAAATTTTGGATTATGCTTTAAGAGCTCAAAAAAGTAAGAAAATTTGTCTCTTTAGAATCATCACACCTGATGAGATACCATAGCACATTTTTCCTTGACCAAAAAATAACTTTTACCATTTCCTGGGCAAATTTAGCGGATGACAAAATAACAATGTTTTTCTTGTTTTATTTATTTATTTATTTATTTATTTTGTTGTTCTTTTTTCTTCAGAAGTTAGTTTGAAAAAACATGCAAGACAATTTGCATGAAATGTCAAACTTTTTATCTGAAGAAAAAAAAATGTCTGCTGATATGTTTTCCCAGAATGCTGCATGTTAAAACTTCATTGTTCCATTCTTTTTTATCTTGAACTGCTCTTAAGCATACTTTTCTGATATGGCAAGAACAATCGTAATGCTTAACCCAATAATGCTGAATGGACTCTTCTACTGTCACTCCAGAAGGGGTCTCTGGTTAGTATATATTACCATTTTTATAGAAATTCCTGTACCTAATGCAAACAGTGTAGACCCTGATCAGTGTGCACCCTGATCAGATGCTGCATCTGATCTGGATCTACTCTGTTTGCCAATGTCCCTCTTATGGGATGCTAGGCATAAATGGGTTAACCTCCAGATAACAAATTGATGATATTTTGCTTGTTATTCTGTAGGCTTCGACTTTTCGTATTATTCCCAGTAAAAATGCTTTTACATTTCATGCAAAGGAGACAATCTGCGTGAAATATCAGATCCTATTTTCTGGGAAAAATAAGGGGAAAACAATCAGTATGTCATCTGCTGAAATTTTACCCAGCATGTAAGATTTTACCCAAAGTACAAGATTTAACATGTGATGGAAATTGTCTCCTCAGGGGTCAGTTTGCATGAAATGTCAAACCCTGTTGTCTGGGAAAAACAGGAAACATATTTTAGACTGTTGTCTGCTGAAAATTTTACCCAGCATGCTAATTGTTAATGGAGAAACAGGATTCATCACAAATGCAGAGTTCATACTTGCAAAATGCATCATGGGAGCTTACCATATCAGAAATTTTATATCAGTATTCGACTGCAGAATATTGAGAATAATAACAGTACAGTAAATGCCCTAAAATTTCAAACAATTTATTCCATACTATTTTGCCCTAAATTTTGCTTCTTATGCAGTTGTATCTTAGAATACTTAGTGGAATGGCAAACAGTGTAGACCCTGATCAGACTGCTCCTGAAGGAGCAGTCTGATCTGGGTCTGCACTGTTTGCATATGCCATTTTGTCAGAAACTTTGGTTTACGAAATTTTAGGACATTTACCGTATCAGTGTTTTCATCTGTAAAGCTACTTCAGAATTTCTGAGGAGAAAGAGAAGTGTAAAGTGATTACAGAAGGTCCTGGGCAGAAAGAAAAGTGTAAAGTTGTTACAGAACTTCTTGGGCAAAAAGAAGCATCCGGGCAGCGGAGTGATTAGCGCTCCCTAGTTATGATCACAAGATCCCAAGTTTAAATCCCACTAGAGACGGAATTCAGCTCATGACTGTGCAGGCCTCGGTGGCTCAGTTGGATGTGCGTCCGACTGGTGATCAGGAGGTTGCGGGTTTGACTCCCGCTGGGTCGGCAACATTCTTTCATGGAGATTTGATCATGAAATATTTTCTACAGTCATTCTCTCCCTTCCACTGATTCAAGAAGGGCAGTTGTCAGTTTCTGGCGAAAGAATGCGCACAATGCTGGTTAACCACCTAGAGGACTAAGCCTGCCCAGTAAAAGTGTGGTTAGGTTAACTGACCATGCTCAACATGACCCCATTGGGTTGACTGGGCCGTAAAACCTCAACACAAACAAACAAACAAGCTTGTGACTGTACGGCACTTCTCTGCACAGAGCCCTTCATTATCACCCTTCTGTCGTCTCGATGTGACTGAAATAATGTCAGCCCTAGTCCTGCTGAACCGGGACATACCCTGCCTTTGCAAAGGGTGTAGATCCAGATCAGTTGGCTTCTGAAGAAACCAACTGATCTTGATCTGCACAGTTTGACATTATGTGAATTTGTATCAGCAACCTGGATCAATTAATCTGATTGGCTGAAAATTAGAAGTGGGAGTGGCAGCTTAATTTATTCAGCATGACAAGATCGATCGATCATGTTGATCCCCGCCAGGTGAGGCACTTCAAATGAGTACCCACAACATATATGTTTTCATGGAGGAAAAAGAAAAATATTTATCCAAACACCCGTCTCATCTAGAATTCTTTTTTCAGGGAAGCAGAATTTAGTTTCATAAATTGTATAATAAATATCATGACTCACAAAATGCAACACTACTGAAACAAAAAGATACAAACCAAGACATATATCTCGTACTTTCAAAAGCAATAAACTTGATCCATTGTCAAAAGCATGCTTTGAACAAAAACAGCAGTTAACAGTATATTCAAGAACTCTGTTTCTCAGCATAGCTCTAGATAATATGTTTTGTTTTGTTTTTTTTTGTTTTTAGCTCACCTGAGCACGAAGTGCTCATGGTGAGCTATTGTGGTCAGTCAATGTCCGTCGTGCTTTAAAAGCCTACTCCTCCTACACCTTTGGGCCAATTGACTCTATACTTGGTAGGAAGCATCAGGGTGACTTGTAGATCAAAAATAGCTGAAATCATGCCGATCGGAAATCCAAGATGGCCGCCATCTTGAAAATCTATTTTTTGCTTCTTCTCCTGAACTAAAAGGCCATGTGACTCTAAACTTGCTAGGAAGCATCAGGGTGACTTGTAGATCAAAAGTAGCTAAAATAGTGCCGATCGGAAAGCCAAGATGGCCGCCATCTTGAAAATCTATTTTTCTCTTCTTCTCCTGAACCGAAAGGCCAATTGACTCCAAACTTGCTAGGAAGCATCAGGGTGTCTTGTAGATCAAAAATAGCTAAAATCATGCCGATCGGAAATCCAAGATGGCCGCCATGGCTGCCATCTTGAAAATCTATTTTTCTCTTCTGAACCGAAAGGCCAATTGACTCCAAACTTGCTAGGAAGCATCGGGGTGTCTTGTAGATCAAAAATAGCTAAAATCGTGCTGATCGGAAATCCAAGATGGCCGCCATGGCCGCCATCTTGAAAATCTATTTTTCGCTTCTTCTCCTGAACGGAAAAACCAATTGACTCCAAACTTGCTAGGAAGCACCAGGGTGACTTGTAGATAAAAAATAGCTAAAATCATGCAGATCGGAAATCCAACATGGCAGCCATGGCGGCCATCTTGAAAATCTATTGTTTGCTTCTTCTCCTAAACCCAAAAGCCAGTTGACTCCAAACTTGGTAGGAAGCATTGGGGTGACTTATAGATGAAAAATAGCTGAAATAGTGCCTATCAGAAATCCAAGATGGCCGCCATGGCAGCCATCTTGAAAATCTATTTTTGGCTTCTTCTCCTGAACTGAAAGGCCAGTTGACTCGAAACTTGGTAGGAAGCATCGGGGTGACTTGTAGATCAAAAATAGCTAAAATCGTGCCGATCGTAAAACCAGGATGTGCGCCATGGCAGCCATCTTGAAAATCTATCTTTCGCTTCTTCTCCTGAACCGAAAGGCCAGTTGACTCAAAACTTGGTAGGAAGCATCGGGGTGACTTGTAGATCAAAAATAGCTAAAATCATGCCGATCGGAAATCCAAGATGGCCACCATGGCGGCTATCTTGAAAATCTATTTTTCTCTTCTTCTCCTAAACCCAAAAGTCACTTGACTCGAAACTTAGTAGGAAGCATCAGGGTGATTTGTAGATCAAATATAGCTAAAATTGTTCTGATCCGAAATTCCAGATGGCCACCATGGCCGCCATCTTGAAAATCTATATTTAGCTTCTTCTCCTGCACTGAAAGGCCAATAGACTCCAAACTTGTTAGGAGACATTGGGGTGACTTGTAGATCAAAAATAGGTAAAATTTTGCCAATCGGATATCCAAGATGGCCACCATGGCAGCCATCTTGAAAATCTATTTTTCGCTTCTTCTCCTGAACCGAAAGGCCAGTTGACTCGAAACTTGGTAGGAAGCATTGGGGTGACTCGTAGGTCAAAAATAGCTAAAATTGTGTAGATCGTAAATCCAAGCTGGCCGCCATTTAGAATTTGTTCAAATGATCACGCTCCATTGACTGGCATGCCTTATATATATTCTTCTTCAAAATTAAGAACTGCTTAAATGATTTTCTTTTCATTAGTTGCGATGACAGGATTGGAAAAATGTTGCATAACAGCTGCATATCTGCAGTGGCAATGTCACTCAGGTGAGCGACCCGTGGGCCTCTTGTTTTTGTTTTTTTTTTTCAGCCAAAAAATACATGTATAAATATTTTTCATACTTCTCAACAAAAAGATTTGTTGTGGGTAATGATGAGAAGCACATGCGAGAGGCACTTCTTCTGAGTACCCGCAAATTAGTTGTTTTTGGGGGGGGGGGGGGGGTGGGTTTGTGCAGAAATAAGAAAAATTTCCATACTTTTTGGTTGAGAGAAAAAAAAAAAAGACTTCTTACCTGAAGCAATGCTGAGGAACAAAAAAGTTGAAATAATGTGCTGGACACTCCTCTGGACTGAATCTATGCTTACTATAAAGTTCACATGGGATAAATGGAGGAAAAATGTACTTGCGGTGAATGTCATAAAATTACAAACACTTTATTCCATACTGTTTTGGCCTAAATTTTGCTTTTTTATGTAGCTGTTTCTTAAAATACTTAGTGGACTGGCAAAAAGTGTAGACCCTGATCAGACTGCTCCTTCAGGAGCAGTCTGATCTGGGTCTGCACTGTTTGCATATTCCATTTTGTCAACAACGTTTGTGTACGAAATTTTAGGAAATTTACGGTATAAACATTTTTTTTTTGCAGAGGAAAACATGAGTTATTAGACATGTTTTCCTAACTTCCAAATGAAAATAGAATGTTTCATTCTTCCTCGGTTTGTAGTATTACTTTTCTTTTATAGGTCAGTACAATATGATAAGTTAATATATATTATAGTGTAATATATTACAATACAGCAACTTTAGAGTATATTACAAGACAGTAATTATAGTTCAATACATTACTCTTAATACTAGATCATGCAGTACAATGCTTAGCATACTGGGTAAAAAAAATTAGCTGGCGACAGTTTGAAATATTTTTTTACTTATTTTCCCAAGAAAATAGGAGTTGACATTTCATGCAAATTGTCACCAGTGGTGACAGTTTGCATGAAATTTCAAATCTTATTTTCTGGGGAAAGAAATCAAATCCTATTTTCTGAAAAAAAAAAAAAAAGGAAAATATCAATTTGTTGCCTGCTGAATTTGCCAAGATCATGCAAAGTAGTAATATGGTACATAACAATACATGTAGGTGGTTAATTTATCATGCAGAACAGAGTTCTTAACATGAATCTTACCAGCTAAGTCATAGATCAGCTACTCGTAAGGGAAAAGGATATACCATAAAGGGAAATAAGTTGTACCTCCCTTCTCACTAGAAAATAGGGGCTACTCTCAAAGGAAAAGAATTTGCTCCCTCTGGGAGCAAATACTTTCCTGTAAGAGTAGCCCCATATTTGAAAGAATGCAAGCACTGAGGAACAAAATTCCTAACTGCAAATTTTTTTCCCTATGACAGATGGCAGCAAAAACATCAAGTGTGTCCATTCCCAGTAACCTTACATGTAGTTTAACCTTTGTCATGCTGAATAAATTAAGATGCTACGCTGACTTCTAATTTTCAGCCAATCAGATTACTTGATCCAGATTGTTGATATAAATTCACATACTTAATGGCAAACACTGCAGATCCAGATCAGTTGGCTTCTTCAGAAGCCAACTGATCTGGATCTACACTGTTTGCAAAGGCAGGGTATATCTGGGTTCAGCAGGACAAGGGGTAAAATGCTAAGTAAAATTGTAACAGACAGCATTCTAAAAAAATATAACTTTTTACAGAGATAATAAGACTTGGATTTTCTGTAAACAGACAATTCAGATGAATTCACATGAAATTCCAAGCCTTATTTTATCTGAAAATTAATAAAGAAAAAAATATCTAAGATAAATGTGTTGATACGCTTCTAAGGTTTAACCAGGGCTTTCGCTTTATGCTAGCTAGTAGACGTCACATCATACAGGCCGATGACTCGGTGCATGAATCATACCAGACTGGGCTCTCTCTAGTTTGCTTGGATTTTACTAAACCAACATAGCTCCAGATAAGATATTTTTCTTATTTCTCCACAAAATTGAGTCTGAGGTCAACATACCAAAATACAGTCGACTCTCGTTATCTCGAACTCCAAGGGACTCTAAAAAATACTTCAAGATATCCGTACTTCGACATATCAGATTTGCAGACTTGAGGAAAAAATAAATCGAACAACCGCATTTAACAAATGTATATGTAATTGGACTCTTGAAGTTAAACATATGTTGAAAATATTGTGGAAAAGAGGAGAAATTGCTCCTTAGGAGCAATTTCTCCTCTTTTCCACAATATTTTGTTACCTGTTATTAGATTTTCATTTTAAGCAGGGACCAGATTTTCACTTCGAGATAAGCGGTTATTCGAGATAAGCGAGGTCGAGATAACGAGAGTCAACTGTAGTATTTAGGAATATCATTAAGTTGATATACACAAAGACAAAATTAGGAATGTTCAGACAGATAGACATGGCATGGACCCAAAATAAATGGGATGTAAGCAGGCATCCATGGAAAGTAAGCATTTCTTGGTAAGCCCGCTTATTAGCCCACCATGCCTATAGTCTGTAGAGAAATTTAGGAAAATATGGGAATAATACATCAGGGGTTCAGAAAGTCTGTTTATGACTTGGCTGTGGCAAAAAAACATCAGACAGAGTCTGAAAACGGCCACTTTGTAGGGTTTCTTAACCCTTGTCCTGCTGAACCCGGATATATCCTGCCTTTGAAACAGTGTAGATCCAGATCAATTGGCTTCTAAGAAGCAAACTGATTTGTATCTGCACTGTTTGCCATTCAGTTTGTGAATTTATATCAACAGTCTGGATCATGTAATCTGATTGGCTGAAAATTTGAAAAGGGCGTGGCATCTTAATTTATTCAGCAGGACAAGGGTAAAGTGTTTAGTTATTTGGTATCCCTGAGTCAATAATCTTGTAGTGAGCAGTCTTCCTTGTTTGAGATGCTTCTAATGAGTACCCACAAAGAATGATTTCATGGAGAAATAATAAATATATCAGTATTTTTCAGTTGGAAAAAATTTTAAATCTGAAACTATGACTCAAAATATGTTCTAAAAATTCTAACAGTAAAATCTAAGTTTCAAACTAGAAATTGTAATGAATTCCTAGTAGGAAGTAACCTGTTTTACAAAGGGAGGTAATTAAATTGCCCTCCTTTGCAAAATTGGATTTTTTTTTTTTTTTTTTACTTCCTTGATGGTAAGTTTAGGTCTAATTGTTATTATTTCTGTTCAAATTTTTAAAACATTTGTCATAATATTCATATCAGAAAATTATGTCTCTTTTTCCACCGAAATATGTTATGAGAACTTAAAATTGTCTCCCTGATCAGTTCTCATTTTAATGACTGCTTAAAACATGTTTGGCGGAGAAGTGAGGACCAAAACATTATCACTATACCTAGCTTGAAAATATCAGTGCATCTAGAGCTCAGTGTAATGTTAACCCTTGTCATGCTGAATAAATTAAGATGCCACGCCCACTTCTAATTTCCAGCCAATCAGATTACTTGATTCAGGTTTTTGATAGAAATTCACATATTTAATGACAAACAGTGCAGATCCAGATCATTTGGCTTCTGTAGAAGCCAACTGATCTGGATCTACACTGTTTGCTAAGACAGGGCATGTCATGTTTAGCAAGAAAAGGGTTAAGATTCAGTATTTACCCTAAGTGTTCTGACACTAAACTCCTTACCATGCTTGTTCTAAAATGCTAGAGCATCCATTCCACTTCTTTTTAGTGTGTCTAAAATATTGCTGGATGCATTGCAAATAGTGGAGCTCCTGATCAGATGCTGCATTATGCCTGCGTTATGCAGCATCTGATCTATTCTGTTTGCACGAACCTGTTGAATATTTAGGGTGGATACGGCACCTGTAATTTTGCACCAAAAGAGCTTACTGTAGGTAACTATGCTTTTTCCTTCCAAGGCAATATTTATGCCCCCCCTTCTCCCCCCTCTCCCACCTTAGAGGAGGGGGACATGTTGATTTTGGTGTGGATCCCATTGGCATCACACTTTCTTGTCTGCACAATATCTTGTGAACCAGCGGTTGGATTCTTACCAAATTTTCATGGATATATAACTGGGACATAACAAAGAACTGATTAGATTTTGGTGGCCTTGACTTAATTTTCAAGATCATGGGAGTAGAAAATCTGAAAATTCATGGTAGGGGGACATTTGTTTTCTCTGAAAACAGTTACTAGTTAAACCCTTCAAGTGGCAAGTAAATTTGCAGTAGATCTAGATGGCACTCTCATTTTTTTTTTTTTTTTTTCACAGAAAATAAGACAACATTTTTATGTGAAACGCCTGCCAGGCAGACGTTTCACATGAAATGTTATGTTTTATTAGCTATGAAAAATAAATACATGTATATATATTTTTATTTATGCCCCCACCACAAATTGGAGGAAGGCATATAGTTTTACACTTTGTCAGATGTACGGTCATGTGGCCATCTGTCCATCACTCCATCACACTTTATGGAACTGTTCGTGTCTCTGTAACTCCTACAGTTTTCAAGGTAATGGTTTGAGACTTGCACCATAATAAGGATATCGACTGAATATTACTTATAGATCACAGAACTCTGATCAAATTTTTATTGCTGGAGTTACAGACCCTTGATTAACTTAGAAATATGGCCTTATACACATGGCATAGTAGGGTTCATGTCTCTGCAATTTCTCCCACAATTTTCAAGATAATGATTTGAAACTTAGTAAGAGTAAGACAAAGTTTACTTTGCAGCAAAGTAAGAATATAGGCTGAGCATCAGCATTAAGGTCACAGAACCTTTACATTCATTCCCTTTAGGGATCATCTAGTTTTAATATAGTCTGCTCAAGTTTTGATTGGTGCCTTAAGCTGCTCAATGTTTCAGCTCATCTGAGCAGAAGGCTCAGGATGAGCTATTATGATCACTCTTCATCCATCCTCCATCCATCTGTCCACACCTTTGAACAACTTCTCCTCTGAAACTCTTTGGCCAATTTTCTTCAAATTTCTCATGAAGCCTTCTGTTAATGGGGGATTGAAAATTTGTACAAATGGTCTCGGTTCGTTAATCAAGATGGCCGCCATGCCCACATATGGTAAAAACACTTAAAAATCTTCTCCAGAACCAAGAAAGCTTCAAGGTTGAATCTTATTACAGAGCATTGGGGACTCAAGGTTATGCAAGTTTGTTCAAATGATGACCCTAGGTTGACATTTGACCTTTTTATGGCAGGGTCAAATTTGCATCCCTATGCTTTTGTATGGGGAAAATATTGAAAATTCAGTTTCTCAAAATGTATTAAAGACCAATGGCTGAAACTTACAATGTTTGATCAGAGTAGCAAACCTTTTTAGGTACAATCAAAATTTTGTCCTCCAGGGTTATCTGCTCTTGCCCCTGGGCGATATACATGTATAAAATTTCATAATCTTTAAACTTCTGTGAAACAGTTTGACCAGCTTTCACCAGATTACACTTTGGGCATTCTGTCAAAGGCATATTATCAATTTGTTCAAACCGTTCTGCATCATTAAAAAAGATGACCATCATGCCCATATACGGTTAAAAACACCTAAAAATCTTCTCACAAACCAGGAAAGCTTCAAGGCTGAATCTTGGTATATAGCATCCGGGACTTAAGGCCTACCAAGTTTAGTCAAATGATGATCCAAGGATGACCTTTGACCTTTCTTTTTACCCTTTTATGAGTATCCTGACTACAGTGGGTTAAAAATGGTATTAGCTGCTCTTTTACTTGGCGCTCAGCATTAAGGAAGTAGAGCTAGAACTGGTAAGCCCAGTGTCAGTATGATGTGACTTGGTGAAATATCATGTCATGTGTCAGGGGTGCGATATTTCACTGAGGCAGCACTCTTAAAGTGAGCATTGAGCTCCCTGCCACATCTAGTCACTGAAAGATTGTTATATGTGATGCAAAGCCCGAATAAAAACAAAACAAAATGAAAGCTCACGACTGTATGGTGCTTCATAGCACAGAGCCGTTTGTTGTCGTCCTTCCATCATCTCTATATGACTAAAATAATGTTGCAGTTGAATTCTTTTTGTTTTGCCTGTTTGTCTGAATACTTACCATAAAAATATACTATACTCTTTTTGTTTCAGGTTGATGACGTGAGAAGTGAATCGGAAGAGCCTGTGAGTGAAGAAGATATGAAGGAGAATCACGTGAATAACGTGAACAATGTGGTGATGAATAATCACATCGGCAACAGTGTCATTGCGAACCATACTCACGAAAAGTCTGGTTGATGAGGAGCTCTGGCTGACAGCACAGTCCAGGCCCCGAGGTTATAAAACTTTTTTCATGCTCAACTCAGCTGAGCATGAAACTTATTTTGCTTATAGATCTTAAAATACTGACAATTTTTTAAAACTTCTTTCATGCTCAGAGTTGAGCATGAAAAAAGTTTTAATTGCTGGTATTTTTATTTTTATGACCAAGTGAAATTTCATGCTCAGTTGAGTTGAGCATGAAAAAAGTTTTATAACCTCGGGGCCAGGGATATCTTCTTGTGTTCCAAAAACTATACTGCGTCCACTGTAAACGTAGTGATTATGTAGATTAAATAATATAGAGCCAGATCACCCTAGGTGCACCTGTAGAATGTTTTTATGAACCCATGTAAACTTGATTATTACACAAATATAATGATTGGACCAAATATATTTGGCTGATTCTGGCTCTGATCTGGTTGACAAGGTGTTGGGGCTGCAGATAAGTCATTATGTTGTAGATGAAAAAAGAAATTGCATCATGAAAACATACCTATACAGTGTTGACCCCCCTTAAACCCCACTTTTATATAGTAAAACTGGGGTTTACAGGGGTATACATTATTTTTCTTATTTCTGCTCAAAAACATAGATTGTGGGCACTCGTTAGAACCGCCTCTGCGAGGCGGTTCTTACGAGTACCCACAATCTATGTTTTGAGCAGAAATATGAAAAATATCCGAGTTTTTATATCAGAAAACTTTCAGTTTAGGGTGGTGAAATTTTCAATATATATGAATAGGCGTGTTTTCGTAATGTCCCTCAGAATAGAAATACCTTATCTTTCTGGAATATTCAGATGAGGTTTTTTGGGGGGTTTTTTCACAGTCACCCCAAAGTTACCAAGATAGAATAGATTCTGGCTCTGATTTCGTTGACAAAGTGTTGAGGTTGCAGATAAATTATTATGTTGTAGATGAAAAAAAATAATTGTCCCTCAGAATAGAAATACCTTATTTTTCTGGAATATTCAAATGAGGTTTTTTTGAGGGGTTTTTTGTTGTTGTTTTTTTACAATCACCCCAAAGTTAACAAGATAGAATACATGTATAGTTCTGAAGAATAAGATTTTTTTTTTTTTCTTTTTTTTTTTTTTCATTTGACAACACTGTTTATCTGTGCCCCAGCCAATAGTTTTTCAGTGATATGATTCCAGCGATATAGATAGATTTTGGTAGAGTAGAGCCAAATATAAATATTTACCATATAGTAACCTTTTGTAGTCATTAGGGAAAAATGAGCTGACCACAACTTGATGTCTTATTTCCCGCTGAAACGGGGATTGACATTTCATGGAGACTGTCTCTCAGGGAAGCAGTTTACATGAAAATTCAGTCTTTATTTTCTGGAGAAAAAATAGGGAAAATGTCAATTTGTTATCTGCTGATTTTGCCTATAAAGTGCTAAATGTTGAAATGCAATTTTTTTATTGTCGTCTGTAAGATAGGATGCTCAAGTCAAATGTAGTAGAAAATAGTATTTTCATCTGTTTCCCATTAGCCATTACCACTCTCTGGGCTAATTCAGCAGACGACAAATTGGTGATATTTTTCTTATTTTTCCAAGAAAACAGGATTTGACATTTCATGCAAATTGTCTCAATTTACATGAAATGTCAAATCCTGCTTTCTTGGAAAAATAAGAAAAAAAATATTTCAAAATGTTGTCTGCTGAAAATTTAACCCAAGAGTGCTAAGCGTTATGTGGACACTTTGTACAGTGATGCCTGGGAATCAGCAGACAACAAATGTGATATTTTTCTTACGGGCCGTATGTTGAGAAAATATACCTTTGGACATGTGCACCCTGTTAGATCGAGGCCCGAGGTTATAAAACTTTTTTCATGCTCAGCTCAGCTAAGCATGAAATTTGTCCTGCTACTATACCTGAAATTACTAACAATTGCAAATTCTGTCTTGCTAAATATAGCTGAGCATGAAAATTTCTCTGCAAATAAATATGAAAATGCCAACTATTGTTGGCATTTTCATATTTATTTGCAGGGAAAATTTCATGCTCAGCTGAGTTGAGCATGAAAAAAGTTTTATAACATTGGGATCAGATCTGATCTGCTTGTGAAGGCCAGGGATCCCTGACTCCACAGATCCCAGCAAAGACTCAGATTATGCAGCTATGTGCATGTTCAGATGAGCAGGCTGATTTGAGTCTTAACTGTTGGCGTAAGGTAAATTTCCTCACATTGTGCTTTTCAACTTCCCCCAGAATAGGGCTTTTCATTTCATGTGAATCAGTTCCTTAGAAGACAGTTTACATGATATTGTGGCCTATTTTCTGGGAAAAAAATAAGATAAATATTACTCATCAAGTTCTGGGCAAACTCAGCAGACGAGAAAATGATATTTTTCCCAGAAATAAATGGACCGGACATTTCATGCAAATTGTCTCTTATGTTCTGGGAAAACTAGGAAAATATTTCAGAATATTTTAATTTGCATGAAATGTCAGATCCCGTTTTTATGAGAAAAACTTTAAATAAATGAAATGTTTTAAAGTGTCGTCTACTGCAGTTGTTACCCAGCAGGCTAAGCGTTTTTCGTAAATTCAGTGTTTTGTGGGTGGGCAGAGATCATTGAGCTTGTCATGTAATTCTTGTGTAAATGCCGAATAAGGTATTTGTGTAATACACATGTAGATAAGTTCTAATTGTCAGACGTACATCAGAGGAGTTGTTAACCCATTTTATACTGAATAGACTCCCCCACACAATATATTGGAAGAGTCCAATTTCAATTTTAGGTATGTCAGGCTATGAAATTTAGATATTCCTAGAGAAAAATGACTAACTGTTTGCAAACAGTACAGACCCAGATCAGATGCCGCATTCTGCGGCATCTGATCTGGGTCTGCACTGTTTGCCAATTACCATTTTACTGGTATCCCGACTACAGTGGATTAAGGAGGACTATTTGGTTATAATTATGAGATAATTTTCTCCAGTTCGCCATAAAAGCATATGTTGTGGGTACTCATTAGAAGTGCCTCGGTGAGGTGCTTCTAATGAGTACCAACAACATAGGTTTTTATGGAGAAATAAGAAAAATTGTCTGAATACTCCACCTTAACAAGTCCCCTTGTAGATGTATAGTCAGTGTAATGGCTTCATAAATGGATTGTCAGAACACTAGGTATGATGATGAGGTGTCCATGTGACCGAGTGGTTAGCAATCCCGACTTCAATCCTAGGGTTCCAGGTTTGAATCCCGCTGGAGGCAGCTCATGCACTTCGTTGCATAGAGCCTCTCATTATCACACTTCAGTCATCTCGATATTACTAGATAATGTTGAAAGGGATTTAAACACTACTGTGCTTTCGACATCTTTCAGAAAGTCGTTTTTTGCTCGGCGCTTTAAACAGAAGAAGTAAATATGTAAAGTTTTGTCATGGTTTAATACAAAACCATTTTTCGTAACTACCTATGCGCAAAAAGTTTTATTCTAGTCAGTGGTTTTTAAAAAATCCGATATTTTCACTTTTTCCCATAGTAAAAATGAATGAAAATTATGCAGAAATTTGTAGGGTAGGTAACTTGGAGGCAGATTTTTAACAAGTTTCACTTGTTCAATTTTTCTGAAATTTTCACAATATTGTTGTGAAATATCAATAATTCAAATTCAGCAAAGAAAAGTAAAAAATATTTACTAAGACAAAAATTCCAAAAAATCACTTTACTATAGAAATTGCATAGGTCAGACTAATTTTTGGCGATAAATTTAATTTTTGGGTACATATTTGAAAACGGAACACAATAACAGAAAAGACAAATGGTTTCTGATAAGATATAGTCAATAAGAACAAAATATTTTCATTTAAGATAAAACGCCAAGCAAAAAACGTCTTTCCAAGAGATGTCGAAAGGACAGTAAGTCATCATTTACCAATTTGACTAACGTTTATAAATTTTTCCTTAAAATTCTGTGTTTTAGTGAAAATAGATTCCAGAAAAAAAAAAAAATCCTGTTCCAACTCTGTCAACATTTCTCTGCCATTTCCATTTTCCACAGCTGACACAAACTTGGGAGTTTAAAAAAAAAAAAAAAAAAGCAGCTATCGTATTCTTTGTGAGAAGCTGTGTAATTATGATATGTCGGTGACTAATTTTCCTTTCAAATCCTGTGCAGCATAAAAGTATCACCGTATTTGACCTAATTACCGCACTGTGCGCTTAGGTTTTTCAAAAGCCCTGGGAAAACTTGTAGTAAAATATCCACCTAATAAGGGCACACTTTAAAAAAAGATCAACAGAGGACTTCATGAGGAGTGTGTTTAATGATGCTTATGTGATATTATTTTCTGTTTTCTTTATAGAAGCATATGTTGTGGGTACTCGTTTGAATTGCCTCGACTTGTTGAGGCAATTCAAATGAGTACCTACATCATATGTTTTTATAAAGAAGTAGATAAAAGTACACTGGTTGTAATCTTTTAGATTACTAAATTGAGTGTCTGTGTGCTTATAGGAGCATGTGCGTAAATTAGGTTGAATACGATACTATGCAGTCAAGAGTGGTTAGCTGGCACTACTAAAGCTCTAGATAATGTTTTTTTTTACCAAAGAGTTTTGATATTTTTTTTTTCTCCATGAAAACATACGTTGTGGGTACTCATTAGGAGCACCTCTCCGAGGGGCTTCTGATGAGTACCCACAATATATGTTTTTTGCAGACATAAGAAAAATATTTAACTTCTACAACTATGATATACCATATTTATTCTTGTATATGGTATTGCCTCGGGGGGCAATGCAATTCATTGCTGCTAAAATTACAGTATTGAGTCCAAATTTTGGCCAAAAATAAGATATTTTGATGGCCTAAACTCAGTTTTGCATGTTTAATAATGTTTTTCTCCTAGAAAAGTAGGAGGGGTGTTAATTAGAGAGGGGCCTTATATTAGAATAAATACGATACCCTTTGTACAGATTTCTGCTAAAATGCTGTTCGAACTTGGAGAGTTTGATCTGGTTTAACCTGTTTGTTCAGGCCACGCTGTCCTAATATTTAACCTATTTATGCCTAGTGGAATCCTCTACCTCTCACCTTGGACAAGTACATTTCCATTTCAAGGGATGTCAGGTTTGTTTTCTGGTACAAATATCACAGAAATTTCTATAGTGAATGCAAACTGTAGACACAGATCAGATGCCGCGAAATGTGATGTCAGATCAGTCTACACTGTTTGCCAAATGTCTTTTTTATGGGATGCTAGGCATGACCGGGATAAATCTTAACCTTTACAGTGTCATGCAGAGTTGTAGCAGACTGTCCAAATACTTAAATTTAATTTTAAAGTGCCATACAAAATTGTAACAAACAGCATTCTAACCCTTGTCATGCTGAATAAATTAAGATGCCACTCCCGCTTCTAATTTCCAGCCAATCAGTTTACTTGATCTGGGTTTTTGATAAAAATTCACATATTTAATGACAAACAGTGCAGATCCAGATCAGTTGGCTTCTTCAAAAGCCAACTGATTGGGAGCTAAGACAGGGCATGTCGTGTTCAGCAAGAGAAAGGCTAAAATATTCTTTCTTAGAAAGTATCAGGAGTTAGTTTCATATGAATCGTCTTCCTAACATACTTTTCACAGGAATCAAGCTTAATTTTATCAGAAAACTATTTAAAAACAGAATATTCTGGAATGCTATCTACCGCTGTTATGACGGGTAAAAAACATAAGCTCAGCTTGGCTAATAAATGTTGAATGGAAGCCAGCCCCCGAGGTTACAAAACTTTTTTCATGCTCAACTCAGATGAGCATGAAATTTTCTCTGCTTATATTTATTAGCAGAGAAATTTTCATGCTCGGCTATGTTAGCAAGAAAGAATTTGCAATTGTTAGTAATTTGAGATTTATTAGCATGACAAATTTCTTGCTCAACTGAGTTGAGCATGAAAAGAGTTTAATAATCTTGGGGCCAGGTCCAAAACTTCCAATCTTATCATAGCTCCAGATAAGGCTTTTTTAACAAAGTATTGATATTTTTTCTTATTCTTCCATGAAAACATATGTTTTGGGTACTCATTAGAAGCACTTCAGCGAGGCACTTCTAATGAGTACCCACAACATACATTTTCTTGGAGAAGTAAGAAAGATATTTTGTGGATACCTCCCTCCCTCTTATCTGGTGCTATGCTAATAATATTAAAGGAAATTTTCTAGGAAAAACCTCAGCATTAACATGTTATATCCACCGATGGTATGATTCTTAATGTGTTTAAGATTTTACATCCACCGAAAGTATGATTCCTAATGTGTTTTGTAAATGGTTGTGAATGAGAGTGTTTGTAAATTGTGAATTTGTGTGGCATTATACTTCTATAAGAAATATTTTTATCCAATGAAATCACTAGAATATAATTCTTCAAATGGCTTATGCCAATTAATGATCTCCTAAGCTTCAGTTAAGATGCTGTTTTAGAGGTAAAATTGATATTTATCACATTTTTGAAAAAAAAAAAAATAAATAAATAAAAAACATGTCGTTGGTACTAGGATTATCTCATGAAGACCGATCTAATAAGTACCTACAACATGTATCTTCAGATAAGGTGATTTTCTCAACCAGAAAGTTCTCATATCTTTCTTATTTCTCTATGAAAACATATGTTGTGGTTACTCATTGGAAGTGCCTCCCCGAGGCGCTTCCAATGAGTACCCACAACATATGTTTTCGTAGAGAAATAAGAAAGTTTTAATCTGGATACTCTTCATAATCTGGAATCACGTACAACATTAGTTTTCTTCAAAAAAAATTGAGAAACACCTTTATCTGGATACATTCATATTCTAATTTGTTTGGAATTTCCTCTAAACATGCTACTTAACTGAAGCTCTATCTTATACAAATTCTTAACTTTCCTCATATTTACGTTTCCAGATTTTCAGCATGCTGTTGTTGAACTCGTGCCATGATGAAATGGGCCACAGTGTGAGAAAATGTGCTTTTAGACATGCGAACCCAGAGTAGACTTGTATTATTATCCCATCTTTGCAGTCTGATCAGAGTCTTTGTCTGCCTGAAGAAGCCAGAGATATTTAAGCAATCCACAGCATCTCTAGCAAAGACTGATCAGACTGCACAGATGCATAGGCTGATCTGAATCTTCCCTGGCTGCAAGTCAGGAGGTACGTTAGCTCACGTTGCAACTGATATGTTCTGATACCTCTCAAGAACTATCCTCTTGCTTTGATTCTGTGATTTCCTAGAATATATGTTCATGAAAAGTATGAAATGATACAAAAACTATTCATTAAGTAAAATATATTTGAGCCAGGCCATGTGAAGCTATTTCTTTCAGGTATAAGAGGACAGTGTAGGCCTAGGTCAGCCTGTTTATCAACAAAATTATTTGATATCAAAAGTGTTTGATACGTTTAACTCATTTAAGTCTAGCGTCCCATAAAAGGGACTTTGGCAAACAGTGTAGACCCAGATCAGACTCTGCAGAACACGGCATCTGATCAGGGTCTACACTGTTTGCATTAAATAGAGGAATTTCTATAACACATGGTAATGATAAAACTAACCAAGCACCCCTTATATTGGAAATGGACCGGTCCAAAGAGTGAAGGTAGAGGAGTCCATTCGGCATAAATGAGTTTACAAAATTATTTGATATCAAAATTATTCAGAAGGTGTAACAAAATTATTTGATATTGAAGATTATATTGGCAAGCACCAAAGGAATGAGTGCCAGAGAGTGGGTAAATAGGGGTGGGTTGTCAGGCTGATCTGGATTTTTCCTGTATGCATATGCTCTAAGCCTCTATTTAATCAGGCTGTGGCCCATTTATTAAGAGGTCAGGGCCCAGTTGTTCAAAACATGTAACGAGCTTGTTAAGTGTCAGTTCATTAACTGTTTTAGAGAAGTTAATATCAGATATAATGATATTTTGGGCTGAAAAAATGTGAGTAGCTTTTGCAGAGCAAAAGCTACTCACATTTTTTTAGCCAAAAATATTAGTGTATTTACGTATCACATTATATAAAACGTTTCACATGATATAAATTTTAACGTCAAGTTAACTAACAATGTCATTAGCTTAGAACAAAAGAGCCCTGGTAGATCTTAAAAATTGTAGCAGAAGACATTCTATTTTTTATTTTTTTGCAGTATAAATAAGGCTTGACAGTTCACGTGAATCATCTGCCTAGCAGATGATTCTCATAAAATGTTAAGTCTTATTTTCTCTGAAAAATATCGTAATGTTGTCTGCTGCAGTTGTGAATGGCACATTAAGGGCAACTCTGCCTGCTGAAAATGAATTCAGCAGACGGCAGATGAAAATCTTTCCTCTTTCTCGCTAGAAATTAGGGTTTGACATTATATGGGAATTAGAATGTATGAAGTGTCAAGCCCTAGTTTCTAGGAAAAGTCAGAAATTTTTTTCCCACCTGTTGTCTGCTAAATATTTATGGGGCTAAATAAAATAATATGGCAATGCAAGTTGCTCTTGAAAATAGGGCTCATTGCAACATTTGAATTATTTCATGAGACTGTTTTGAATGAAATGTCAAGCTTGGTTTGTGTTGTGCCCTATTTTCAGGGTTGGGGTCTAATATAGCAAAGCAAGTTTTTTCACAAAAATAGGACTCAGTACTTCATTTGAATTATTTCATGAGACTGTTTTGAATAAAATGTCAAGCTTGGTTTGTGTTGAGCCCTATTTTTCCAGTTGGGGGTCAGTGGGGGCAGGGAAGGAATGAATATTTTAATAGAAAAATATATATAGCAATGCAAGTTTCCCTAAAAATGGGACTCACTAGTTCATTTGATTTATTTAATGAGACTAGTTTGAATGAAATGTCATGTTTGGTTTGTGTTGAGCCCCATGGGGGTTGAGGGGTTGGTGAGGGAGGGGAAGAAAAAACATATGAATACATTGTCTACTATAATCATCTACTAAAATTTAACACTGACATAGTAATTTTATATGGTCATAATTCTGTTTATATATATTGTATATGTCAGTGATCTCTTTATTAACACTCAGCACACCTTGGACAAATTTCAGCAGATGACAAATTGATGATATTTTTCTTAATTTTCCCTGCTAAACAGGTTTTAACATTTCATGCAAATTGTCTCCAATGGAGACAATTTGCATGAAGTGTCAATGCCTGTTTTCTGGAAATAGAAAAAAAAAAAAAAATCAATGTGTCGTCTGCTGATAATTTTACTCAGCATGCTCAGTGTTAAGTACTTTATAGATGTCAAGAATGCTTTTTGTGTTGTATGGACATTGTAATTTCAAAGTTTAATGGTCTAGATGTGTCATTAAATCAAGTTTGTTGTTAGTTTCATTCTGGTTTCAAATTACCCAAAGATCCAGTGTTGATAAAATTGGCTGGCAGCCAGCAAAAAAAAAAAAAAATAGTTTCCCTATGACATAATATAAGGCATAAATAAAAAAAAAAAAAAAAATAGTTTTCCTATCATATAATATAAGGCATTTCTTTTTTTTTTTTTTTCTTTTTTTTCTGAGCGAAAAGTACTGATATTTTCTTGTTTCTCCATGAACACATATTTTGTGGGTACTCAGTAGAACCACCTCACTGGGGTGCTTCTAATGAGTATCCACAAATTATGTTTTTGTGGAGAATAAGAAAAATAATTATCTGGAAACTCCTCTTACTTGGGGTATGTGTAACGTGAATAATACTTAATTAACCCTTGTCCTGCTGAATCCTGATATACACTGCCTTTGCAAACAATGTAGATCCAGATCAGTTGGCTTCTAAGAAGCCAACTGATCTGGATCTGCACTGTTTGTCATTAAGTATTCAAATTTGTATCAACACACATAACTTATCTGATTGGCTAAAAATTAGAAGTGGGTGTGGTATCTTAATTTATTCAGCAGGATAAGGGTTAATAAACAGCAAATAGCTTCTTGCTTTTGCTCATTCTGATCAAAAGTTAAATGCACTATTTACCAAAAATATTTGGACTGGCATGCCTGAGCAAACAGTGTGGACCAAGATCATAACAGTTTAATCTGGATCTGCACTTTTCCATCACAAAAATGTGCCTATATAGTTTTGACCCCCTTAAACCCCACTTTTATACAATAAAACTGGCATTTACAGGGGTATATATTAATTTTCGTATTTCTTCTCAAAAGCATAGATTGTGGGTACACGTTAGAACTGCCTTGCTGAAGCGGTTCTAACAAGTACCCACAGTCTATGTTTTGAGCAGAAATATGAAAACCACCAGAATTTTTCATCTGAAAGTTTTTCAATTTTTTGGTTGTAAAATTCTCAATATGTTTGAATAGGCATGTTTTCGAAATGAAACAGTGAAAGAGATTTGTTCAAATTTTTGGACAAGTATAGTTTGGATTCACTGGCCTCAAGGGTTCGATACCTGCCGTGTCCAGCTACATTCATTTATAGAGATTGATCATGAAATATTTTCTATGGTCATTCTCTCCCTTGTGCTGATTCAAGGAGGGCAGTTGTTAGTTTCTGGCAAAAGAATTTGCACAATACTGGTTAACCGTTTAGAGGACTAAGCCTGCCCTGTAAAAGTGTGATTAGGTAAACTGACAGTGGTCGATAGACCCCATTGGGTTGACTGGGCCGTAAAACCACAACACAAATATACACTGTACGGGTTAAAATCTTAGAGGACAAAGTCTGCCCATGAAAACTGTGTTTTGGTAAACTAACCAGCTCAACAAGACCTTCATATTGTTGACTGGGTCGTTAAACTCCAAACCAAACCAAACCAAACAGTTGGATGTGCAAATACTTAGGGCCAGTCCAGATTATGATGTAGGCTAAAAAGCTTAAGTCTGGTTCATATAACAGAGATGGGCAGACTGGTCTGGTCTTCTGTGGTTGTAAGTCCTTTTGTAAAGGTATCATTTTTGCTGGCTGCTGGCACAGTTCATATATGTGTATACAAGTTGGGGCACAACAAAATTAGCGATGTGAATGTGTGAACAGTGATTACATAATCATCTTAGGGTGTAAAGATTTAAATTTTACACACCTCCAGGAAAAGTCTTGAAAAAAAAATCCTCTCTAGTATCACTTGCAAAATTTTGGACTACTCTTAAAGGAAAGAATTTGCTCCCAGAGGGAGCAAATTCTTTCCTTTAAGATTAGGTCCTATTTTGTATGTGATAAATTCTTATCTTTAAGAGCAGCTCATATAGTAAAGAAGCAAGATAGGACATGCTATTTGATGTTTTTATTGCAAATATTTTTCTTAACACTTGTCCTGCTGAACCCGGATATACCCTGTTTTGCAAACAGTGTAGATCCAGGTCAGTTGGCTTCTGAAGAAGCCAACTGATCTAGATCTGCATTGTTTGCCAGCAAGTATGCAAATTTATAACAAAAATCTGGGTTGGCTGAAAATTAGAAATGGGTGTGACATCTTAATTTATTCAGCTGGACAAGGGTTAAGCATGCTATGCTTATGCATAATGTGTGTAACACCTGTGGCATGGATGTGCTGACTGATCTGAGTGTTGACTGTTCACCCTTGCCACTTCGCTGATTATTGCTGTGGTGCAACGCTTTTGATTATGTGTTACTGTTTATTTGCTCACTTGTATTATAAGAAGTTAGTTTAGTTTTTATCAAGTGCTTGTAGATAAAAGAAAATACTCAACATGTATAAAGTTAACATATATGAACCTTAACATAGCTGCTAAATTTAGCCCCAGCCGGACAGAACAACTGAACAGAACAGGGTCGTATTGCCTGATGGTATAACATACCGTATTTACCCTAAGTATTCGGACACCTCAACTCCTTACCATATATGTTCTAAAATTTGAACCAGTACAATTCACTACCCGATGTTGTGTCTAAAAATTGCTGGATGAGTGGCAAACAGTGTAGACCCAGATGAGATGCAGCGTTCTGCGGCGTCTCATCTGGGTCTATACTGTTTGCTCAGGCCTGTCTGTCCGAATACATATGGTAAATACGGTAGCCCCTGTCAGACAACATTGTTATGCATGATGGAATAACATAGCCATAGCCTGGCAGCATCTTAATGCATGATGGAATAACATACCTCTGGTGTGGCAGCCTCGTAATGCATGATGGAGTAACATAGCCCCTGTTCGACAGCATCAAAATGCATGATGGAATAACATAGCCATAGTCTGGCAGCATCTTAATGCATGATGGAATAACATACCTCTGGTCTGGCAGCCTCGTAATGCATGATGGAGTAACATAGCCCCTGTTAGACAGCATCAAAATGCATGATGGAATAACATAGCCATAGTCTGGCAGCATCTTAATGCATGATGGAATAACATACCCCTGGTCTGGCAGCCTCGTAATGCATGATGGAGTAACATAGCCCCTGTTAGACAGCATCAAAACTGCGTCATAATGCATGATGGAATAACATATCCCCGGTCTGGCAGCGTCGTAATGCATGATGGAATAATATAGCCCTAGTCAGACAGTGTCCAGATCAACTTGCTCATTTGTACACATACATTTGGGATTTCCTTTCCTTTATGACACTGATGAGTCTGAGCCGGGTCTATCAGAAACCCAAAGGGGGCAAATTCTTGCCTGATAGAGTAGACCTTTTTTCAGAAGGGTGGTAAAATCCATTTTTTACAGAGCCGCCTCTCCTGGAAGTGTATTGGTTCTCCTTAACTTTCTTCCTGCTGAACCTGGATATGCCCACCTTTGCAAACCATGTAGATCCAGATCAGTTGGCTTCTGATTAAGCCAAGTGATCTGGATCTGCACTGACTACCATTGAGTATGTGAATTTAAAGCAATAATCCAGATCAAGTAATCTGATTGGCTGTGAAAATTAGAAATGGGCGTGGCATGTTATGGGCAGGACAAGGGTTTAGACCAAAGGCTATTTTTTTGCATGGTATTTTCCAATAGAGCTTCTTGTTCAGTTTTTTGTTGCGTACCTTGCTTGTAAACCATTATTAATAATTGTTGATAGCAGTTTCATTCAATGAAGTTGTAAATGATATTTGAAATTTCTCCTTAAAACATCACAACCTCTTTATAACACAGTTGGGACCGAAAGCAAAACTGTTGTTGGTGAAACAACTGTGTTGTATCCAAACAAAAACATATAGATTATACAGAAAAATAACCTTAAATGGTACATAGATACAGCTATACAAAAAAGTATAGATTATATAGAAAAATAACCTTAAATGTTACATAGATACAGCTATAAAAAATGTATTGATTATATAGAAAAATGACCGTAAATACATTTTTGTTTGAATACAATACTTTTCAGGTCCACCTTTAAACTGTCTTTTAAGGAGGTTTCATTTTGTATTCTAAAAAAAAAAACTGAAAATCAAAAAAATGCTCATGGCAGATTGATGATCAAAATCACTTGTTCACAAAGAACATGTAAACATGCATACAAGGCAATGCTGTAAATTACCATATTTATCGAAATTGTTTGGACAGGCAGCATTAAGCAAACAGTGCAGATCAAGATGATTTATTTCAAAGTGCAGCACATGATCAAGGTGCTGGCCTCAGTGGCTCAGTTGGATGTGCGTCCGACTGGTGATCAGGAGGTTGTGGGTTCAACCCGCTCCTGGTTGGCAGCATTCTTTCGTGGCAATTGATCATGAAATATTTTCTACGGTCATTCTCTCCCTTTTGCTGATTCAAGAAGGGCAGTTGTCAGTTTCTGGCGAAAGAATGTGCACAATACTGCTTTACAGCTTAGAGGACCAAGCCTGCCCAGGAAAAGTGTTGTTAGGTAAACTGACCGGCTCAACATGGCCCTCTTAGGTTGACTGGGCCATAAAACCTAATCTCAAAAAAAAAAAATAGCAGGAAGTATAATGGAGTATTACACATTTTAGGACAAATATGGTAAGGAGCCAAGCTGTCCAAGTATTTTGGGTTTAAATAGGGTAACCGATTGTTATTTAGGAGATCAAAATATGGATACTTTATGTGGATCTATTGATATTTTCATTTTTTTTCTCCACAAAAATATTGTGATATTTTGAGAGAAACTATGGTATTTCTTGTTTATTTCCATAAATAACTTGAGTGAGAGCATAGGAGAATATGTACAAGCTTTAGTATGAGAAGATATATCTTAGGACATGCTAGGCAAGACTCAGATCAGCCTCTGCTTAGTTTGCGAAGGCTGATCTGATTTTGTTGACTGCACATGTATTAAGGTAGATTTTCCGACGTTGTGACACTTGTAGATA
Source organism: Anodontia alba (assembly GCA_964016985.1). Taxonomy (NCBI): domain Eukaryota; kingdom Metazoa; phylum Mollusca; class Bivalvia; order Lucinida; family Lucinidae; genus Anodontia; species Anodontia alba. Next base: position 76,023,801 of record OZ024833.1, on the reverse strand, counting down.
TCTTAACCCTTGTCCTGCTGAACCCAGATATACCCTGTCTTTGCAAACAGTGTAGAGCCAGATCAGTTGGCTTCTGAAGAAGCCAACTGATCTGGATCTGCACTGTTTGTCATTCTGTATGTGATTCTGTATCAACAACCTTGATCAAGAAATCTGATTGGCTGAAAATTGGAAGTAGGCGTGGCATCATGACAATGATTAACAGTTAACTTATAAAGTGCCAGTCACAACTGCAGCAAATGGCAGTTTTATTTCAGAGAAAATAAGGTTTGATATTTCATGTGAATTGTCTGCATAGAAATATTAAGACTTTTTATCTCTAAAAAAAAAATAAATAAATAAATAAATAAAAATAAACTGCTATCTGTTACAGTTTTACTTTGCAATTTATGGATAATATATTTAATTCAAATATTGTATATAACTGGGAATTCTAAAGGACACTTGTACATTATGTAAGGAGACAATTTAAACAGAAAAAAAAGAAATACATAGTATTATATTTCTAGCTGTAATTAGTTATATAGGTATATAGAGTACCGGTAAACTTCAATGACTCGAACACCGATGGCCCATTTATGGTGGCTAATTTGAACTTGTTTTTGAGTCCCTAGGATATTCATCTGATAGCTCAAGAAAACAAATAATTAGGGATATTTTAGGGAAACTTTCTTATTTTATCATAAAAATCTAATTTGGTGTACTCATTAGAATAGCCTCATCAAGGTGATTCTAATGTTTACACTCAACATACCATTGTTTTATGGAAAATTGAAAAAACACACCTCATTATAAAACCACACCTTTTCAAATATATAGAAAATTTCACCTCAAAAAACTGAATATTTTCAGATTAAAAAAAAAATGAAAATTTTCATATTAAAAAAAAAAAAAAAAAAAAAACTGGTATTTTTCATCTGGTGTTTATGATTTTTTTTTAAAATTCTGGTTAAAACATAGATTGTGGGTACTCATTAGAACTGTCTCAGTGAGGTAGTTCTAACAAGTACCCACAATCTATGTTTTTGAGCAAAAATAAGAAAAACAATGTATACACCTGTAAATCCCAGTTTTACTATATAAAACTAGGGTTTAAGGGGGTCAGTATTTTATAGGCAAGTTTTCGTGATGTGAATTATCCCCTTTTATCTCCTATCCCGGTGCTATGAGTAACCCTAAGTGGCTTGAACTACCCATGTCTAGAACAAATTTCCAAGATCCCAAAGATGTTTGAGCCATTTTAGTGTGACTGTATTTGTAGACTTCCGACTTTGTAAGTATTTAATTTTTATGTTAGAAGAAATATTGCAGCAGTTATTTTGAAAGCTAGAACTAGAAACAAAGATTTTGAGTAAAGCCTTACGTATGTACTTTGTTGTGGTTTGATTGAAAACGAAATTCATCTCCACAGAAAAACATCCTTGGTACAAAGTAGAATTGCAACACAGAGAAGCCAATAAGTACCAGTACACACAGTGTGTGCTTTTGTACCAATACTTAATTTAGTAAAATCAATTTGACTTAAAAGTTTTTTCATTGAAATGATGTGAAATGCCTTCTAAGAAAATAGTTTACATTGATTAACAAGCGCTGCTTACTAATAAAAAAAAAAGGTACTTGCTGCTACATATATGAATATTTTGTGTGTAGAGAATTGATATAAATAGTATTAATATAATAATATAAAAGTGAAAATTATTAACTCTCGTCCTGCTGAACCCTGATATTCCCTGCCTTTGAAAACAGTGTAGATCCAGATCAGTTGGCTTCTGAAGAAGCCAACTGATCTGGATCTTTACTGTTTGTCATTAAGTATGTGAATGTATATCACCTATCTGGATTAAGTAATCTGATTGGCTGATAATTAGAGATGGGTGTGGCATCGTAATTTATTCAGCTTGACAAGGGTTATACAAAATTCAAACAGTTTTGGTGACTAGCCCTATGCAGTTTGCATGTAAATGTTTTCTCAGTTTGCCTTGTTGTTAACATTGAAATACTTTTAAGAGCTGTACATTAAATGCTTGATGTTTTTTTGTTTTTTTTTGTCTTTCTTTCTTGCAAACAAATAACTACATGTGCAATGGCTTTATGTAAGTTTTGCAGTATTAATATGATCCAGATACACGTATTGGATAATGTTGATCTTTGTGTGGTCCAAATTTTGAATACTGTTGGGTCTTAACCCTTCTCATGCTGAATAAATTAAGATGCCACGCCCACTTCTAATTTCCAGCCAATCAGATTACTTGATCCGGGTTTTTGATAGAAATTCACATATCTAATGACAAACAGTGCAGATTCAGATCAGCTGACTTCTTCAGAAGCCAATTAATCTGGATCTACACTGTTTGCTAAGACAGGGCGTGTTGTGTTCAGCAAGAGAAGGGTTAATATGGTCCAAGTTTGAGTACTGTTGGGTCTTATTATGGTCCAAGTTTGAATTCTGCTGGGTCATAATATGGTCCAAGCTTTTTTTGTATTGTTGGGTCTTATTATGGTCTAAGTTTGAATACTGTTGGGTCTTATTATGGTCCAAGTTTTGAATACTGTTGGGTCTTAAAGTGGTCCAAGTTTTGAATACTGTTGGGTCTTAAAGTGGTCCAAGTTTTGAATACTGTTGAGTGTAAAGCTGAATGGATACTCCTTCAGGGGAACTGACTCTTTACATGTAAATATTCACCTTATTGAGTTGGTGGGGACTACTCTTTAAGGAAAGAATTCACTCTCTTGATAGGAAATCCCTGTCCTTTAAGTGTGGCTACCCCTTCTTGAAGTTTCATATACTGGGTAGGCAATTTCCTGTCTCCCTTTGTAAAAAGAGGCAAACTCTGAAGGTGTATCCTTTTGCTTTAAAATGGAGTTTTTAACCCATTAAAGACTGAATAAACTCTCCCACACTAATACTGGAAGAGTCCATTTTCAGTTTTAGGTATGTCAGGCATAGATATTCCGAAAGGAAAATGGTTGAACTATTTGCAAACAGTACAGACCCTGATCAGAAGCTGCATTCTGTGGCATCTGATCTGGGTCTGCACTGTTTGCTGGTTACCCATTTAGGGGTCTCCAGTCTTCAACGGGTTAAAAAAGAGTTTATAATGCTGTTTATCCAAGTATACATGTACATAATTGCCATTTTTCAACATGTCTGTTTCTTTTCTTTCTTTTTGTGACAATTAAATGCAGGCCTTTTCATAAGAAAACTATTCTTTTGAAGTTTGCAGACAGTGAAGGCCAGAACCAGCCTGCACACAGACCTTAACCCATTTTTACATTGAGTGGACTCTTCTGCCACAAGGCTTTGGACTGGTCTATTTCCAACAACATGGTGTCTGGTCATTAGTTTTTGTTATTACAATATACTGTGCTTTATAGAAATTCCTGTAGTGAATGCAGACAGTGCAAACCCTGAACTGATTGGTATTACCATTGTTAGGGTCTCCAGACTAAAATGGGTTAACCCTAAAATCACCAGACATAATTGCATACCACATTCAAAAAAAAAAAAAAAGAAAAAAAAATCGAGAAAAAATCGAGAAAATAAGGTTTGATGTTTCATGTGAATCATCTGCTTGGGCAGAGGATTCACATAAAATATCAAACCTGATTTTTTAACAAAAAATTAAGAATGTTGTCTACAAGATTTTTGGATGGTGTTTTCAGAGTTACTTATTCTAAGTATTCGAACACTTTGACCCATATATGTTTAGTGTCCCATAAAAGGGACATTGGCAAACAGTGTAGACCCTGATCAGATGCTGCAGTATGTGGCATCTGATCAGGGTCTACACTGTTAGCATTAAATATGGGAATTTCTATTAAACCTGACAATAATAAAAACTGACCAGACATCCCTTACATTGGAAATCGTCCGGTCCAGAGTGAGGAGGTGGAAGGGTCCACTCGCCATAAATGGGTTAGCCTTGTACCATAATTACACTGAAATTGGACTACATGATGAAGAGTCTAGAAATGATTGCTGAATGGCTTTGTAGACCCTGATCAAATTGCATTTTAGGACTTTATATTGTGGATCTACCACTGGAGGGGGAATTCAGTTCATGACTATGGTGCTTTGTTGCACATAGCCTTTTATTATCACTCTTCCATCTTCTCTATATTTAAAGGGACATAAAAACACAAAATCATTGTCATTATTGTGGGTCTACACTGTTTGCTCAGATATGTCTGTCCTTTTATTACGGATATTACCAAAATTCACATTACGAAAACGCGCGGATTCAAATATATACAAAATTTCGCATCCAAAAACTGAAAAATTTCAGGTAAAAAACTCTGATATTTTTCATATTTCTGGTTAAAACATAGATTGTGGGTACTCGTTAGAACTGCCTCAGTGAGGCAGTTCTAACGAGTTCCCACAATCTATGTTTTTGAGCAAAAATAAGAAAAATAATGTATACCCCTGTAAACCCCAGTTTTACTATATAAAAGTGGGATTTAAGGGGGTCAAAATTATATAGACATGTTTTCATGATGTAAATGCATGTGTACAAAGAGCTAGACTAGCCCTCTACAGAGATGCAAGCTAATCTGGCTATCGCTTTTAGCCTTTGTCATTGATATTTTTTCTTATGATTTGGCATATATGTTTTTAACAGTACTTGACAATTTGGTTCTGGAGTTGTAGCAGATAACAGTCTGTTTTAAAAAAAAAATGACAAAAAAAAAATATCACAGAAAATAATATGACATTTAAGGTGAATCTGTTAGGCAGATGATTCACATGAAATGTCAAGCCTTATTATTTTCACTGAAAAATGACACAAAATATTTCAGAATGTTGTCTGCTGTAGTTGTGATTAGCGCTTTGGTTCAAACAATATTTTATAAATTCATTTATAGGCATAATATAATATTGTAAGGTGACCTGTGACTGCTGGTTTCAATTTTCTATTTGATGTAATACAACTGGGAACCAGAATCCTCAGCTCAGGTCAATGGACAAGGTTATATTTTTGTCTATAGTCACACAGAATAAACATATATACGTCACAGGATAAGAAAACAAGCTTTTAATGGTTACAAACAATACAGTGCAGTTATTGACTGATAAATTTGCCTTTACTTTAGCATGCTTAGGACTTTTATGTCTTAAGCATAAAAGCATGCTGAGGACTTTTATGTCTTAACACTGCTTTAGATGTTACTTGCCATGATCTGTTATTATTGTCCTATTAGATCTAGTCAGTTTGTTGAGTTCAGAAATGGCACTTAGTTTCATTACAAGAATGAATTTCATTTTAATGGATTTTATCAATATGTAAATGCTGGTGAATCATCACAAACTGAATAAAGCCAAAATGCTTAATGTTAACCTGTCTCTTGCAGAAACATGACGTACGCTGTCTTAGCAAACAGTGGAGATCCAGGTCAGTATCTGAAGAAGCCAACTGATCTGGATCTGCACTGTCATTAGATATGTGAATTTTTATCAAAAACCTGGATCAAGTAATCTGATTGGCTGGAAGTTAGAAGTGGGCGTGGCATCCTAATTTATTCAACAAGGCAAGGGTTAAGTTTGTGGGTGATTTTTCCAGCATTTACGCTTCGATAAATTGACAAAAATAAAATTAATTTCTTATGATTCCAACTAGGTCATGTTTACATCAAAAATATGGGCAGATAGCTTATTTAAGAAATTTTCTGCATTTTGAACTTTATCCCTTTTTTTTCCCCACTTTTCCACATTTTTATTTGTCATTTTTCAAGCTCCAGTACTATCAAACAGTATACATACCATTACGAAAACACGCCTATTCAAATATATTGAAAATTTTACGACTAAATAAGGAAAATTTTCAGATAAAAAATTCTGATATTTTTTCATATTTCTTCCCAAAATACATGTATAGATTGTGGGAACTCGTTAGAACCATCTCTGCTAGGCGGTTTCACAAGTACCACAATCTATGGTTAAATTTTAGCAAAATAAGAAAAATATATGTATACCCCTGTAAACCCCAGTTTTACTGTATATAAGTGGGGTTTAAGGGGTCAAAATTATATGTGTGTTTTTGTGATGCTAGGTACCTTTGGAGGATTTTTAAAAGGCAAAGGACATAATCTCTAAATCTACTTGTGAGAATTGCCTTGGTGTGACAGTTCTTATATGTCTTTAAGCAGGATGACTGGTAAAAAAAAATATATATATATATATATATATATATATATATATATATATATATATATATATATATATATATATATATATATATATATATATATATATATATATCCAGAGGATATTTTGATGACAACTTTGGAATAGTTTTAACAATTTGTACATAAAAAACATATATTGTGTTAAAACATATGATGTGGTGACTTCTAATGAGTACCTACAGCATGTTTTTATGGAGAAAAAAATATCCCAGAATTATCAACAAGTACTCATTAAGAGAGCCTCTGATATGCATAACAGTCTGTAGTCTTTCTAAAATTAACATCCAGTGACCTGACAGGTCAAGATTGGTTGATTGTAGACTTCACCTGGCACTTGTATCTTACATCCTCTACATATAGGTATATCCGTCACCGAGTTTTAGAGTGATGCACTTAGGAATATTATAATCATTGATATAGTGTAGATGAGCTGGAAAACGTAAAATAAAAAAATGTTACAAGATAAATTAATAAGTCATTCTATTTCCTGTTCAAAATGCAAAAAGTTGATTTATTTGATGTAAATTGAAAAAAAAAACTTTATTATATATGTAAACTGCAAAAACAATACTTTATTTCATACGTGAACTCTTAAAAGTTATTCTATCCATATGTAAACTGCAAAAAAAAAAAAAATGTCTTATTCCATATGTGAACTGAAAAAAGTTACATTATTCCATATGTTAACAGCAAAAAGTTACTTTATTCCATATGTGAACTGTTAAAAGTTACTTTATTCCATATGTGAACTGCATAAAGTTACTTTGTTCCATATATGAACTGCTAAAAGTTACTTTATTCCATATGTAAACTGCTAAAAGTTACTTTGTTCCATATGCGAACTGCTAAAAATTACTTTATTTTTTATGCAAAATGCGAAAAAGTCACTTCATTTGGTATGCAAAATTGTACTTAGTACAGAATAAAGTATTAGCAATCTGATTTGGGGATGTGCATTTTACATGCACACAACTGTGCTGCTGTTTGGCCAAAGGTGTAAACTGATAGGACTGCGCACTCTTCTTGTGTTTGTGCATTTCATATATGGACAGAAGTACAGTAATAACTCTAATCATTGGGACATATAGGCCTGGGCAAACACTTCAGACCCAGATCTGATGCCACAGTTCAGGGTCTACACTTTTTGCCACTCCTAATCCAGCGGTTGTTAACACCAGCAGGCAGTAAAATGGACTTGTTCACAGTTTAGAACAGGCCCCAAGATTATAAAACTTTTTTCATGCTCAGCTCAACTAAGCATGAAATTTCACTTGGTCATAAGAATAAAAAAAATACCAACATTTTTTTCTTTTCAAGCTCAACTCAGCTGAGCAAGATCAGCTGAGCTGAGCATGAAAAGTTTAAAAAATTCATTGGTATTTTAAGATTAATAAGCAAAACAAATTTCATGCTCAGCTGAGTTGAGCATAAAAAAAGTTTTATAACCTTGTTCCCAGGTATAGTAAGGAGTTCAGAGTAAATAGGGTACATTTAGAAATATGTCAGGACTTTGCTTTTTGCTTATGGCATAATGTACATGTTTTTCTCTGACACAGCTCTGATATTGTGATTTATCTGTTTATTTATTTATTTTTTTTCTTCATATTATAACATTTATAAAGCTTTAGAAATTACTGTTTTTTTATTATTATTAAATTTTGTAAATAGCTATGTATAGTGAAATTCAAATATTTATTGTATGACATCTTATTGGGCATAGCTGTTCTGTCATTTTTTAACCCTTAAGGCACCAAGCAAAATTTGTAGCAGATGACATTCTAAATTTTTTATTTATTTGTTTTCATTTTCAGAAAAAGCAAGTCTTGACATTTCATGCAAATCATCTGCCAAGCAGATGATTTACATGAAATGCCAAGACTTGTTATCTCTGAAAAATGAAAAAAAAAAATAATTAAAATTGCTCCACTGCAGTTGTGATTGGTTAATATTTTCTACTTTCCATTTGTGCAATAACACAGTTCTAATCGGATGATGGCAGAAGTTTCCATTTAACAGATTAATTTCAAATGTGAGAACATCAGCAAAAAAAAAGAGATAGTTTTCATTTTTTTTCTTTTTAATTTTTTTTTTTTTTTTTTTTTTTTGTTGTTTTGTTTTTTTGTTGTTGTTTTTATGTTATTATTAGGTTTTGTTTTGTTGTTTAGTTTGTTTTTTGTTTTTTTCTTTGTTTATGCTCTTTTTCCAGAAAAATCTAGTATCATTGATTTAAAATGTTAAATGTGGTTTCATATATTTGCCCTTTGCTCATTTTGTCATCTGTGCACTAAAGTTGGGGTGTTAAGATGACATTTGCAGTGAATTCCTCATATAGTGTCATGTAATGAATAAAATATGACATTTGTGTTCATCTTATATGAAATTTACTTGTTCATTGTTCCAATATTTTGCTTGCCAATGCTTGTAAATATTGAAATGAATGAAATCATGGAATAAATTTCATATAGAATGATCTCGCATGTAATTATGGGCGCGGCTATGCGAAAAACGTGTCTTTTGGAATATGTGGACAGCAAAGGCCCTGATCGGACTGCGCATCCGCGCAGTCCGATCAGGGCCTTTGCTGTCTGGTATAAAGTTGTTGGACACAATACAATGTATCGGTGGAAAGCAAATGCCCGGAAGAGATTTTGCGCATGGGTGGGATGAACCTGAATCTGTACATTTTGCACATTTACACATGCTCCAAAGACACATTTTCGCTTGGAGCAGCCTATATATATATATATATATATATATATATATATATATATATATATATATATATATATATATATATATATATATACTTAGTTATTGTTTAGTCATTATATTTGTCCACTCAGTTTGAATAAGAAAGTGCCTAGACTTGCAATTTTTGCATTTTTTTTTTCTCATTTATATTTAGTTTGTCAGTAAGCCAGTTATGTTTATAGTGTCAAGTTTGGCAAAGGGAGGCAAATTTTGGGGACAGGAAGTTGCCTCCCTAGAGTTTAAAACTGTACAGAAGCAGGGGCTAGTACTCTGAAAGGAAAAAATTTGCATTTTGTACAAGGAAGATAACTTTTGCAGCTTCTGAAAATGGTCTACTCTAAAAAAGAAGAAATTACAATTAGGCAGGTCAGAGATATATCAATATTGCTATGTTGTTCAGAAGCATTAAATCATAATCTTCTGATGTCATATGACTTAGTAGCTTTCAGATACTGTAGTTTTCATGGCTGTCTGTTGTAATACTTTTATAGAACTGCATTTTTGTAGTATACAAAGCTTTGCTTCACTGATTAACCTTTGTCCTGCTGAATAAATTAAGAAGCCACACCCATTTCTAATTTTCAGCCAATCAGATTAGTTGATAAAGGTTATTAATATGGTTTCGCATATTGAATGGCAAACAATGCAGATCCAGATCAGTTGGCTTCTTCAGAAGCCAACTGATCTGGATCTGCACTGTTTGCAAAGGCAGGGTATATCCGGGTTCAGCAGGATTAGGGTTAATGAGGGGTTTTCATTTTTTTTTTAACCCACTGTAGACTGAAAAAACTCACCCACACTATATGTTGGAAGAGTCTAATTTCAAGTTTGGGTATGTCAGGCTATGTGATATAGATATAGATATTCTTAGAGAAAAATGGCTTAACGGTTGCAAACAGTGGAGACCCTGATCAGACGTGGCATTCTGTGGCATCTGATCTGGGTCTTTACTGTTTGCCAGTTACCCTTTTGGGGGTCTCTAGACTACAAGGGGTTATTGAGGAGTTTTCAGCATTTTTTTTTTTGAATTGGAAGAAATTATAAATTAGACTTGCCTCAGTCTGATTGATGATTTGGTTTCAATATTTTTTTTTTTTCTACAAATCAATGCCACTTTTAACATTGTAATTATCATGATGCTGCACCATGCGAGGCGTGTACATCAGAATAGTCTGATCATCGTCCGCTAACAGCACCATTGGATACTATAGAATGTATGGAGAGCAAAGGCTCGGATGATACCTTGAGCATGCACAGAATAATCTGAATTTGGTCATTTTGCGCGTGTTCAAAGGCACTTTTTCATCAGATGCTGGCCATCAAGAAGATGAGAGTCTTAGATAGTACCTTTTGTGTGTGAATTGTCATTCAAATGGTAATTTCATGTTGTCAAAATGAGTCTTTTAAGAGATTAGATCATTTAGAAGCACACAAATATTTTCAATAAAGATCAAAATAATCTCATAAAAATTACCATTGATCATTACGAAAACATGCCTATTCAAATATATTGAAAATTTTACCTCCAAAAAACTGCAACTTTTCGGATAAAAATCTGATATTTTTCATATTTTGCTCAAACTATAGATTGTGGGTACTCATTAGAACCGCCTCGCCGAGGCGGTTCTAATGAGTACCCACAATCTATGTTTTTGAGCAGAAATAAGAAAAATAATGAATACCCCTGTAAACCCCAGTTTTACTATATAAAAGTGGGGTTTAAGGGGGTCAAAATTATATAGGCGTGTTTACGTGATGGATATTGCTGATATACTGTAGCTGCATGGATATACCTGACAAACTCTTTGGAAATAGCAATGCAATAAGTAAAACTCCAGACACGTATGTAAGGAGTGTTTTTTCTTGGACCAAAAAACAGGAGTGTTTTTTCTTGGACCAAAAAAGTGTTTCTTATTTTTCAGTGAAACCATATGTTGTGATTCTCATTTGAATTACACGCTTAGGCAATTCAAACAAGTACAGCCAGGCTTGTAATTATGATTCAGATGGATCAGTCTGGCAGCCCTCAACATATGTTTTCATCAAAAAATATGAGAAAAAAGCTTGTATACCTCTTCTATTTGACAGGGGCGGATTCAGAGGGGGTTCAGTCGAGCCTTTTTTTTTAACTCCCTCTTTTACCTGAATTGTTACATTTTTTGAGGTGGGAGATTTCAGGAAAAACCAGTGAAAATCTGCTAACTTTGTGCTCAGTTCCCCAATTTAACCCCTCAAAATCAGAAATTTTACTGGTGATATGTCTAATGACAATCATTCACCAGGAGGACCCCCCTTGAGGAGTTGAACCCCTGTTTCAGCAGTTCTGGATTGGCCCCTAACAAGGTACCTTTTTTTTGCTCATGTTAGCTCATTTTGACGTGGAAACTGTTACTTTCTTTTTAGTTCAGCACTTTGTTGTTTTTAATTGTATTGATACTTGCATTGATTATTAATAAATATAATGGTTTATTTGTTGTTTCTTTATTTGTTGCCCATTATTGTCTGCTGGTTTCTTTATTTGTTGCCAATTATTTACTGCACAACACAGAAAGATCTAGAGAAATGTTATTAGAATGAAACATACCCAGCTTAAACCCCTCTGTGCTAGGTTAAAATTTCAACAGACTTTTAAGTACATGTATTACATATTTTTCCAAGAAAGTAAGCTTTGACATCACATGCATAATTTGTATTAAATGACAAAAGTCTATTTTCTGGGAAAACTAAGAAAAAAAATATCAATTTGTCATCTGCTGAATTTCAAAGTGCCTAGAAAGAGTTAAAGGTTAATTAGAATACTTAACCCATAAAACGCCAAGAAAACCTGCATCTGAAAATGTCGTCTGCTGAATAGTCTTGCAATTTTTTCAAACCTTTTTATACCCCACCACACAATAGTGCCGGGGTATTATTATGGTTTCACGTTGGTCGCCCATGTGTCCGTACGTCCGTCCGTTTTTCGTTACCGGATGATAACTTGAGTAAACATCAATGGATTTTCACCAAACTTGGTATGTGCATTGATATTGTGGAGATCTGGTTTGGGATTGCTAATGGGCAAATTTCGTCAAATTTTTACGCAGCTATCTGCCTGAGACACGCCCATATTTTCGTTTCCGGACGATAACTTGAGTAAATAACGGGATTTTAACCAAACTTGCTATAGGCATTGACATTAAGGAGATCTGGTTTGGGATTGCTAATGGGCAAATTTCGTCAAATTTTTACGGAGTTATCTGCCCGAGACACGCCCATATTTTCGTTTCCGGACGATAACGATAAAATAAGGGATTTTAACCAAACTTGCTATATATATTGACATTAAGGAGATCTGGTATGGAATTGCTAATGGCCAAATTTCATCAAATTTATACTGAGTTATTTGCCCGAGACACGCCCATATTTTTGTTTCCAGACGATAACTTGAGTAAATAAGAGATTTTATCCACACTTGCTGTATGCATTGACCTTTAGGAGATCTGTTTTGGAATTGCTAATAGGCAAATTTCATCAAATTTTTAAGGCGTTATCTGCCCGAGACACGCCCATATTTTCATTCCCTGATGATAACGAGTAAATAACAAGGCCTTTTAACCAAACTTGCTATATGATCAAGATCTGGTTTAGGATTGTTATCTGTCCATTGATATTATCAAGATCTGGTTTAGGATTGTTATCTGTCCCTCCGTCATTTTCTTTCCAGACATTTTCGCAACAATAACTTTAATACATAAACAAATAATTGCTATGGCGGGGTATTATGCTTGCGATGCTTTTATTTAGCATACAGGCAAACAATGTGGAGAGGAGCAGTCTGATCTGGGTCCACCTTTTTTGTTCGTCTGTCATTACTGACAATGACCAAATCCTAATCAACTGTGTGATGTGTTATTATTTGTGTGTTCTAAGATGGCTGATGAGACCAATCTTAGCTCTAAACTGCCTGTTGCAAATAGAACAAGAGAGGTCTGAGGAAGGCAGTTCTGTTGGTGATGTCTTAGCTCTGGCTTTCCGCTGTGCACGTTTCTGCTCGGCTTCGCTGATTCTTTTTGCTTCGTATTCACCAGCTCTCCTTTTTATGAGGCCACGCCACTTTGTACGATCTTGTGCAATCTGTTCCCATGACTCTGTTGGTATGTTGAAGTCTTTAAGGGAGGCTTTGAGGGTGTCCTTGTATCGCTTCTTCTGACCACCATGGCAGCGTTTTCCTACTTGAAGTTCTCCATAGAGGATTTTCTTTGGCAAACGTTCATCAGGCATTCTGGTAACATGGCCTGTCCATCTTAACTGTGCCAATTTCAGACGAGTATGTATGCCCTTTTCAGGACTTCTGTGTCTGGAATCCTGTCTTGCCACTTAATCTTTAGAAGTTTTCTCAAAGACAGCTTGTATGGAAGTGGTTCAGTCATTTGGCATGCCGTTTGTAAACGGTCCAAGTTTCGCATGCGTATAATAGTGTTGGCAGCACTACCGATCTATATACTTTCAGCTTTGTGTCAAGTCTGATTCCACTTCGGTCCCAAATACTTCCACGTAGCCGGCCAAATGCTGCACTAGCTTTGGCAATTCTAGCATTGACTTCATCATCAATGTGCACAACTCTAGACAATGTGCTTCCAAGGTAGGTGAACTTGTCTACCACTTGCAGTCGTTGACCTTTCACTGTGATGGTAGGCTCCTTGTAAGGCTTTCCAGGTGCTGGCTGATATACTACCTCAGTCTTTTTGATGCTGATTGTGAGATCATAGCTGTCACATAAATCAGATACTTGATCCACAAAAAGTAAGAGAAAAGTCCAGGGAGTGCCACAATCACAAACCGCAGCCCTTCCCAGACCCCAAGAGGAAACCGACAAATCTAAACAAGCACAAACCGAACAAACGTACGAAAAGCACTAAGATTAGCTCTCTCTTCCCCAAGCGAGGTAATCGCAATACTAAAAGGACTGAAAAACACAAGAACAAAATGACACACGGAAAGACACAACAAATCGCCTCGTAGAATAAACCACAAAGCAACAAGGAGTAAGACTAACACCAGGACCACCGTCTTAGAACGGTCGGTACAGCAAACCACCGGGGGGGTTAAAGCACTTTTACAGCTAGCTAACTTCACCCTGGGTCCCGATGCTACTCTTAATACATAAATACATAAAAATTCGGTTCGCATAAAGGCTCCCAACTCAGTCAATGCATCAAAGCGAAAACATAAAAATCAAATTAATCACTATAATAAACAAAGACGAGTACTCATGGCTAATTCTACTGTTATGCCAGAGTAAATGAAAACCAATATTGAACCACGGCGGGCCAAGCCAAAGACATATCATCAAGCCCCAACCCACTGGTTAAAGTTTTACGAAGAGGCCGTCATTGAGTCTGAGGCCCGAACCGCCGTCGTGCAATTAAAGAGTGAAGCATAGCCTTCAACAATGATTGGGTTGACAACAAGGCATGCAGTCTGCCGCATAATATCCAGGCTATAGCCAATTCTTTTATAACGGTTAATAAGTTTTCTGAATTGCTCCGAAAAGTTAGATTTACCTACAATTTTTCTAAATCTGTACACTAAGTCACCGTAAAATTCGGGTTCCGATATACCTTGTTGCAGAAGTATTTTCAGACTGACGCTATATTTTTCTAACAAGGCACTGTGTCTGCGATAAAATTTCGAAAACGCCTTACGAAGTTTAAAATAACGATAGCCCTGCCTAAGAAGTTTGGCAGTAAGGGCTTTATTACGGTAGTTAAAGTCATTAAGATTTGAAGAAGCTCTGGCGAATCTTATAAGTTGAGATATGTATACCCCATATGAGGTACGCCGGGGGACATCGCCATCCAGAAAAGGGAAATTGACTATATCAAAATCAAAATCGTCCCGTTTATCATAAATTTTGGTGGAAACTGTACCATTAGATATACATAGATTCAAATCCAAAAAAGGTGCCTCGGTATCGGAAGAATTTGCTCTATTTAATTGGAGTTCTGTAGGGTATATCCTGTCCACCATTTGGTCAAAGTAAATATTGTCAATATTTAATAAATCGTCAAGGTATCTTGAAGTTGAATTAAAAGCCCCAATAATGTCAGCCTGATTTTTACGTGAGAGAGACTTCATGAAATCTCTCTCATAACAAAAAGGAAACAAACCTTTTTGCATTTTCTCTTCTGTTGAAGCACCCTTTGCCATGTCATCAGCAAAGAGGAACTCGTCTAGCACCTCTGTCTGCACCTTAGATTTAGCTTGCAACCTTCTAAGGTTGAAAAGTTTCCCATCAAAGCGATACCTAATAGGTATACCATTGTCACCATTCTGGAAAGCATCTGTAAGCATGGCAGAAAACATCATGCTGAACAGTGTTGAAGCTAGTACACAGCCTTGCTTAACTCCATTTGTCACAGGAAATGGATCAGAAAACTCGCCATCATTTTGGACCCTTGCAAGCATACCATCATGGAACTGCCGCACCATTGCTATGAATTTGGCAGGACGAATTACGGACAACTCGGCCCAAAGACAAGTCGGCCCAAGACAACTCGGCCCAGGAAAAAAGTCGGCCCAAGACAACTCGGCCCAAGTCGTCCCAATTTCAGAAGACAACTCGGCCCAAATCGCCCCAAGTTTTGAAGACCTCTCGGCCCATGAAAATCAGACACCTCTTAATGTATTAAAAATGATTGGATGATGGTACTTTTATTGCTCTGTACCTGATGAAGGAAAAGCATATGCAGATGTCTTAGATCAGATCGCTAAAGTACATATTCTAACTTAAATGACATCTGATTGTTATAGCAGCATAATGTAAGTGACCGAAAAAAGTTATTCAATATTGAAAATAAAAGTGCGTGAGATCCATCAAACTCACCCATCTATCTACCTATCTATCTATCTATCTATCTATCTATCTATCTATCTATGTCTGTCTGTCTGTCTGTCTGTCTGTCTATCTATCTATCTATCTATCTATCTATCTATCTATCTATCTATCTATCTATCTATCTATCTATCTATCTATTTGTATTCAGTCATGAAAAAAAGTGAAAAAAGAAATCGGACTTTAAAAAAAAAATGAAGAAAAATTATTAGAGACTTTCATGAACGGTGGTAATCAGCGGCTGAAAAGTCGAGACCAAAAGTCGGCTGATCACCTTTTAATCAGCGGTTAATCTCCTTTAATCATTTAATTCAAACTTAAACTATTTCAATGTTTGATTTAATTACATGTTAAGCTAATTGATCAATTAACGGCAAGCACTGAAATAAGAGTGAATTCGCAACAAAAGTGTTAATTGTCATCCTTTAACCGACAAAGGTTAATTATTAGTAAGTTTGAGCAATAACAAATTGACAACTTTTGTTTAAATTATTTCTTTTATTTGCCGACATGATCTGTATAAAGACAAGCTAAATGACCAGAAGCTTCTAATTCAGTTTTGGCATCTGTTGCGTACAATACGTACATACAGTGTCTTAAACTCGAACATTGACAGTCATTATGCCTGTTTTTTTGCGTTGCGTGTAGTAAGATCGTTCGTGGTGGTCACCATGCCGTTTCCTGTGATCTGTGCGAGGCTTGGCAGCATCTGAGGTGTAATACTGGTAAATATTTTATGATGCAGCCACTCTAATATTTTGTGTTAAAGGTAGTTCGCATTTTTATGCTAAAGTACAGACAGATTTCTAAGATGCATACTCTTATCAGATAACATCACTTAAAAATTAAGTCAGGGTCCGAAAATGAGGATATTTTGGAAAGGTGTTGGGTAAACAGCATGGAAATTTATATATTTGTTGCGTTTATATAATATATTTTATGCCAGAATGTAAATTCCTAATAAATCGAATATAGCAGAGCATCAGAGGGACGCTTCTTTCTATATATAATATGCGATATACACAAAACATATTTATTTTTGAAAAAAAAAAAAAAAATGTAAGCAAGCATTCTAGTTTACAATGCTTAAAATAGTACTACTCATACAACATGATACAGGTTTAATATTATTTCTCATATACCCTGGCAAATGCCCCTAAATCCCACACACCAGTCTCCGACAAAATGGCATAGGCAAACATTATCGATCCGAATCAGACTGCTCCAAAATGAGCCGTCCGTCCGTTACATGAGTTCGCATAAAGCGACTGTTCTTATTTCAAACATTACACCTTGGAATATATCATTTCAGGCATGTCACGCGGAGAGCAGTTATAACTTGTAATTATCAAAAGCTTATATTACCCTGCGCATTCGCGCAATCTGATCTTATTCTTCGATACCCGTTCGAGGCTTCTGTTGGTTTTAGAAAGTACGATGACTTTTGTTGACTGTACAAGCGCACGTTTCTTTTTATTTATTCTGGCGCATTGCAAATATGATAAAATGTTTCAGGAATAACCAAAAGAAGAATATCTTGCGGCGACCCGAGGGAAGAAAGACCTTAGTTTCACCTGTATAACCTGCGCCCATAAAGCAGAAGAAGCCGAGATTGAGGTACGTTCATGAATATAAGATATATTAGATATCTTCAATATTAATGATAACGACATCTCTCTCTCTCTCTCTCTCTCTCTCTCTCTCTCATTTGATTGAGAAAAAAGTTTTGAGACGATGACCCATGTAAGCAAACATTAAACGTGTATTTTATAATGACTTAAGGGGAATGGATACACAGCGAAGATGGGTAACTGTCAAAAATGTTCTGCCGCAATAGAAATGCTCTATAAAAGGAAAGAATTCGCTCCATAAGAGCAATTGCTTCTTTTAGAGTAAGAACCTCTCTCTCTCTCCCTCTCTCTCTCTCTCTCTCTCTTCGAAGAACATTTATACAAGAAACAAAGCACCAACAGACGCCATGATAAGAATCTCTGTTTCACACAACACCAGTAACACTTGAAAACATGTCTATTCAAATATATTGATAATTTTACCATAAAAAAATGAACTGTCAGATAAAAAAATCTGATATTCTTCATATTTCTGCTCCAAACATTGATTGTGGGTACTCGGCGAGGCGGTTTGAATGCGTACCACAATCTATGTTTTTGTGCAGAAATTATAAAAATAATAATAATAATAAAAACTACAGTTGTATAAAAAATGAAAAAAAAAAAAATCAGATAAAAATTCTGATATTCTTCATATTTCTGCTCCAAACATAGATTGTGGGTACTCATTCGAACTGCCTGGGCGAAGCGGATCTTATGCGTACACACATTCTATGTTTTTGAGCAGAAATTAGAAAAATAATGTATACCCCTATAAACCTTAGTTTTACTATATAACAGTGGGGTTTAAGATGGTCAAAATTATATACGCATGTTTTCGTCACACACACACACACACACACACACACACACACACACACACACACACACACACACACAGAGTTCGTATTCTTTTTTCCAGGTTGCAGAAGACGTTACTGAAGCAACCGTCTTTGATGTGCCTCCTATCCTGGAACTCATTACTCCGGCCGATGAGAGAGATGAGACTGATGATGAGAGTGAAGCAACCATCTTTGATGTACCTCCTATCCTGGAACTC
The DNA here is from genome assembly GCA_964016985.1 of Anodontia alba. NCBI lineage: Eukaryota > Metazoa > Mollusca > Bivalvia > Lucinida > Lucinidae > Anodontia > Anodontia alba. The sequence goes on along the minus strand of OZ024833.1, from coordinate 76,005,320 downwards.
ATTACCCCAGCTGATGAGAGAGATGAGACTGATGATGAGGCAAGGCCACCTTTGTTGGAATTTAGGGTGAGTAGACAAACTGGCGCGAAATGGCTAGGAAAAAGTAAATTTTCCGAATTAAGTGTCTCAGAGTAGGCAGAAGGATAATAATTTTGAATAAATACATAAAAGCAACAGAATTTTTTTTTCAAAGTAAGATCGAATTTTATTTCACTGATGAACGCCACTCGCGAAAATAATATACGATCTTACACTGAAAAAAAAAAATCAAACATCTTCCATATTTTACCTTTTCAAGTGCATTATCAAATCTTACATATGCATATATATATAGAAATATAGTTTTAATATTAGCATACTTTCATCTCAGGCGGAATAAGGAGGGTATTTTAGAAACGTTTCTAGTCAAGTTTTTTTTTACACAACATATGTGTTATGGGTATTTGTAAGATTAACCTCCACGAGGAAATTTTAATGCATATGGCACACTATCCTAAAATTATTCCAACCACGCTTCTATATTTGGAGTTATGCCTTAGAAATAGGAAAGGATGGATGAGAAACAACTCGCAAACGAAATAATTTTCACTGACAATGATGAAATAACGTTAAAGGCTAAAAAATGTAACGAAACGCTTCAATTATTTTTAAGGAAATGGCTACTGGCGTGGCTCATTTAATTTGAGACTGTTGAGTTACATGTACTTTGCATGTGTGCGTGATGGGTAGGATGCGGTTATATGTAAATTTATCTTCCTTAGCTTGTAATCATATTTGTTTCGCTACATGTATCTGAATTCATCAGGTACAGAGCAATAAAAGTGCCACAATACATTAAGAGGTGTCTTGTGTGATTTTTATTGGCCGAGTGGTCTTTTGCAATTTGGGCCGAGTTGTCTTCTGAAATTTGGACGACTTGGGCCGAGTTGTCTTGGGCCGACTTTTTTATGGGCCGAGTTGTCCTGGGCCGACTTGTCTTTGGGCCGAGTTGTCCTGAACCCGGCAGGACAACCAAACTTTGCCATAATTTTCCAAAGTCCCTCACGACTGACTGTGTCAAATGCTTTGGTAAGGTCGACAAAGGTCATGTAGAGGTCCACATTCTGTTCCTGGCATTTTTCTTGAAGCTGTCGTGCTGTGAAGATCATATCTATTGTTCCTCTGTTTTTCCTGAATCCACACTGGCTTTCTGGTAGAATCCCTGACCGTACCAGGTGTTCATTCAATCGGTTCAGTAGGACCCTAGCAAGAATCTTCCCAGCAATTGACAATAAAGAGATGCCTCGATGATTGTCACAGACTTGAGGATTCCCTTTCCTTTTGAATAGGTGGATTGTTGCATCCTTGAATTCTTGAGGGATGGCTTCTTTTCTCCACATAATGTGAAATAACTCTGTCAGTTTCTCTGCAACTGGAGGACCTCCTGCTTTGTAGATCTCTGCAGGTATTGCATCTGATCCTGGAGCCTTGCCAGATGACAGAGTTTTATTGCTTTCACTGTTTCAGAGACGGTTGGGAGCTCATCAAGCAGCGGATTACATTCCACCTGTGGTAGTCTGTTGATAGCTGCCTCATCGATAGATGATGGCCGATAAGGACACCATCAAAGTGTTCAGCCCATCTTTTCAAGATAGCTTCTTTATCAGTCAGAAGGCAAGTTCCATCTGCACTAAGGAGTGGGGTGGTTCCTGAGCTCTGGGGACCATATACTGTCTTGAGTGCATCAAAGAACTTTTTCATGTCCTTTCTGTCTGCAAAGGACTGGATTTCATCAGCCTTTTTTCTCAGCCAGGAGTCTTGCATGTCTCTGAGCCTCGTCTGAACTGTCTTGCATATGTTTGAATAGGCAGTCTTGCTAGATACTGAGCTGGTATTTCTGAGGTAAGCCTTGTGTTTTTGGTGTTTCTCTTCAAGGAGTCCCTGAATTTCATTGTCATTCTCATCAAACCAATCTTGGTGTTTGCGAGATACTGGTCCTAGTGAATCCATTGCTGAAGAGTGAACGGTGTCTCTGAAGACTTCCAGCTCTCATCTACATCTTCTGAACTGTGTTCTAGTGCATCTAAACGGCTGCAGAGATCGTTGACGAATGCTTGCCTCTTGCTGTCTTGTTTCAGCTTGGAGACATCTAATTTCTTTGGCACCTTCTTGCCTTGTGGTCGTCGTACAGGCTGGATGCGCAGATTGAGTTTGCTGACAACAAGTCTGTGATCTGTCCAACAGTCTGCACCACACACAGTTTTAGTCACTCTGACATCCTGTCTGTCCTTCCTTTGCACTATGACATAGTCAATGAGATGCCAGTGTTTGGAGCGAGGGTGCATCCATGTTGTCTTTCTGCGAGTTGTTAGACGGAAGACTGTGTTGGTGATCAGTAATTCATGCTCTGCACAATTCCTTAAAAGGAGGAGTCCATTGCTGTTGCACTTCCCTACACCTTCAGGTCCAATCACTCCTTCCCAGGTCTGGTGGTCTGTGCCCACTCTGGCACTGAAGTCCCCGAGGAGGATGAGATTGTCTGTCCGGGGTGCTGCAGAAATCACAGAATCCAAATCATCATAGAACTTGTCTTTTACCTCATCTGGGTTGGTCATTGTGGGTGCATAGGCACTTACAATTGTTGCATGCCTCTTGTCGGATAAGGGAAGTCTCAGCGTCATCAGGCGGTCATTTATGCCTTTGGGAAGTCCTGAAAGCTTGCTGACGAGGTGTGACTTGATGGCGAATTCTACTCCTGCTTCACGCCGCTCTTTTTTCTTGCATCCACTCCAGAAGAAAGTGTAGCCAGCACCAACTTCTTTTAAAAGCCCATCTTCTGCAAGGCGAGTCTCACTCAGAGCTGCAATCTCGACTTTGTATCGGTCAAGTTCTCTACCGACTAGAGCTGTTCTTCGCTCAGGTCTGTAAGAACTAGAACTGTCCATTAGGGTGCGCACATTCCAAGCGCCGATGGTAAGTGGTATCACCTTCATCTTCTTTTTTCTTGTTTGACCGCTAAGTGGGATTCCCGCTGATCGCGGTTAACCAGCCAGGAGTTTTGAAGCAGGCAATTGTTTAGGGCACCTTTTCTAGCCCCTTCCCCATGCTACGGGGGTGAGCAGTGCGATCCTAAAAAGGCCTGCTCAGTCGCTCAGTTCGGCTGCCGAATTCCCCATACTGCTTCGCTCTTAAGGAAAGCGACCATACAGAACCAAGCCACAGGGGGTGGTCGGGAGTGGCAATGGTGTCGTGTATCTTGCGTCACCGGGGCGTCCAACTGAAATTGGCTTACAGTTGGGCAAGGCCTGCTATCCTTGTAGCAGGTAAGGGTAGAGGGGGAATGTTTTTATTTCTTCTGTTTCTTCACTTTCATTCCTGTTCCTATTTCTTCCCTAATCGTCTCTTTCATCTCCTCTACTATCTCTTCTATCTCTTTTCTCCCTTTCTCTGGGAGATGACACAAAATGACCCACAAGGGTTGACGTGTCGTTAAACCCCAACACAATCAATCAATCAATCAAGAACCAAGCCCCTGTGTGCAGGTCGCAACTACAGCTTCCAGTGTTTCCTCACCTGCTGCTTCGCCGCTCGCCCATCGCCACAGGGCTTTTGTATGATTTGCATATATGTGCGTGCTGTGAATGTGTGTTGCTGATTAAGATGACATGCGCTGTGAATTGGATTATAGTGAGGGAGAGGCGCGCAGAGTCAACCTCACTCTCTCATCCTGACCTAGCTGGATCCAGAGGCAAGACAGTGTCAAGACATCTGGAGCTAAGCCCGGATGCAGTGGATGACCATGACTTCTTTTGTGCCTTGTCATGCTCTCCATGCTCCACAACATGCTGCTGCATCGCCATTTGGGCCGTTGAATCATAATCATGATTTCTTCCGCCCCAGCTGCCGAAGCAGACTTTACATAACTGGAACAGGCAAATCCAGGTATGCAGGTTTTTGTTTAGAGTTGCCAACTCCTAGATGGATTGCCGACCAGGGCTTCAGAGCTCCATCTACCCTAGATATTGCTACACAGATTCTGTTAACAGCTATATAGAAGCAGTAACTTAAATGTCTTATGTAGCATATATCCACACCTTTTGCAAAAATGACTTAAAATCACAAGCAGATGACATGGCAGACGACAATTGTTGTGTTGGCAGTTTAAGGGTTAAGTTAAAGCTAACAGTGTCTTTCAGGAGTATGCAAGCAGCAAAGACAGTCTGATTAATGTCTCTACAATCCATTTACAAAGTTGTCGGCCGCCCTCGGTGGCCCAGTCGCATGCGCATCCGAACACAGGGACTTGAGACATTTCTTAATTTGTTTTTATATACACCCTAAACAATTCCTATTTGGAGTTTATTTAGACCTTTAGTATGAGTAGCCTACACAGTTCCTACTTGGAGTTTATATCCTTTCGACGGCGGTAGCGTATTTATGCGTAATTGCTGTCCAATCCTTTTTGAACGGCCCTCACGGCGATATTAATACAGGCAATTTCCAGTTCTAGTACCATGCAATACGGTAGTATGCGGTGTAATAATAGTTTTGAACAACAGCTCTCTAGCGTGTAAAGAAAGAGCGCAAAAGGCTTCTAAAGTAAGAAAAAATGGTCAAATTTTCGGACCAAAAATGTTCGATTTACCGTTTTATCTTCGTAATGCAGCCCCGTCATCGCCAATCCAGTGCGGCTCAAATGGCCCAGCATTACGAAATGCGCAAGAACAGGCAAAAGAAAAGAGAGGAAAGAGAGAACAAGGAGGCTAAGTGGGGGATTAAAACACACAAAAAAAACCATTATGCGCGTACAATTTCCTACCGTGACCCCTGCGCCATGACCTTTCGCGAGTGTAAAATTTTGGCAGTGCTTGTTTGTGAGGAATAACGTATCTACTTTCGTTTTCAAGTAAGCTACGTTTGATCAGTTGCTTATGTTGGATTCCAGAGGTAAATATCCAACCCTACCCCCATTTTGGCTGCATTTTTTCAAAACCCTCGGCCGTTCTAAGGATATGTAAAAAATGATTAATTTGTTCCTAGGTCCAAGATTTTCCTATATTTTAATCAAAGAAGCTAAACAAACAGAAAATATAGCTCTAAAACATGAGTTTTGCCACATTTTCCTGGGTTTACATATCCTTTCGACGGCGGTAGCGTATTTACGCGTAATTGCTTTCCAACACTTTTCGAACGACCCTCACGGCGAGATAAATACTGGCAATTGTCCAGTTCTAGTACCGTATAATACGTTGGATTCCAGAGGTAAATATCCAACCCTACCCCCATTTTGGCTGCATTTTTCAAAACCCTCGGCCATTTTAAGGATATAGACCCATATTATGTTATGGAGAAAACATACTAAAGCCTATATAAACTCCCAAATAGGAATTGTTACAAGTCCCTGTACGTCCGACTGGAGATCAGGAGGTCACAGGTTCAATTCCCATCAGGCCCGGCAACATTCTTTGTGGAGATTAGTCATGAAATACTTCCAAAATTTTCCAAAACGGCCATTTTCTCTCGCTGATTCAAGAAGGGCAGTTGTCAGTTTCTGGCAAAAGAATGTGCACAAGTACTGGTTAGCCGCTTGGAGGACTAAACCTTCCCAAGAAAAGCCCAGGAAGCATTCTACATAAATCTACAGCGGGCCGTTAGCGGCCCGTCAGGGTAGCTGACGGGCCGCTAACGGCCCGCTGTAGATTTATGTAGAAGCTGACGGGCCGCTAACGGTCCGCTGTAGATTTATGTAGAAGCTGACGGGCCGCTAACGGCCCGCTGTAGATTTATGTTAGCCGGGAGTGTACATGTACTTAGGTAAACTGACCGGCTCGACATGACCTTAATACAGTCGACTCTCCTTATCTCGAAAACCAAGGGACTCTAAAATACTTCGAGATATCCGTACATCGACATCAGATTTGCAGAATAGAGGGAAAAAATAGATCGAACAGCTCCTTAGGAGCAATTTCTCCTCTTTTTCCACAATATTTTGTTACCTGTTGGTAGATTTCCATGTTAAAACGGACTAGATTTTCACTTCGAGATAAGCGGTTATGCGAGATGAGGAAGTCGAGATAACGATAGTCGACTATAGTGTTGACAGTTTAACTCCAAACTAACCAACAAAATCATTGGCTAATGTATATATTGTGTATCATATGGGCATGAGCGGTATATGTGGACAGCGAAGTGATCAGTGTCCGCTGACAGAATCATTGGATATTACAGAATGTATCAATGGAGAGCAGAGGCCCGGATGATTCTTTGCGCGTGCACTGGATGATCTGAATTTGCGCATGCTCAAAGGCACTTTTTCGCTTGAAGTGGCCCATAATATAACGGAAATGTGAAACCATGTCATTTCTGTCTGTCTGCAAAAAGAAAGTATTCAACCTTTACCATTCTATGGACAAATTCAGCAGACGACAAAGTGGTGGTATTTTCTCCAGAAAATAGGCTTTGGCATTTCATGCAAATTGTCTTATTAGAAAATAAAAATGACTTCTTATCTTTTAGAATGAGCCGCCTCATGACAAAACCAATAAAATGACTTGTCGCCCAGCTAAGACTTAGATCAGTTGGTAGCTAAGGGCCCAAGCTTTCTTCATTCGGAAAGCGAAGATCTGATCAAACGGCGGATGCCCAGGCTGATCTGAGTCTTCGCTCGGCGCACATGCGATTTTGTTGGTTTTGTCATGAAGGGGGTCTCAAACTGATTTTTCGCGGTATCTTTTTTTTTTTTTTAAATATGAATTGTTAAACATATATGTCGTCTGTTTGTAAGTGGTAATTTTGTTAGTGAGATCCGCATACCTTTTACACAAAAAGCTAAATGTATATTCACAAAAGCGTGAATTAAACTATATTATTGCATAAAAAGCAGTGTCGCACGTTATTAACAGCCGTGCATTAACCGGCGAAAAGCCGTGTATTAATAAGGCAATTCACGCGCTGTTAATGCACGGCTACGCAACTTTCAATATGATCGTACCGGGGCCACAGATTTGCTGCTGAAAAGGCGAAACAAAATAGTGCACGAAATAACGTGAAATGTAGCAAATGTTTTCAGTTTTTATGCAATAATAGCGATCGAACATGTTTTTTCAATGCATTAACATTCGCCAGGTCCCTTGGGAGGTGTTGAAAACCGCGGCCTCCGGCCTCGGTTTTCAACACCTCCCACGGGACCTGGCGAATGTTAATGCATGAAAAACCATGTTTAATTCCTATAGTGTTACTGGACAAATCGCAGTTCGAATCCCTAAAGCCATGTTGGTTAGATACATAGTTTCATGTACATATACAATCAAAGCACTGACAGCACTGGTGAGTTGAAGGCTGGGAAAATGGTCCTGAGCAGGGGCTTAAAGACTTTTTCATTTAACCCTTAAAAGGTACATATTCCGCAAAAATAGACAAGAAAGGTTCAATAAATTGAATATAGTATTAATACGACAATACAATGTGGCATCTGACAGCTGTAAAAATTTCATTTAGGCTCTTGTATTTGAACTGGATCAAAAATGAAATTATATTTTATCGTGTCTCTGAATTTATGTTGGCAGCATTAATTCAGAGATACGATAAAAAAATCATTTCATTTCAAGAACGAGAGACTAATTGAAATTTTACAGGCTGTCGGATGCCACATTTTGTAACTGTATTAATACCATAAATTAATTTAGTAAACCTTTCTTGGATAATAAAATGTTTATTTTTTGAGGAATATGGAGCCAAATTGCTCGTAATTTAATCAAACAGTGCAGACCCTAATCAGACGCCGTGATCTGCGGCATGTAATCTGGATCTGCACTTTTGCCATTGTCCCACTCCAGGTTTTACAGATAATCTTCTTTACACTGCACTGACAAGAATAGCGCGTAGGGGGCGGGGCTTATTTTCCCTTTATATCTATATAGAAAACTTTAAAAATCTTCTTGTCAGAAACCACTGGACCGATTTCAATATAATTTTGCAGAAATGTTCCTTTTGGTAAACCTTTACCAAGATTGTTCAAGCCATTTGGATTCGTCAAAAAACATGGCCACCAGGGGGCGGGGCTTATTTTCTCTATATATCTATATAGAAAACTTCAAAAATCTTCTTGTCAGAAACCACTGGACTGATTTCAATATAACACGGCATGAATGTTTCTTTTGTAACCTTCTACCAAGATTGTTCAACGCGTCATGATTCGTCCAAAAACATGGCCGCCAGGGGGCGGGGTTTATTTTCCCTATATATTTATATAGAAAACTTTAAAAATCTTCATGTCAGAAACCACTGGACCGATTTCTATATAACTTGGCAAAAATGTTTCCTTGGTGATCCTCTACCAAGATTGTTCAAGCCGTCATGATTTGTCAAAAAACATGGCCGCTAGGGGGCGGGGCTTACTTTCCCTATATATCTATATGGAAAATTTTAATGATCTTGTCAGAAACCACTGGACCGATTTCAGTATAACATTGCAGGAATGTTTCTTTTGTAACCCTCTACCAAGATTGTTCAAGTCGTCATGATTCATCAAAAAACGTGGCCGCCAGGGGACGGGGCTATATTTCCCTATATATCTATATATAATAAACTTTAAAAATCTTCTTGTCAGAAACCACTGGATCGATTTCATTATAACTTGGCAGAAATGTTCCCTTGTTGACCCTCTACCAAGATTGATCAAGTTATTATGATTCGTCAAAAAACATGGCCGCCAGGGGTGGGGCTTATTTTCCCTATATATCTATATAGAAAAGTTTAAAAATCTTCTTGCCAGAAACCAATGGACCGATTTCAATATCACTTGGCAGGAATGTTTCTTTGGTGACCCTCTACCAAGATTGTTCAAGCCGTCATGATTCGTCAAAAAACATGGCCGCTAGGGGGCGGGGCATATTTTCTATATATATCTATATAGAAAACTTTAAAAATCTTCTCGTAAGAAACCGTTGGATCGAGTTCAATGTAACTTGGCAGGAATGTCGCTTTGGTGACCTTCTACCAAGATTGTTCACGACCTCATGATACGTCAAAAAACATGGCCGCCAGGGGCGGGGCTTATTTTCCGTATATATCTGTATAGAAAACTTTAAAATTCTTCTTGTCAGAAACCACCTGATTGATTTCAATATTACTTGGCAGGAATGTTTCCTTGGTGACCTTCAACCAAGATTGTTCAAGCAATCATGATTCGTCAAAAAACATGGCTGCTAGGGGTGGGGCTTATTTTTCCTATATATCTAAATAGAAAACTTGTCAGAAACCACTGAACCGACTTCAATATAACTTGGCAGGAATGTTCCTATGGTGACCCTCTACCAAGTGTGTTCAAGCTGTCATGATTCGTCAAAAACATGGCCGTTAGGAGGGGTGGGGGGGGGGTGCTTATTTTCCCTATATAGCTATATTTTGCAGAATCGTTCCTTTGGTGACCCTCTTTCAAGATTCAGTTCAAACCATCATGATGCTTGAAAAAAACATGGCCACTGGGGAGCAGGGCTATAATAAAATTTATACAAAAATCTTAGAGCAGTGAACTTGGCTGAAACTTCAGTAGTAACTATGCAAAGCTGTTTGCTCAGGTGAGCGATATAGGACCATTATGGTCCTCTTGTTTATTATTATCATGTTTTGTTTAAATTTCTACTTAATGCAAACAGTGTAGACCCTGGTCAGACGCCGCGTTATGCAGTGTCTAATGTCCCTTTTATGGGACACTAACCTTAAATATTTGTAAACAGCTGTTCCCTTTTTTTTTTTTTTTTTTTTTGGTTTTTGTTTTTCCGTTTCTGTATTTATGAAGCTTTGAATGAGTATTCTCTGTTAATCGATTAATTCCAGCCTGTTACCTCTTTTCATGGAAACTTTCTAGTACGTTTATGGTGACTGGAAAAACCTGGTAGATTTTTGCCATATTTTACAAGGGGGATAACTTTTGTGGCTTCCTGTTTGTTTTCCTTTCTGAAAAGTGGTCTACTCTAAAAGAAACGAATTTGCTCTCGGGGGAGCAAATTCATTCCGGAGCAAATTCACTCCGTTTAGAGAACCCTTTTTAGAAGGAAAGCAAAACTATTTTGCTAGAGTTGTCTCTCTTGTAAATGTAACCACTCTTTGTAAGTCGAACAGGCCACAATTATCGCAAGCACACAGGAGGCGGATGTGACAAGGGAGTGGATATAGTTTATCTTTGAGTTAATAACCTTAATAAGTCTATGTTATAAGTATCCTCGTGTTTCTCCATAATATATAGTGATAACATAGATATATATGAAAACTGGGGGTTCTGACTCAAAAAATGTTTTAAAACGCAAAAAATATTTTGAGTCAGAACCCCCAGATTTCATATATATCAGATACAAGGGTATACATTGTAATGTAAATTTAAAAGGAGCTGGTTACTTTGCTTTTTTTATCTATTTATTAATTTATTTTTATTTTCGTTATTTTTTATTATTATTATTATTTTTTTTTTTTTTTTCTTTTCATTTTTTTTTTTTTTTTTTTTTTTTTTGTGACATGTTTTGTGACATGTTTACTGTCTGTCATGGCTTGTGTATTCTTCCTCTTGGTGTCTTTTTTGTTCTGGGATTGTGACATTTCCTGGACATTTTCTATACTACGTATTTCACAGATTTTTTGAGTTCTCAAATTATTTTCTTTTCAATTTATTTGCTATGTCTTTGAATTTTTTATACTAGAAACCTGTCTGAATGTTCGTTTGTCAGTTTTTGTACGTATTGAAATTTCAGGGTTTATACAGCAACAAGTATGATGGAAATGCAGGTAAATACTTTTTCTTATTTTTCCATAAACATATGTTTTGGGTACTCATTAGAAGCGCCTTTCTGCAGAGACGCTAGCAAAATTACATGACATGTACCTTTATAAGGCAACCACCTTTTCACATCAACCACTAAGGTCAATTTCAAAGGTGGCTGTCTTACACAGGTTTTACTGTACTAAGAAACATACATCTGAGCCGGGGCACAGTATTTCCTACAAGATTGCATGCGAGCCCAGTGAAGACATAGACAAGCCTGCGCATCCGCGAAGTCTGATCAGTCTTCACAAGCCAAGTATCCAAAGCGTCTTGACCCTTAAACTGCCAGTCGCAACAATTGTCGTCTGCTTTGTCATCTGCTTGTGATTTTAAAAGTCATTTTTGCAAACAGTGTGGACCCAGATCAGACTGCTCCTCTAGGAGCAGTCTGATCAGGGTCCACACTGTTTGCCTCTATGCAAAAATAGGTTTGAAAAGTTTGCAAGAATATTCAGCAGACGACATAAACAGACGACATTTTCAGATGCAGGTTTTCTTGGCATTTTAAGGGTTAAGGCGGCAGCGAAGACTGATCAGCATCCGCACTCCAACGCAATGACATTCTTTAAAATAAACACGCATAGAGTTTGAACATTTACTCAGGAACTGAATATTTTTTCATAAACAAACTTTAAAAAATAAATGTTAAATGAAGACGTACATATACATTCTATTACCATTCTTTTATTGTACCCGCATGGTAGCCCGGCTTTTTTTCCGTTTCGCAAAGTATATATACCAGTAGTCATATCCAGCTTACATAGGCTTACACATATGAGCCAGGGCACAACGATTCCTGCAATTTACATGTGCGCCCAGCGAAGACAGCTCAGCCTGTGCATCCGCGCAGTCTGATCAGTCTTAGCTGTGAGTTTTATGGAGAGCGAATGGACACAAAGCGCCTTCATGCGGCCAGTGAAGACTCTGATCAGACTGCGCGGATGCGCAGGCTGATCTGAGTCTTCGCTGGGCGCACATGTAAAATTGCAGGAAATGTTGTGTCTTGGCTCATATTATAGTGTAGTTTGTATTTTTATTTTCCTTTGAATCATTGAGCCTACCTTGGCAAATCGAGTTCCGCTCATGGGGGTGGGAGGTGGGGGAAGGGGGAGGAGCAGGGGGTGGGGGTAGTGGGGGCGTATACAGTCTCAATAAAACCGAGACTCCGATTTTCGTTCTTTTGGGTCTGGGCCCAGTTGTTCAAAGCATCGTTAGCTTAATGAGCTCGTTAGTGGTCAAATTGTTAACTGCGCTAGTAAGTACAATACCTAATTTAGTGTTATTTTTGCTGAAAAAATGTGAGTAGCTTTTGCAAAGCTACTCACATTTTTTCAGCAAAAAAACATGAGCATATATGCCATTCTGCGGCGTCTGATCAGAGTCTGCACTGTTTACTTAAATTACAGGAAATTAAGGGTTAAATGTAACAGTCTTAACTCCCCGTTCAAGACCATTTTCCCAGCCAACACTCAGAGACAATCGACCCACCAGTGCTGTTAGTGCTTTGATCATTGTTACTTTCCTTGGGATCTTTGAGGCCATTCTGGTATCTTGAAAAATCGAGTTCCGCTTAAATCGACACTGGAGATGGGAAAGGAGCGAGAGAAGAGGAAGGGAGGCGTATGCAGCCCTGTACAATGTAATGTTGACATACGAAGAGTCTAAATGAAGCCGAGACTCCGATTTTCATTTTTTTTACGTGTTCTTTGTTTCCAAGACAACTTTTATAGATTGTACAACCCTCGTTAGAGCGGATATAAATGGCATTGCGAATTTTACTAGAATGAAGCAGAAACACGGGATCTGAGACAGTTTTCATGAGATTTCAAAGTCTATTTTCTAGAAAAAAAAAAAAATAAGAAAAACATACTCCAGAGTGTCGTCTGCAGCATGCTTTAGCGTTAAAGGTCATTCAGTCCAACGTGTTTCTGCCTCATTCTAGTAAATTTCGCAATGCCATTTTAACCATTAAAGCGCTAATAACAACCACAGCAGAAGACATTTTGAAATATGTGTTTGTTTGTTGTTTGTTTGTTTTATTTTTCAGAGAAACTAAAGCTTGACATTTCAGGTGAATATGACTAAGAAAACAAAACTACTTTGTTTAGCTAGTCTTTTTGCAGTTGCATTTACGCTAACATATTATAAGTCAAGAATAGTGACAAATTATAGAATTTATAAATCACCGGATGATACAATAGATCATATACCTATCACTGTCATAGGCCAGGTAAAGGATAACATATTCAGGACAGAACTGGTTAACTCGACTGTTACTCCAAAACAAGGAAAGGAAGAAGACAATAATAGCGACAAGATGATATTAGGCAGATTTGTGTCAGAGAAATATAGCTGTAAGCAAGTGGTTCCCCGTCTCTCGACAGAATCTCTTCCTATCACCGGGCTTGTCAGTTTTCCGGGTGCAGGCAACACCTGGGCAAGGCATCTTTTACAACAGGTATCAGGTCAGTATATATTCGCTGTTCTACAATATTCGAGAGTCCTTCATTATATTGGCCACGTCAAGCGAAAAAGGGCCTTCGAACATGTACAGAATGCGCAGATTCAGAACAAACTGCGCATGCACAAAAGTATCATCCGGGTCTTTGCTCTCCATTCATACATTCTGTAGTATCCAATGATTTTCATTACGAAAACACGCCTATTCGAATATATAGAAAATTTCATCTCCAAAAACTGAAAATTTTCAGATGAAAAACTCTGATATTTTTCCTATTTCTGCTCAAAAACATAGATTGTGGGTACTCGTTAGAACCGCCTCGACGATTGAAAAATAGTCTTCAGGAACACATTTACCGTAACTGGATCAGAAATCATACGTAAAACCTTGAACCCAATATACACTGGACTACTAACTATGGTACAGGTATTGTATTTATTGGAAATATGTTGTCGTGGCTGAGTTTTCATAATTTTGTATGATGAAGTTTAAATGCTCATATTTCAGTTATTTCTCCAAATATCTGAGATTTGTTTTCAAAAAGCAATAGTTCAATATATTACCTTTACGACTGCAGCATTATATTAAAGGAAGATCAAACATGTTTTGTAAACATCAACAAGAAATCTAGGTACCCATTTTAGCTATTTTCGGCACTTTTAGCAGAAAATCATCAGAAATTCACCCAAAATGACGGTATAACTTCAATTTTATTAAATGCGACTGAATATTTTTCAACCTAATCTATTAAACACAATTTATTACAACTTCAGTTATTACCAAAAATCATTTTTAATGACTATAGTGCTGTAAAATAGCGCTAAAATCAAGCCAAGACAACATATTTTGGCAGTTCCGTTAGTTAGTGGTATTATTAGGTCCGAGGTAAAACGCGACCGGTAGTATGAAATACGATGATGACTGTCTGTCACCAAAACGACAAAATCAGACCACACTTGCATCGGGAGTGATTTTGAAAAGGACTACAATTCTGGTCTGATTATATGGGAGACTAAATAAGAGGCGATCGTGCCAAAATGTCAGCCTTATTTTAACTGACGCCCACCTTCATAGTCTCTAAACTGACTCATCGCAACCACCTCCGGAAGATCGCCTTACGGTTTTCTTTTCACAACACAGTGTTGCGCGTGGGGAGATAAGCAGCCGTGAATATGAGTAAAAACGCAGTCAAATCGTCCACTAAATGGGACGTGATGATCTTTTTGAGATTGCAAAATACTCTCTCTCTCTCTCTCTTCTCTCTCTCTCTCTCTCTCGTTTTATATATACCAATATCTACCTCTCACATTTGTTCATTTGTACATTATTATTTGAATCAGAAAAGACCCTATCTCTTTTCTTTTCTTTTTTTTTTTTTTTTTTTTTTTTTTTTTTTTTGTGTGTGTCTTCTGAAGACTTTGCTTCGCGATTGTGGTTTTCACCTACAGTATAACTTTCAAGCTTACCGTCTAATCATGACACTTTAACTGTTGTAAAACAGATATCCATGCACAGTCGATCTTCAATGGCTCGAACATCTTTGGGACCATGGAAATTTGTTCTAGACATGGGTAATTCGAGCCACTGATGGGTCAAAGCGCCAGGTCGAGAGGCAGACTGGGATAATTTGGGGACGGTTTTCGATATTCCAAAAAATAATGGTATGTTGAGTGTACGCATTAGAATCGCCTCTTCGAGTTCGCACATAACTCTTCATAATAAAATAAGAAAAATTCCCTAAATCAGTATCCCTAAATACAGTGAATCTTGTTACAACGACACCATCTGTTCCCAAATACGTTGCCATTAAAATGAATTTGTTGTTGTACAGAATACTTAATTAGAAGATTGATATGTAAGAAAGGTCTTATTTTCTCATAGAACATATGTTTTGGATATTTGTTAGAGGCGATTCTAACAAATATCCAAAACATATGTTTCTTTAAAGTATTTTAAAAATACAATATTTTGCATAAATTGTGACTAATTGTTACCTCTTAAGCGAAGGTTGCGTGACAGTCAAAATGTCATTATAACGAATTTTGTCATTGTATCGAGTGTCGGTATAAAGAGGGTTATCTGTATCCGTTTTATTGAGAATTTCGTAGAGACTCCAAATGATCGGAATCAGCCATGATAAACCAGCCATCGATGTTTGAGTCATTGAGATTTTACTATAATTGAAAACCTTGTTTAAACCAAACACACCTTTTCTTATGACACGGCTCTTGTAATATTGTGTTTAAGGTATCGGAACGGCCAGTGCTTACTGCGATCACAGTTTAAC
Source organism: Anodontia alba (assembly GCA_964016985.1). Lineage (NCBI taxonomy): Eukaryota > Metazoa > Mollusca > Bivalvia > Lucinida > Lucinidae > Anodontia > Anodontia alba. The sequence continues at coordinate 75,989,777 of OZ024833.1, read as the reverse complement.
AAGAGATTTTCCTTTTGAATGTCTGCGCCAGTTTGACAAGGTGATTGCAGTTAAGTTACACTATCACCGTCACAGAAGATGGAAATTATTCGACAGAATTATTTTACTAATCAGAAATCCGTACCACAATATCTTGGCATTCTTCAATTTTGAGAAAAGTGGTACTCACACTGGAGTTGCTTAACCTCAAGACTTTTTAGCCGGAGGTAAGTAAAACGAACTAATAACAATATCAGCGACATTATTGCTGTCTTCAAAGTGATACACAGCAGTATGGAAGCGTCCTAGTGCCAGGTGAAAAAAATATTTGTCCTACGTAGGAGATAGTAACTCCTACGTAGGAGATAATAACTCCTACGTAGGAGTTAGTTAGTAACTCCTACGAAGGAGATAATGTCCTACGTAGGAGATAGTAACTCCTACGTAGGAGATAGTAGCTCCTACGTAGGAGATAATAACTCCTACGTAGGTGTTAGAAACTCCTACGTAGGACTTATTATCTCCTACGTAGGTGTTAGTAACTCCTACGTAGGACATTATCTCCTACGTAGGACTTAATATCTCCTGCGTAGGAGTTACTAACACCTACGTAGGAGTTATTATCTACGTAGGAGTTACTATCTCCTACGTAGGACTTAAATATTTTTTTCACCTGGCACTAGGACGCTTCCATACAGCCGTGCCTAGCTTTTATTTGATAAGCATTAACCCTCGGGGCTCCGGACAGGATTTGTGGCGGATAGCATTTAAAATTTTTATTTGTTATTGTTTGCTTTTCTGGGAGGGTGGGTCATGGCATTTTGTGTGGAACATCTGCTTGGCTGATGATTCGCATGTGGTGTCGGGACTTTATTCTCTTGGGGGAAGATAGAGTAGAATTGTTTTCTGCTGCAGTTGTTGTTGGAGCTTTGAGGGTTGATAGCATCTTATAAGTAAACCATTCTTACACAGTTTTCATGCTACCGTGGGGATTCTGTGGATTTGTACACTTGAGAATAGTGATATCCCAGCTAGCATTCTACGTAAATCTACATCGGGCCGTCATCGGCCCGTCAGCTACCCTGACGGGCCGATGACGGCCCGATATAGATTTATGTAGAATGCTGACTGGGATATTCTCTCTAAAATTTGTTCAAGTAGCCACACTTGAGAATAGTGATATATTCTCTCTAAAATTTGTTCAAGCAGCCTTTCAAAGGGGGTAATGCATACAAGGTGGGTCCTGATTGGACTGCTCCTCTCGGAGTGGTCTGGTCTGGGCCTGCTCTGAATGTTCAGTTCTGTTTTTGAAGACTTGGGATCTTTACGGTTAGTTTCAGTCGACTCCATTTGTCGTTTTATTCTTGTCTTCTTTTGGGACTTTCTTCAAAGTAATTTGTGTTTATGCTGTTTTATGTTTTATGTTGCAGTTGGACCTATACCCAGTCAGCATTCTACGTAAATCTATATCGGGCCGTCATCGGCCCGTCAGGGTAGCTGACGGGCCGATGACGGCCCGATGTAGATTTACGTAGAATGCTAGCTGGGTATACCTCGGTTAGGGTCTCGGTCCTTAATAAAATCTTGAAATCTTCGAAATCTTGAATCTTGAGCGTTTGGGATTTTTCTTCTTCTTCTTCTTCTTTGTCAATTTGTACATTTAATTTGCACTTTTGAGACCATAAATGTTCTTTCAGTTAAATAAGTGAAGAATCACAATGACATTGGCACAACCAGCTATTTCATTTCTTTTAAATTACTGAAAATAAAAGTAGTTTTATACCGCCTAAAATCGAAACTTTTCTTATATGGGGAATTCGGAAAACAATCATATCGCAAAATCAGTTTCCAATATAAACGACAATATAAAGTTTAGCGAGAAAAACACTGCAAAGATTGGCGGATGACATTATTTTATATTCAAAGAAACAGATAGGTGGGGATGAACGTTAAGTTAGCATCTGGTTCACGGTTCATTATTCACGGTTCAGGATTCAGCGTATGGTTCAGTATTCAGGATATTATTCAAAATACGAGCTGCAGCGTCTGGTTCAGGATTCAGCGTATTATTCAAAATACGAGCTGCAGCGTCTGGTTTATTATTCAGGGTATTATTCAAAACACGACCTGCAGCGTCTGGTTCAGGATTCAGCGTATTATTCAAAATACGAGCTGCAGCGTCTGGTTCATTATTGAGGGTATATTTCAAAACCTGAGCTGCAGCGTCTGGTTCAGGATACAGCGTATTATTCAAAATACGAGCTGCAGCGTCTGGTTTAGGATTCAGCGTATTATTCAACATACGAGCTGCAGCGTCTGGTTCATTATTCAGGGTATTTTTCAAAACACGACCTGCAGCGTCTGGTTCAGGATTCAGCGTATTATTCAAAATACAAGCTGCAGCGTCTGGTTTATTATTCAGGGTATTATTCAAAACACGACCTGCAGCGTCTGGTTCAGGATTCAGCGTATTATTCAAAATACGAGCTGCAGCGTCTGGTTCATTATTGAGGGTATTTTTCAAAACACGACCTGCAGCGTCTGGTTCAGGATTCAGCGTATTATTCAAAATACGACCTGCAGCGTCTGGTTCAGGATTCAGCGTATTATTCAAAATACGAGCTGCAGCATCTGGTTCAGGATACAGCGTATTATTCAAACTGCAAGCCGCAGCGTCTGGTTTATTCTTCAGAGTATTATTCAAAACACGACTTGCAGCGTCTGGTTCAGGATTCAGCGTATTATTCAAAATACGAGCTGCAGCATCTGGTTCAGGATTCAGCGTTTATTCAAAATGCAAGCCGCAGCGTCTGGTTTATTCTTCAGAGTATTATTCAAAACACGACATGCAGCGTCTGGTTCAAGATTCAGCGTATTATTCAAAATACGAGCTGCAGCGTCTGGTTCAGGATTCAGCGTATTATTCAAAATACGAGTTGCAGCGTCTGGTTCATTATTCAGTGTATTTTTCAAAACACGACCTGCAGCGTCTGGTTCAGGATTCAGCGTATTATTCAAAATACGAGCTGCAGCGTCTGGTTCAGGATTCAGCGTATTATTCAAAATACGAGCTGCAGCGTCTGGTTCAGGATTCAGCGTATTATTCAAAATACGAGCTGCAGCGTCTGGTTTATTATTCAGGGTATTATTCAAAACACGACCTGCAGCGTCTGGTTCAGGATTCAGCGTATTATTCAAAATACGAGCTGCAGCATCTGGTTCATTATTGAGGGTATTTTTCAAAATACGACCTGCAGCGTTTGGTTCAGGATTCAGCGTATTATTCAAAATACGAGCTGCAGCGTCTGGTTTATTATTCAGGGTATTATTCAAAACACGACCTGCAGCGTCTGGTTCAGGATTCAGCGTATTATTCAAAATACGAGCTGCAGCATCTGGTTCATTATTGAGGGTATTTTTCAAAATACGAGCTGCAGTGTCTGGTTTATTATTCAGGGTATTATTCAAAATACGAGCTGCAGCGTCTGGTTCAGGATTCAGCGTATTATTCAAAATACGACCTGCAGCGTCTGGTTCAGGATTCAGCGTATTATTCAAAATACGAGCTGCAGCGTCTGGTTCAGGATTCAGCGTATTATTCAAAATACGAGCTGCAGCGTCTGGTTTATTATTCAGGGTATTATTCAAAACACGACCTGCAGCGTCTGGTTCAGGATTCAGCGTATTATTCAAAATACGAGCTGCAGCGTCTGGTTCATTATTGAGGGTATTTTTCAAAACCTGAGCTGCAGCGTCTGGTTCGGGATACAGCGTATTATTCAAAATACGAGCTGCAGCGTCTGGTTTAGGATTCAGCGTATTATTCAAAATACGAGCTGCAGCGTCTGGTTCATTATTCAGGGTATTTTTCAAAACACGACCTGCAGCGTCTGGTTCAGGATTCAGCGTATTATTCAAAAAACAAGCTGCAGCGTCTGGTTTATTATTCAGGGTATTATTCAAAACACGACCTGCAGCGTCTGGTTCAGGATTCAGCGTATTATTCAAAATGCAAGCCGCAGCGTCTGGTTTATTCTTCAGAGTATTATTCAAAACACGACTTGCAGCGTCTGGTTCAGGATTCAGCGTATTATTCAAAATACGAGCTGCAGCATCTGGTTCAGGATTCAGCGTATTATTCAAAATGCAAGCCGCAGCGTCTGGTTTATTCTTCAGAGTATTATTCAAAACACGACATGCAGCGTCTGGTTCAAGATTCAGCGTATTATTCAAAATACGAGCTGCAGCGTCTGGTTCAGGATTCAGCGTATTATTCAAAATACGAGCTGCAGCGTCTGGTTCATTATTCAGGGTATTTTTCAAAACACGACCTACAGCGTCTGGTTCAGTATTCAGCATATTATTCAAAATACGACCTGCAGCGTCTGGTTCAGGATTCAGCGTATTATTCAAAATACGAGCTGCAGCATCTGGTTCATTATTCAGGGTATTTTTCAAAACACGACCTGCAGCGTCTGGTTCAGGATACAGCGTATTATTCAAAATACGAGCTGCAGCGTCTGGTTCAGGATTCGGCGTATTATTCAAAATACGAGCTGCAGCGTCTGGTTCAGGATTCAACGTATTATTCAAAATACGAGCTGCAGCGTCTGGTTTATTATTCAGGGTATTATTCAAAACACGACCTGCAGCGTCTGGTTCAGGATTCAGCGTATTATTCAAAATACGAGCTGCAGCATCTGGTTCAGGATTCAGCGTATTATTCAAAATACAAGCTGCAGCGTCTGGTTTATTATTCAGGGTATTATTCAAAACACGACCTGCAGCGTCTGGTTCAGGATTCAGCGTATTATTCAAAATACGACCTGCAGCGGCTGGTTCATTATTCAGGGTATTTGTCAAAACACGACCTGCAGCGTCTGGTTCAGGATACAGCGTATTATTCAAAATACGAGCTGCAGCGTCTGTTTCAGGATTCAGCGTATTATTCAAAATACGAGCTGCAGCGTATGGTTCAGGATTCAGCGTATTATTCAAAATACGAGCTGCAGCGTCTGGTTCAGGATTCAGCGTATTATTCAAAATACGAGCTGCAGCGTCTGGTTTATTATTCAAGGTATTATTCAAAACACGACCTGCAGCGTCTGGTTCAGGATTCAGCGTATTATTCAAAATACGAGCTGCAGCGTCTGGTTCATTATTGAGGGTATTTTTCAAAACCTGAGCTGCAGCGTCTGGTTCAGGATACAGCGTATTATTCAAAATACGAGCTGCAGCGTCTGGTTTAGGATTCAGCGTATTATTCAAAATACGAGCTGCAGCGTCTGGTTCATTATTCAGGGTATTTTTCAAAACACGACCTGCAGCGTCTGGTTCAGGATTCAGCGTATTATTCAAAAAACAAGCTGCAGCGTCTGGTTTATTATTCAGGGTATTATTCAAAACACGACCTGCAGCGTCTGGTTCAGGATTCAGCGTATTATTCAAAATACGAGCTGCAGCGTCTGGTTCATTATTCAGGGTATTTTTCAAAACACGACCTGCAGCGTCTGGTTCAGGATTCAGCGCATTATTCAAAATACGAGCTGCAGCGTCTGGTTCAGGATTCAGCGTATTATTCAAAATACGAGCTGCAGCGTCTGGTTCAGGATTCAGCGTATTATTCAAAATACGAGCTGCAGCGTCTGGTTTATTATTCGGGGTATTATTCAAAACACGACCTGCAGCGTCTGGTTCAGGATTCAGCGTATTATTCAAAATACGAGCTGCAGCATCTGGTTCATTATTGAAGGTATTTTTCAAAATACGACCTGCAGCGTCTGGTTCAGGATTCAGCGTATTATTCAAAATACGAGCTGCAGCGTCTGGTTCAGGATTCAGCGTATTATTCAAAATACGAGCTGCAGCGTCAGGTTCAGGATTCAGCGTATTATTCAAAATACGAGCTGCAGCGTCTGGTTCAGGATTCAGCGTATTATTCAAAATACGAGCTGCAGCGTCTGGTTTATTATTCAGGGTATTATTCAAAACACGACCTGCAGCGTCTGGTTCAGGATTCAGCGTATTATTCAAAATACGAGCTGCAGCGTCTGGTTCATTATTGAGGGTATTTTTCAAAACCTGAGCTGCAGCGTCTGGTTCAGGATACAGCGTATTATTCAAAATACGAGCTGCAGCGTCTGGTTTAGGATTCAGCGTATTATTCAAAATACGAGCTGCAGCGTCTGGTTCATTATTCAGGGTATTTTTCAAAACACGACCTGCAGCGTCTGGTTCAGGATTCAGCGTATTATTCAAAATACGAGCTGCAGCATCTGGTTCAGGATTCAGCGTATTATTCAAAATGCAAGCCGCAGCGTCTGGTTTATTCTTCAGAGTCTTATTCAAAACACGACTTGCAGCGTCTGGTTCAGGATTCAGCGTATTATTCAAAATACGGGCTGCAGCGTCTGGTTCATTATTCAGGGTATTTTTCAAAACACGACCTACAGCGTCTGGTTCAGGATTCAGCATATTATTCAAAATACGACCTGCAGCGTCTGGTTCAGGATTCAGCGTATTATTCAAAATACGAGCTGCAGCATCTGGTTCATTATTCAGGGTATTTTTCAAAACACGACCTGCAGCGTCTGGTTCAGGATACAGCGTATTATTCAAAATACGAGCTGCAGCGTCTGGTTCATTATTCAGGGTATTTTTCAAAACACGACCTGCAGCGTCTGGTTCAGGATTCAGCGTATTATTCAAAATACGAGCTGCAGCGTATGGTTCAGGATTCAGCGTATTATTCAAAATACGAGCTGCAGCGTCTGGTTCATTATTGAGGGTATTTTTCAAAACACGACCTGCAGCGTCTGGTTCAGGATTCAGCGTATTATTCAAAATACGAGCTACAGCATCTGGTTCAGGATTCAGCGTATTATTCAAAATACAAGCTGCAGCGTCTGGTTCATTATTCAGGGTATTATTCAAAACACGACCTGCAGCGTCTGGTTCAGGATTCAGCGTATTATTCAAAATACGAGCTGCAGCGTCTGGTTCATTATTGAGGGTATTTTTCAAAACACGACCTTGCAGCGTCTGGTTCAGGATTCAGCGTATTATTCAAAATACGAGCTGCAGCGTCTGGTTCAGGATTCAGCGTATTATTCAAAATACGAGCTGCAGCGTCTGGTTCAGGATTCAGCGTATTATTCAAAATACGAGCTGCAGCGTCTGGTTCATTATTGAGGGTATTTTTCAAAACACGACCTGCAGCGTCTGGTTCAGGATTCAGCGTATTATTCAAAATACGAGCTGCAGCGTCTGGTTCATTATTGAGGGTATTTTTCAAAACACGACCTGCAGCTTCTGGTTCAGGATTCAGCGTATTATTCAAAATACGAGCTGCAGCGTCTGGTTCAGGATTCAGCGTATTATTCAAAATACGAGCTGCAGCGTCTTATTCAGGATTCAGCGTATTATTCAAAATACGAGCTGCAGCGTCTGGTTCAGGATTCAGCGTATTATTCAAAATACGAGCTGCAGCGTCTGGTTCAGGATTCAGCGTATTATTCAAAATACGAGCTGCAGCGTCTGGTTCAGGATTCGGCGTATTATTCAAAATACGAGCTGCAGCGTCTGGTTCATTATTCAGGGTATTATTAACCAATGGTCAGGATTTTATTCAGCGTCTGGTTCTGTATTCAGGGTATTATTGAAAATACGACCTGCAGCGTCTGGTTCAGGATTCAGGATATTATTCAAAATACGACCTGCAGCGTCTGGTTCATTATTCAGGGTATTTTTCAAAAGTGGCCAGGGTATTATTCAGCGTAAGGTTCAGGATATATCTAGGGTTTGCGTAGCCCCAACCGAAGGGCAATGCAGGATGAGTGTTTTGGCTGGGGCTAACGTGAAATGGTGTATCTAAGACTTGCGACTTTTGGGGTTGCCGTTACTTCTAATGTTTTGTACCTAGGTTTAGGGTTAGTGTAACTGATAGGTAAAGGTTGCGGTTAGCTTAGGGTTTGCTATTAATTCTGATGTCTTGTAGCTAGTGTTAAGGTTAGGGTAAACCTAGGGTTAGGGTAGTCCTAAACCTAGGGCTATAAGGATGAGTGTTTGCGGGCTGGGGATAGCGTGAGATGGTGTGACTAAGACTCGCGGTTAGTTTTGGGTATTGCGGTTAATTCTAATGTTTCGTAGCTATGGTTAGTGTTAGTGATGGGTTAGGGTTAGTGTTTAGGGCTAAGGTAGTAAGGGTTTGACAGGTTTAGTGTAAGGGGCCTGGGCTAGGGTTGTTGGCTGCCGCTGAAGGGTTCGGCTAGTTTTCGGGGTTGCGTTTAATTCTGATGCCTCAGACAATGACGGCCTCTTCATAAAACTTTAACCAGTGGGTTGGGGCTTGACGATATCTCTTTGGGTTGGCCGCCGTGGTTCAACTATTGGTTTTCATTTACTCTGGCATACAGTAGAATTAGCCATGCGTACTCGGCTTTGTTTATTATAGCGATTAATTTGATTTTTATGTTTTCGCTTTGATGCATGGACTGAGTTGGGAGCCTTTATGCGAACCGAATTTTTATGTTTTTCTGTATTAAGAGTAGCATCGGGACCCAGGGTGAAGTTGGCTAGCTGTAAAAGTGCTTTAACACCCCCACCGCCCCGGTGGTTTGCTCTACCGACCGTTCTAAGGCGGTGGTCCCGGTGTTAGTCTTACTCTTTGTTGCTTTGTGGTTTATTCTACGAGGCGATTTGTTGTATATCTTTCCGTGTGTCATTTTGTTCTTGTGTTTTTCAGTCCATTTAGTTTGCGATTAGCTCGCTTAGGGATGAGATAGCTAAACTTAGTGCTTTTCGTACGTTTGTTCGGTTTGTGCTTATTTAGATTTGTCGGTTTCTTATTTCCTCTTGGGGTCTGGGAAGGGCTGCGGTTTGTGATTGTGGCCCTCCCTGGACTTTTCTCTTACCTTTTTGGGGGATAGGGTTAGGGTAGCCCTAACTCCAGGGCCTATGTAGGATGAGTCTTTGGGGCTGGGGCTAGGATGAGAGGATGCGACTGAGACTTGCGGTTAGTTTGAGGATTGTGGTTACTTCTGATGTCTTCTAGCTAGTGTTAGTGTTACCCTAGGGTTAGGGAAGCCCCAATCCTAGGGCTTGCAGGGTGTGTGTTTAGGGCTAAGGCTACGGTGAGTGTGTGTCTCTTGGGGTTAGTTTTGGGGTTGCAGTTAATTCTAATGTTTTGCAGCTAGGGTTAGTGTAAGTGTTAGTGATAGGTTAAGGTTAGGGCTTGGGGTTAGGGCAAGGGTAGTAGGGGCTTGACAGGGTTAGTGTTAGGGGCTGGGGCTAGGGTTGGAGGCTACCACTAAAGGTTGCGGTTAGTTTTGGGGTTGTGGTTAATTCTGATGCCTTGCAGCTAGGGTTAGGGTTACCCTAGAGTTAGGGTAGTCCCAACACTGTGGCTATGCAGGGAGAGTCTTTGCTGCTGGGGCTAGGGCAAGAGGGTGTGTCTGAGACGCGGTTAGTTTTGGGATTGTGGTTTATTCTAATGTTTCATACCTAGGGCTGGGGTTAGGGTAAGCGATAGGTTAGGGTAAGGGGTTAGAGCTAGGGTAGTAAGGGCTTGACAGGGTGAGAGGGTGAGTGTTAGGGCTGGGGCTAGGTTGCTAGGCTTTAGGTTGCGGTTAGTTTGGGGGTCGCGGTTAATTCTGATGTCTTTTAACTAGGGTTAGGATTAGGATAAACCTAGGGTTAGGGTAGCTTCCATCCAGGGGCTATGCAGGGCGAGTGTTTGGGGCCGGGGCTAGGTTGAGAGCGTGTGTCTAAGACTTGCGGTTAGTTTTGGGGTTGCGGTTAATTCTAATGTTTTGTACCTAGGGTTAGAGTTAGTGATAGGTTAGGGTTAGGGTTAGGGCTAGTGCTAGGGTAGTAGGGGCTTGTCAGTGGTATGGGGCTGGGGTTAGGGTTGGAGGCTGCTGCTAAAGGATGCGGTTAGTTTAGGGGCTGCTGTTTATTCTGACGTCTTCTAGGATGGGTTAAGGTTAAGGTAACCCTAGGGTTAGGTAGCCCCAACCTTGGGGCTATGCAGGGTGTGTTTGGGGTTGGGGCTGGAGTGTAGTGTGTGTTTAAGACTTCCGGTTGGTTTTGGCGTTGTGGTTAATTCCAATATTTTGTAGCTATGGTTAGGGTTAGGGCTGGGCAGGGTGAGTGTTTTGGACTGGGACCAGGGTTAGAGGCTGTGGCTATGAGTTGCAGTTAGTTTAATGGTTGTGGTTTATTTTAAATGGGTTAGAGCTAGGGTTAGGGTTAGGGGTTAGATCTGGGGTTAGTAGGGGATGGATAGGGGTAGTGTTAGATGCTGGGGCTAGGATTAGCGTCTTTGGCTGAGCCTTGCGGTTAGTTTTGGGGTTGCGGTTAATTCCAATGTTTTGTAGCTAGGGTTAGGGTTAGGGCTGGGCAGGGTTAGTGTTTTTGGCTGGGGCTAGGGTTAGACGCTGCTGCAGTTTTGCGGTTAGTTTAGGGCTTGCGGTTAATTCTAATGATTTTCAGCTATGGTTAGGGTTAGTGATATAGTAGGGTTAGGGTTAAGTGTTAGGGCTGGGGTGAGTAGGGGCTGGACATGGGTAGTGTTAGAGGCTGGAGCTAGGGTTAGGTGCTTCTGTTGAGCATTGCGGTTATTTCTGGTGTTGCGGTTAATTGCAGTGTTTTTAGCTAGGATTAGGGTTAGTCTGGGCACAGTGATGATTTTGGGCTGGGGCCAGGGTGACTAAGCGTTGCGGTTAGTTTGGGGGTTGTGGTTAATTATAATGATTTTTACCTAGAGTTAGGGCTACTGATAGGTTAGGGTTAGGATTAGGGGTTCGGGCTGAGGTAAGTAGGGCTGGACAGGAGTAGTGTTAGAGGCTGGGGCTAGTGTTAGGGGTTAATGTTAGAGGCGGTGGCTATGAGTTGCGGTTAGTTTAGAGGTTGCGTGAATTATAATGATTTTCACCTAGGGTTATGGTTAGGGTTAGCGATAGGTTACGGTTAGCTTTAGGGGTTAGGGCTGGGGTGGGTAGGGGCTGGACAGGGGTAGAGGCTGGGGCTAGGGCTAACGGCTAAGGCTGAGCCTTGGGATTAATTCTAGGGTTGCGGTTAATTGCAGTGTTTTGTAGCTAGGATTAGGGTTCGGTAGGGTGAGGGTTTTGGGCTGGGGCCAGGGTTAGAGGCCGTGGCTAAGTATTGCGGTAAGTTTAGGGATTGCGGTTAATTCTAATGATTTTCAGTTAGGGTTAGGGTTAGTGATAAAGTTAGGGGATAGGGGTGTGGTGAGTAGGGGCTGGACAGGGATTAGGGTTAGGGTTAGGGTAAGGGTAAGGGCTTTTTTCTTGGCTGTTCGCAGTAAGGAATTATTCTCTATTGTGGATCTCGATGTCAGCGACCAGGTTGATTGGATGCATCTCCAAGGGAGCCCACGTGAGCCAACTTTGGCGAGAAAGTAATTACCTCTCTTCTCATATAGGGCTACTCTAAATGGAAGGAACATATTTTCTGATCAGAATAGCCCCCTTTTGAAGAGGGATTTATAAACCAGGAAAGGATCTGTTCCGCTGGAATGGTCTCCCTTTGAAAGGGAAGTGAGTGTTGAGATGTATCTCTGTTCACCGTAACCTTTTCATCCCTGCAGATCAAAACAGATACTGTGCAAACAGTGTCGATCCAGATGAGAAAATAAAAAAACATTTTTAATTGCTGTTTAAGTGCAAAAAGGTATAAGGTTAAAATATCATTTTAACCTTCCTTTACCACTCTCTCTGGACTAATTTTAGCAGATGATAAATTGAGGACATATTTCTGATTTTTCATAGAAACAAGATTTGACATTCCATGCAAATTTTCTGGACACAATTTGCATGAAATGCCAAAGCCTATTTTCTGGTGAATATAAGAAAATATTTCAAAACTTCATCTGAATTTTTTTCTTAGCATGCTAAGCGTTGAAGTTAAACTACTCGACTGCAACCTATTTGGTAGACAATGGCAGCTATTTATTGAAATCCATTCAGGTTGCAACTTCAGGACACTGACACAACCATGGAAACTAGGACAGAACAAGATCTATGCAGCAGTGATATTATCATAGATTATCTAATATTTGGACAGAAAAAAGAATTGTTAACCCTTGAGGCACTATCAGAATTGTTCTTTATATTTCTTGATATTTCATGTAAATTGTCTGCTTAATAGAGGATTTACATGTAGTGTTGAGCCTTGTTTTCTCCTAACAAAAATCTTAGAATGTCATCTGTAGCCGTTGTGACAGGCTTTGCTACTGTAAGGAAGTTACCAATTTTGCCAAGGTAGGCAATTTCTCATAATTGCTTATCTTCCGTTACAGTATTTGTAACTTCCTGACATCAATAATTTTAAGTAAAGCTTGTGTCCCATACTTTGTTTTCAGTCCGAACTTATGGTTATCTAGCCTGTACCACTCTATAGGCAAATTCAGCAGATGACAAATTTATGATATTTTTATTTTTACCTGAAAACAAAATTAAGAATAAATTAAGATGCCATACCCTTTTCAAATTTTCAGCCAATCAGATTACTTTATCCAGATTGTTCGTCCATCTGTCTGTTTTTACGTATGCCTGTTATGTACACCACAATGGTTTGCGGTTTGTCAAAAGAAATATATATATAAACCATCATAAGTTCTTATTTTACTTAGTATTTCCATGGTTGGCAAACTCCACTAGCTGTCAAACAAGAGCAATATAAGCGTAGCTGTACCAAATTTAGCGACGCAGAGGCCCAAAAGTTTGTAACCGAAAATCATGATTGGTAAGACCCGGCAAGCGAAGCACATCCCCCTTCGAGCATACATCAATCTACGTAAATCATGAGAAAGTCCAACCGCAGACATCAGGTAAGAGACGCCTACCGATCGATTAAAGAGCGTCCCCCACCGTGCCACATCAGCCAGCATGGCCCACGCATCACGGCAATCCCGGGCATCAGCAAGGAGAGTGTCCCAGGCAGCGAGACCTGCAACATGTAAACTCAACACCCAAAAATGGCGAACAAATCCGCTAAGATACACGTCACTATGACAAATCAAGCTTAGTTTTAGAAGAATTTAGAATGTGTACTACTGCAAATGTTAAGGTATAATATAGTAATTTAATTCAGTACTTACGTACTGACGTTAACACCGCAGTATCAACATCAGCACTTAGGAACTGATTCTGAGCAGATGATATCCTAGGGGACGAAGGAAACATCCACCAGCAGAGATACCGACACAGTGGTTTGCAATATAAGCGCAACTATACCATGTTTAGTGACACTGAGGCTTTCTGTTATTAATACGTCGTCAGTGTATCTAAACCTCAAAAGTGTGAAACCGAAACAGCTGATTGGCAAAACCCGGCAAGCGAAGCACATCCCTCTCAGAGCACACATCAACCGACGTAGATCAAGAGACAGGGAGCAAACAGTTCGAGGAAATGAGGAACTAAGTCTATAATATGGTATCGTGAAAGGACGACTTGCATAAAATTATATTAACTGAATAATTATGTGATTATGTTTGCAGCTTAAAGTGAATACTGAAACACTGACTGAACTCTGAACTTTATCCCAAACCACGAACCAAATCTTGAACTGATTAATTAAGAATCCAGCCCCGTAGACTGAATCAAGAACTACACTAAATTTAGAATCTTGTAGTGTTTCCTTAATCATGGACCGAACTCTGGTTTTGTTCAGTTTGAATCCTAATTTCAACCATGCATCGTGAACTCAAACTTGAACTGGCATATATTGAAATCCAGAACTAAATTTTGAACCTTTGATTTAGTCCTGAGTCAATAAAAAATATCGGAAATCGTTACGTTTGATTTGTTTTCAAAGTTCATATATCGAGCACGGATTTTCAACACTTTATCAAGCTACGCTTATAAAAACATAAGCGTCGGCAAAAATGGCTTTTACAGATGCACAAATTACGGATGCATTATCACTATAAATTTTACAACAATACTTATCGCTGATGCATATACCCATAACTAAACCTATACCTATATACGAAGGTAATTAAAGAATTAATGGCGATTGCCAAATAAAACAGAACATGTAGCATTAACATCAGTTTTAACTGCGTACGCTGAAACCTTAAACATGTTAGCATACTGAATACTGAACCAGACACTGAATAATACCCTAGCCAATTTTTAATAATCCAGACGCTGAATAATACCCTGGAATATTTTTTGAATAATACCCTGAGTCCTGAACCAGGCGCTGAATAATACGCTGGTCGTATTTTGAGTAATTCCCTGAATAATACGCCGAATAATGAACTAGAAGCTGAAGAATACCCTGCACATTTTATAATAATACCCTGAATCCTGGACCAGACACCGAATAATACGCTAGTCGTATTTTGAATAATACCACGAATAATAGTCTGAATACTGAACCACACGCTGAATAATATCCTGGCCATTTCTGAATAATACGCTGAATCCTGAAGCAGAAGCTGCAGGTCGTATTTTGAATAATACCCTGAATACTGAACCAGACGCTGAATAATACCCTGGACATTTTTTAATAATACGCTGAATCCTGAACCAGACGCTGCAGGTCGTATTTTGAATAATACCCTGAATACTTAACCTGACGCTGAATAATACCTGGACATTTTTTAATAATACGCTGAATCCTGAACCAGACGCTGCAGGTCGTATAAATAATAATACCCTGAATACTGAACCAGAAGCTGAATAATACCCTGGACATTTTTAATAATACGCTGAATCCCGAACCAGAGGCTGCAGGTCGTGTTTTGAAAAATACCCTGAATAATGAACCAGACGCTGCAGCTCGTATTTTGAATAATACGCTGAATCCTGAACCAGACGCTGCAGGTCGTGTTTTGATAATTATCCTGAATAATGAACCAGACGCTGCAGCTCGTATTTTGAATAATACGCTGAATCCTGAACCAGACGCTGCAGCTCTTATTTTGAATAATATGCTGTATCCTGAACCAGACGATGCAGGTCGTGTTTTGAAAAATACCCTGAATAATGAACCAGACCCTGCAGCTCGTATTTTGAATAATACGCTGAATCCTGAACCAGACGCTGCAGGTCGTGTTTTGAAAAATACCCTGAATAATGAACCAGACGCTGCAGCTCGTATTTTGAATAATACGCTGAATCCTGAAACAGACGCTGCAGCTCGTATTTTGAATAATACGCTGTATCCTGAACCAGACGCTGCAGGTCGTGTTTTGACAAATACCCTGAATAATGAACCAGACGCTGCAGGTCGTATTTTGAATAATACGCTGAATCCTGAACCAGACGCTGCAGGTCGTGTTTTGAATAATACCCTGAATAATAAACCAGACGCTACAGCTTGTATTTTGAATAATACGCTGAATCCTGAACCAGATGCTGCAGCTCGTATTTTGAATAATACGCTGAATCCTGAACCAGACGCTGCAGGTCGTGTTTTGAATAATACCCTGAATAATAAACCAGACGCTGCAGCTCGTATTTTGAATAATACGTTGAATCCTGAACCAGACGCTGCAGCTCGTATTTTGAATAATACGCTGAATCCTGAACCAGATGCTGCAGCTCGTATTTTGAATAATACGCTGTATCCTGAACCAGACGCTGCAGGTCGTGTTTTGAAAAATACTCTGAATAATGAACCAGATGCTGCAGCTCGTATTTTGAATAATACGCTGAATCCTGAACCAGACGCTGCAGGTCGTATTTTGAATAATATGCTGAATCCTGAACCAGACGCTGTAGGTCGTGTTTTGAAAAATACCCTGAATAATAAACCAGACGCTGCAGCTCGTATTTTGAATAATACGTTGAATCCTGAACCAGACGCTGCAGCTCGTATTTTGAATAATACGCTGAATCCTGAACCAGACGCTGCAGCTCGTATTTTGAATAATACGCTGTATCCTGAACCAGACGCTGCAGGTCGTGTTTTGAATAATACTCTGAATAATAAACCAGACGCTGCAGCTCGTATTTTGAATAATACGCTGAATCCTGAACCAGACGCTGCAGCTCGTATTTTGAATAATACGCTGAATCCTGAACCAGACGCTGCAGCTCGTATTTTGAATAATACGCTGAATCCTGAACCAGACGCTGCAGCTCGTATTTTGAATAATACGCTGAATCCTGAACCAGACGCTGCAGGTCGTATTTTGAAAAATACCCTTAATAATGAACCAGATGCTGCAGCTCGTATTTTGAATAATACGCTGAATCCTGAACCAGACGCTGCAGGTCGTGTTTTGAATAATACCCTGAATAATAAACCAGACGCTGCAGCTCGTATTTTGAATAATACGCTGAATCCTGAACCAGATGCTGCAGCTCGTATTTTGAATAATACGCTGAATCCTGAACCAGACGCTGCAGCTCGTATTTTGAATAATACGCTGAACCCTGAACCAGACGCAGCAGGTCGTGTTTTGAAAAATACCCTGAATAATGAACCAGACGCTGCAGCTCGTATTTTGAATAATACGCTGAATCCTGAACCAGACGCTGCAGGTCGTGTTTTGAATAATACCCTGAATAATAAACCAGACGCTGCAGCTTGTTTTTTGAATAATACGCTGAATCCTGAACCAGACGCTGCAGGTCGTGTTTTGAAAAATACCCTGAATAATGAACCAGACGCTGCAGCTCGTATTTTGAATAATACGCTGAATCCTAAACCAGACGCTGCAGCTCGTATTTTGAATAATACGCTGTATCCTGAACCAGACGCTGCAGCTCAGGTTTTGAAAAATACCCTCAATAATGAACCAGACGCTGCAGCTCGTATTTTGAATAATACGCTGAATCCTGAACTAGACGCTGCGGCTTGCATTTTGAATAATACCCTGAATAATAAACAGACGCTGCAGCTCGTTTTTTGAATAATACGCTGAATCCTGAACCAGACGCTGCAGCTCGTATTTTGAATAATACGCTGAATCCTGAACCAGACGCTGCAGCTCGTATTTTGAATAATACGCTGAATCCTGAAACAGACGCTGCAGCTCGTATTTTGAATAATACGCTGTATCCTGAACCAGACGCTGCAGGTCGTATTTTGAAAAATACCCTCAATAATGAACCAGATGCTGCAGCTCGTATTTTGAATAATACGCTGAATCCTGAACCAGACGCTGCAGGTCGTGTTTTGAATAATACCCTGAATAATAAACCAGACGCTGCAGCTCGTATTTTGAATAATACGCTGAATCCTGAACCAGACGCTGCAGCTCGTATTTTGAATAATACGCTGAATCCTGAACCAGACGCTGCAGCTCGTATTTTGAATAATACGCTGAATCCTGAACCAGACGCTGCAGGTCGTGTTTTGAAAAATACCCTGAATAATGAACCAGACGCTGCAGCTCGTATTTTGAATAATACGCTGAATCCTGAACCAGACGCTGCAGGTCGTGTTTTGAATAATACCCTGAATAATAAACCAGACGCTGCAGCTTGTTTTTTGAATAATACGCTGAATCCTGAACCAGACGCTGCAGGTCGTGTTTTGAAAAATACCCTGAATAATGAACCAGACGCTGCAGCTCGTATTTTGAATAATACGCTGAATCCTAAACCAGACGCTGCAGCTCGTATTTTGAATAATACGCTGTATCCTGAACCAGACGCTGCAGCTCAGGTTTTGAAAAATACCCTCAATAATGAACCAGACGCTGCAGCTCGTATTTTGAATAATACGCTGAATCCTCAACCAGACGCTGCAGGCCGTGTTTTGAATCATACCTTGAATAATAAACCAGACGCTGCAGCTCGTATTTTGAATAATACGCTGAATCCTGAACCAGACGCTGCAGCTCGTATTTTGAATAATACGCTGAATCCTGAACCAGACGCTGCAGATCGCATTTTGAATAATACGCTGAATCCTGAAACAGACGCTGCAGCTCGTATTTTGAATAATACGCTGTATCCTGAAACAGACGCTGCAGGTCGTGTTTTGACAAATACCCTGAATAATGAACCAGACGCTGCAAGTCGTATTTTGAATAATACGCTGAATCCTGAACCAGACGCTGCAGGTCGTGTTTTGAATAATACCCTGAATAATAAACCAGACGCTGCAGCTTGTATTTTGAATAATACGCTGAATCCTGAACCAGATGCTGCAGCTCGTATTTTGAATAATACGCTGAATCCTGAACCAGACGCTGCAGGTCGTGTTTTGAATAATACCCTGAATAATAAACCAGACGCTGCAGCTCGTATTTTGAATAATACGTTGTATCCTGAACCAGACGCTGCAGCTCGTATTTTGAATAATACGCTGAATCCTGAACCATACGCTGCAGCTCGTATTTTGAATAATACGCTGTATCCTGAACCAGACGCTGCAGGTCGTGTTTTGAAAAATACCCTGAATAATGAACCAGATGCTGCAGCTCGTATTTTGAATAATACGCTGAATCCTGAACCAGACGCTGCAGGTCGTATTTTGAATAATATGCTGAATCCTGAACCAGACGCTGTAGGTCGTGTTTTGAAAAATACCCTGAATAATGAACCAGACGCTGCAGCTCGTATTTTGAATAATACGCTGAATCCTGAACCAGACGCTGCAGCTCGTATTTTGAATAATACGCTGAATCTTGAACCAGACGCTGCATGTCGTGTTTTGAATAATACTCTGAAGAATAAACCAGACGCTGCGGCTTGCATTTTGAATAATACGCTGAATCCTGAACCAGATGCTGCAGCTCGTATTTTGAATAATACGCTGAATCCTGAACCAGACGCTGCAAGTCGTGTTTTGAATAATACCCTGAATAATGAACCAGATGCTGCAGCTCGTATTTTGAATAATACGCTGAATCCTGAACCAGACGCTGCAGCTCGTATTTTGAATAATACGCTGTATCCTGAACCAGACGCTGCAGCTCAGGTTTTGAAAAATACCCTCAATAATGAACCAGACGCTGCAGCTCGTATTTTGAATAATACGCTGAATCCTGAACCAGACGCTGCAGGTCGTGTTTTGAATAATACCCTGAATAATAAACCAGACGCTGCAGCTCGTATTTTGAATAATACGCTGTATCCTGAACCAGACGCTGCAGCTCGTATTTTGAATAATACGCTGAATCCTGAACCAGACGCTGCAGCTCGTATTTTGAATAATACGCTGAATCCTGAACCAGACGCTGCAGCTCGTATTTTGAATAATACGCTGAATCCTGAACCAGACGCTGCAGGTCGTATTTTGAAAAATACCCTCAATAATGAACCAGATGCTGCAGCTCGTATTTTGAATAATACGCTGAATCCTGAACCAGACGCTGCAGGTCGTGTTTTGAATAATACCCTGAATAATAAACCAGACGCTGCAGCTCGTATTTTGAATAATACGCTGAATCCTGAACCAGACGCTGCAGCTCGTATTTTGAATAAAACGCTGAATCCTGAACCAGACGCTGCAGCTCGTATTTTGAATAATACGCTGAATCCTGAACCAGACGCTGCAGGTCGTGTTTTGAAAAATACCCTGAATAATGAACCAGACGCTGCAGCTCGTATTTTGAATAATACGCTGAATCCTGAACCAGACGCTGCAGGTCGTGTTTTGAATAATACCCTGAATAATAAACCAGACGCTGCAGCTTGTTTTTTGAATAATACGCTGAATCCTGAACCAGACGCTGCAGGTCGTGTTTTGAAAAATACCCTGAATAATGAACCAGACGCTGCAGCTCGTATTTTGAATAATACGCTGAATCCTAAACCAGACGCTGCAGCTCGTATTTTGAATAATACGCTGTATCCTGAACCAGACGCTGCAGGTCGTGTTTTGAAAAATACTCTGAATAATGAACCAGATGCTGCAGCTCGTATTTTGAATAATACGCTGAATCCTGAACCAGACGCTGCAGGTCGTATTTTCAATAATATGCTGAATCCTGAACCAGACGCTGTAGGTCGTGTTTTGAAAAATACCCTGAATAATAAACCAGACGCTGCAGCTCGTATTTTGAATAATACGTTGAATCCTGAACCAGACGCTGCAGCTCGTATTTTGAATAATACGCTGAATCCTGAACCAGACGCTGCAGCTCGTATTTTGAATAATACGTTGTATCCTGAACCAGACGCTGCAGGTCGTGTTTTGAATAATACTCTGAATAATAAACCAGACGCTGCAGCTCGTATTTTGAATAATACGCTGAATCCTGAACCAGACGCTGCAGCTCGTATTTTGAATAATACGCTGAATCCTGAACCAGACGCTGCAGCTCGTATTTTGAAAAATACCCTCAATAATGAACCAGATGCTGCAGCTCGTATTTTGAATAATACGCTGAATCCTGAACCAGACGCTGCAGGTCGTGTTTTGAATAATACCCTGAATAATAAACCAGACGCTGCAGCTCGTATTTTGAATAATACGCTGTATCCTGAACCAGACGCTGCAGGTCGTGTTTTGAATAATACTCTGAATAATAAACCAGACGCTGCAGCTCGTATTTTGAATAATACGCTGTATCCTGAACCAGACGCTGCAGGTCGTATTTTGAAAAATACCCTCAATAATGAACCAGATGCTGCAGCTCGTATTTTGAATAATACGCTGAATCCTGAACCAGACGCTGCAGGTCGTGTTTTGAATAATACCCTGAATAATAAACCAGACGCTGCAGCTCGTATTTTGAATAATACGCTGAATCCTGAACCAGACGCTGCAGCTCGTATTTTGAATAATACGCTGAATCCTGAACCAGACGCTGCAGGTCGTGTTTTGAAAAATACCCTGAATAATGAACCAGACGCTGCAGCTCGTATTTTGAATAATACGCTGAATCCTGAACCAGACGCTGCAGGTCGTGTTTTGAATAATACCCTGAATAATAAACCAGACGCTGCAGCTTGTTTTTTGAATAATACGCTGAATCCTGAACCAGACGCTGCAGGTCGTGTTTTGAAAAATACCCTGAATAATGAACCAGACGCTGCAGCTCGTATTTTGAATAATACGCTGAATCCTAAACCAGACGCTGCAGCTCGTATTTTGAATAATACGCTGTATCCTGAACCAGACGCTGCAGCTCAGGTTTTAAAAAATACCCTCAATAATGAACCAGACGCTGCAGCTCGTATTTTGAATAATACGCTGAATCCTGAACCAGACGCTGCAGGCCGTGTTTTGAATCATACCTTGAATAATAAACCAGACGCTGCAGCTCGTATTTTGAATAATACGCTGAATCCTGAACCAGACGCTGCAGCTCGTATTTTGAATAATACGCTGAATCCTGAACCAGACGCTGCAGATCGCATTTTGAATAATACGCTGAATCCTGAAACAGACGCTGCAGCTCGTATTTTGAATAATACGCTGTATCCTGAACCAGACGCTGCAGGTCGTGTTTTGACAAATACCCTGAATAATGAACCAGACGCTGCAAGTCGTATTTTGAATAATACGCTGAATCCTGAACCAGACGCTGCAGGTCGTGTTTTGAATAATACCCTGAATAATAAACCAGACGCTGCAGCTTGTATTTTGAATAATACGCTGAATCCTGAACCAGATGCTGCAGCTCGTATTTTGAATAATACGCTGAATCCTGAACCAGACGCTGCAGGTCGTGTTTTGAATAATACCCTGAATAATAAACCAGACGCTGCAGCTCGTATTTTGAATAATACGTTGTATCCTGAACCAGACGCTGCAGCTCGTATTTTGAATAATACGCTGAATCCTGAACCATACGCTGCAGCTCGTATTTTGAATAATACGCTGTATCCTGAACCAGACGCTGCAGGTCGTGTTTTGAAAAATACCCTGAATAATGAACCAGATGCTGCAGCTCGTATTTTGAATAATACGCTGAATCCTGAACCAGACGCTGCAGGTCGTATTTTGAATAATATGCTGAATCCTGAACCAGACGCTGTAGGTCGTGTTTTGAAAAATACCCTGAATAATGAACCAGACGCTGCAGCTCGTATTTTGAATAATACGCTGAATCCTGAACCAGACGCTGCAGCTCGTATTTTGAATAATACGCTGAATCTTGAACCAGACGCTGCATGTCGTGTTTTGAATAATACTCTGAAGAATAAACCAGACGCTGCGGCTTGCATTTTGAATAATACGCTGAATCCTGAACCAGATGCTGCAGCTCGTATTTTGAATAATACGCTGAATCCTGAACCAGACGCTGCAAGTCGTGTTTTGAATAATACCCTGAATAATGAACCAGATGCTGCAGCTCGTATTTTGAATAATACGCTGAATCCTAAACCAGACGCTGCAGCTCGTATTTTGAATAATACGCTGTATCCTGAACCAGACGCTGCAGCTCAGGTTTTGAAAAATACCCTCAATAATGAACCAGACGCTGCAGCTCGTATTTTGAATAATACGCTGAATCCTGAACCAGACGCTGCAGGTCGTGTTTTGAATAATACCCTGAATAATAAACCAGACGCTGCAGCTCGTATTTTGAATAATACGCTGAATCCTGAACCAGACGCTGCAGCTCGTATTTTGAATAATACGCTGAATCCTGAACCAGACGCTGCAGCTCGTATTTTGAATAATACGCTGAATCCTGAACCAGACGCTGCAGCTCGTATTTTGAATAATACGCTGAATCCTGAACCAGACGCTGCAGGTCGTATTTTGAAAAATACCCTCAATAATGAACCAGATGCTGCAGCTCGTATTTTGAATAATACGCTGAATCCTGAACCAGACGCTGCAGGTCGTGTTTTGAATAATACCCTGAATAATAAACCAGACGCTGCAGCTCGTATTTTGAATAATACGCTGAATCCTGAACCAGACGCTGCAGCTCGTATTTTGAATAAAACGCTGAATCCTGAACCAGACGCTGCAGCTCGTATTTTGAATAATACGCTGAATCCTGAACCAGACGCTGCAGGTCGTGTTTTGAAAAATACCCTGAATAATGAACCAGACGCTGCAGCTCGTATTTTGAATAATACGCTGAATCCTGAACCAGACGCTGCAGGTCGTGTTTTGAATAATACCCTGAATAATAAACCAGACGCTGCAGCTTGTTTTTTGAATAATACGCTGAATCCTGAACCAGACGCTGCAGGTCGTGTTTTGAAAAA